>CM046669.1:4921504-5546504 GCA_025594165.1 Tamias sibiricus | reverse complement strand
TGGTCGGCCACAGAAGTAAACTCTAGTTTCTTTCATATTTCCTCTTCTTACTTTTGAAAAGGTGAAATTTTTTTCATCCCAAATCCAGAATATGCCATAAATAAGACAGCAAAGACCCAGTGAACAGAGCTAAGCCCCAGCAGGACTAAACGCTGCGATTCTTTCTTATTCCACCCCTAGTGCTCCTCATTAAAGAGAGTGCGGCCTGGACTTACAACGTGTCCAGGAGAAGAATGACTTATGATGAGGCCAGTGCCTATTGTCAGCAGAGGTACACACACCTGGTCGCAATTCAAAACAAAGAGGAGATCGAGTACCTGAACGCCACGTTGAGCTATTCCCCAAGTTATTACTGGATCGGAATCAGAAAAGTCAATGGTGTGTGGATCTGGGTGGGGACCCAGAAGCCACTGACTGAAGAAGCCAAGAACTGGGCTCCAGGAGAACCAAACAATAAGCAGAAAAATGAGGACTGCGTGGAGATCTACATCAAGAGACCAGAAGGTTCCGGCATGTGGAATGATGAGAGATGCAGTAAAAGGAAGCTGGCGCTGTGCTACACAGGTAGGAGCCCAGGCAGCCGCATCCTGAGGACTCACGGTGGCAGCCACTGGTCTGCACTGTGGTCACTTTGCTCTGAAAGAAGTGATCTGAAAGCCATGTGGCCCTGCTAAGGCCCCCCCTTTACTCCTTTGCACAGATCTAGGCAAGGATGTGTGTACATGTATAGTGTGGGCGCACACCGAGAGGCCCAGGCCCCTGCAGGATGCCACACAGACATACTGTGGAAGCTCAGTCACAGGTTTATTTGGGGCAGGAGAATTGTCTCATGGCGTGGGCTGAAGGGAATCTCTGTGTGTGGTGCAGTTGCAGCTCCTCCTGACACCTCCAATATTAACATCAAGGTGTAGGAGATGGACCTGGAGCCCAGGTTTGGCATTTTGTGAGACACCATTAAAATCTCGGGCACCCCATGACTTAGGCAACATCCATTACATGCTGCTGATCCTAAATCGTAAGGAATTTCTCACAAGCACCACAGCAGCTGTTCTCATGGGTTGTGTCTCCTGCAGCTGCCTGCACCCAGGCCTCCTGTGGCGGCCATGGGGAGTGTATAGAGACCATCAACAACTACACCTGCAGGTGCCACCCCGGCTTCAGTGGACTCGAGTGTGAGCAAGGTAAGTGGGCGTCACCTCCCCTTCACATGAGGCTGAGGCACCATCCCCTGCCCCAGCTGGTCTGGAGCCAGGCCTGCCCGTCTTCCCTTCCCTTGCCCACAGCCACAGCCTGTCCTCCTCCCCCTGTCCGAGGTGGAAGCTGGCAGAACTGACTTGGGTCCCTTTTCCAGCTGTGACCTGTAAAGCACAGAAAGACCCTGAGCATGGGAGCCTGGTCTGCACTTCACCCTTCGGGACCTCCAGCTACAATTCCTCCTGCTCCGTCAGCTGTGACAGGGGCTACCTGCCAAGCAGCATGGAGACCCCCCGCTGTGCGTCCTCTGGGGAATGGAGTGCTCCTACTCCCACCTGCAGAGGTGAACCTCCCTCAGAATGCACAGGGCGTCCCCAGGTCACCCTCCCTGCCTCAGTTTCCCATAAACTCACTTCAAACCCCAGGGAAAGTTCTATTTGTGGTGGTCTTTAGTAAACCTTGGTCTCAGTCAATGTATAGGGTTGATTTAGCACCTGCTTGGTTTGAGAGAGCCCACATGTGAAGAAACTGTCCTGTCTCCATTTGATGTGAAGACAGCAGCTCTTGGGGAGCTCCGGGCTGGCCGCCTGGGACTCCTGCAGCCGCTGCACACGGGCTCAGGTCTCATTCTTGCTTTCCAGCTGTGCGCTGTGCTGCTCTCCCTGCGCCCCTGAATGGCTCTGTGAAGTGCGCTCCGTCCCCTACTGGGGAGTTCACCTACAAGTCCTCCTGCACCTTCCACTGTGAGGACGGCTTTGCCTTACACGGGTCAGCTCAACTGGAGTGCACATCTCAGGGACAGTGGACACACGAGGTCCCCTCCTGCCAAGGTAGGGTGAGTTCAGACTCGAGGGTGCAGGTCACGTGCCTCATGAGATTGTGAACCTCAGCGGTCTCAGGGGGCTCGATCCTGACTTCCCACATGCTGAGTCCTATGTAGTGTTTGTCAGTTATGCTTATTGGTGACTTAAGCCACTTTACAAGCTCGCAGCGGATGTTTCCTAACCGTGCCCACGTGCCTGTCATTTGCAGTGGTACAGTGTGCAAGCCTGGCGGCTCCGGGGAAGGCCAGCATGAGCTGCAGTGGGGCGCCTGTGTCTGGCACTGTGTGTGAGTTTGCATGTCCCGAGGGCTGGATGCTCAATGGCTCTGCGGCTCTGACGTGCGGTGCCACAGGACACTGGTCCGGGACGCTGCCTACCTGTGAAGGTAATGCATTGATTGACGTGTTTGTCTGGGCGACCAGAGAGAAGCGAGGGAGCGCTCTTGCCATAGCAATGACAGATGCCTGTGCCCACCTCGGAGTGGCTCACCAGCCCCAGCTGCGCATATTTAAGTTTATGGAGGCCGAAGAAAACAGTAGATGTGGTGTGTGGGCAGAATGGGGAGGATTCTAACAAACAGCAGAGAAGACCTAGAGGGGGAAATAGAAAGTGTAAGTGTGTGTGTGTGTGTGTGTGTGTGTGTGTGTGTGTGTGTGAGTGAGAGAGAGAGAGAGAGAGAGAGAGAGAGAGAGAGAGAGAGGCGCTCAGCAAGTGCAGCACAGTGTCCAGCAGGGCAGGTGAGGGGTGTGAAGGAGCTGGCAGGGCAGAGTTCTGCCTGGCAGTGCTGGGGCAGCCAAGGTGAGCTGGGCAGGTCTAAGCAGCCTCTTGGCCAGCTCTGCCTCATGACTTGAACCAGACAGCGTTTCTGCTCCTGGGAACCGATGTGATAGAAAAGGCGAAGTGGATGGGCAGAAGCTTTTCAGGCCACTTCCTCACGAGGATCCTCCCTTCTGTTGCCGCAGCTCCCCCCGAGTCCAGCATTCCCTTGGCAGCTGGACTTTCTGCTGCAGGAACCTCCCTCCTGGCCTTGACGTCATTTCTCCTCTGGCTTCTGAAGAAGCTTCGGAAGAAAGGTGAGGGAGTTGATGAATGAGCTCCAAAAACATTTCTTACCATATTAATTTTTTGTCATTGATGACTCATGGTTTCTCTTGCAAATTTATACAGTAACTACTATCTAGTTATTGGATAAACAGTAATAACTGCTTTATTATTAAGCAAAAGTCATAGGAAAGAGTTCATAAGGCAATATAAAGTTGGAAGTGTTTTAAGAAAATAAGTGCTAGTATGCTAGAATTGCTCAACTGGGCGGGGGGGGGCGCTATTTGCATTGAATACTGGGTTGTCTCTGGAATTTTGTTGATTTGTGCTCCCAGGGAAATGGATTAAATCCTTCCTTAAAAGACTATTTGAAATAGAGTCTTAAATTTGGAGATACCTCCTAAGAAGTATATAAAACACATCTATCCAAACTCATGTTTTGGTTTACAGAGTATTGAAAAAAAAAATTTAAACTAAGTTCAGACATTTAAGAAATAAGAAATTTCATGTTTTAAAAAAAATCTGATTTTGGGGCTTGTCATGAAACGCTGAACCTGTGACTAGTGGGGGCTATCAGGGAGCTGCTGTGTCCTTTGATGGCTATGCACTGTGCATTTACCTTAGCAACCTAGTTGTGTTACTGCTCTGCTTGTTACAGAGTGCAGGGACACTAAGTTTGCAAACCTCGATGATTGGGTCATATTGTGTCTGAATTTGCAATGTCCTTAAAAGTCATTTGGTCTAAAGGAATGGTTTTCTTTCTCTTGCAGCAAGGAAATTTGTCCCTGCCAGGTAAGTTGCTTTCTTGCACAAAGATTCTGTGAACATTCTGAACATTTTCCTCTCTTTATGCCAGAAATGGTGGCTTATTAGTGTTCTCGTGTATCCCACAGCAGCTGCCAAAGCCTTGAATCCTATGGAAACTACCTGATGCCTTCGGACTCCATCTAAGCTCAAAGGAATCTGGTAAGACTTGCAAGTGGCATGTCATGAGGGAGCATCCTCATGTTCTGCTCATCCTTGGGCCCCTCCCAGCCTGCCACTGTCCTCAGGAACTCTCCATCTCCATGGCACTTGCTGGAAGTTGTTTTGTTTCTTTGCAGGAGAGGGAAGAAACAGAGATCTGGCTTTTGTGAGCCATTTCCTTTATGAAAGATGATATTGATGGTGACAGCTGACCCTTATGTGGCACTTACTGTGCCCTAGGAACTGTTCTAAGCTAGGAACTCCATGAGATAGGGACAATTGTTCTACTTCTCCTGACTTAGAAGGAGAAGAGGAGGCAGAGAGAAGTTAAGTGACTCGCCTGAAGTCTCAAAGCCCCTAAGTGGTGCAGCAGGATTCAAACGCAGGCCGTCTGGTTCTAGAATCTGTGCTCTTAACCATCTGCTCTGCTTTGTGAGGATTTGTGATGTTCAAGTGAAGTCCCCTGCAATACTTTTTTCAAAAAAATTAATATACATTTTTTGTGCAACTTTAAATTTATAGAGAAACTGAGCAGAAAGTACAGAGTTCTAACATCTTACAGAGTTACTAGCATGACTCATTTGATACAATTGCTGGATCAGTACAGATGCATTATTATTAGTTAAAGTCCCAAGGTTACATTAGGATTCACTGTGTTGTGCATTCTGCAGGGTTTAACAGATGTGTAATCACCTGTAGCCACCATTACTGTGCCATAAAGAAGAGTTTCCCTGTTCTAACTGAACAGCACTTGATGTTGTTATTTGGGCGACCCGAGCCAGAATGCATAGTAGTCTGTGCTGGAAAGTACATTTTGTTGTCACTATAGTATGCACAAGTGTCCCACTGACACATTTCCTTGTACTTGTAGGAACACTGGTGCATCCTGGGAACTAGAGTGAATCACTGAAGACAGCAGAGGTGTCCTGCCCCCCTGGCCTTCCTGGCCCATAGTACTTGTGCCTTGACTGCTGGGACCATGACTTCACTGGATTAAAGTTTAGATCCAAGGACAGCCTTCCACCAAAAGACACAAAAGAGAAGAATTTCTTCTGTTTCCTATTATCAAGATAAAGAAAGTTCCAGCTAATAAGGGGAGAGGATCTTCTTCAAAGCAAGCTTAAGAGAACATAGCTCCGGACTCTCAGAATTCCTTTCTTCACTCTCCCTTTGTAGCTCTGAGTCTCAGTGGAAAAACAATGTTTCCTGACTGTTTCTCTTTAGCCCCTCACTGTGTTACAACTTCTAGTTATAGAATTGCTCTCAGAGGGGTACATAATAATTATCAGTAACTTACAGGGTACCAATTGGCCAAAGATATTTTTCTTTTATCTTATAAAATATATAGAAAGTTTTGAATGCCCAGAGATGACTGCACAGTAGGTTGCTCGTGGTGCAAGGTGCAAATTGTATTCAATGCTCAATGCAAGGATCACCAAGCATGTTCTTAATCATGTTTACCCCTATGGGACTCAGTGCTTTTAAAGTGTTCTTAAACGTTGTGTTCTACTTGCCTTAAATATAGCACAATCTTCCATAATTAATTCAGTACAAAAGTTAAAGGTACTTGACAATTTTGTATATGTTGTTGACTATGATAGGGTAAAAATTATTGATCCTAGATCATCACCTTCTTATTTATTAACAAATTTGAATGTTATAACTGCAGTGGATTTATTTCAAATAATAACATACGAGAATCAGGGTGACATTCTGAGAATTTTACTACAGTTTTTTTTTTTTTTAAACATGGTACTATCGTGAGGGTAAAAGCTGAGCAGAGGGTTTGTATATTGTTACCTTTTTTTCTCACAAATTTTTGCTTTCTTATGATGAAAAACTTCTATGAGGCCAAATATTCTGAGTTGATAAAAGTATCAATGAAAATAAATGAAGGCACAATTTTGTGACTTTCTTTGTTAAAAAAAGAAAAGAAAATGTAGACATATGGATGTGCTTTGCCTTCCTACAAAGGTGTTTGTCAGATGTTAACACATAATTATTTTGTATTACATAAGGTTTCAAATACATAAGAACTCATCATGTGAAGGACCAACCAGTGGATTTTCAAAGAGCGAATGTCTAATGATTATTTCTTAGTTATTTTATTCTGTATGTTAGGTGTCCTGGAAGAGGGGAAGCTTGTGTGCATAAGCATTATGTTTCTAGGGAGAGTTTAAAATTCCTAAGGAACTTCCAGGTATCACTGACAATGAGACATTCTTAGGCAAACAGTGCCACACACCCCCTACATCAAAGCTTTCCCACATTTCCTTTGACTTAACATGTTGAAAAGGAACATTTCAAGAAAGTACTGACTGAACATTGGCACTGGCAGAGCCAGCAGTAAACAGGGAGGTGTGATGAAGATAAGAAAGCAGAGGTTTCTTAAGGGGCAGAAGGACTCAGGGAAGGGGGGGCTATCATGATCAGATTACATATGGAAAGAGTTGTTATTTTCTCTGAAGTTGCTCAAATGTTGTAAATATTTATATATTCTGCATTAGAAATAACTATGACAAATGTAGTCTGTTTGGGTTTTGTATAGTGTTTTAAATTATGATTTAAAATATTTAACAGTTTTAAAGTATGTATTTATTTCAGGTTTTGTCAGCTTTATTATACTTGACATGGCTCACTACAATCTTTTACAATAAATATGTGTGTTTATTGTATGTGTATTATTTATCTCCAGTGTAGTTTCTTTCTTTAAAATTTTATTTAGATAAAACTTATACACAATAAAATATGCCTTTTTAAATTCTGCAAGATCAAGAAACCATCAGCAGTATGTAACTGCAGAATATTTCTATCACCCGAAAAAGAAACCTGTCCCCATTAGCAGTTCTTTCCCATTCTTCCCTTCCTCCTGTCCCTGGCAACTACTAGCCTATTTTTGCACCTATGGATTTGCCTACTCTGGAATTCATACAAGCAGGCTCACAGGTGACCGTCTGTGTCTGGCTTCCCCCACCTGGTGATGCTCCCCAGGCCCGCCTGCTGCTGCTGCATCAGCACCTCCTCTGTGTCCTGGGGGAGTCACGTCCCATTGCAAGCACATGGCACAGTTTACTTCTCCACTCATTAACCCAGGGGCTTTGGGTCATTTTCTCTTTCCGGCTGCTATGAACAATGCAGTTATGAATGTTCAAGTTCAAGTTTTAGGTTGACTTATGTCTTCAGTTCTCTTGGGCATGTGACTAGAAGTAGAATTGTAGGGTCATGTGGTAACTGTTTCATTGTTGAGGACCACTAAACCCTTTTCCCAAGGGCGGGTATCCTGTTATAATCCCACCAGCAATGCACAAGTATTCAAATTTCTCCTCTCCTTGGTTAATACTTGCTATTGTCTATCTTTTTGACAAATAGACATCCTGGCTCTTTGGTTCGTTAGTTCTTTTTCACTTTTGAGATGTCCATTTAAATGTCGTGTGATGGGTAGCTCTCTGTATCAACTTGACTGGGCTATGGGATGCCCAGATAGCTGATGAAGCATTATTTCTGTGAGGGTCTGTCAGTCTGTCAGGGTGTTTCCAGACAGATTAGCATTACAATCAGTGGACTGAGAAAGCAGAATGCCTTCACCAATGTGGGTGGGTCTCACCCAATCTGTTGAACAAGAAGTTGGAGAAACTGGAGGAAGTGTGAGTGGGGGTGTATGTCTTCTCTTACCCTTGAACATTGGCCCTCCCTGGTCCTGAATCTTGGGGCTTGGACTGAATTATATCACCAGGTTTCCTTGCAGGTAGCAGATCACGGGAGTTCTCAGCCTCCACAGTTGCATGAATTAATTCCTACAATAAATCTGTGTACATATGCATGTGTGTGCATGCATATATGCACATGCACACACGTGCACACACACACACACACACATACACACACATACACACACCCCTTATTGGTTGTGGTTATCTGGAGAGCTCTGACTAAAACATGTTCCTTATGATAACTCACTCCTTAGACTAGCTCTCCTCTTTAAAGTTCTCATAGCCCCTATTTTTATTCTTTCCTTTAATTGTAATGAATTATTAGTTGTGTGGCTTTTAATGTCTGTCTTTCCTACCATATTTTAAGTTCATTAGAGGTAAGGACGGATAACTGTGTTCAGTGGTGTGTTCCCTATGATCTCGCATATTCCTGATATATAACAGATACTTGACAGATGTTTGTTGAATGAATAAATGAGTAAGTGGATGAATGAATGAATGAATGAATGAATGCACACTTGGCCTTGTGATAAGGAACAGAACAAGATCACTTTTCACAAATGGAATGAATTGTCTCAGCAAATATTTAAAATGCCGTTGTGTGGGGCTGGGAACATAACCCCCAGTACTGAAAATGAAAAGAAAAATGTAGTTATGAATCAAGTGCCCCTGCCAGTTTTCTCTCTCACATACATATCTATCTCAGAAAGTTCAGCAGTGACTTTAATTCCAAATCTAGTAATGGATCTTGTAGGTACCATTGTAAATAGTAGAGAGTGATAAAGAAATGTGGGGGATGGGGGTATGTCAAGAAATAAGAAATAGAAAAACAACGCAAGAACATGTCACAAAGAAGAAAGGAAAAGGAAAAATATGGAGGGAAAAAATGACAGTGCACTGAATAAGCAGTACAGATGCTCAGCATAAAATCATGTGGTCACATATTTTTGTAAAATCTATAAAAGAAAGGTATTTTTATATTCCTTTTCATAAAGAGAGATTCTAAACTGTATAAAATTCAGGCCCTGCAAAATCCTGAACCTGTCCTTGACTGCTATAGTTTAGATTTTCAATGTCCCCGAAGACCCACGAGTTGAAAGCTTGGTGCCCTGGGTGGAGCTGTACGTGTGTGGGGGTGGAGGGCTGTTGGAACCTTTGAGAGGTGGGGCCCAGTGGGAGGTCCTTGGTCACTGAGGGAGTGCTCCTGAAGAGGCCTGTGGGCCTCCGGCTCCCGCTTTCTGGCCATGTGGCTTCACCATGCCACGTACTCCTGCCATGATGTTCTCCCTCATCACAGACCCAAGAAATGGGGCAGCTCATCAAGGACTGGAACCTCCAAAACCTCCAAAACTGTGAGTCAAAGTGAACCTTCTCCCTTTGCTGTGGTCTGCATCGGTCTTGCCCTCCAAAGGCCCACGTGTCGAAGGCTTGGTCTCCAGGGCAGCACTACTGAGAAGCCACTGAGCCTTTAGAAGGTAGGGCCTAGTTGGAGGAAGGTAGGACACTGGGGGATAAATATCCACTGATGTGGACACACACACACACACACATATGGATATTTATGTAATACACTTAAAATATTTATGAGTGCATACATACATAAATATATGAATATTTATTAGTTGATTATCTAAATTATTTTGTTACAGTGATGAAAATGTTACTAACACACTGGCCCAACCCAGAATATTCTGATTCAGTAGGTTTGGGGGTAAATGCTAAAACTTTGCTTATTTATTTTTTTCTAATGTCACTTTAAGTGACTTTGATACACAATCAGGTTTGGAAAACACTGATGAAGGACCACAGACTAATTAGATTAGCGAGTTCCTGATATTTAGGTTCTACTTTTTTTCTGGGGCTTTGCTACCATAGATTGTGACATAAACATATAACAGTATGTAGTTTTTTAAAAATATTTTTATTTATTTGCTTTTAGTTGTACACAATGTGTTTTATTTGTATGTGGTGCTGAGGATCGAACCCGGGTCGCCCACGTGCTAGGTGAGCGCTATACCGCTGAGCCACAATCCCAGCCCAACAGTAGGTAGTTTGCAAAGAACTAATTGGAAACATTTACTTTCACATAGCAGTGATGATTTCCAACTGTGCCTGGCAATTCACACAACTCTCTATGCTGAGAAAGTAAACCTTTTGCTTGTACTGGTTGTAGCAATGTAGCTCTTTCAGGAGGGAAGGAAAGGAGACTGGAAATAAAATTAACAAGTTGTAAACACCAGGAAAATAGAGTTAATTTGGTTTACTTTTTAAACTCCTGTTATGAAATCATCCTGTCTGGCAACAGTGCAACAAACAGTGGACGTTAATAAGGAGAAAGTTGATGGTTAGAAATGAAGGCACGAGGGGAAGGGCACAAGACAAATAACAGAGGTGCCCAAGCACTCACCTCCATCACCACAAATGAGACCCAGAGTGACAGTGGATAGCTGCATTTTGAGGTGGGTGTGTGAGCAATCATTGGTAATCAGCAAGAGAGAGGCTGGAAATCTCTAATATTTAGAAACCTGGAACAACAAAGGAAGAAAAGCAAAATACCCTGGCACTGCCAGCCTGGCCCAGTGGGAAGAGGATAAGGATGAAAGACAGAGTTCCAGCAATCTCCAAGTCAGTGTGGATGCTGGCGACCCTAGTGCTGGGAAAATTTCACAGCCTCACAGGCCTGCAGTCCACCTATATAAGTAACCTGAAATCTGCACTGTAGCCCTGCTTTGGAAAAGGACCCCACATCATCTCTGAGCCAGCACCTGGGGTGCTGTAGCCAGGAGCCCTCTTGAGAAGTGAGCTACTACCTGAACTGGGATTACTCCAGGAGTCAGAAGCCCCTGCATATTAGCACCTCTGCAACTAAATGGATATTATACTGCACCAACTCTCACACACAGCCCTCACCAAGGGCTATCCTAGACTGCACGGGCAAATCACCATAAATGCATTTCAAGTGCTCAGAAAAGCAAGAACAAAGACACCCACAAATTCATAGTTGGAAAGATGTGACAAAAATCAGAGTAGAAATAAATAAAATACAGCCTAAAAATAAATACAAAAGATCAACAAAACAAACAGTAGTTTTTTTGGTTAAAAAAATCAATCAATAAACATTCAACTAGACTAACCAAGGAAAAAGAGAGACCTCCAAAAATGAAATTAGAGGTTAAAAAGAGAAATTTTAACTGATACCAGAGAATTACAAAGGATCTTTAAGGAATATTTTGAAAAACTCTTTACTAAGAGATTGGAAAGCCTAGGAAATGAACATATTTTCCAGAAAATTGGACCATGAGGGCATAAAAATCTTGAACAGATTAGTAACAAGAACTTAGATCAGAGCAAGAAAAAAGTCTCCCCCAAATGGAAAGCTCACACCAGTGAAGCTCAGCTTCACTGCTGCATTTTACCAAACTTTTGAAAAAGAATTGATGACAATTCTTCTCAAAATATGACACAGAATCGAAAGGGAGAGGACCCTTCCAAACTCAACCTTTAAGTCTAGCATCACCCTGTTACCAAACAAGAAAAAGACATAACAACAACAAAACTAGGGACCCACATCCCTGATGAAAACAGATGCAAAAGCTCTCAAGAAAATATCACCACATGGAGTTCAACACCACATCAAACGATCATATACCACCACCAGGTGGGCCTCTCCCTAGGATCTAAGCATGATTCAACATAAGCAAATCAGTAAACATTACACATCCCATCAACAGAATGAAGGATAAAAATCATATGATCTTCGCAAAGGACACAGAAAAGCATTTGATAAAATTCAAAATCCTTTCAAGATAAAAGTCATGAACACATAAAGTATAGGAGGATAATAACTAAACAAAATAAAGCTATTTATAACAAGAACACAGCCAACATCATACTATGGGGAAAAGCTGAAGAATTTTCTCTAAGATCAGAAACTACAATGTGTCCATTTAAACCATTCTTATTCAATACAATATTAGAAATTTTAGCCAGAATAATTAGGAGATATAAGTAAATAAAAGCATGGGAATATGAAAGGAGTAAGTCACTTCCTTGTTTGCAGATGATAAGGTTCTAAATGTACAAAAGCCTGAAGATTCCACCAAACAACTATTAGAAATGATAAATGAATTAGGAAAGTAGCAGGATATAAAATCAACATAGGAAAGTCAGTAGCCTTTATATACACCAACAATGAATTTGCTGAGAAAGAAAACATAAAAGAATTCCATTCATACAATGCTGAAAAATCTAATAGAACATTGAGAAATAAGCTTAATGAATGAAGTGAAAGACCACCATAATGAAGATTACAAAACAATGGTGAAAGAAATAGAAGACATCCCAGAAAACAGGAAAGACATCCATGTTCATGGATTCAAAGAATTAATATTATTAAAATGTCCATGTTGGGGCTGGGGTTGTGGCTCAGTGGTAGAGCGCTCGCCTAGCACGTGCGCGGCCCGGGTTCAATCCTCAGCACTACATACAAATAAACGCATCGTGTACAACTAAAGCAAATAAATAAATATTTAAAAAGTCCATGTTACCAAAAATGATTTACAGATTCAATGTAATCCCCATCAAAATATTATTAATATATTTTCTCAGAACTAGTAAAAATAATCCTAATATTCATATGCAAGCACAAAAGACCATGAATAGCAAAAGCTATCTAGTAAAAAGAACAAAGCTGCAGGCATCATGTCTGCTTTAAAGACAAACTACAGAGCCATACTAACCAAAACAACTCCTAAAGCTCAAGAAGTAAAATCAACAGTCAATAGATGGGATAGTGTCAAGCTAAAAAGCTTCTTCACAGCAGAGGAAACAATCAAGAACGTGAAGAGAGGGCCTATAGAATATGAGAAAATTTTTGCCACCTGCACTTCAGTGGTAGACACTTTACAGAAACTGAACAGACACTTTACAGAAGAAGAAATATGATAGCTCTACAAATATATGAAAAAATCTTCAACATCTCTAGCAATTAGAGAAATGCAAATTAAAACTACACTGAGATTTTCATCTCACTCCAGTCAGAATGGCAATCATCAAGAAAACAAGTAACAATAAATGTTAGTGAAGATGTAGGAAAAATGCACACTCATACATTGTTGGTAGAATTGCAAATTGGTACAACCACTTTGGAAAGCAGTATGATGATTCCTCAGAAAACTTGGAATGGAACCACCAATTGACCCATCTATCCCACTCCTCAGCATATACCCAACAGATTTAAAATCAGCATACTATAGTGATGTGGCCACATCAACATTTGTAGCAGCTCAATTCATAATAGCTAAGCTATGGGACCAACTTAGATGCCTTTCAACAGATGAATGGATAAAGAAAATGTGGTGTATATACATACTGGAATATTACTCAGCCTTAAAGAAGAATGAAATTATGGCATCTGCTGGTAAATGGATGGAACTGGAGACTATCATGCTAAGTGAAATAAGCCAATTCCCCAAAACCAAAGGCCTAAAGTTCTCTCTGATATGCGGTTGCTGACACATAATAAACTGAGAGGGGGAGGGAAGAATAGAAGTTAACTGGATTAGAGAAAGGGGAATGAAGGGAAGGGAGGGGTAAGGGAATAGGAAAGACAGTAGAATGAATTGGACATAACTTTCCTATGTTCTTATATGAATACCCAACCAGTGTAATTCCACATCATGTACATCCACAAAAATGGGAAGTTATACACTATGTATGTATTATGATATGCCAAAATACATTCTACTGTCACGTATAACTAAAAGAAACAAAAAATTGATAAAAGAGAAAGGAACAAATACCAATGCAACAGAATAGAGATCCTAGAAATACAGCTACTCATCTGCATCCCATTGTTTCTTGATAAAGGGGGCCAAACACACACTGGAGTAAGAACAAACTCTTCAAGAAAGAGAGCTGGGTGAACTGAATATCCACATGCTAAAGATTGAAACAACCTGTAACTCTCACCTGTGCAAAAATAGATTAAAAATGGATAGAAGGATCCAAGATGGCGGATTAGAGGAAGCCGCACTTCAGGGCAGCTCCGTGGAAAGAATCCAACAAAGCAGATAAATTGCCTTTCATCATATATATATATAGGCTGAAAATACCGATCTCCTGGATGGTTTGATTACCACTACCAGGGAGAGAAAGAGACAAGCTGTCTGCAGCGGCTGGAGCCGCGAGGCTCCTGCAAAACCGCCTGGGTGGTGCACAGGCCGTGCGAAACAAAGTCAGTGTGGGGAGACCGCGCTACTGCTGCAACCCCAGCCAAACTCACGGCACACCAGTGTGAAACCGGCGATAAAAACCAGCGATAACAGCCGGCGGGATTGGTGCTGGGGAACCACGGGAGACCGCGGGTCGACAACACCAGTTCGAATCCACACTCCGCCTGACGCGACCCTCAGTACTGGGGCCCCGGACAGAGCGGCGCAGAGATCGGCAATCAGCAAACAGGGGCAGAGTGGAGCGGGCCACAGTCCGAAGCAGCACTGTCTGCACCACAGTCACAGTTGTGGCTTCCCGGTGCCACTTTGGCAGGGAGACATCCACCCAACAGCTTTGAAATCGATTGGCGAGGATACGGGAGTCTGTGGAGCTGCTGTTGACTGGCAGGAGAGCACCGCCATCTTTGAAAGCTGCAGTGGCTGGCCCAGACAAAGGGGAGGAGACGGAGAGCGACGGCTGTAACCATCCAGGGACTCTCCAGCTCCCTGAAGACAACACACAATTGGGTGAGGTTCGGGTGGTCAGCAGGGAAAGGCGTTTCTGAGGCTAGCACAGCGGCCACAAGAGGCTGCAACTGTGGGTGGGCTTGGGGAGGGGGTGCCTTCTGGAAGGTCCCCTTCCCGGTGCCATTCATCTGCTGACACACACAAACCCCCTGGGCCACTGCTTCACTGAACCATGCAGCCACTGGCCTAAGATGCAGCCTTGATTTCACTGACAGGATCACAGACTGTCTGGACGTGATCCAATAGCAATTGGTTTGAACTGGAAAGGAAAAAAAAGAGGGGGGCTTCCCAGGGCCTGTTTTGTCTAAGACTTGGGGTTCGACTTTTTTTTTTTCCTTTTCTTTTTGTTGGTTTGCTTGTCTTGTTGGATTGCAGGGAGGTTTTGTTGTTGTTGTTGTTTGTCTGTTTGTTTGTTTATTTTTCTTTTTCTTTTTTTGGCTTTGTTTTGTTCTGCTTTTTTTTTTTTCCTTCCGCATTGATTGTTAGTGTGTTTGTTTGCTTCCACTCCTTTTTTCTTTCCTTCTTTTCTTCCTTCTCACTCTTGTATCTTTTCTTCCTCCTTCATCTTTCATGTTTACATCCTGCCAGTGCATACTAAACAGAGGCAAAAACAAGTTATATGCAGAACTTGGGATTTCTAGAACTGGCGCAATTGAACTGGGTAGCAAAGTGGTGTTATATATAGTTTACTCTCCATTTCCTTGATTCTCTCTCTCCTCTCTCTTACACCAATTCCTACTCTTTTATCATTTTTTTTCTTTTCCAACTTACTTTATATATAAATTGATCTTTTCACCTAATTGTCAACCCCATTCTCTTTCTTCCATCGTCTACTGATACTAAACCACTTCCATTAAACCACTTCAATAGATATCTCCTTTCATACTTTCCAAGAAAAAACAATTCAAGACACTTCCTTCTTCCTAAACATAACACCTCTGTATCCAATACTTGAAGCTATAAAACCCTATCAGAAGCGTACAGAGTAAATTGGAAATAATATCTGGGTTAACAAAATCTGTACATTGTGATCAAACTTGGATTTTCTGAATAGAAAGTGTTAGGTTTTAAAAGTGTAAAGGAATTATAAGGTGATCTGATAGCATTGTACTACAGGAACAACATAAGGCTTTAAGGTAAAATCGAAATAGTCAAGGTCCCACAGTGCAGGAAGAATAGACACACAAGCAACATGAAAAAACAAGGAAAGAAAATGACACAAACAAATCAAGATACCTCATCAGTAGATGTCATGGCAAGCACAGTTGGTCAAATGCCAGAGATGGAATTTAGAAATTACATATGCCAAATGTTTATGGAACTTAAGAATGAACTCAAAAATGAGATGAGGGAGCAGGTACAGGAGGCAAAAGATCATTTTGACAAAGAACTCCAAAAACAAATACAGGAAGTAAAAGATTACTTCAATAGGGAAATAGAGGCTCTAAAGAGAAACCAAATAGAAATTCCAGAAATGAAAGAAACAATAAACCAAAATAAAAGTTCAATTGAAAGCATCTCCAACAGAGTAGACCACTTGGAGGAAAGAACCTCAGACAATGAAGACAAAATATATGTACTAGAGAAGAATTTAGAACATACAGCAAAACTTGTTAAAAATCAAGAACATAACATCCAAGAATTATGGGACAGCATAAAAAGACCAAACTTAAGAGTGATCGGCGTAGAGGAAGGGGCAGAGTTTCAAGCCAAAGGAATGAGTAATCTATTTAATGAAATAATTACAGAAAATTTTCCAAGCTTGAGGAATGAAATGGAAAACCAAGTTCAAGAGGCATACCGAACACCAAGGCATACCGAATAAGAAAAACTACTCCATCAGCTGGAAGCTAAACAACATGCTACTGAATGAACAAGGGGTTGAAGAAGACATCAAAGAGGAGATCAAAAAATTCCTAGAGGTAAATGAGAACACAGATACTTCATATAGAAATCTCTGGGACACTATGAAGGCAGTAGTAAGAGGAAAATTCATTGCACTGAGTTCATTCCTTAAGAGGAAAAAAAACCAACAAATAAATGACTTAACATCACACCTCAAAGCATTAGAAAAAGAAGAACAGACCAACACCAAGAGCAGTAGAAGACAGGAAATAATTAAAATCAGAGCAGAAATTAATGAAATTGAGACTAAGGAAACCATTCAAAGAATTGACAAAACTAAAAGTTGGTTCTTTGAAAAAATAAACAAAATTGACAGACCTTAGCGATGCTAACGAAAAGAAGAAGAGAAAAAAACTCAAATTACTAACATTCGTGATGAAAAAGGGAATATCACATCAAACACCTCAGATCAGATATACAGAATATAATTAGAAATTACTTTGAAAACTTGTACTCTAATAAAATAGAAAATACTGAATGCACTGACAGATTTCTAGAGTCATATGATTTGCCTAAACTGGATGTGGAGGCTATACACAATTTAAACAGATCAATTACAAGCGAAGAAATAGAAGATGTCATCAAAAAGCTACCAACAAGGAAAAGTCCAGGACCTGATGGGTTTACAGCCGAGTTCTATAAGACTTTCAAAGAAGAACTAATACCAATGCTCTTCAAACTATTTCAAGAAATAGAAAAAGAGGGAGCTCTTCCAGACTCTTTCTATGAGGCCAATATTACATTAATTCCAAAGCCAGGCAAAGACACATCCAAAAAAGAAAACTTCAGGCCCATATCTTTAATGAACATAGATGCAAAAATCCTCAACAAAATCCTGGCAAATCGGATACAAAAACATATCAAAAAGATAGTGCACCACGATCAAGTGGGGTTTATCCCAGGAATGCAAGGCTGGTTCAACATTCGGAAATCAATAAACATAATACATCACATCAATAGACTTAAAGACAAAAATCATATGATCATCTCAATTGACGCAGAAAAAGCATTTGACAAAATACAACACCCCTTTATGTTCAAAACACTGGAAAAACTAGGAATATCAGGAACATATCTTAACATTATAAAAGCTATTTATGCAAGGCCCAGAGCTAACATTATCTTAAATGGAGAAAAATTGAAAGCATTTCCTCTAAAAACTGGAACAAGACAGGGATGCCCCCTTCCCCACTGCTATTTAACATAGTACTGGAAACTCTGGCCAGAGCAATTAGACAGATGAAAGAAATTAAAGGGATCAAGATAGGAAAAGAAGAGCTCAAATTAGCACTATTTGCTAATGACATGATAATCTACCTAGAAGACCCAAAAAACTCTACCAGAAAACTTTTACAACTAGTAAACGAATTTGGCAAAGTTGCAGGATACAAAATCAACACACATAAGTCAAAGGCATTTGTGTACATCAGCGACAAAGACTCTGAAAGGGAAATGATGAAAAATACCCCATTTGCAATAGCATCAAAAAAAATAAAATACCTGGGAATCAACCTAACGAAAGAGGTGAAAGACCTCTATAACGAAAATTGTAGAACACTAAAGAAAGAAATTACAGATGAACTCAGAAGATGGAAAGACCTACCTTGCTCTTGGATAGGTAGAATTAATATTGTCAAAATGTCCATACTACCAAAAGCATTATACAGATTTAATGCAATTCCAATCAAAATCCCAATGTCATTCTTCAAAGAAATTGAAATAGCAGTCATGAAATTCATCTGGAAAAATAAGAGACCCAGAATAGCCAAAGCAATCCTGAGCAAGAAAAGTGAAGCAGGGGGCATCACCATACCAGACTTTAAATTATACTATAGAGCAGTAGTAACAAAAACAGCATGGTATTGGCACCAAAACAGACTGGTGGACCAATGGTACAGAATTGAGGATACAGAGACTAATACATATAATTACAGCTATCTTATATTAGACAAAGGGGCCAAAAATGTACAATGGAGAAAGGATAGCCTCTTCAACAAATGGTGCTGGGAAAACTGGAAATCCATATGCAACAAAATGAAATTAAACCTTTATCTCTCACCATGCACAAAACTCAATTCAAAGTGGATCAAGGACCTAGGAATTAGACCAGAGACAATACGCCTAATAGAAGAAAAAGTAAGCTCCAATTTCCAACATGTTGGATTAGGCCCCAAGTTCCTTAATAAGAATCCTGTAGCGCAAGAATTACTACCAAGAATTAATGAATGGGATAGATTTAAACTAAAAAGCTTCTTTTCAGCAAAAAAAAAAACAATCAGTGAGGTGAATAGAGAGCCAACTAATTGGGAACAAATATTTAATACATGCACATCAGATAGAGCACTAATCTCTAGAATATATAAAGAACTCAAAAAACTTTACACTAAAAAAACAAATAACCCAATCAATAAATGGGCTAAGGAATTGAGAAGACACCTCTCAGAAGAAGATTCACGATTAATCAACAAATACATGAAAAAATGTTCAACATCGCTGGCAATTAGAGAAATGCAAATCAAAACTACTCTAAGATTTCACTTCACTCCAGTCAGAATGGCAGCCATCAAGAACACAAGCAACAGTGAATGTTGGAGAGGATGTGGGGAAAAAGGCACACTCATACATTGCTGGTGGGACTGCAAAATGGTGCAACCATTATGGAAAGCAGTATGGAGATTTCTTGGAAGACTGGGAATGGAACCATCATATGACCCAGCCATTCCACTCCTGGGTCTATTCCCAAAGGACCTAAAAACAGCATATTACAGTGACACAGCTATCTCAATGTTTGTAGCTGCACAATTCACAATAGCTAGGTTATGGAACCAACCTAGATGTCCCTCAGTAAATGAGTGGATTAAGAAAATGTGGTATATACGCACAATGGAATTTTACTCAGCAATAAAAGAAAACAAATTAATGGCATTTGCAGGTAAATGGATGAAGTTGGAAGACATAATGCTAAGTGAAGTTAGTCAGTCTCAAAAATCCAAGTACCAAATGTTCTCTCTTATATAAGGAGGCTATTTCAAAGTATTGTTGGATGGGGGTACATAGGAGGATTAGAGGAACACTAGAATGGTCAAGGGAAGGGAGGGTAAGGGAGGGAGCAAGAGGGGAGGGAGGGGGAGAAAAAAAAAGGTGGTTGAATGAGACGGATATCATTTTCCTTAATGCATGATTGAAGATCTGAATTGTACGAATATACTTTGTATACAAACAGTTGTATGTAAAAAGATACTAAATATATGCACTATGAGTTGTACATATTAAAAATTATAAAAATAAAATTTAAAAAAATGGATAAAAGATTTCAATATAATTTTAAAAACTGAAACTATTAAAAAATAGGGGAAACACTTTAAGAAATTGGTACAGGCAATGATTCTCTGCCCCTCCCCGACCACAAACCACATAAAACAAAAGCAAAAAGCAACAAATGAGATCACATCAAACTACAAAACAAACACACACAAAAATGAGTACTACTGTGAAATAAAAAGGAATGGGGGATGAGTCAGTGGCTCGGGGGCTCAGTGAGGTAGGAATAAAAGGCATCACAGTGAGATGTTGAGCAATAAGCCCGCAGGAACAGGAGACAGAGGTGATGGGGGTGGGGCGTCTTGATCATGTGACTTTGGAGATGCTGAAGTCTCCTGAGGTGTCAAGGTGGAGGCTGGGCTCAGGGAGGAGACGCAGCTGACCTTGAGCAGGGGAGGCTGGTATTAGAGGGAGAGGATCCTGCTGCAGGACAGGTGGTCAGTGCATGGTGCAGTCACAGCTGGCTGTGGGAGGTGCTTCCAGGGACAGAGGACCAGCAGCCAGGGCCAAAGCCACCAGTGCATGAGGGTTGGGGGTCACCACAATGAGGACAGTGACAAGATGACACATATTAGTGCCATGAGTTTCAGAGAGCCTGGGCTATTTTATTGCTGCTTCCTCTCCTTTACAGTGTGTTGGGGAACAAGATGTGTAAAGGCCCTCATCAGAAGGGAGGAGACCCATCCTGCAGGGTGTGGAGAAAACGTCACTGTCCTGAGAGACCTGCAGGGGAGGAGACGTCCTCAGGAGGCAGCGGTTGCTATGGAGGAAGGAGGTAGAAGAAGGCTTTGGGAGAGCTGCAGCTAGGGGTGAGTTTGTGACTGGGAAGCAGGAGTTCCAGGGGCAGCAGGGGCCCATCTGGGAAGGACCCCCAGGCTGTGTGGAGACAGGGCTGTGGGTGAGCTGTCCAGGAGACGGCTTGACCCCAGGTGCAGGGAAAGCAGGTCTGAGCCGGGGGGATGTGTTTGGATAGGGCTGTGCAGGGGAGGCATCTGTGGAGGGGTCTCACGTGGCCTGGAGGCAGGGCTGTGGCTGCGGGGTGGGCTGCACACTCTTCCTCCCTGGGCCACTGAAGGTGACTACAGTGGGAGCAGCCCTGCTGCAAGGAGCGCGAGCCTGCGGCATTGAGGGGCAGCTGGGGAGGCCTGGGGTGGTTCTTCTGTGGACCAGGATTGCGGGGTTCCGTGGTGGACTCCGCAAGAAGTGCAATGTAGCACGATCTATCGGGGGGCTGCCAAAGTGGGTTGTCACCGGGGGCGGGGGGGTGCTACGTCAGTGCTCAACGTAGCAAGAAGTAAAGGAGTCAGCCGGTGGTGGAAGAAATCAGCACACACAGACAAAGAGTTAGGCTGCTGAATCTTCTCTCTTTACTTTCACTTTGTTGTAGGTATTTAAGCATACTTTTTGGCAGTACAGATTGTTTATACTTTCTTTTGCGATTTCATTACAGACATGACTTAATTTATAGATTACATTTTAGACATATTAAATTTCTTATTTTATATATTTCAAGGTTTTGAGGTCACTTACACCTTTTCGAGGCCCTGTACATGACTGGACATATTATAATTTTGTCATTTTCTATTAGTTTGGGTGAAAATTTATTTCTCACAGATTCCCTGAAACTGTTTTCTCTGCACACCATTCAGGCTGTCTGATAAAAGTCAACTTTCTCTGTCTGGGATTCCAAAGCACTATTGTTTTTCTTTTATAGCATTTGTTTATAAAACCTAGAAGCAGGGAAAAGAGGGAAGCAAGGCTGAATGTTAACTCTGAAGGACTTTTTACTCTAAGGAACTTTTATCTACTTAAAATGTAAAAGAAATCTATTTTCAATCACAAAAAGACTCTTAAGGCTTATTAACTAGGAATTAAGTACTTATAATAGAAAAAGGTTTGTGTTATTCTTTCTATGTTTTTTATGTTTCTAGCTAGATTCCAAAAAAGATAAATGTACAGAATTAGTCTGGATCTAAATAATTGAAATTGCGACACCTGGTGGCCATATATATGAATAAAGAACAGAACAACAAGTAAATAGGAGAACTTACGCAGTCAAAGTTAACTCTTTCAGCACCATGATGTCTTTCATGAAAAAAGAGAGGGTTTTTGGAGGAACAGCCATTAGCCTATCCTTGTGGTGGTTTGATTTTTCGTCATGTGTCAGGGCAACACCCCTGGGCTAGGCCAAGTCCATATATCAGGAAGTCAGAGAGTTATGTTTTTGGCTGACATGTTCTGAATGTCCCCAACATTTCTTTTCCCCTTTTCTGTTTTATTGATGGGAGCCCACCTTACTTGAGGATGTGCCTGTCTTAGGTTGCCCCCCTCTGGGAGTCTTACCTGTCTCTGGCTACCACCCTAGCACTTCAGGTGGACTTACCCAAGGCCAGCAAGCCGCGGCCGAGGGGAAGACATGGGACAGAACAGTCGCCTTTGGGAAGGCTTCCCATGGATGATTTAGACTTCCACATCCTGTCAAGGACCACGGCCTAGTTCATAGGGCTCCCAATCAGCATTGCTGAGGGCAGCATATTTTTGGCAGACCACCATAAGCTGTACCGATTTGGCCCTGTCCTTAAGGAAGATGCCACTAAGATGCCACACAGGATGCTGCTTTCAGTGGCACCCAGAGGCTTTTCTCTCCACCCTCAGGGTGGTCCCTGGCCTTCCAGCAGTGGCTCCTCCCTCAGGGAATTGTGGTGGGTTGTGTGCCCACCAGCCCCACCTGGTTGCACAGCCCAGTAAGCCCCTCCTCCTGCTGCCCTTCAAGTGGCTGCTGACGGGTCCCTGTGACCTCTGCTGCCCCAGCTCCTCTCTTCAGGCTGAATGCACACTTTGTTTTTCCATGCTGAGGTGAAGTTTATGTGACATAAAAGCAAGCTGTGTTGAAGTGACACTCTAGCACCTTCACAGCACTGGGCAGCCACCACCTGTACTTAGTTCCAAGACACTCCCATCAAAAGCCTCATCACTGGCTTCCTCAGTACCAGGGGCCTCCAGTCCAGCTTCTGCTCTATGGATCCTCCTGTTCCCTGTGTTCCACGTGATGGACTCGTCCAACGTGCGGCCTCTGCGTCTGGCTTCTTTCGCTTAGCATGGTTTCAGCTCTCGTTCCCGTTATACCAGGTGCCAGTACCATATTCCTTTGTGAGGCTGAATAACGTTCCATGGCTTAGACATACATGCTTTAACTTTAAAACAGATTTCTCACTGTGTTCTCCAGAAAAATGTCTTCGACATACATAAGATCAATCCACATGATTCAAAATGAACCCATGAAAAATAACTTTGCTGAAAGTCAAAAACCATAGCATTGGATGGACTCAGTGAGGGGCTAGGTTGATGTGGTCCAAGTAGCTAGAAATCTAACTCAATATACAGACAGAATTTAAAATGTACAGAAAAGTAGATAAACTGCTGTGTATTTGACTAAATAATCACCTCCCTCTCTAAGACCCCCTCCCAGACCTAAACTCATGGAAAGCTCCTGATGCAACTTGGGGTTTCTAAGGAACCTGTCAGGCTGCCAAAGACACAAACTGGCTTTCAGAAGAGAACTCTGCGCTTGTCTGATTTAAAAGAATAGCCTCCAGTCCATCAAACAGTCCATCAAACAAACAGAATAACAAAGATATTCAGCTACATAATAAAAGACGAAGAACACACAAAAAAAGGAGGTAATGTCTTTGCTTAAGAAATAGGATGTGTGTATTTTATGACCAAAACAATTTTTTAGTTGTCTACTCATGCATTTGTTTTGCTGATATTTACTGAGCATCAGACCTTACACTTCTGGAAGTATTGAGGACTGGTGTTATGGTTTAGATATGAGGTGTCCCCCAAAAGCTCATCTGTGAGATAATGCAAGAATTTTTAGAGGCGAAATGGTTTTATTATGAGAGGTGTAACCTAACCAGGGGACTAACTCACCTATATAGAGCAACTGGGCTGTAGCTATGGACAGGTAGGGGTGGCTGGAGGAATGACGACACTGGTAGCATGCCTCTGAGCTTTATACTTTGTTGTGGGAAGCAGACCGCCCCCCCTTCTTGGTTGTCATGTCCTGAGATGTGCCCTCTGACCATCCTTCCACCATGATGTTCTACCTCACCTGGGGCCCAGAGTCATGGAGTCAGCTGACCACGGACTGAACCTCTGAAACCATGAGCCAAAATAAACTTTTCCTTCTCAATGTTGTTCTTGTCACGTTTTTTAATCATCGTGACAGAAGTGATGACCCAAACAATTAATATCCTGAGAACCCTTACCACTATAATATTCAAAAGCACTAGAGGAATTATAATCATCTGTTTTAAATGAAGAGACAAACTTGAAAAATGAACGGAAATCTCAGATAAAAATTATGAGGGACCATGGCCCAGATTATGAGGACCCTGAAGGGCAAAGCAAGGACTTGGGATTTTGCTGAGTGCAATAAGAAGCTGCTGGAGGGTTCTGATCAGAGGAGGACAAGGCGTCTTGTCTTCTGCCCCTCCAGCCTCCCCTCCCCTGCTCTGTTCCACATGGCTGACCCCTGGGATCATGACATTCCGTCACAGGTGGGCTGGGCTGCAATAGGCTTGGCTAAGAGGTTCCTGGAAGAGACCAGTGAGTGAGAGGAGGGAGGCAAGGGCATTTCTTACCCACTCTCCCTGGTTTGGTGGTAACTGCTCCCTTCCTCCACTACCACTCCTAAGCACTAGCTTTTCCTCCAGGGTTGCAGGGCTCATTAGTTCCAATAACACTATTTTTCCTGCTTAAATCTTCAGTGCCTAGGGTACGGAAAAACTTTCACCATTAGTGAAGCCTCGGATCTTGCTGAGAGCAGTCTCAGGTAGTTGGTGTGGCTCACGCTCCAGACTTAGAGACTCAAGTCAGGCGTTTCGGTGGCGGAGTAGGAGCACTGGCATTTCACAGGCCTGCTTGATCCCCATTGTCCCCACTTTCACATGTCCTCAAAGTCTTGCTGGAAGCTCAGCTTACTGGTCAAGAGCACCAGGTTCAGAACTGACGGCCCAGCTCCAAACTCCAACTGTGTCTCCTGCCAGATACATTCTGAGGCAACTTTCTTACTCTCTTTGATACTCTTTAAAATGGGAAATACTAAAGGTTCCCACAGAATAGTGTGGTTATAAAGATTTAATAAGGTATTAATATGGGGTGCTGATCTCTATAGTCATCATTATTATCTTTCTTAAAATGTAAATCTGATGTCAGTGACTCTTCTTTACAGTTGTCTTTCATCATATGTGTCCTAACTCCATATGCAGTCTTATTTCCTCCACATTTTACACTTCAGAAATATAAAGGTACTCTTGGGACCCCAAACCTCCCTAGGGCAGAAAGTGATTCACTTGAGGGGGTGCCATTCACAAGCTCCTCCACTAGGAGGCGAGAAAGGAAAGGAGGAGAAGGAACTGGATTTTGTCAAGTGGATCAGGTAGCTCTACTGAAGTGGGGCAGACACCTTAAATTTGTCTGAAATAGAATTTGAACTGTGGTATTCAGGGCCACCTACAACAGGTAGTCAGGAGTTAGCCTAGCATTAATAAGGAGAGGGAGAGAAAGAGGAGGAGGGGGAGGAGGAGGAGGGGAGGAGGAGGAGGAGGAGGAGGGAAGATGGGGAGGAGGAAGGGGAGGAGGAGGAAAAAGACAACAGCAATAAGAAGAAAAAGCAGGAGGGGAGAAGAAGGGAAGGAAGTACAGGACAAAGGACAGAAGGGTGGAAGATGGAAGCAGGAGAGGAAGGAGAACCTGACCACCACACCTCACTGTTCTCAGGAGAGGTGACAGAGGCCAGCTAAGGAGAGGGGTGGGGAAGAGGAGAGAGAAGAAGAGGAGGAAGGGGAGGGAGGGGGAGGAGGATGTGAGACTGGGTGGAGAGAGGCCTGCTAGTGGCACTCAGAGCCCTCCCCTGCAGCAAGCAGCTCCTCCACAAGGACCCAGAGAGCCCAGGTGCTGAGGGCAGAGGCTGAGTGCTGTGGAGCCAGAGAAGGAGCAAGCCACGCCATGGTGAGCCTTTGGCCTGCGAGGTTCCAGACACGCAGAGCAACTCTCCTGGGGCTGTAGAGGCAGGGGGCGCGGGGCAAGAAATGAGCCATTTCAGTTTTGGTTTTTAACATGACAGAAACCAAAAATGCTCTCAGTCTCAGAATGGGACCCTAGGGTCTCTCCCTCAGATGGCCCATGTCCTCCCCTGCGAGTCCCTGGTGAGATGCTTGCAGAGGAGCTGTTGGAAGTGGTGCTTGGGCACTGAAACACGGCGCTGCCAGAGAGGCGTCCTCTGCAGAAAACACAGCCCTCAGGTCTGCAGAGAACCCAGGGTGCTGTCATCGTTGCTCAAAAATTTGTTTCTCATTAAGAAACGAACTGCTTTGCTTCTCTGGAGTCTGGTTATGTAATTCTCTTAGGTATCTAAAGCATTGGCTCATCATGATCAGGTGTGAGAAGACCGCAGTCAATCTAAACACCAAAGGTCATTAGGCACCAAAGAAGACTTAACAATTCTACACACCAAATATTCAGTAGCTTGACTTGAAAGCACCATAGACAAGCAGGCACAAAAATAAATATAGAAAGACATCAGAGCAATAGTGGTCAGCAATTTGAGACTGAAACATGAAATCAAAATGGAACAAAACTGCAGGAGGTTTGGGTTGATTTGATGTGACTTCTTCTCCCTTGTCTGGGAAATCTATGACTGGGGACAGGGTTAGTGCATATGTGTGTTTTATTTGGAACTTTCGGAAAGTTGCAGGTGCCCCCTCGAGGTGCTTTAAACTTGTTTCCAATCTAAATAGTCTGTGTTTTATTGCAGATATTTCCAAGGAAATGGCAGAGTGTGCAGAGGGGCTTGTGGCTCAGCAAGCTGGGATCTGGACGGTGCTCTGCTGGGGTATGTTGTGACAGTCACCCACTGCTAAGCCTTTTAACTTATTTTCATTTGTTCTCAAATATCCACTGAATCTGCATAGATGCAGGGAAAATTATTAGGTGGACCTCTGTCAATTCCAGCCCTCTGTGACCTCTCTCTTCTTCCTCAAGCCTTTGGTACTTCCCCAGAAACCCCCAGCCCCATCCTTGCCTGCCACAGCCTGTACTGCAGACTCCAAATCCTGACAATCCCACAGAAACCTTCAATGGAGAAGGAATAAGGTTAAGTAGGAAATCTCTAATCAGACACTGTACTATTATTTAGCACTGGCTTTTCTGTTAATACGTCAGTGTACTTCAAATCAATTTCTGCAGTTCCAGTGTGAACTTCTTCAGGGCAGAGGACTTAGGTCCCCTGTTTGGTCCTCCTCCCAGTGATGTTACAAGGTTTCAGTGAGTCTTAAGATGCTCCAGCCATAGCAGGGACCCTTCCCCATTCCCAGGTACATGAATGTCTTCTTCCTCCCTCACCCAGACATTCTGCTCCAGCCAACCAGGCATATCTGACAGCTCCTTGAATTTCCTTACACCTGTATTTTCTTACACTCGGGTTGCTCAGTGTTCCTCTCATTCTTCAAGAGCCCTTTGAGTCCCCACCACGTACAGACACTATTTTCAGTACTGAAATGCAGAGTGGCTACGGCAGCCTCTCCCGTGGTAGAACAGGCATCGCATGGAATGGCTCCTCCCAAGCCAGTTCAGAGGTCACTGCAGGGTGCTCTTTCCCCATTGATCATGTGTTTCCTACTTCTCTGATCATTCCTGACATATTTGACCAAGATTAATTATGTTTCCTTTGCTCCTGTCCTTCCTTGCCCAGAATCCTTGGGAGGCTGTGAGAACTGGCCCTAAGCTTTGCTTGGTGTTTCTCCTCATAGGTCGATGGCCGTGGGGGCCTTTACTTTCCTCCAAAGTAGCACTTCTCATAGATCCTGCCGTGCTTAGAATGGCACATCACATGGGGGTGGTGTCTACTGTGTGTTTAATTTTGGTTTCTTCAAGGCCCTCATATTTGAAGCACCCATATGTTTATTAAACACCAACAGTTGGGTTACTCTGCATAAAGAATCTGATGTGATCAATTTTACAATTCTACATCACTAGGTTTGTAAATTCGCCTTTAATACTATGTGATTGGGTCTATATGCCCCTGGACCAGAATCAACTTTCCCTGTTTAAAAAAAAAATTTTTTTTTGACATGAAAAAAGTATGGGAAAATATGTCAAGGATCTTCCTGTCCTAATTTTGCTTCTCATTTAGGAGAAGACAGGAGAAAACGGATTCATGTATTATGACAACAACAATACATGTTGATCTTTAGGAAATTATCCCAGGATAAAATAGTAGACTGTAAATATTAGTTATATGATATTGGTTATATGTCCTATTAACTTTAAATGATTGACAATCAATAAGAAAATGAAATTTGAATTTCTAAAATATGTCAAGTTAAATTTCACGTGAAAGAACGTAGAGGAAAAAAACATTTTACAAAAATAGATCTAGAAAGCCACTGTGTTCGTATAAAAATATGCCATGAAGAGAAGCATTCCATGTTCAAGCAGAGATCTGGATTCTGCTTCCCATGTGCTAACAGCTCGGGCTTGATACTGAGCAGTCACTTAGCCTCCTGGGCCCTCAGCTCCTCCTCCCTGATGGCAGGCTCTCCTCAGCTGAAACCCTCTGAGTAGACATGCTTCCTGTTCTGTCTTTCAGAATTCCTGGCACATCATGGAACTGACTGTTGGACTTACCATTATTCTGAAAATCTTATGAACTGGCAAAGTGCTAGAAAGTTCTGCCAGGAAAATTACACGGATTTAGTTGCCATACAAAATAAGGGAGAAATTGAGTATCTGGAGAAGACAGTGCCCTTCAACCGTTATTACTACTGGATAGGAATCCGGAAGATAGGAAATACATGGACATGGGTGGGAACCAATAAGCCCCTCACTGAAGAGGCAGAGAACTGGGGAGCTGGGGAGCCCAACAACAAGAAATCCAAAGAGGATTGCGTGGAGATCTACATTAAGAGGACAAAAGACTCAGGCAAATGGAATGACGATGCCTGCAACAAACGAAAGGCAGCCCTCTGCTACACAGGTGGGTGGCCAGGCCTCGTGGAAGACCTACCTTGTGGAAGCGCTGGGGAGGGAAGCAGGAGCTAGTTCTCTCTGATCTACTTCCTGCCCCACAACTAGGCTTGGATCAGGCCACTGCTGAGCATTTCCGCTGCGTGAGGCCAGTTTGTGAAGCTGTTCCTACACCCCACAACCATACCCCTAATTCAACTCACATGTAGGCACTAAGCACATTATAGAGGAGGAGGAGTAGACAGCCAGGGCCCCTGGTGGAGGGCAGGAAGTGGACCCCAGGAGCAGGGGCTGGCTGAGAGCTGGGGCGCAGAGGGCCTGTGTCCTCGCTGTAAAGCAGGAGCCTGGGCGGAAAGTTGCCTCCTTGACCCCCGGCACAACACTGCGCAGGCCCTGGTGCGTGGCTGTGACGACAGTGCCAGCACAGCCAGGATTTTCCAAGTCGGACTTTAACAGTGAAACAGAGTTCATTTGGTTCCTCATAAACTGGAATCTGCTGCTTTAGAAATTTGGACTTTTTATCTTAGTGCTTTCTGTAAAGGAAGGCCTCCACGCACAGTGCAGAGATGAGTGAGGCCCAGCCTTCACTTACCCGTCATCACACTGAAAGCAAGCCATCTCAGGAGTGTCAGTGTAAGCAGCCTAAGCAGCCTCTCCCCAGATGTCAGAGGGTCACTCTCAGAGAGTTTACTCTAAAAGCAAATATGTGTCCTGGGCTGTATGGATAGCATATTTTATAAATCAAACTTTTAGCATATGATTTTTATGCAAAAGTGCTTTGAACATATAAATAAACCTTTCCTGCTTATTAAAATAGTGCTGGACAAACAGTTACCTAGACTAAAGCAATGACTACTAATCCTAAAAGGCAATCAATCAAAATACTTTTTCTCTGACCTTCTTAAAGCTTCTTGCAAGCCTTGGTCATGCGGTGGCCATGGCGAATGTGTGGAAACCATCAACAATTACACCTGCAACTGTGATGCTGGATACTATGGGCCCCAGTGTCAGTTTGGTAAGCCCCTTTCATTCCTTTGCTTCTTCCTTTGCCAGTCACAGGAATCACTGTAGTTTTTGATGGAAGTTGGTTGGGAAGAAATGATACTAGCCTTTCTGAGAAATGGGAAGTTGTGATCAGAAATTATGCTTTTGCAATGCATTTACTGCAAAGATTTCACAAGGCAGTGTGAAGTGGTTTTGTATTGTTTTTGTAGTGGGGATTGACCCCAAGGACACATTTCCACTGAGCTACATCCCCAGGCTTTTTTTTTTTTTTTTTTTTTTTTTTTTTATTTTAAGACAGGTCTCTTACTAAGTTGCTGAGAGTCTTGCTAAATTGCTGAAGCTGGCCTCAAATTTACAGTCCTCCTGCCTCCATCTCCAGAATCTGGTATTATAGGCTTGTGCCACCACTCCCAAAGCATAGTGTTTTTGATTACCACAAAAATCCAGGTGTGGGGTGAAAGTGTTGAGCTCTACAGTAAGGAGGGTGGTCAATTTCTGCTCCCAGGGAGCCCCCAATCTGATGCACTTGGTGGATTAATTGGAATCTAAAGTCTGAAAGAAACTGTGCAATTTACCCTTAGGAGAGAGAGTTACCCAGAAGACAATCTCATGTGTTTTTAAAGGGATGACCCGGAAAGGCAGGAGAAAAGTTCATGATGATACACAGCATATGTCAGAGATGCATAATAGTAAACTCTACATGTGCACTCGGGCTAAGCATTTCAGGAGATACAATGGAAGATCTGTTATAAACTGTTCCCCTAGAGGATTTTGGGTTAGTTAAGGGAAATCCTATTTGTTTGCAACTGAGTGTGGAAACAGAGACAAGCTGCAGTGAGCCCAGAGCCTGGAGAGGCCGAGGGAGGGAGCCCGGCCTTATCTGCAACGAGAGGCTCCCTGGTGTCCTGCCCCTGGCACGTGGGCAGCTGTGCTAGAAGCACATGGGGTGGACTGGCAGACGAGAGAGAAGATGGAGAAGCTCTTCCTGGTCTTTGTCAGTCACTCAGAGGCAGGAGGTGGAAATGGAAAGGAGAAGATGCACAGGGTAAAGCCAGGCCTTGACCCAGTCACCAGCTACTGAAGGAGACACGCAGTACTTTGATTGATGTCGGTAGTTTCAGAATATGTTTTAAGTATCTGATGCCTAATATAGAAAATTATTGACAAAAGCAATATTTGTAAAGAATAATGACTTAAAGCCAAATGAACTTAAATGTCAACTGACTGGAATAGATCGAACTCATTTTTCTTACTCTCTGAGCCAGGACTGCTACCTAATATTTTTCTCCTGTTCTGGAGTTTTGTTTTTTTAAACCTTATATAAGGATATTCCCATTCATCTCTTTTCAAAAATTGTAGGGTTTTTTTGTTTGTTAGTTTTGTTTTTGTCTTGCTTTCCATCATGCCAATGTTTCTAGTTTTATCATTCTTCTGGATTCCTACATAGGCAATAATCCCAGCTCTTTACTCTTATTTCTCAACCTCTGTCTTTTTCCTATGGCTTTTTTGACTCTGCATGTTCCCTTTGGTCAACCTCACTGACTTTTGTTGACCCACAAGTCTCTCTGGTCTTTGGACTGAGAAATCTGTCTCTAGCCCTCAACTCCAAATATGCTAAGGATCTCCCTTGGGATATCCACAGGCCTATAAAGTCCATTGTCCCCAACCACCTCTCCTTTTTGGAATTTTTATCTCAGTGTGAGATGAACCATATTCTAGAGATGAAACATGGAACCTCTGTGCACACGGGCACTGTGAGACTCTCACCTCCCCCAATGTTTCATGCAAGGCAATGCACACCAATATTCAGAACTTATAATTTTCCAATTTGTCTCCTACCCGTCAACTCTTACATCATTGCCCACATGTTTTTCTCCTTAATGATTGCAATAGTCTACTAGATGAGCTCCCCAACATTAAATTAGCTCTCCTCAAACTCATACCATAGGCAGGCTGACAATTAAAAATAATCAAACTGACCACATATGCAGGAGCCCTGTTTGGGGAGATGGCTTGAATTGCGGTTGACTATGGGCCATGGAGATTTGGGCATTGTCGCCTTCCATAGTCTCACGGGACTTGGCCCGGGATCTCGAGTGACTTGGCCGAGATTGCTGATCGGGTCAGCGCCATTTTGGTGGTGTGTGCGGCGCGTGTTAGTCGTTGTTAGAGCCAGAGAGAAAAGTTATCAGAATAAAAAGCTGTTTGTCTCCAGTTTGCCTCTGAACTTCTTCCCGCGGTCTCGTTGCTCCAAGCGGCCATCGCTTCAGGCAACAACACACATATGTGACCATCTACCCTTATATTTGTGCCTAACATTTCTCCTACAGGATGAAATTTAAGCCTCTAAAGGCCTAGAGTAACATTTGCTATATAGGAGGTCCTCATTAAATCCTATCTTTCTCCCTGGACTCATCTCACTTCATTCCCTTCTTGCTAATAACATCAAAATACTTGTTCTCCAGTTACCAAACAGGCTTTTTATCTCACTGACTCTGCTCATGACCCTGTCTATTATTTTGTAAATGGCCAACACAACCCTTCATTTTGAAAACATAGTTCAGGGACCATTTTTTCCCCAGGAACATTTCTTTGGACTCTAAGACAGGCACATGGCTCTTAAGTGGCAGTGGTATGATTCAGATCCATCAGGCCTACTTAACCCTTCCCAACACTGTCTCCTTCCTGACTGAAGTGGTCCAGTGTGAGGCTCTGGAGGCCCCTGAGCTGGGCAGCATGGACTGCACTCACCCTCTGGGAGCCTTCAGCTTCAGCTCACAGTGTGCCTTCAAGTGCTCTGAGGGAACGAACCTAACTGGGGTGGAGGAGACACGCTGTGGCCCTTTTGGAAACTGGTCATCTCTAGAACCAACCTGTCAAGGTGAGTAACTTCAGACTAGAGGTCTGGACACTGTCCTCCTGGGTTTACAGTCTGAGAAGATGCAGCAGAGTCTTGCTAAGAAATCTGCATCCTCTTTAAGAGTGTACTGTAACCTTGGATTGTGCTGTGATGCTTTTCTAAGGGGTTATTCTTACGAAAAATAAAAAATAACCCTCCCAAACAAAAAAATGGTCTCCAAAATCATCTAACACCATATAGCATGATTTAGAGCAATAAAACACAGCAGTATGGTACTTTTTATATTTCTCATTGCCCTAGCATGAGCAATCAGTCTTGCTGAGGAATTAAATTTTGTTTCTCTCCTCTCATTGATATCTACTGGTTGGTGTCCTGCTTAACACCAAACAATTTTCTTCCCACAGGGGAAAGTCTTTCTGATTTTTTAATTTGGTGTGTCTTAAGATTAACTTTATGTTTTCCCATCACTTGAACTCTCAGGAGAATAACTTCTCTGAAAAATAAACCAATCTCTTCAATTTTTTATATTTGAAAACCTGGGTCTTTTTAATTTTCCTTTTTAACTGCCAAGACTATCCCCACATGGGAGAATATTGGTGGTTGTCTGCACTTGGGAAGTTCTGATGACATTTTCCACATTTATCCTCCTGAATCACTAGTTTAAGTAGTTCAATTCTCAAAAGAAACATCAACATCCTTTATCAAAGTCCTAAAACTAAATTGTCTCATCTACAAATTTTACAGAATTGGGATTGTAGAGTTGGGATGTTTTTCAAAACTTCCTGGGTGGGCTTTACAACAGGAGAGAAGGTGGAGGTTCTGCACATCTGTGAGAATAGTCCGGGGTGCTCGTAGGCAGAGGCGTGTGGCCTGGTGCTTCATCAGGGCTGCCGAGCCACCACGCTGGGGCTTCATCCCTGCCACTCATCATCATTTCAAGAAGAGGAAGTCTGGAAGCATTACCAGAAGTAACGTCTAGAAATGAGGACTCCTACATGCATGTGGGTGGCCCCATCTTAGGTCAGACAGCTGTGGCTCAAATCCTCTGGTCAAGGGAGAGTTCTCTGCTCAGAAGTACTACCTTGACTTCTCTTGTTCTGTTCTTTTCCATTGAAGTGATTCAGTGTGAGCCTCTAACAGCACCTGACTTGGGGTCCATGGCACTGCACTCACCCCCTGGCCAACTTCAGTTTTACCTCCACATGCACCTTCAGCTGCTCGGAGGGAACTGAGCTAATTGGGGAGAAGAGAACTGTTTGTGGATCATCTGGGGTCTGGTCCAGTCCTCACCCAATATGTCAACGTAAGTTTGCCCAGTACACAGAAGACTTCAAGTTGGGGCTGACGGGCACACAGACGGTGGGACACATTTACTAAACTGACAGTTCATTTTGTACAAAACACGTTTGTATCCATTAACTTACTATAAAATGCTCGGCTGTCATTGTCTCCTCTAGTGACAACCATTTCTGGTTTGCATTCTCAACTCTTCCTGTCTTAACTCTTAAAATGTAAAACTGCTATCTCCAGTGACTTATCTCTTCTCCATTGTTCTTTTCCTCTACAATCTGACTTCTCTGTTAGTCCCTTGAAAAGCCTCCTCAGAGGTCATCCATGGCCACCTAATTCTTCTCACTTGCCACTCAGCTGATGTCTCCCGAGTCTGAGCAAGAGAAGGACTGTGTCTTCTTCATCTTCTTCTCTCCTCCCCCTGACAGGGGCCAGCAACACTTGCTGGTCAAAGGCACATTAAGTTAGCATAGGAGAGCAGGGCCACAGTGTCTGCCCCACACGCCATCTGCACAGGCAACAGAGGGCACCCTGGGTTGGGGTCTGTAGAAGCCACCAGAGAAGCTGACCTCTGTGTGTCTAGAGTGCAGTGGGGCAGGCAGCAGAGAGCAGCAGGGAGGCCACTGAGCGTCAGGTTGTCGGGTACATTTGCTTGGCAGCCTGGCCAGCGCCCATTCCCTCATCTTCCTCAAGCCAACAGGTGCCTGTTTGGCCCTCTGGGAACTTCAGCCTCCTCTGCATGCTGTGTTGGAGGGTGGGCTGGAGGCACTGTGTGAGTGCTCAGCAAAGCTGCTGGAGGACCAGGGGCCCCAGTCGGACCCCGTGCCAACATGGGAAGGTAGCTTCCTTCAGCAGGAGGAATCCAAGGCAGGTTTCTCACATTAGAACTTTTTAAATAAAAATGAAACTACAAATGAACTGAGTTTATAGTCACAAAGGACGTGTTACTGAGTCCTTTTCCTTGTTGGTGAAGGAAGTGGAGGGAGGTGGTAGGTCGACATCACTTGATGGACCAGTGCAGGTCTTGGCACATAAACTCTAGTGCTTACTTTTGCACATGTGCTTTAAAGTAAAAGCAGCAGGAGTTTCCTTCGACAAGTTACCCAGGTCAAATCATTGGCTTCTCTTTTTCTTGGAGCTGTATCTGACTTCGTAGGTCTTCTCTGTGTTTGAGGTCCAACCATTGAACAAGGCCATGAGCTCCATAGAACGATAACCTTTTCTTGCCAAGATTTTGTAGACATTTCCAGGAATTCCACCAATCACCCACGGGGGGATGGAGATTCTCTAGGCACTGGGCTAGAGGCTGGGCCAGTTTGCCTCTGCGTTAGACTCCTGGGGGTTCTTCCCATGCATCCTGTCTGTCAAGGTCATCAGGTGGGCTATAATGGAAAGCCAGGAGGAAAAATGTCAAGAATCAGGAGCTGCACAAAGGAAATGGTGCTTGTGGTCTCATGCTGTGCCTTACTACCTTCTGTTTCAGAAACAGACAGAAGTTTCTCCATGATAAAGGAAGGTGACTATAATCCACTCTTCATACCAGTGGCAGTCATAGTCACTGCACTCTCTGGGTTGACATTTATCATTTGGCTGGCAAGGCGATTAAGAAAAGGTATGTGAATTTAAATGCCTATGAAAATAACACAGATTTAAAGTAAAGAAGGAAAGAAAGAGCCCCACAGGAAATTAAGCGTAATAGATTCAAATGAAGCAAGATGCCAACCTTGAAGTTCTAGAGACATCAGTCCCTGGAGACATGTAAATCAGACTAGGACATTACCTCCATTAAAACAGGCTGGCTGACTTGCTTTTCATTAGGCAAATTTTGACAATGCCCATTGTTTTCCTACACATTGCTACAGTGAAAACTGCTACATGAGACATTGTAATGGTTTTTTGCTCTTATTTAATTCAGAAAAAAGGATGCCTCTACGCGCCTACATGCCTCTGACTTCAGTTTTACAGTTTCACTAGGAAGTGAACTTAATGTCCACTAAGGTTTTCAGGTGCTGCTCTCAAAAGCCTGACTTCTTGAAGAGTCCCAGTCCTGTCTGTTTCTGGACTTGTGGGAGCTGCACTGTCCTTGGGAGAAACCCACTCTCCTCTCCCTGCGGTCTATCCACCAAGGCCACAGCTGTGACCTCCATGCACACGGCCCTCAGCCTGGGCTGGAGAGGAGAAGGCAGAGCATGACTGTCCTGAGCAGCTACTGTCTGCTGCCTGCACTCAGAGTGGAACACCAGCAGAGAAGCACACATGTCACTCCCCTTTGCCCCCTGCAGTGTCCACCCCTGAAGGTGGGGCCCACAGTCTCAGCAGGCCTTGGGTGTGCACTGCCGCATTTGGCCAGACTCACTTGGCAGAACCATTCACAACTACAATTCACAGGCATTGGGCAGCTCTTAAGATACACCTGTTTCAAGTTCAGGGACCATGGACAGCCTCACAACAAGTGCAGACCAACTCCTCTGTGCTAACTCTCTGCGGCATCAATTGATTGACATTTAAATTTCCCCTCTTTCAAGTAAGGTAGCATGTATTGCGTTCCCTGGATGTGGGGTGTCAAGGTCGCCCTGCCATGCACACTGGCAATTCCAGGAATATTATCTTCCAGTCCCGGTCTTGCACTCTCATCCAATCTTTCACCCACAGTTAGGGAGTTGCCAGATTCATTTTCTCAGCAACTTGAAAGACGGCGGAGGGGGCACGATCTGTGTGGAAGAAGCTCAGTAACTAACGCCTGGGAGCCTGGAGCAGTTCCAGTGTCCTCTCCTGCTGCTGTGAATTCCTGGAGGCTGGATTCCACCATCACATGCTCTATACCAAGTCCCTCAGTACTTGGGAAAGAAGAGTGACAGTTGTCTGTCACCATTGACCATTCCTTCCATGGAGATGTCAAAGCCTGACCTCACCTGTCCTTCCTTTCTGCCTGTCTTGGGTGGTGAGGGCAGAGCCAGGGGCTGGGGAATAGAGTGTGAATCACACCCTGGGCCCTGCCCTGGGATGTGGTGGCTATTACCTCAGTGACTTTAAGGACTCTGGGGCTGAAAGTCACCTTTATAACGAGGGTGCTTGTCTCCATATTCTTAGCTTTTAGCCACTGTTAGAATTCAAAGAATAGAATCAAGGTCATGTGTTTTTCATGAGTGGTGAGCTGGCTAAGACTCTTGTATAAGCAGGGTAAGAAAAGCAGTAGGATTGTTTTTTTAAGTTTTTTTTACCTGGGAGTCATTTCTGTACAAGATCTCAAACCAATAACTTGAAAACTGCATGCCCCTGCTGTGGGAATCAGTGTGGGGCAAACAGGAAACAGATAACAGGGCGCTTAGGCTAGTTAGAGTTATGCCACCAAGAGACAGAGCCCCAGAGATCACTGACTCTGTAGGAAAGTCAGGGTTAATGCAACATGTAGATATCTCCATTTGTGAATCTTCTACCAGGATTTCAGACTTTCATGTAAGTGGCTTTCCCTTCCAAAGTTTTAATTGTAAGTTGGTTCTTTAAACATGAAGGATATTTTTCCTATAGAGACAATGTTAGAAATGGTATCTATGTCCCTAGCCTCAATTCACAGATCTTTAGCTAATGCATTTACAAGGATAAAAGTAAAAAATAATCTGTGTGTATATATGTATATTTAGTCTTCCAAGAATTTTCTATTTTTTTTGTTGGATTCAGAAACCTTAAGATGAGTACAAATGACGATTTACAGCATGCTATCCAAGGAATTGTCCCCTGTCCTCTGTCTTAGCTGGATGCTCTGAACCTTGCACTGCTCCTCCCTAGGAGTCTTGGTATCCAGACTGTAGCCCTCTTCTCCTATACAGGAGGAGGGAATGCTCCCAAAATCTGCTGTCCTGTGTTGGGCTTATCTAGACAACTGCTCCTGACACCGTCATTCCTGAGAAGTCACAAACACTAGCCACTTTGCAAAGAGGAAATAGAGGCAATCAATATTTTAGGCCAAATCTCCAAAATCTCTTAGCAAGGACCAGGGTCAGATTTCAGACTCCCATCCAGATACGGTCCCCAAAAGAACCAGCTTTCAGATTCACAAGACTGTTCTTTTCTCAGTTGAATTTTCCATCTGAACCAACAGACAGGGTTAGGACAGGGCATGAAACTGAACAGATGGTCCCTTAGTTCCCTTTTCTTTAATAGAAACCTTCTCAGTTGGAACAGATTTTTTGGTCATCTATTATTGATGTACTATTCCTAAAAGAAAAAAATATATTTCTACGAAGATAAACAAATGGAACTTGAAGTTAATTCAGACTTGATTCTCTCTGATCAAGTGAATTTGGTCCCCGTCATCAGCAGGCTGAATTTTGGCAGAAAAGATTTAAAGTTGTAATTCTTGACACTCAAAAGGATTAAAATAGTAATTGAGCACTGTCTGTGGTAAGCCCTGGCCTAGATGCTTTGAAACAGTATAATCGCTGCTAAGGAAGCAGCAATTACTGTGCCCCTTTTTTCAGATGAAGAAATTGTGGCTTATATAGAACGAGTAGCTGTTCAAAAACACACACTACACACAGGTGGCAAAATAGGGTTTGCACCTGGGTGGGGTGCATCTAGTGTGCCAGCTTACAGCCACTGAAACGTGCGGCCCCACCCCCATGATTCTGTCTCTTCCAAGAGCTCACTCTTTCTTTCTTTCTTTCTTTTTTTTTTTTTTTTTTTTTGCTTGATTTCCTGAAGACCCCAACTCTGTAGATCATTCATTAATTGGCTTATTTATATTCTGCTTTTTTCCAAAAGAATATAAGACAGTGTACAAAATGCATTCAACCTAGCAAATTAAAATTAGCTAAAAAGATTAAGAACCCAGGGTTAAGTTAGGACACAAAACTGTGTGTCATAAAGTCCTATATACTTGAGAAGAGAGGATCTTGGCTCTGGCCCCAGATTTCCTTGCAGGAAATCAAAAGAAGGATCACAACCAGGTCCAATAGTCACTGTTTAGGGTGGAAAATGTCAGCTACTCAGACACCGCGATAGAATTCCTAGTGAAATTTTCTCTTGTGCATCCCACTGGGAAGAGGCTGAGAAGCAATGGCACATATTCTTACAGTATCAGCAGCCTCATCCCTTTGGGAAGAAGCCTGCTGTTTGAGAATCTGCCACTGTCTGAGTTAGAGCATTAAGCCAGACCCTCAAGTCCCTCCAGACACGCATGGGAGTCCACCTAACAAATGCATGGTAGGCCTCAACAGGCATTCTTGAGGGTTGGAACATCTCCTCCCCCTTGTTCAAAAAATTGAAATTGTCTACTTTTTGCTAATGCCATTTATCCATTTTCTTTTCTATTTTTTTAGGCAAGAAATCTCAGAAATGGTAAGTCTTATCAATGAGGAGTTTCCATATCTGTACTCTGCTTCTCTTCAAATACTTTCTGATATAGCTAGTCACACTGACCCCATGCTAGTTATTTAAATGGGGCGGGGGGAGATCTCACGTAAATAAAATTTCCAGGTACAGTGCCGAATCAGTAGCCTCCCTTGAAATCTGTTTTTTTGTTTTTTGTTTTTTGGTACTAGTGCAGCAGAATGAATAAATGTATAAATAATGTTTTATTAGGAAGGGAGCTTTTCATGATCATCCCTGAAATTTCTTTAAGGGTTTGAAGCATCATGTTGTGTTTTTTCTTGTCCTGTCTGACACACACATGGAGACTACATTCAATCTCTGAGAAACACTCTATTCCATAAGTACTTCTCTAGCAACTGATATACCCCAGGCCTTAGAAGAACATACACCCCCAGACCCTAGGGCCTCAATGTCTAACACAAAAGGGTAGAAAATTGAGCTTCTAATAAGCGCTGATCTTCAGAAATGTAGAAAAGATGGGGAGCATGAATTGTAAACACAGTTTTTCCAAAGAAGCAATCTTATATATATATATATATTTTTTAATTTGGTCTTAAATCTTCAATCTTCAAATTGAAGAAACCACAGTGAGGCTGGGTTCATGAGGTAACAAGAGGTAGGATCAACTGAACGTGGTGCATAATTGGCAGAGAGACACAGAGAGAAAGAGACAGAGAAGTCAAAGAAGTGGCCCGAGTCTGACCTGGGAACTCCTGGTGGGGTGGTATTTACTGCTGAGACGTGAACAGAAGGGAAGGGGCAGTTTGGGACGCGAAGATCTCAAGTTCAGGTCTGTACATGCTGAGCTTCAGGTGTCTGTGGGTCACCCACAGTGCGTTGGGTCCATCCCAGCACAAAGGGCAGGAGATGTGGATTTCGGGGTCCTCTCATTTCAGGAGGTGACGGCCATCGCAGGAGGGTGCAGGGTAAGCCAGGGACAGTGTGAGCGTGGGAGAGGAAGAGGACCTGGGAGAGGGCGGAGCCAGAGGGGCATCAGTCTCTAAGTCAGCTCAGGGAAGGGGACGAGGAGGGGGCCCAAGGAAGGGGAGGGAGAGTCGGGGGCTGCAAATCTAGGGAAGAAGGAAATGGAAATAGTCTCCATGTGGCTGGGAGAACCAGCCAGTTTCCAGTGGCCAAAACATGGCGTCCCTGGGAGAGCGCTCCCAGTGCAGACACCAAGATGAAGTCAGGGGCAAAGGGGTGAGGAGTCATTGGGATGAGGAGGTAGAGGCGGACGTGTATTTATGTATTTAAAAAGTCTGGCTCTGAAGGAGCGTCGTGGGGCTAACTGGACAGGAACATAGGCCAGTGGAGTGTCTTCTCTTCTCTTTGATGACTCTATCTTGTCTTCAGTTGTGTAGATGGCATCTTAGTAAGAAAGGGGTCTCTTTTGGGGACTGGCCTTCCTATCTCTGTGACAGGAAACCCGCAAGATGTAAAGATTCCTTTCATGCTCCCACCCATCAGTAAAAGTCTTCTGGTGCAATCTACCCAGAGCTTTTTTCTGGTCACAGGAACCACCTGTTTTAATTGCCACTGGGTGGAAGCTGATCGATTCTAATTTTTTTTTTTTTTTAATGTCTGTGAGGGACAGAAAGAGTTGCTAATGGCAGAGTATTAACATTAAGTTAATTACCAAGTTAAGCAAATTGCCATATTAGGTTTAAGTTCACAGTGATCCAATTAAAAGTTGTTTACTGAACACTTTCACAGTGGGATAGTGCTAAGCTTGACTGAGCAACCAAGAGGATCAATCCCTTGTCCCTAACCTCAGGGAGATTATTATCTTGTTGGGCAATCAAGACAGAAATACAGGGGGAAAAAATGAATATACAAAGCATAGTATGGTAATGACTACTGAATTTTCTATTTGAAAAATGAAAGATCACTGGGTTTGGTGATCACACAAAAACCTTGTGTAGAAGGTGGAACCTGGGTACTTCCTGATGGATGGAAAGGGCTTGGATTTATGGAGTGACTTGTGAAGACGCTCTCAAGGAGGGGAGTGACGTGAGCGATGATATGGTGGTGTAAGCATGAGAGCATGCGCAGGGCCAGCGGGTGGAGCTGCTGGAGCCCTGCATTATTGAGGAGCTGTGGAGGAGAAGCTGGGAGCAGAGAATGGCCCCCTGTGTGTTGAGGGCTCCCCAGATGTTCTAGAAGATCTCGCAACTGCACAGCTGCCTTAGGACACCTTTCATTATTCACCAAAGTGACCTTAATTCATAGAATCACAGAGTTTTAAGTATGTAAAGAATGTTGGTAAACATCATGTCCAAACTATTCATAGTTGAGCATATAATTACATAACTCTCCTATAAGCCTTGAGCTAGTGACAGAGTTAAACTTTTATCAAATATTAATTCTATGTTGCTGATAGAATTACATATGAAATGACTGAATACTGCCTACAAGCCTTGGGAAGAGGTACTATTAATACCCCCCCTGACAGTACAGAGACAGGCCCAGGGAGCTACAACAGCTAGCCCGAGGCCACTGAATCAACAGCAGAACAGAGCCTGGTATGCACCTGGTCCACAGGACATGTTCTTAACCCTTGTGCTTCTAGAACTCAGGACTCTGGGCTCCCTGGTTAAAGCTGTCAGTCTAGATGTCCCCCTCTTCCAGTAATGTGATTTTTTTCCACACTAAACCATTGTGTGATGGCACTGAGGAAGGGTGGGGTGGAAAAGATAGGACATGTTTCCAGAACAAGCCTAAGGTAAAATGAAGCTATCACACTACACACTATGTGTCATTTTTTTTTTTTTAAAGCCCTTGAGGTGACTCTCACAGTCCTTGGGGCACATTCCTATTACATTTTGGCTAGTGAATGAAGGACTCTCTGGGCATTTGTGGTTTTGATTCATGCTGGGTATTTTGACTCTTCTGCAAACTGGTTCTGTTTGTCACCTAATTTGGTTTCTAGTATCTAAATTCTACCTGAGTGAAAGCTACACCCAAGATACACAGGAAGATATGATGCCAACCTCAGAGGAGGGCACATGTGGGCCGGTGTTTTCAGAAACATTTTTATCTCTATTGGTGAGCACGTTTGCAGCTGCTGAACTGTTGTTTACCCTGACAGTTCATCATGAGACCAGAGCCTCAGAATCTAGTTCTCCTTTGAAAGGTGCTAAGATATACCAAATTTGGTTTTCCCCATCCTTTCCAAGAATGAGAGTTGAAACACAACAAAAATGTGGCATTTATTTCACAAAACAAAAATTGTCAACATCTCTGTAAGGCTTATCCCACCATAACCAGGCATTTAGAGATACCACCAATCCATCCCTGAGCTTTGGTCTTCTCTGATTTCACTTTCCAGTTGAGCATGTTGCCCCTTGTCTTTCACTTCCCTGGCTTGCAATGTGCCCCAAACTCAGGGGATCTAGAGACAAGGGTTGAACCACAGGCCTTTCTCCAGGTGTGGCCAGTGGACCAGCAGCTTCTTGGAGATGCAGAACCTCAGGCCCTACCCAGACCTACCAACCAGAGTTGGTATTTTAACCTGAAAGTGATAACTGTTGCTCTAGGACTCTTCCTGTCTGCCTTAAAATGGCCCACATCTTGTCCAAAATTTCCAGGTGAAATCATTTCCTTTCTCCTCCTTACCACTAGTGAATATTTACTTTTGCTACTAACATTTTAATTTTTGCAAGTTTTAAAGCTCCTTAATTTATACTCTCGTGCTTTTTTCCCAGCACGGATGACCCATACTAATCCACCCTCTATGGAAGAAAACTCTTGAGGCACTGAAGACTCCTGGGAGCTTCCCCAAAGAGGCTCGCATGGTGGCATTCACTGCGTCAAGGATGCAGTGTTCTTCCTTCAGTGCACCCGGAAAGATTTCCGCATGTCAACAGCTCCGTCTGCTCACGTTTTGCCCCTTATATATCCCTTTGCCCCTTATATATCCCTGGCCCCTATCCCCCCCGTAAGGTGTTTATATGACTCAGTCTTTTAATATCTTCTCTTTGGGAAACAAATAAGAAAATAGGGTAAAGAATTATTGTGGAATATTAAGACATCTGACATTGTTCTTTCCTAACTCTTGTTTCAATTAAATGCTGTACCTAATAACAAATACAGCAAAAATGTTCTACATATGCAACTACAGCCTCAGTTTTCTTGCAGATCAAGCTTTATCTCCTCTGTCATACAGATACTGTGGGGGACACTCACATAGACAATTCATAAAATTTCTGGTACCATTGCTTTGCAACTGCAGTAAATCAAAGGGGCTCTGCTCAGGCTGAAGGTCCCGTTGCACCGTAGCCCCCCTGAGTAAGCGGAGGCCATCCTATCCAGCCACGGCAGCCTCCCCGCCTCCTGCGGCCGTCTCCCTTCTCAGCTGGCTAACTTCCACACATGGCATCACAGCATCCTGCTCTCTGCCCGCTGACGTGCCTCTTGGCCGCCTCTCTTCTCCCTCTTGACTTGACAGTTTGCCCACAAGTCCCATGCACCAGGCAGGACGAGACTCTGCCATCACCAAGCAGCCCACACCCATGAGAGGGACAGGGAAACAGGAGTGATGGCGAAACTCCACCTCCCTCTGCCCCGGGTCCTGCTGATCTCACGGGCGCCCAACATCTCCTGAGATACACGCAGCCCTCCCTGGGTGGCCCTGAGCGGACTGTGGCTGGGCTGGGCTTTCTCTGCTTTTGGCATGAAGCTTGTCCTAGTGACAGTCTGCTAGTAGTGTGTCCAGTGCTGATGGTTTATCAGTAGTAGTCACCATGGTGATGACAATGGTGCGGTCATTTAAAACTATGATCATCTGAAACTGGTCTTAGTTGGCCTCCAAATTCCTTCAGGAGAAAGCTGCCTTTTCTTGATAAGCCTTCAAGGTAGAGGTGAGAGCCCACAGTGTTGGAAGAACCAAAGTAGAAGTATGGAATTGAGGTGCTCTGTGTAAGAAAACGTAGCCTTTGTGAGGACATGAGAAGTAAAAAAGAGAAAGTAATGGAGGTAAAAAGAAAAGAACTTGAAAAGTTGTGAGAAATTATAGAACACGTGGGGCAGCCTGCACTCTAAGGAATAAAGGTCATGGTAAGGGGTGTGATTCCCAGCACACTATTAACCTTCTGGAACCTTCTACACATTAAGAGGCTGGCAGTCAGGTGGCCCTGAAGGGGTGGCTTCCTTACTTTTGGAAGCTAGGTATGAAGAAAGAGCCACAAAAGTCAACATGGGGACAAAATATGTTGGCTGAAAAAATATTTACATGAAAATCAGCACCAAAGTAAGTATGAAAATGTAGCTCTCTGGAAGTTTCAACAACTCTTAGGGTTTGGGGCTTCAAAAATTAGTAGTATTTGAACCTACTGTATCTGGACTTCAGGGTGTGCAGAGGTTCTTCATGACTTCTGGGTTATAGCTCTCAGAGCAGTCGACCCCTGGCTATAGATGTTCTCATCCCCAGCCAAACAGTAACTGCCCGAAGTCCATAGCCCTAGGAGGGGCCTGTGTGGTGAGCAAGAGTTGAAGGAGTAAGAAGAGATGGCACAAAAGAGCTGTGTGTGTAATGCTAAGAGAAAATAAAATTAAAAGTGACTCCAAATCAAGTTAATTTTAACACTTTTGCCAAAATGGGTAGTAAAATAAAGTATGTGGCCCCTTCCAACTCATAGCAAAGTAGCCCCAGAAAGCAATTTGGAAAGAGCAGGTTGTGTCTCTTCATCTCAGCTCCTCATTCCTGGCCCCTTTACCAGGAGGACAACAGGTGATCAAAGTAGTTGTTGAGTGATAAATGACATAAGCACATTCAGTCCGAAGAGACACCTAAGGTGTGGGATGAATTAAAACTCTAAAAAATACAAAAACAAACAAAATAATTTACTATTGCAAAAAAAAAAAAAAAAAAAAAAAAAAAAAAAAAGTGTCTTCAGAGCTGGTATAGACATGGGGCAGAGTTCCTGGCCTCAGAGGCAGCATCTGGAGGGGAGGAAAGTAACCTCCCACCTGTGAGGCCAGGTGGAGTGCACCAGGGCCAGCAAAACTCAGGGACAAAATGGGATCCTAGAGGAAGTTGAATTAGAAACCAGGGGAGAGTGGAGTATCTGCGACAAAGATTCTGAAATCACAGAGAGATGGTAGGGGTGATTAGAGAACAGCAATGAAAACGACATGCTGTAGTGCTGTAGCTTTGAATTCCAGACCAACGCTTGTGGAGTTTATACCATGGTTTCTGGGAAATCCTGGGCAAAAGAGGGACAGGATCGTGATACTATTCTGGGAAAATTAACATATCTGAGCATCTAGGATGAGAGAAATGGAAGCAGGAGGGACTAATCAGTAAGTGTAATTATCCAGGCCTGACCATGAGGGTGGGCCAGGAAGGTTCCACTGTGAAACACTGTGAGGCCTTTGTTCTCTCACCAGTCGGGGTGGGGTGAGGGCACAGGGAGGGAGATTAAAGCATTCAGAAAGGAAGAACAAAACAAAGATTCTGGTTAAATATGGCTTATGCAAATGTTCCTTTTACAAAGATCTTGTAGGAAAGTCCCCCTTTGTTGTTTTTCCTCTCCACGAACTTATCTCCTTTATTCTTAATATAGGATCAAATCAAGGATATGGTCAAAATGTCCGTGAATGAATCAAGATAAGTTAGGAGACTGGGAATGGGAAAAGCCCCATGTCTATATGCACTTACAAATGTGGGTCTGAATCAATCCTGACCCCTCAGAAGAAAGCAAACTCCATTTAGTTTCATCAGTGCTACTTTGATAGAAACCTCGAGGCAGAGTGGGCAGCCCTGGGTCAGTGCTGAGAGCCCAATGCCTGTCCACCCGGCTCACTTTCCACCGTGTGGTTGTGTTGGCCACGAAGCCAGACAGGCACTCAGGGCAAGCTCCTACACTAATGCATGTTCAAGTGTCCTTTCTTTTGTTGGAGACACTTAAGAACTAGCCTTGCTCTCCAAAGTCACTGAACCAATCTAACTTTTTCTCTTTGGCTCTTGGAGTAAACTTGCCTCTTTAAATATTGAACTGAGAATGCCCAGAATATTCATATGAGCCATCATAAAATATGTATCCACCATGTACCCTGTGACCTTGAGCTGAAAATGCCCAGAAATGTAAACACCATCTTCTCTTCTTGAACTATGATCTTGAACTAACCATGCTCAGGAATGCCCCCACCCCTAAAGTGAGTATCTACAGGCTCCCAGAATGAAAGCCCCCTGCTTCTGTTCTTCAGGGAGGGCACTGCTTTGCTGATAACTCTGGTGTCTTCCTACTCATGGTGGTAGGAAGTCTTTCTCCATGCTTTGTCTTCTGCTCACGCTCTTTGGCTTTGTGCTCACCAAGAAGCAAAACCCAGCTGGGTGTGGTGGCACACGCCTGTAATCCTAGCACTTGGGAGGCTGAAGCAGGAGGATCGGGAGTTCAAAGTCAGCCTCAGCAATGGTGAGGCACTTAGCAACTCAGTAAGACCCTGTCTCTAATAAAATTCAAAAAAAGGGTCGAGTGCCTCTGAGTTCAATCGCCAGTACCAAAAAAAAAAAGAAGAAGAAGAAGCAGCAGCAAACACTTCGCCTTTGCATACAATTGGTTTCGTGTGGATTTAGAGGAAACAGGCAGAGTGCATGGCAGATGATGTACATGACCTGCATGGCTCAGCTCATTACTTCTGAAGCATTATGGGAATGTCCAAGAGAAGTCAGTATTCCTTATACAGCTCATCCCAACAGCCATGGTCTCCTAGCTCATCTCCCATAAGGAATATTCACTAAAGTTGAAAATTCTTACTACCCAGTTACTGAGAAAAGTAGAGGAACCAGGTGAGTGGCCATGCTGTGTGACCTCCTCATTCCCTTTTCTACCCTTCCTATAGCACAGGTCTGTAGAAGATGGCCTACGTGAGCCAGGAAGATTCCATAGCAGAGAAGAGCAAAGTGTCCATGCAGCAGTGCTGCTTCTCACCATACTGCCTTCCGTAAGGCCAACTGTCTCCAGAGATTTAGTCTGGCTTAGAGCAATAGTAAATGTTTATGCTTAAAAACATATTCCTTGTCATGAGAAAACTTAAGGTCCAGAGATTAGAAACCATTGCTTGTTCCTACACTCTAAAATGCTTTTAAGAGCCCACCTTGAGAGGCTGGGGCTGTAGCTCAGTGATAGAGTGCTTGCCTTGCACATGTGAAGCACTGGGTTCGATTCTCAGCACCATATAAAGATAAATAAATGAAGATATTGTGTTCATCTACAGCTAAAAAAAAATTTAAGAATAAAAGAGCCCAACTTGAAAGTTATCAAGCTTCTCATCTTCAGTTAAAGAAAAATTGATAGGATGAAGCTAAAGAAAGTTAAAATAAAAAAAGGAAGTAATACACTTAGGAGTAGAAGTTAAATAGAAACAAGGAACAAGAGAGGATCAAAGAAGTCAAAGAAATATGTAGACAGCTGCAAGACTCAATGAGGACGGAAGAAATGTAGAACAAAAAAATTGTGATAGAAAAAGAATATGTAGAACATATAACAGATAATTTTAATTAATAAACTATTGAAAATAACAAGAGTATATTTGATAATAGACAAAATTTAAGTACATTTATTAATCATTTATTTATCAAAGTTACACCGGAAGAAATAGAAAGAATAATGGTATCCTATAACAATTAAAGAATCTGAATCTGAAGTTAATCCTCAGGCTCAGATAATTTTACAAGTGAGTTCTACCAACATTCAAAAGCAAACAAAATGGATTCTTCAAATTATATTTAACACTTTCTTGAGATAGAAAATGAGGAACTATTCTTTAATTTTTGAGTCAAGAATATTCTGATCCAAAAACCAGATAAACACTCCAGTCTCATTTATGAATATATGTGAAAAAAATTAAACATAGTAACTAGTAAACCAAATGTAGTAGCAAATGAAAAATATGATCCATGATGCTTAGTTTAAATTTGCTTCTGGAATGTAAGAGTGGAACTATTAGAAAACCTCTGACCACAAATAATCATATTAACTGGTTAGGAGATAAAAAGCATAATCACCTCAATATTGCCAAAAAGGAATTCATGATTTCTAAAAAAGGAAAGGAACATTTAGCAATCCAGAAGAGGAAATTTCCTTAACCAAGACAGGGTTCCTCCCAAACACTGCAGCAAACATCACCCTTCACAGGGTCTGTTGGAATCTCTACACTCAGGAGTGACTCAGCGCACTGACTGACCATGGCAGCCACGAAAACCCACCAGCTGGATCTCTGCACTGGGAGCAGAGTGACCCACAGCCCCATGAGCTAGCCTCTGGGTCTACCACCATTTTCCAGGGAAGCTGCCCATCCCTCAGGCTGTTACTGGCCAGTGATGGGCACAGTTGTGATACTAGCGCAGTCCCCCTGCCCCCTGTGGGTGAGGAACTCCTCCAGTGGACAACTTTAACTCAGGGATTTCCCATCTGCCTGGTCAAAACTGTCTCAGACCGTGCGACAGTCTGAAATGCTTCCTGAGCACCCTCCTCCCCTCCCTCGCCTCCATGGCAGGTGTCATGCCTGCACGCCATTCTGAAGGTGGCTCCTGCTTCACTGCTTCAGCCCTTCACAGGCGTTTCTACCTGCGCATTTCTCGAGTGCCTACTCATCTTAGTTCCTGTGTCTTGGAAAGCCTGAACTGGCACGTTGTGTTGGTCAGCTGTGACAAAACACTTGAGAAACAACTTAGACGGGGAAGAGTTATTGTGGCTCATGGTTTCAGAGGTTGCTGTCCAAGATCATCCAGTTCCATTGCTTTAGCCTGAGAGAAGGCAGAGCACCAGGGCTGGGAGGGCCTGTTGCAGCAGAGCTGCCCACTCATGGAGACTGGGCAGGAGAGACACAGAGAGACAGAGACGGAGAGACAGAGAGTGAGCACAGGGAAGGGCAGAGGACCTGGTATACCCTTCCGTGGCATTCCCCAGAAGCCAGTTTCCTCCAACAAAGCCCCACCTTCTACAGCTTCTACCACCTCCCCAAATACCATCCAATCATGAGTTCATGATGGATTAATCCACTACCATCCACTTATGAGCCTTTTGACAGATTCATCAGAAATCTTATTGTGCAATCATTTCCCCAAACCCTCAACTCTAACCAGCACTGCCCTGGGGACCAAACCATAGCATGCCTTAACTGGAACTCTCCCACCCAACACTGCATTAGGTACCAGATGCCTGCCAGTGCACACCAGCAATCTCTGATCCCTGGCCCTGACCCTAGAGGCACCAGCACAATTGTCTTTCCCTGGATTCACCATGAATCTTTATTTGGCCTCATGTTACCTTCACATTCCCCAGTCTCCATTTAAGTTTAGGCCATCCTGTGAGACCCAGTTCAGGATTACATGTACTCAGAAATTCTTCTAGATATCCAAACTGGGGCAACACTCCCTCTACCCAAACCTGCAGCAGCCTGTGGGATTATAGTAAGGACCACAACTTGTCACACAGATCCTATTCATTGGTATGATTCTTCTACCAGAGACCATTCCTGAAGAATTGGTCACAGCCAGATGATTAATTCCTGAAAAAAACTGCTCACAGCTTGTGCTTAATAAATGTTCGCATGCACTGAAGTTCAAAACCTAATGCACCCATTTATGCCCTGCAAATAAAACATGCTAACATCTCCTCTCATCCCACAGCCTTCACTGGAGAGATGGTAGAATGAACATAGATCAGGGTGGACCAAAACCCCTCCAAGTTCCAGCTGACTGCAATATCGTTTTAGCTTTCTACTTTCTTCAGGAAGGACTCCACAGAATGCTTACCCCCAAATGGTTTCCACATGTAATTAGCTTGGCATTCAGAAAGTTGTTCTGTGGTTTATCTAGCTTAAATTTCTCTTGCTGCAGCACCCGTGTATTTCTCTTCTTTGGGAGAACGGCTGCAGGCTGATGCGGTTGGCTGACTGTCATGGAGGGGCAGCCAATGCTCTAGTAACCGTTATCCCATTAGCATTCATTTCTGACCACATTTCAGTCTTTCAAAAGCTGGTGTAATGCTGAATTGCCCCCTGGGACAGGGGCAGCAGCGTCTGCTGGGTTGGGTTTGCCCTCTGCCCTGCGTGGTGCTATTCCAGACTATGCCACTTCCTCAGAGCAGAGAGAAGGGAGCGGGCCCCTGGCAGGCTTCTCTGAAGTGACAGGCCACCACTCCCCTTCCTGCTCTGCTGAAATGCAGTGACCAGGCCAGGCTTCCCTGGACAAGCCCTAGCAATTCCCCAGGATGACCCTCTTGTGTACTAACCAGGGCTATTAACCAAACACATGAAGATGTTGCCCGTAAGTAAATCTCGGGGAAGAAAGCCCAGGGGACACTGTGACCTGGGTCCTGATTCATGAGCTGGGCAGCAGCCACACAGAGGAGAATGGACAGGACACTGTGCCACAGGGTGGACTAGCACAGATGGAAGATAAGCTTAGCTTCAGCTTTGTAATGCAGACAAGCAACATGCACCAGTAAACCCATTTTCCTTAGCAGCAACTTGTTATTACCAAATATTCCTGTTCATCTGATTAGATGCTGATTCATCCATTGCTCATCAACCAGAAGAGGCTCCGTTTGTACTCTGTGCCTCCATCCTGATGTGCCTATCCCTGCTCAGAAAGGACCACTGGACCCAATCCAACTCTGGATGAAGGACAGAGATGGGGCGTAGGATGAAGACAGTTCCTGGGCTCTGAGTCTCCTAGATAGTGAGTGAATGCTGAATAGGCTGATGGTACAAAAGGCACACTAACTTGCTCATTCAGGAGATTTATTTTAAATAATCTCCTCCCTGCTCTCATTGTATTGAGTGGGTTTTAGAGAACAATGAATGTGGAGTTTAAAAGGCTTGAGTCTAAACTCAGTTCAAGAGTTTATGTCTCATTTTTCATGCCTTTAAAATGAGAATAATGGTGAGATCAGGAAGATAGCTGAATTGAGTTTCCTGTCACTCACCCTCCCACAAAGTAAACACAACAAAAAACAAACAAGAATATTGCAACATGAGTGAAGAAATATTATACAGAGTAGCTGGAAAGTGGTGAGAACCTAGTAGAGGTTGAAACTAGAGGTAGAAGCAAGAAAAGAAGAACAAGTTCCCTTCCCTCTCCCCTTCCCAGGTCATTTCAGAGTCAAGACCAACTATTCCTAATGGGAAAAGGTACTCCCACACAGCCACCACTGTCAGCTTGCACAGGAGATTGCTCAGCCCTAACAGTCCCCAGACATAGTCTGGAGTGTCGCTCAGAGTTCAGATGGCTGTAATGGTACAGAGTAAGAGCCCACCATGTAGTTCCGCCCTTTCTCTGTGACCTAAGCTGCTAAGGCTCAGCACTGTCTTGACTGTGGAACAACTGCAGAGTATCCCTGCCGAGGGCCATCAGCCACAGCACGCCTCCATTCCTGAGACTCAGCAATCATCCCACCACGTTCACACAGTGACTGCAGTAGCATGTCCCTATCTGTCAGAGCCCAGGCCTAGCAGAAAGGCTTGACCTCTGCTCCCAAGTTCACACAGGGGCCCCCTGCCCAACCAGGAGGTGGACATGCACTGAAGGGAAACAGATACAGTACCAGAAGCTCAGGTGTGCCTGCCTTCAGCTCCATAGCCAACTAGCAGCAGCCCTGATTCTCTGCTGAGCTCAGTAGATATCCAAACAGCCTGCAGCACCCCTGTGTGACGGCCACCAACCCAACAGCTATGCAAGAGGGAATTCCACCCCAGGAAGCCCACCAAACAGCAGGCCAGCCCATAGAGAGTAGCAGGAAAGTGTGTACCCAAATCCCACCTGATAGCCCTCCAGTCAAGGGCCTTGCCCCACAGTGAGCCTGCCATACAAAATTAGCCAGTCCAAAATGCCTTTGTATGCTTGGGAGGGCTCTATAGCCAGCTAGGTAGTGGTCCCACCCCCACTCCCCCGAAAACCCACCACACAGATGGCTGGCTTGTAATGCCTTCATGTACCTGAACACATCTCAACAGGATCGAGATGATAGTCCCTCCACCCAGTAAGTGTGCTGTTCAACAGGCTAGCCTCAGAGCCCATATACACCATGCCCTGTCCAACAGCCATCCAGATGGTGATTCTACCCCCAGAAAATCCACTATCCCACCTGCAGATGCTTGTGCTCAGTCTGACAAACAGCCAGGCAGTGTCCTACCTCCAGCAAAAGTACACCATGCTGCCACAGTCTCACATACCCACAGCCTAAACCACTGACAACTGCATACACCACAGTGAGGATTGCAGTTGACAAAACTGCACAGACAAGAGTCCTGAGTCTACCCACAATCAAAGCTAACGTGCCATAACTGATCAACATCCCAGCACTGTAAGAACCTTTAATGAGGAAGTACCTAAAATGGCGACTGGCTGAGAGCCAAGAGGAGGCATGTACTTGTTTACACCTGACCTTAATGTAACTGACTAAGAGTCTTTCTGTGCCCGTAGGCACTGCATGCCGCACCTGTAAGTTGAGCTTGTGATACGTGTATGCTTGTTAAGAGAACTAATGTACCTGTAAAGGGTATAGAGTATTTAAGCAGACTGGGGGCATCAGAGAAAGAAGATAGAGAAGAAGAAGAAGCAACAATAAAGGAACTACTCATTCCCAGTCTGCCTCCGATTTCTTTCCTGTGGTATCGTTGCCTAAGGCGGCAACACAGCACACATCCACAAGAAAAATTCCCTCCCTATGAAGACAAAATGTGTCCCTAACATTGGAAAATCCAACTGTTTCACTGGATGCTCAGATATCAACGTAAGGATATTGGGACCATGAAAAAGCAAGACGGCTCTCCTAGGGAACTCAATAACTCTCTAGTAACAGACTCCAAAGAAAAATAATTTTGTGAAATTCAGAAAAAGTATTCAAAATGGTCATCTTAAGGAAGCTCAGTGAGATATAAAACAGAAAAACAGTTCAGTGAAAAAAAAAAATCATGACATGAATGAGTAATTCAACAGAGATATATATCACAAAAAGAACCACATTGAAATCATAGTTGAAGAATTTAATGAATAAAAAAATAAAATTCAGAGCCACAAAAGACTAGATGACATAGAAGACAGAATTTCTGAACTTGAAGACAATTTCTTTGAATTAACCTTGAAGACAATTTCTTTGAATTAACCCAATCAGGGGGAAAAAGAATGATTCTTCTTCTGAAGAAAAATGAAAAAAAATGAAAAAAATGTCTACATGATCTATCCTTAAGTTAACAAATTCTTGCATTATGGAAATTTCAGAAGAAGATGAGATGAAGAAAGGCACTGAAAGTATTTCCAGCAAAATAAAAGTTGAGAATTTCCTAAGTCTTGGAAGAAATGTGGACATCCAGAGCAATGAATCTCAAAGAATAATAATTAGGTTCAACTTAATGGAGCCATCTCCAAGGCACTTTATAATGGAGGAGTCAAAAGCCAAAGAGAGAATTCTAAAAGCAGCAAGAGAAATATGTCAAGTCATATATAAAGTAATATCTATTAGTAGATTACTGAGCAGAAACCTTGCAACCCTAGAGAGAATGGAATGATATATCTAGTGCTGATTTAAAACAACAACAAAAACAAAAAAAAAAAAAACCTGTTGCCAAGAATTATATACCCAGCAAAGCTATCCTTCAGAATTGAAGAAGAAATGAAAGGTATCTCAGACAGCAACAAGTGAGGAAGCTCATCAACACTAAACCAAATTTATAATAAAAGCTTCAGGAAGTCTTACATCTAGAAGTCAAGGGACAATAATTACCATCATGAAAATGTGCAAAAATATAAAACTCATGAGTGGCATAGATATACACTTGAGAAAGAGTAAGAAATCAAATCTTGTCACTGCAGTAAACCACCAATCCACAGTGATTAATAACAAGAGAGGAAGAAAGGAACAAAAGATAAATAAAAAGACAAAAATAACTAACAACATGACAGGGATAAGTTCCTTCACTGTATAAATTCCTTAATGAAGAGATATAGACTGCTGAATGGGTAACAAACATGACTCAACTACATGCTGCCTACAGGAAAACTGTTTCATAGGTGTAGACACATATTGATGGAAAGTGAAAGAATGGAAAATGATATTCCATACAAACAGAATTCAAAAGCAGGCAGAAATGCTCACACCATATCAGATAAGGCAGACTTTAAGCAAAACAAAACAAAAACAAAAACAACAACAACCATGCAAAGAGATGAAGAGGGTCATTATATAATGATGAAAGGATCAGTTCTGCAAGAGGAGATAGAAATTGTAAATATGTATCTGTAGATACTAAAACTATGTCACCAAAATATATAAATCACATACTATTATATCTAAAAGGAAAGATATATTCCAGCACAATCACAATTTGGTATCACAACACACACTTTCATCAATGGACAGATCATCCCGACAGAAAAACCAACAAAGAAATATTGGAGTTAAACTATATTGTGGACCACATGGGTCTAACAGACATTCACACAACATTTCACCCGCTATTTGCAGAATGTACACTCTTCTCATCAGCCCATGATACATTCTCCAGGATAGCCCATATAGCCCACCAAAACAAACAAACAAACAAACAAAAAACCAGTCTCAACACAGTCAAAAACCTAAAGCACAGCATGTATCTTCTCTGACCTCAATGTAATAAAAATAGATATCGACCACAAGGGGAACTGGGAAAACTGCAGAAATACCTGAAATACCTGAAAACCAAACAGTATGCCCCTGAACAACCAATAAGCCAATGAAGAAGCTAAAGGGATAGTAAACATGTTATTGAAACAAATGAAAATGGAGACGTTACATAGCAAACCTACAGGATACAACAAAAGGAGTACCAAGAAGGAAATTTCAATTAATAAACACCTCATTGAAAAGGAGAAAGGTTTCAAATAGCCTAGAAGCCAACACAAGTAACTGGAAAAGCCAGAATAAATCAAACAGAAAATCAGTTGAATAAAATAAATAATTAAGATCCAAGCAGAAATAAACAAAATTGAGGCAAAACCTACAAAAGATTAATGAATCAAAAAGTTATTTCTTTGAAAGGACTAACATAAAAACAAAATTGACAAAGCACTATACTAAGAAAAAAAGAGAGAAGACCTAAATAAATAAAAACAAAGATGAAAACAGAGATAATGCAACTGATACACACTACATAAGTGCAAAACATGATCAGGGAGTTCAATGGACAAGTACCTGCCAGCCCACTGGAAGACCCTGAAGGAAAGCATAAGTCCCTGGACACATACAACTCACCAAGATTGAGTCATGAAGAAATAGAAAACATTCACAAATCAATAATGAATAATGAAGTTGAATCAGCAATAAAAATCTACCGACAAAGAAAAGCTCAGGACAGGATAGCTTGGAATTCTACCAAACTTTTAAAGAAAAGCGAACAGCGATTCTTCTCAACTGATTCCAAAAAAAAAGTCAAAAGGGAGAGAATTTGTTGAAAATCATTACCAAGACCAGCAACATCCTGATACAAAATCCAGACATAGCTACAACAAAGAAAAGAAAACCTTAGGCCAATGTCCCTGATGAACATAGATGCAAAAATCCTCAACAAAACTAAATCCAACAAGTTATGGAGAAGATTATATATCATAATCAACTGGTTTTACCAGAGGGATGCACAGGAGGGTTAACCTGTGCAAAAATCAATAAATGCAACACATCACATTCACCGAACAAAAGACAAAATCCACGTGAATACCTCAGTAGATGCACAAAAGGCTTTCAATAAAATTCACCATTCCTTCAGGATAAGAACATACAGCTTCCCCAAATCTATATGTTGCAAACCGAATACAAGAACTGATCATTATCTCCATTTTGTGGATGAAGAGTTGAAGGCTCAGGAAAGTCCAATAAATTGATCTTCCCTTCCCCACCACTAACCCAAAATATCAATTGTTGAGGATGAGAGAATGAAGTTTTGCAACCTGTTTGCCTGATTTCAGAATTTGAGTTTTCCCTACTATGCTTGCAATATCAAATACTAGTAAATGATGTTTCTCCATTCATTCAACAGGTACTTAGTAAATACCACAAATAGCAACCAATAAATACCTCACACTCATTGTGTAACAAACTGGGGATGCAATGTGGAAAAAGAACAACACGGTTCTCCACCCCACCCTCACATGCACAGAGTTTAGTGGAAAGAAAACCACTGGCAAAGAAGATAATACATTTGGGTTCAGTACATGTCAAGCATTGTCCTAAGTGTTTCACATTCATTTATTTCTCACACAAATCCCATGAGGTAAATAATTTTATTTCTATTTTACAAATGAAAAAAACCTGAGGAATAAGTGTAACTTTCTCAGGATTACACACCAGTCAAAGATTTGGAATTATAATCCAGGGGGAGAGAGGTCTAGTCCCAGCATTTGTGCAAGGATCATATAAATTGTTGTTTCATGAGTTCTGTGATAAATACTATAAAGTAAAACCACTGTGCTAAACTAAGAAACATAACATTGCATTTATTTATATTCCAAGGACATTAATCTAGTTTTTATGAAGATCTACATATGCATTTAAAGACAGAAAAAAATCTATGATGATATATATGTATGCATGTGTGTTGTATGTACTTATTCACATAGCAAATATTTAACTATTGCCTTTGAATAGTAGGATTTCAAGCAATTTTGAAATTTTTATTTATAATATTTAATGTCAAATTGTTAAAATAAAAATAATTATGAATTTTATCATCATAAAAAGGATAAAGATGTTTTCATTTGGGGGAAAAAAGCACCACATACTACAAAAACAAGATTTCCATTTTTAAAAAAACTTTTCGTTTAGTGGGATGAAACAAACAAAAAAAGCTGATGTGTAAAGGGGAAAAAAATTACAATAAATCTTTCCACAATACTTACCTCTACAGTGAACATATAAATATTGAGAAACCACATAAATATTGAGACCACATCCATGAAATTTCTCAATTTAATACTGAATAAGAAGAGTTTTTTGATGTCAGAAGAGTTCATACTATACTAAAATTTTTGAGTGAAGGGGCTGGGGTTGTGGCTCAGCGGTAGAGTGCTTACCTAGCACATGCACAGCCTGGGTTCGATCCTCAGCACCACGTACAAATAAATGCATCGTGTACAACCAAAGCAAATAAATAAATATTTTTTTTAAATTTTTTGAGTGAAAATTCAGCAAATATTTAAATGATATCCACTGTCTTAAATCAAATCAGATGGACAGCAGGAAGAGCTTGCTTTTCACAGGAGACCATGCTATCACGGATGAGAGGAAGGCACCCCAAATCCCGATTCTGCCCCTTCCCAGTTCCATTAGCCTGCCCCCAGGAGCTTCTGAGAGGCTCAGTCTCCAGCTGTTATATAAGATGGAAGCAACCTCAGCACCTCAGTGTTGTGGGGAGGTTAAAGATCATCATGAGATTGTGTTGTGCATCTAAGGCACCACAGTCTAATTTCTCTTATAAAGATCTATATAACATGAGTGCTCCAGTTTACATCCCAAAGCATTTCAATGCCCCGCATTTCGACGTACAGAGGTCTCCTATTCTTTTTTCATTGGTGCATTATCACTACATAGAACACTGGGGTTCACTGTTACATATTCATACCTGCACACAATATAACAGCATCATTTGGTCAATTTTGTTTCCAAGTACATCCCCTAAACCTTCCATCCCCACCCTTTTTTAGTAAAATGACTTATGAGCAACATCTGGGGTGCCAAGGGGACTTCCATTTACAGCTTTTGGGGACCCCCTGGCCAGCTCTGCTCATTCCAGGGCTGGCTCTGGGTGAAACATGAAGACAGAGCAGTGGATGGGACAGTTTCCAGGGGCCAGGGAGCAAAGCTTGGGGAAAGAGAGCTAAGCCTGAAGTGTCCATCCTATAGCATCATTTTACTTATTTTCAGACTATTTTCCCCTGGCAAGTTATAAATACTTTCTTCTGTATTTGGTAGGATATAGGCACCCCACTTCTCCTGTGGAGAAAGTTGTCATTTCCCTGTTTTCTGAGTGCTGGAAAACAGTGAATCAGGTGTTAGAGGCATAACCTGTCTTCTTTCCAGATACAAAAAAATACAGGACACTTAGATCCAAAGGAGCTGAATCAAGGAACAAATCCATGTTGTAATAAGTAGAGGATCTTACCCAAAAGAATTACCTTCTGAATTCTTCACTCTAACTTTCCCCCCAACTTTGCCCATTCTTAAAATGATCCATGGCTTCATTTCCACAAAGGTAAAGCCATGATCAAGCCAGAAAGTTGAGGCAGATGGAGCTAGTCTTTCTTGTGATATGAGAAATTACATATCAACAGCATATAGCTATATAAGTTTTTGTGACCCAAACATCATGTTGTATGTAGATCATTTGACATCATTGCCGTGAACCACCTCACTGTATGTGTGATTTTTTTTTTTTTAATTTTTTTTTCTTTTTTTCTTTTTTGGTACTAGGGATTGAACCAAGGGGTGCTTAACAACTGAGCCACATTCCCAGTCCTTTTCAATTTCTTTTTAAAATTTTGAGACAGAGTTTCACTAAGTTCCTTAGGCCCTTGCTCAGTTACTGAGGCTGCCTTTGAACTTATGATCCTCCTGCCTGAGCCTCCTTGAGCGGCTGGGATTACAAGTATGCACCATCAAGCCTGGCTCTACATGCAATTTTTTTTTTAATCAGATAGTCATTTTCAACACTCATGGTTTAAAATAGATACAGGCTGAGGTTAAGGCTCTCTTTTTCCAATTTCCTACTCTCCCAAATGGAGTTTCCTAAAAGTTCTGCAAGGGGACTCTGCTTTAGGGAGGAAGATGCTGGTTCCCGTTAGTCCTGGTGTTTAGATTTTCCAGAATGGGAGGCCTGGGAAAGGCCTCTTCAGTTTATCATCCAAGTTTGCCAGGTCAGACAGCTGACTTCCCATGCAATTCCCTAGGCACTTGAAGACAGGAAGGGACGCTGCTGCCTGGCTGCTCCTGTCTCGGTGCCCAAACCAAAGCCAGGGCCAGGCCCCACTGCGGTGTAGTTTAAATGTCTCTAGTGTCCCCATTCTCTTTCCTACATCACCAGCTGCTGTCTCTCTCCTAGGGCTTCCTAAGAGCTGAGCCTGAGATTATGGCCCTCTTCCACATCAGTAGGGACATGCCACCTACCAGTGACTTGATTCAGCGGTTTGAGAGTGTTTCTCTGTCATGTCTCACCCTTGTTGGCATCTCAAGAGTTATTATGAATGAAGCCATTTTCCTAGACCCTTTCTATGCAATGTATCTTTATTTAAGAAATGCTTGGAGGTTAAATGGTTTCTGAGGAGAAGTTGGATGTAATTCTTATTTCTTCTCTGCAGGAAAGGTGTTTTCACCCTCTGGCTTTTTTAGAACTTCTTAAATTTTTCTTTACCTTGTTAATGGTATGCCTTAATCATTTTCATGACAGTAGTTTTGATCTCTGGCATTTCTTTTTAGAAGTTCCATCTTTGGGCTTGTGTTGTCCTCTGTTCTTGCATGCTGTTGATTTTATCTGCTAGAGCCCTTATCACAGTAATCACAGTTTCTTTAAGTTCCTGGTCTGGTGGCCCCAACACCTCGGACTCACCTGGGTCTTGTCTGGATGCTTGCTCTGTCTCCTCAGCTGTGCTGTCTTCTGGCAAGCCCTCTGAGTTTTTTTTGATACCAAGGCGCGATGCAGCCACTGGTTCCTGCGAGGTTGTTGCTGTGGTCAGCCGTGCCTCTTCATCCTCCCGTCAGTCCTGAACTGTGAGGACAGCGTTGTGCTGTGGCCTCGCCTCTCCACGGTCCTGAGAAGAGCCACTCTTCAGTTTGCTCAGCTTTCACTTGTGGTTAGCAGGCACCGGTGACTTCCAAGGTCTCCCACTCACTTGCCGCTCCTCTCCCTTCCATGCCTTGCTGCTAGCAAGTGCCCAAAGTCTTCAAAAGTGGAAGGAGGTGACATCCAAAGACATCTTTATGCAATGTCTTCATTTATGTGTTATTACTCAAAATATTACATATCAGATAAGCTCCTTAGGAAACTAAGTAATTGAAACTAGAAAAATAGACTTCGTGGTCTATCAGCTTGGCCACGTTTCTTGAAGTGGCAAGGCTAGATTTGGGAGTGTGAATGAGAGTGTCCCTCCCCTCATTCCTATGGGCATCCTCACTCACTTCTGGCAAGATTTCAAACTCACATTATTATTTGGAGGGCAATTAAATAATATCTGTCAACATTATAATTGCATATGTTTGTTTGTTTCATTGGTTGGTTTGCTGGGATTGTGTTGCTAAGGATTGAACCCAGGGCCTTGTGCATGCTAGGCAAGTGCTCTACCGCAGCTACAGCCCCAGCTCTTTTTATTTGCTTATTTTTGAGAGGGGTTCTTGCTCAGTCACCTGAGCTGGACTCAAACTTGTGATTCTCCTACCTCAGTCTCCTGAGGTGCTATAAAGGCTGCACCACCTTGACCAATGTTAAGTGCACATATGCTTAGTCTCTAAGTCCTAAGTAAATTGTAAGACATAGATAGGCAAAGATAAGTATCTTGAAACCCTTGGAAGTGTTGTTTAAGATAGCAAGAAATCACAAATAAAAAGATTTTCATCAATATTGAATATTCTGTACAAATTTATGGTCTATTATGTACCAATATTATGCAGTCATTATACAGGATGATAGATACCTATACTTATTAACATGAAAATATAAGCTAATATATCGTTTTGCTTAAAAAAAAACAAAAAAAATAAAGTCTAACCTATTTTCTTTAAATTTATTTGTGAATATATGAATTTTAAAATTTTGAAACCATCCTGACATGTTAACAATATATATCTTGGGGGATAGAGTATATGATTGTTATTTCTTCTTCATGCATTTCTATATGGCATGGATCTTTTGTAAAAACTACATTACTTTTATATATTCATGTTAGCAATTAAGGCTGTTTTCTTGTGGAAATTTGGTTTTGTTAAATTAACAGATGAGCTACCGAATTTGAAATTTTTATTTCAAAGTTTTACTCTTTGTTACACACACACACACACACACACACACACACACACACACACACCCAGGTATAGAAAGAGAACGCTCCATAAAAGGAGTTGAAGCACAGCAAGTCCCCAGAGCCCCATCTCCACTGCTGCCTTTTCCTGCCTCCTGATTGCTCAGAGGAAAGCACATCCCCAGGAGGCTACTATTCCTCTTGGTGGCACAATGCCATCTTATCAGCAGCCAGGATCACAGAATTATTTGAGGATTTAAAAACTGGACTTGATTTGATTACTTCCAGCTAAAGGACTTTATACGTTGCTGTATTTTCATCTCTTTATTTCATTGTAATCTATTGTTTAAGATCACAGTTGGGGTTCATATATATTTCAATAAATTACCCACTTTGATAACTAAGATAGTTACAACAAAGGTTGTAACTTAAGCAGATGTGTCAGACTTTAAATGCAGTTGGGGATTACCTACCCACTGGCAGGACTCGGGGTGCTGGGGCAGAGAGGTGCTGCCGTCACCATGCCTGGGCTCTGTCCACTTGGGCTGGGTTCTGCGTTCCCTGGGTGAGAGCTTGGCGGGTCTGCATCAGGGCGACTTAACCACAGCCTCAGAGCAGAGAAGCTACTCAGGAAGTCACTTCCAAAACACTTCTCCAAGTCTCCTTGGACAGAATCTCTTATTCCTTCAGTTTTGTTATATTTTTGTTCAAATTGAAAAATAGTGGAATGGGTAACATCCCTGGAGAGAGGAGTGTGTTAGCGACAGCAGGACCTGGGAGACGGCTCCTGAATGCAAGGACATTTCAGAAGCTGTGGGCTGCAGTGCTTGTGAGAGGGTGTCGGTCCCACAGGGGCTGTGCAGTAGAGAACACGTCACTGCCCTGAACAGAAGGCTCCTTGGAAGGAAGAGTAGCTGGGGGTGGGGTGGGGGGTACATCTGACAAACTTGAATCAGCTTCAGTGAGTGTAGGAAGGGCAGAGAATATCAAAACGACAAGACTTGGATCCTGTGGTCAAGGTAGCTGCCGTCCACCGAGGGAGACCCATGGTCAGGCATGGTGATGGAAGCAGGGGTTGTGGGTGCGTGGGGGATTTGTCACCCAGGTGAAAGCACATGCTTGCTGTCCAGGCAGAGCCTGCAGCTGCCTGCATGCACCTTTACCCACGTTCTGTGTCCCTTTCAGGCTTTCAGAACACACAGTTCCTAGGACCCTACAATCAGGGCAGATGTTAAAGATGAAGGAAAAAAATTCTGTATTCATCAAATTTATAAGAAACTCATTATAGTCGAAAATAGCACATACACACATACAAAGTGTATGTGCCAGCATGTTTGTGTAAGTGTGGTGAAAGGATATGCAGGATACATTTTTTCCCATATTTTTATTGGTGCATTGTAGTTGTACATACATACACGATATAACCATATAATTTGGCCAGTGTAACTCCTCTGCACTTTGCCCATTCTCCCACTGTCTGTCCCTTTCCTGTACTCGCTGATCTCCCTTTTATTTTTTGTGAGAAACCACCACACCTTTTCCTTTTACTTCTCCAGCACATATGAAAGAAAACATGAGATCCTGGACCTTCTGAGTTTGGTTTATTTTGCTTACCATAATTATCTCAAGTTCCATGTATTTTTCTGAAAAATGACATAATTTCATTTTTCTTTATGGCTGAATAAAAGCCCACTGTGTGTTTCTGTGTATGTGTGTATATATGTGCATATATATATGTGTGTGTGTGTGTATAAATGTGATCACATTTTCTTTTTTTTATTTTTTTATTATTCTAGTTTGTTATACACGTTTGCAGAGTACATTTCATTTCATATTACATATAAAGAGCACAATTTTTCGAGTTGCTGATTTAATATAAAGTATTTTTACAACAATTGTGTCTTCATACATGTATTTAGGGTAATCATGGATAACTCAGTCTGCCATTATTCCTATCCCCTTTCCCCCTCCTCTCTCTCTCCCCTTTTTGTTCTATTTAAAGCTCTTTCATTCCTTTCATTCCCTCTCTTGCTTTTATAAGTTAGTATCTTCATATCAAAGAAATCATTCGACCTTTGGTTTTTTGGGATTGGCTAACTTCACTTAGCATTATTTTCTCCAACTCCATCCATTTGCCTGCAAATGCCATGATTTTATTCTCTTTTAGTGCTGAGTAGTGTTCCATTTTGTATATATACCATAGTTTCCCTATCTATTCATCTGCTGATGGGCATCGGGGTTGGTTCCACAATCTAGCTATTGTGAGTGTGCTGCTATAAACATTGATGTGGCTGTGTCCCTGTAGTAAGCTGTTTTTAAGTCCTTTGGGAATAGGCCAAGGAGTGGGATAGCTGGGTCAAATGGTGGTTCCATTCCCAGTTTTCCTAGGAATCTCCATACTACTTTCCAGATTGGCTTCACCAATTTGCAGTTCCACCAGCAATATAAGAGTGTGCCTTTTTCCCCACATCCTCGCCAGAATTTATTGTTTGTTTTTTTGATAGCTGCCATTCTGACTGGAGTGAGATGAATCTTAGAGTAGTTTTGATTTGCATTTCTCTAATTGCTAGAGATGTTGAACATTTTTTCATATGTTTGTTGATTGATTGTATATCATCTTCTGAGAAGTGTCTGTTTAGTTCCTTGGCCCATTTATTGATTGAGTTATTTGGTTTTTGGTGTTAAGGCTTTAAGAGCTTTATAAATCCTTGAGGTTAGTGTTCTATCTGATGTGCTTGTGGTAAAGATTTGCTCCCATTCTGTAGGTCCTCTATTCACCTTGCTGATTGTTTCTTTGGTTGAGAAGAAGCTTTTTAGTTAGAATCCATCCCATTTATTGATTCTCGTTTTTAGTTCTTGCACTATAGGGGTCTTATTGAGGAAGTTGGAGCCTAAACCAACATGATGGAGATTTGGGTCTACTTTTTCTTCTATTAGGTGCAAGGTCTCTGGTTTAATTCCTAGGTCCTTGATCCACTTTGAGTTAAGTTTTGTTCGTGGTGAGAGAAAGAGATTTAATTTCATTTTATTATGTGAGGATTTCCAGTTTTCCCAACACCATTTGTTAAAGAGGCTGTCTTTTCTCCAGTGAACATTTTTGGCACCTTTGTCTAATATAAGATAACTGTAGGTGTGTGGGTTCGTCTCTAAGTTTTCTATTCTGTACCATTGGTCAACTGGTCTATTTTGATGCCAATACCATGCTGTTTTTGTTACTATTGCTTTGTAGTACAATTTAAGGTCTGGAATAGTAATGCCACCAGCTTTACTCTTCTTGCTAAGAATTGCTTTGGCTATTCTGGGTCTCTTATTTTTCCAGATGAATTTCATGATTGCTTTTTCTATTTCTATGAGGAATGATATTGGGATTTTGATTGGTATTGCATTGAATCTGTACAGTGCTTTTGGGAGAATGGTCATTTTGACAATGTTAGTTCTACCTATCCATGAACAAGGTAGATTTTTTAAAATTATTTTTTATTCTAAGATTATATAAATGACAGCAGAATGCATTACATTTCATATTACACATATAGACCACTTTTTTACAAGGTAGATTTTTCTATTTTCTAAGATCTTCATTAATTTCTTTCTTTAGTGTGCTGTAGTTTTCATTGTAGAGGTCTTTCATTTCTTTTGTTAAGTTGATTCCCAAATATTTTTTTTTTAAGCTATAGTAAATGGGGTGGATTTCCTAGTTTCTCTTTCTGAGGATTTGTTGCTGATGTACAGACATAATTTGCCTTTGATTTATGGGTATTGATTTTATATCCAGCTACGTTGCTGAATTCATTTATTAGATCTAGAAGATTTCTGGTGGAATTTTTTGGATCTTCTATGTATAGAATTATATCGTCTGCAAATAGTGATAATCTGAGTTCTTCTTTTCCTATCCGTATCCCTTTAATTTCTTTCATCTGTCTAATTGCTCTGGCTAGAGCTTCAAGAACTATGTTAAACAGGAGTTGTGAGAGAGGGCATCCCTGTCTTGTCCAGTTTTTAGAGGGATGCTTTCAATTTTTCTCCATTTAGGATGATGTTGGCCAGGGGCTTAGCATAGATGGCCTTTACGATGTTGAGGTATGTTCCTGTTATCCCTATTTTTTCTAGCATTTTGAACATGAAGGGATGTTGTATTTTGTCAAATGCTTTCTCTGCATCTACTGAGATAATCATATGATTTTTATCTTTGAGCCTGTTGATGTGATGAATTACATTTATTGATTTCCTTATACTGAACCAACCTTGCATCCCTGGAATAAAGCCCACTTGATCGTGATGCACTATCTTCTTGATGTGTTTTTGAATTTGATTTGCTAGAACTTTATTGAGAATTTTTGCATCTATATTCATTAGAGATATTGGTCTGAAGTTTTCTTTCTTTGACTTGTCTCTGTCTGATTTTGGAATCAGGGTGATATTGGCCTCATAGAATGAGTCTGGGAGTATTCCCTCTTTTTCTATTTCTTGAAATAGTTTGAGAAGTATTGGTGTTAGTTCTTCTTTAAAGGTCTTGTAGAACTCAGCTGTGTATCCGTCTGGTCCTGGGTTTTTCTTGGTTGGTAAGTTTTTTATGGCATCCTCTATTTCTTTGGTTGAAATTGACCTATTTAAATTGTGTATATCATCTTGGTTTAGTTTGGTCATATCATATGTCTCTAGAAATTTGTTGATGTCTTCATTACTTTCTATTTTATTGGAGTATAAATTTTCAAAATAATTTCTAATTGTGTATTTCTGTAGTGTCCATCGTGATATTTCATTTTTCATCATAGATATCAGTAATTTGTGTTTTCTCTCTTTTTTTTGTTAGCATAGCTAAAGGTCTATCAATTTTATAAATTTTTTCAAAGAACCAACTTTTCATTCTGTCAATTTTTTCAATTTTTTTTTTTAGTTTCAATTTCATTAATTTCAGCTCTGATTTTAATTATTTCCTGTCTTCTACTTCTTTTGGGGTTGATTTGTTATTCTTTTTCTAAGGCTTTGAGATGTAATGTTAGTTCATTTATTTGTTGATTTTTTCTTTTTTGAAGGAATGAGCTCCATGCAGTGAACTTTCCTCTTAGTACTGCCTTCAGGGTGTCCCAGAGATTTCGGTATATTGTATCGTTGTTCTCATTTACCTCTAAGAATTTCTTTTTCTTTTCTTTTTTTTTTTTTGGGTACCAGGGATTGAACTCAGGGGCACTCGACCACTGGGTCACATCCCCAGACCTTTTTTGTATTTTATTTAGAGACAGGGTCTCACTGAGTTGCTAAGTGCCTCGCCATTGCTGAGGCTGGCTTTGAACTCGTGATCCTCCTGTCTCAGCCTCCCAAAGTGCTGGGATTACAGGCGTGCACCACCGCGCCCGGCTTCTAAGAATTTCTTAATCTCCTTCTTGATGTCTTCTGCAACCCACTGATCATTCAATAGCATATTATTTAGTCTCCAGGTGTAGCTTTTCTTTCTTTTTTTTTTATCATTGATTTCTAATTTCATTCCATTATGATCTGATAGAATGCAGGGTAGTATCCCTACTTTTTTATATTTGCTTAGAGTTGCTTTATGGCATAATATATAGTCTATTTTTGAGAAGGATCCATGTGCTGCTGAGAAGAAAGTGTATTGGCTCAATGATGGGTGATATACTCTATATGTCAGTTAAGTCTAAATTATTAATTATATTATTGAGTTCTATAGTTTCTTTGTTTAACTTTTGTTTGGAAGATCTATCCAATGGTGAAAGAGGTGTGTTAAAGTCACCTAGAATTATTGTGTTGTGGTCTATTTGATTATTGAACTTGAGAAGAGTTTGATTGATGAGTGTAGATGCTCCATTATTTGGGGCATATATATTTATAACAGTTATATCTTGCTGATCTATGATTCCCTTAAGCAGTATGAAATGTCCATCGTTACCTCTTTTGACTAACTTTGGCTTGAAGTCTACTTTATTTGATATGAGGATGGAGACCCCTGCTTGCTTACATAGACCATGTGAGTGATATATTTTATCCCATCCTTTCACCTTCAGTCTATGGGTGTCTTTTCCTATGAGATGTGTCTCTTGAAGGCAACAAATTGTTGGATCTGTTTTTTAAATCCAATCTATTAGCCTATGTATTTTAATTGGTGAGTTTAGGCCATTAACATTCAGGGTTATTATTGAGACATAATTTGTATTACCAGTCATTTTTATTTTTTTATTATTTTTGGTATTTAGTTTGACTTGGTTTTTCCTTTGGTTGTTTTTTCCCTTTATTGTAGTTCTTCCCTTTGCAGATTTTCATTATTATTTTTCATTTCCCCCTCGTGGAATATTTTACCAAGAATGTTCTATAGAGCAGGCTTTCTTATTGTAAATTCTTTTAGCTTTTGTTTATCATGGAAGGTTTTTATTTCATCCTCAAATCTAAAGCTTAATTTTGCTGGATATAAAATTCTTGGTTGGCATCCCTTATCCTTTAGAGCCTGGTATATGTTGTTCCAGGCTCTCCTGGCTTTGAGAGTCTGGATGGAAAAATCTGCTGAGATTCGAATTGGTTTTCCCTTATAGATAATCTGACTTTTCTCTCTTGCAGCCTTTAAAATACTATCTTTATTTTGTATGCTAGGCATTTTCATTACAATGTGTCTTGGTGTGGACCTGTTGTAATTTTGTACATGTGGCATCCTATAGGCCTCTTGTATTTGATTTTCAAATTCATTCTTCCTGCTTGGGAAATTTTCTGATATTATTTCATTGAAGAGATCGTGCATTCCTTTGGTTTGAATCTCTGTACCTTCCTCTATTCCAATAAATCTTATATTTGGTCTTTTGATGGCATCCCATAGTTCTTGGATATTCTGTTCATGGTTTCTTACCATCTTCACTGTGAGGTCAACTTGGTTTTCAAGATTATATATTTTGTCCTCATTGTCTGAGGTCCTATCTTCCAAGTGGTCCAATCTGTTGGTGATGCTTTCTATTGAATTTTTTAAGTGGCTTGCTGTTTCTTTCATTTCAAGGATTTCTGTTTTATTTTTTTTTTTTTTTTCTCAAACTCTCTATTTCTTTCTTGAAGTAATCTTTTACGAGATTTGTTCCCTTATCTTTTTGTTGGTGTGATCGATGGTTGCCTGTATTTGATCCCTTATCTCTTTGTTGGAGAGATCAATTTTTGCCTGTATCTGTTCAATTAGGTCTTTTTAAAATCCCTTATCATTTAAATTATGTATATCCGGAACTCCTTCTCTGACATTTCACCTACTGTGCTATCTATGGTTTCTATTGTTGTAGTATCTTGGTTTGTTTGGGGCATTTTCCTCCCTTGTTTCCTCATGATGTCTATGTATTTTCCTCTCTTGCAAGGTAAGCCTGAGGTATTACAACTTCTGCCCTTTTGTCTTATAAGGTCCCTCCAGGTTACCCAGAACCTCACTTTTTAGGGAAATATCAATATTAGATCTTTCAATGTACCCAATGTGTGTCCATATATGCCTGAGGTATTACAACTTCTGCCCTTTTGTCTTATAAGTTCCCTCCAGGTTACTCAGAACCTCACTTTTTAGGGAACTATCAATATTAGATCTTTCAACATACCCAATGTGTGTCCATATATCAGTTAATTTCTATTTTTATATTTACAGTTTTGTCCCTATAAACAGAAATGATGAGATCAGTTATCTTATTCAATACAGTCTCTATGTTTGCGTGGTGGTTTACAGTATCTAATGATATACGGGGATGGGGGACTAAGACGTTGGCTTAAACGTTTATGAAGTAAGATGTGAGAAAATAGAGGTATTAGATTATTTGACTAGTGAGAGTATAATCATTAGAATTTGGCTGTTAGTAGAAGAAGCAAGAAATAGACAACCCCATGTAAGATTCCCTGTTAGTTCACAGCATCATAACTAGTTGCACCTTTTGGTGCATCCTGGTCTCTAGGGACCTTAGTGATGTCTTACCCGGACCTTTTTGTTGTTCCTTGGTAGTAGCGTAGCTAACTCAGTTTTGTGGCAGTGGTAGCCTCAGGCCTATGATTATATTGGTTGGGTCTAGTAGCTACGGGATCCCAGTTCGGTGCGTCTCTCTGGGAAGACGCGGGTTGCCTCTCCGATTTGCGGGTGTGGAGCGGGCCTCTCTCTCCAGATCCCCTCCTGGCCACAGTGTGGTGGAGCAGGCAGTCTGGCTTTCTTCTCCCCACTCTCCTCCTCCTGGGTCTCCTTCCAGTATAGTTGTTTCAGTGAGGGTTGGGCAGGTGGGCAGCAGGGCCCTTCCACAGGGTGGAGCCTGCAGTTCCTGGTCCTGGTGATGGCTTGGGCCTGTGGGCTGATGGGCTGGTGGCTGGGCTTCTCCTTCCAGCAGGTGTCTGCAGCTTGTTCCGGTCGCAGCTGGGCAGGTCACAGTTCCCCAGGGAATGGACGGGGCCCTTCCTCTGGTCGGGCCCTGTCTGCAGCGGGGAGCTGCTATTAAGGCAATGACTGTGTGAACTGGTGGCCAGGCGAGTTGGTGGCTGGGTCACTCCTTCACATTTTCTTTATCCATTCATCCACTCATATGCACTTAGGCTGGTTCCATAGTTTGGCAATTGTGGATTGTGCTGCAATAAACATATATATTCAGCATGATGAATAAACATATGTATATAGCATGATGGCTTTAATTCTTTAGGATAAACACCAAGGTTATATTGTGGTTCCATTTCTGGTCTTTTGAGGAATCTCCATACTGATTGCCATAGTGGTTGTACTAATTTACAATCCCACCAACAGTGTAAAAGTGTTCTTTTTCTTTGCATCCCCTCCAGAATTTATTTTTTTTTAATATTTATTTATTTGTTTTAGTTGTACACAATGCCTTTATTCTTATGTGGTGCTGAGGATCGAACCCAGGCCGTGCTCTTGCTAGGCGAGCACTCTTCCCCTGAGCCACAACCCCAGCCCTTATTATTGATTTTATTCTTGATGACTGCCATTCTGACTGGGGTGAAATGAAATCTCAGTGTAGTTTTGATTTTCATTTCCCTAATTGTTGATAATGATGAACATTAGCCAAGTTGTTACTTGTGCCTTTATGTTGGAGTGTTGACCCTACATTTTCCTATACAAGTTGCATATTTCCTGGTCTAATTCCTAGGCTTTTCATTCATTTTGTGTTGATTTTTGCGCCAGGAGAGAAATAAGGGTCTAGTCTCATTCTCCTCATTTGGATAACCAGTTTCCCCAGCATCATTTGTTTTGAAAGGCTGTCTTTTCTCCAGTGTATGTTTTTTGCACCTTTGTCAGGGATCAGATGACTGCATCTGAGAGGGTCTGTCTCTGTGTCTTCTATTTTGTACCATTGGTCTATGTGTCTGTTTTCATGTCAGTACCATGCAGTTTTTGTTCCTATAACTCTGTAGTATAATTTGAAGTCAGGTATTGTGATGTCTCCACCATTTTCTTTTCTTTTTCTTTTCTTTTTTTTTTTTTTTTTTTTTTGGCTTAGAATTGTTTTGAATATTCTGTCTTTTATTTTAGGACTGCTTTTTCTAGTTCTGTGAAGAATATCATTGGTATTTTGATGAAGATTGCATTGAATCTGCATATTGTTTTTGGTAGTATAGACATTTTAATGATATTAATTCTGCCTATCCATGAATATGGGAGGTCTTTCCATCTTCTTGTGTCTTCCTCAATTTCTTTCTTCAGTGTTCTATAGTTTGCATTGTAGAGATCTTTCATCTCCTTGGTTAGATTTATTCCTAGGTATTTTATTTATTGTTTTGAGGCTATTGTGAATGGGATTGTTTTCCTGATTTCATTCTCAGCAGATTCATTATTGAGACATAGAAAAACTATTGATTTTTGTATATTGATTTTGTAACCCGCTACTTTGCTGAATTTGTTTATTAGCTCTAGCTGTCTTTTGGTAGAATTTTTGGTTATTCTAAGTATAGAAGAACTGCAAACAGTGATAATTTGACTTTTTTCCTTTCCTATTTTTATTCCTTTTATTTTCTTTCTTTCTATTTGCTATGGCTAGAATTCCAAGTACTACACAGGACTAGTGAGAGAGTGGACATCCTTGTCTTATTCCAGATTTAAAAAAAACGCTCTCAAATTTCCTCATTCACTATGATGTTAGCTTTGAGTTTTATATATATAGCATTTATGATGTGATTTTTATCATGAATGTTTATTGAATTTTGTCAAAGGAATTCTCTGCATCTATTGAGATTACTAAGTGATTTTGTCCTTAATTCTATTTATGTAAGGAATAACAGTTATTGGTTTGTGTATGTATAAAAATTTTTGCATCCCTGGGATAAACTTAGTCAAAATGTTAAATATTTTTAATATGTTGTTGAATATGATTTGTTAATATTTTATTAAGGAATTTTGCGTCCTAGTTCATCAGGGATATTCGTCTTCAGTTTTCTTTCTTTGATATGTTCTTATCTGGTTTTGGTATGAGTGTGATACTATTATGGTTTGGATGTGAGGTGTCCCCCAAAAGCTCACATGTGAGACAGTGCAAGAAGGTTCAGAGGAAAAAGGATTGGGTTGTAAGAATCTTAACCCAATCAGTAATTTAATCCCATGATAGGGATTAACTGAGTGGCAACTGAAATAGTAGGGTACGGTTGGAGGAGGCAGGAATTGGTATGAGGCTTTGGGTATATATTTGTATTAGGTGAGTCACATCTCTCTGCTTCCTGATCACCATGTAAGCTGCTTCCTTCTGCCACACTCTTCTGCCATGTTGTTCCTGTCTCATCTGGAGCCCTGAGTAATGGAGCCAGCTGTCTATGGATTGAGACTTCTGAAACCATGAGCCCGCAAATAAACTCTTTCTTCTCTACATTGTGCTGGTTGCGTCATTTAGTCACAGAAGCAAAAAAGCTGACTAGAACAGATACTGATTTCATAGAATGAATTTTGAAGTGTTCCATCCTTTTCTATTTTTTAAAATCATTGAAAAGCATTGGCTTTAGTTCTTTAATGGTCTGAGAGAATTCAGCTGAGAATCCATCTGGCCTTGGGTTTTCTTTTTTGGAAGCTTTATTTTTTTTCCCTTTCTTCTTTTATTCAATTGCTAGTTATTGGTCTATTTATGTTTTTTATATTATTTTAAATCAATTTTGGCAGATTATGTGTCTAAAAGTGCATCCATTTCCTCTAGGTTTTCCAATTTATTGGTATGTATGTTTTCAAAAATCCCCAATTATCCTCTGGATTTCTACGATGTCTGTGATGATTTCTCTTTTTCACCTCTGATTTTATTAATTTGGGTCTTCTCTCTTTTTCTTTTGGTTAGTTTGGCTAAGAGCTTATCAACCTTACCTTTCCAAAGACCAAATTCTTCATTTCATTGAATCTTTGTATTGTATTTTATTGATTTTTGGCTCTGATCTTAAGTGTTTCCTTCCTTTTACTGGTTTTGGATTTTTTTCTTGTTTGTTTGTTTGTTGTTGTTGTTGTTTTTAGATCTTGTAATGCCTTGTCATATTATTTGGAATCTTTCTTATTTTCTAAGGTAGAGACTTATAGCTACGACTTTCTTCTTAGAACTTCCTTCATAGTGTCCCACAGATTGTGGTATATTATATCAATACTCTCATTTGAGTCTAAGAATTTTTAAATGTCTCCCCTGATCTCTTATATCGCCCATTCATCATTCAAACATGTATCATACAATCTTCATGAGTTTATATAATTTATGTAAGGTTTTTATGGTGTTGATTTCTAATGTCATTCCATTATGGTTTGATAAAATGCAAAGAACTGTATCAATTTGTTTTATTTGCTAAGAGTTTGTGGCCTAAAATGTGGTCTATTTTATGTTCCATGAGCAATGAAGAAGACAGTGTATTGACCTGTTGTTGGATAAAACAGTCCATAGATGTCTGTTAGATTTATTTGATTTATAATATTTTTCAGATCCAAAAAGTCCTTTACTGAATTTATGTCTGGACAAACTATCTATTGCTGAGAGAGCTGTGTTGAATTCACCCATTGTTATTGTACTGGGTCTGTATGAAGTTTTGAGTAGTGACTCTTTCATGTAATTAGATACACCAACACTTGGGGCATAAATATTACTATCATTGTATCTACTTATTGGATTTTTCTCTTTATCATCAGTTTGAGTGACCTTCTCTGTCACCTCTAATTAATTTGTGCTTGATTCTGCTTTGTCAGATATGAGAGTAGCTACTCCTGCTAGTTTTCTGGCTCCATTCATATGGTATTTCAATTTCCACCTTTTCACTTTCAGCCTGTGGCTGTCTTTGCCTGTAAGGTGTGTCTCTTGCAAATGACATATAGCTGGATCTTATTTTTTAATCTGTTCTGCCAGGTTATGTCTTTTTTCCCCCATAGCTTTATTGAGGTAAAAGTGAAGTACAATAAAATGCATATATTTGAAGTATGCGATTTGATCAGTTTTGAAATGTATGTAACCAAAACAATGAATATAAAAAGCATTTCCATTACTTTTTTAACTTGAAATTATGCAAACTGTGTTTCTTGCATGATTTATTACATTAGAAATCAATTACTTTAAGATATATAGAACCCCACCCCCACATCAACTAATTCAAAATTAAATGGCACACTTATGAATATGTCTGAGGTCAAGGAAGAAAGCACAAGAATTGTAAATAAAAAGTGCTTTGAACTAAGCAATAATAAATGCTTAAAATACCAGGATCTCTGGGATTAAACAGTACTCAGATGAACATTTATAACTAAAAATACTTGTACCAGAAAGAAGCTAGAATAACAATCAAATTATTTTCAAGTTAAAAAATAAGAGTAGGAGAAGAAATATAAGAAATACAGAAGAAATAATACAGTGCTAAAATTTGATAACAATCAAACAAGTCTAATCAAGAAAAAAAGCAAGAACATAAAAATTAATATCATGGAAAGGGAGCTATCAAAATAACCCTACAGATGCTAAAATATATTAAGGTAATATTACAATTGTATGCCAACATATGTGATAGCTTATATAACATGGTCTTTATTAGAGAAGGATCCATGTGCTGCTGAGAAGAAAGTTTATTTAGTCATTGATGGAGGACATATTCTATTTATGTCTGTTAAGTCTAAATTATTGATTGTATTATTTAGTTATATAGTTTTTTTGTTTAGTATTTGTTTGGAAGATCGATACAGAAGTCAGAGACATGTGTTAAAGTCACACAGTATTATTGTGTTGTGGTTTACTTGGTTCTTGAAATTGAGAATGGTCTGTTTGATGCGTGTAGATGCTCCATTGTTTGGGACATAAGTATTTATGATTGTTATGTTTTGTTGATGTATAATTCCCTTAAGCAGTATGCAATGTTCTTCTGTTTCCCTTCTGATTAACTTTGGCTTGATCCATGTGAGTAATATGTTTTTTCTCCACCCTTTCACCTTCAGTCTGTGGATGTCTTTGCCTATGAGGTGAGTCTCTTGGAGACAGCATATTGCTGGGTCTTGTTTTTTAATACAATCTGCCAGTCTATGTCTTGATTGATGAATTCAGGCCATTAATGTTCAAGGTTATTATTGAGATATGATTTGTGTTCCCAGTTATATTGGTTTATTTCTAGTTTTTAATTTGAATTAGTTTTTCCTTTGATTGACTGTTCCTTTAGTATAGTTCCTCCCTTCACTAGTTTTCACTTTTTTTTTTTTCATTTCATCTTCATGGAATATTTTGTTGAGAATATTCTGACGTGCAGGCTTTCTGATTGCAAATTCTTTAAACTTTTGTTTATCATGGAAGGTTTTTATTTCACCTTTAAATATAATTTTGCTGGATATAGGACTCTTGGTTGGCATCCATTTTCTTTTGGAGCTTGGTATATGTTATTCCAGGACCTCCTACCTTTGAGGGTCTGGGTTGAGAAATCAGCTGAGATCCGAATTGGTTTCCCCCTGTACGTAATCTGATATTTTTCTCTCACAGCCTTTAAAATTTTATCATTATTCTGTATGCTAGGCATTTTCATTATGTGCCTTGATGTAGGTCTGTTGTAATTTTGCACATTTGGAGTCCTGTAAACCTCTTGTACTTGATTTTCCATTTCATTCTTTAGGTTTGGGAAATTTTCTGATATTATTTCATTGAAAAGATTGTGCATTCCTTTGGGTTGTATCTCCACACCTTCATCTATCCTGATAAATATTAAATTTGGTCTTTGCATGTTATCCCATAATTCTTGGAAATTCTGTTCATGGTTTCTTAACATCTTCTCTCTGTCGTCTATGTTATTGTCAAGATTATATATTTTGTCTTCACACCTGAGGCTGTGCCTTCAAGTGGTCTAGTCTGTTGATAATGCTTTTGATTGAATTTTTAATTTGGTTTATTGTTTCCTTCATTTCAAGGATTTCTATTTGTTTTTTTTCAGAATCTCTATATCTTTATTGAAGTGACCTTTTGCTACCTGTATTTGCTCTCTTACATCATCCTTTACTTCACAGATCAGTTTAACTATGTACGTTCTAAACTTCTTTGACATTTCTTCCACTGTGGTGTTGATGGATTCTGTTTTTGGAGTATCTTGGTTTGCTTGGGGTGATTTGCTCCCTTGCTTTCTCATGTTGTTTGTGTGTCTACCCATCTAACAGTATGGATCTGAGGAAGTAGACTTTCTACCCTGTGGACTTATAGTATCCCTGAAAGTTTCTAATACTTCAATTACTGAGAAGCTGCCTGTCAGTTTTCTTGGTTTCACTCCACAGAGCAGCCAGAAATGCAACCTTCTGTATTCCGCCATCTTCTTAAACCCAGCCTATGTCTTTTAATTGGAGAGTTGAGAGTATTTACATTCAACGTTATTATAGAGACATATTTGTTAGTTTTTGTCATTTTGATTTATTTCAAATGTTTATATGGTCTTGTTAGCTACTCTTCAAAAGAGATTTGTTCATTTGTGAGCTCTGGGGTTTGTTTTTTATTTCTTATGTGTGGAGTATTTCTTTAAGTTCTGTAGTGCTGACATAGAAATCATAAATTCTTTTAGTTTCTGCTTATCTTGGAAGGTTTATTATTATTATTATTATTATTATTATTATTATTATTATTATTATTAAGCCATATCCAAGACTTTTTCATTTTTTTTATTTTGAGACAGTTGCTTAGGGCCTTGATAAGTTGCTGAGGCTGGCTTTGAACTTGTGATCCTCCTGCCTCAGCCTCCCCAGCCACTGGTATGACAGGTTTGTGCCAACACACACAACAGAATATTTTATTTCTTATTTGATTTTGAAGGACAGTTTTGCTGGATATACCAAATATGGTTGACAGTTATTTTATTTCAGAACTTGAAATACATCTTTCCAAGCACTACTGGCTTTTAGAGTTTGTGCTGAGAAATCAGAAGTAAGTATGATTGGCTTGCCTCTAAATGTGAGCTGATGTTTTTATTTTGAGGATTTTAATATTCTTTGTTTTGTATTTTTGGCATTTTAATTATTTTGTGTGGTATAGAGGTTCTTTTATAATTTTGTCTATCTGGAGTTCTGCATGCCTCCTGTATCTGGATATCTTTTTCATTTTCAAGGTTTGGAAAAAATTCTGATAGTATTTCCCCTAAGAGTTTGTCCAATCCTTTAACCTCAATTTCACAACCCTCATCAATTCCAGTGATTCTTAAGTTGGTCTCTTAATGCTGTCACAGGTTGTTATAAATTCTGATCACAGTTATTTATTTTCTTTTCTTTAATATTGTCTGAATATTCAAGGCTGGTCACTTTGTCTTCCAGCTCTGAGAGTCTGTCTTCAGTATGGTCTCCTCTACTGGAGAAACTTTCAACTGAATATTTTATTTATTGTGTCTTTCATTTCCAAGATTTCTGTTTTGTTCTTTTACAATATCTGTCTCCTTATTGAATTTCTCATTGATATCCTGTTCCTACTTTCTTAATTCTTACATTCTGTTTTCTTGGACTTCATTGATCATTTTAATAATCATTCTTTTGAATTCTTTGTCTGATATTTCACCCATTTCAATATTATTGGAGTCAGTTGCTGGTGAATTACGAACTTTCATATTTCTTACATTCCTATATTGGATTTTATGCATCCATTGGGATTAATTTCTTTTCCACTCTTATGTGTGTACCTTTTTAGGGCATGGCTGTCTCTTACCAATGGTATTTCCTAGAGTTATCTAGTTTGAGGTCCCCTCACAGGTGTGGTACCCACAGTCTTTGTGCTAATTCTCTGTTTTACTGTAGGAATGGATGTCCATGAGTGGGACCTGAGGGTTCACCCCTGATCAATCCTACTTGGGGCCTCATCATTAGTTTTATGTATCCTTTTTTTGTCTTGTTACTTCTATTAAATAACAGCAGAAGATGAGTGTTGTTAATATGTGTGTGGAGCAAGATATGCTCACTTTGGCTCAGTTTAGTTCAGTAGCAGAGTCTCTATCCTGTGAACTTGTAGTGTCCCTGAAGATTCCCAGTGCTTTATACAAAGGGGAAATAAACAATAGCAATAATAGATAAAAACAATATACAGCATTGAAATAAATATCTGTTGCCTAATATGACATCTACCACACTAATTACCATAAAGAGAAGAATAGTAGTATTATTGTTTAGATATGAAGTGTCCCAAAATATATCATGTTTGAAATAATGAAAGAAAGTTTAGAGGTTAAATGATTGGGTTATGAAAGCTTTAATCTAATCAGTGGATTAATCCACTTGAATGGGTTGTTAACTGTAGGCAGGTAGGGTGAGGTGGAAGAAGTAAATCCCTGGGTGCGTGCCTTTGGAGTACATATATTGTCACTGATAAGCAGAGCTCCATGTTTCCTGATGGCCATGACCTGAGCTGCTTTCCTCTGTAATATTCTTCTGCCATGATGTTCTGCTTCATCTTGGGTCAAGACGTATGGAGTCAGTTGTCTATGGACTGAGACCACTGAAACCATGAGCCAAATAAACTTTTCCTTCTCTAATTGTTCTTGTTGAACCTTTTGGTAAGAGTGATTAAAAAGTTGACTAAAACAGGCAGGGTTAGCAATTGGTAAAGCAAAAACAATAAATAACTGTGAAGTAGATATGGCATTAAAGTAAACAGTAGATGTCACCTATGTCATCTACAGCAGTAATAACTGCAACAATATGAATGGTGGGGAAATGAGTTATATAAACCAAATGATTCTAAGAAATGGGAAAAGTACAGTTCATTAAGAGAAAAGAAAATGTGATAGGAAGATAGAAAAGAGTTCAGAATATTTTCAATATGTGAACAAAGAGAATGAAGAAGAGATGTAGCAAGTGATGATCTTAAAGAGAAAAAAATAAGAAAAACAAATTACAGGTTGGGGGGCAGATGAGAGAGACATTGACTTTTAGCAGAAGTAAGGAAAGATAAACAGGACAAACAAAAATAAATAAACCTAGAACCCCAAACCTTAAAATACAAGGCAAGAAAATATTACTACATAAAAAAATGCTAAAAATGAGGAAAAATGAATGACTGGAAAGAGCTTGTATAATCAGCATTAGAGGCAAGATTCCCCTGCATACACCAAAAGAAAAAAATGTTATTTAACAAATATTGTCAGTTCCTTAATCTTTTCTTATATTTTATTATGGGAAATGGCAAGGCAGTTAACTAGAAAGATTATAGGAAACTGAACCAAATAACATTAAATTTGATGATTGGATAAGGACTTAAATTGAGCTGGTTCTATTTCCCCTCCACCTTGCTTTTTTTCTTCTGAGTAAGGGCATTTTTCATGTTTGTTTTACACTCCATGTTAAAAAAAAAAATCACCATAAAATTGGCCCAACTTTCCTTTGTGTTGAAAGTGATTTTAACCCAGTCTCTGTAACAGAAGATCTTGCCCTGTCATTCATGTGTGCTGACATTGATATAAGAAGTAGCTTGATTTAGTTTCACTCTTAATTTGCCTTTAGTTACCAGAGATTTCTAGCATAGAATATCATCCAGAAAATCAAGAGAAGGGAGTAAGAATAAATTCTCTTTCAGAAAGCACTTTTTAATTAATCTGATTTAGTATATTGCAGTATCATTACAGATGAATGTAAATTTGAATCCCATCTTCTTCTCATTAGCTGTGTTATCTTGAGCAAAACTAGGAACTTTCCAATCCTCAATTCCTTCTTAATAAAATACCCATCATAAAAATCTCCAAGTAGATGGTGATGTACATAGGATCTATCTGATAAAATTGTTGTGAATATTAAATGAGATATAGCTTTTAAATTGCTTAGCATAGCATTGCACCCAATAAGAAGTATTCAGTAATTGTAGTTCATAAATATAATGGTATCACTGCTTCAGTGGCTTTTAAACAGTTTACTTCATAGTGCTATTTGTAAATGGGTCATACAATTTAACTGTTTCTGGTTCTCTGGTGTAAATGATAACCCTTCTGTCATTATCACAGCCTGTGGTACTCAAAGGGCCCAGAACCAATGTGCTTTTGGAAGAGTAAAAATACTGTTCATAAAGAAAGCCACTTCCTAACTCAGAGTTTGGAGTGTTTTATGTGTGTGCATGTCTAGCCACTGAGCTTGCACACAAGATTCTGACCTCTTCCTCTCAGCCAAGGGTCCTCCCCTCCAGCAGCCTTCCGACCAGCACCCCACCCCACCACCAGACCATCAGACACCCTCTTGCAGGTTTCACACAAGGCCATGCAGGTGCCACCTCTGCCATGTTGCTTATATTAGCCTGTCTCTCCACTGGTCTTGGAGCTCCTTCAGGAAAGGGACCGTCATTCATTTTTGTGTCTCCAGAGAGTAGATTAAGTTAGAACTGAAGCGACTCTCACCAAAATATGTAGGATGAACACACGCACCCTCAGGTGGGATACGTGTGTGTAAACATGGAGTGAGATCCCATTTCCATTTCAGGCTATGTGGGTGGAAATTCTTGTGAAATTTCGTGTTTATCGCTTGGGACCTTTGCTGAGCTGACTGATTTCCTTGGCTTTCCTTCCCTTTCAAAGACTGCAGAGCAGAGATAGTGAAAAGAAATGCTTCAGCATCACACCACAGACCAACTTAAATAGAAGTTCAACAGGAAGAGTTGGGAGTTCATGAAGCTTGAGGAAGATATCTTCCTAAAGCCATACGAAGAGAGCTGGCACCTTTGTCCCTCCTAAGAGGGTGAGAACATGAGGCCAGGGTCAGACACTTTAGGCAAAGAGGCCAAAGGACCCTGCTTCTCTGGGAAGTTTCAGTATGGACATTAAAGCCATGGGGAGGCTGACCCAAATTCCTGAGGAACTTGCCTCCCCTGATCTGATTGACAATAGATGTGCACATGAAAACACTTAGCATGGCCTGGCCAAGCCCTCTCGCCACACCAGCCTCCTCCCCTGCCCTCCAGCCACTGTGGCTATGCCCAGGCTCCAAGACTCCTCCAGGCCTTGAGTAACCTAGAATGTTCTCTCCGCCACTGTGGCTGTCCCTAGACTCCTCCAGGCCTTGAGTAACCTAGAATGTTTGCCCAGGCACTATGGCTATGCTAGGCTCTAGGGCTCCTCCAGGTCTTGACTGACCTAGAATGTGCTCTCCACCTAGACCTCAGCACCAAAACTACACTCAGGAGAGTCTTTTTAGGTTGAGTTCCTGTCATACCATCTCACTGCAGCACAATCTTTTCTTCCTGCATCTATTTATCATGTCCATTTAATATATGTTGCTCCCTTTTCCCCCAACAAAACTGTTAGTCCATGAGAATTTCTTCATTATTGAACCCTTAGGGTTAGCACAGGACCAGGAGCCCCAAATACTTTACTATTTCTTGTATATGTCTATGCACCAGTGCAATAAGATAAGTAGAATTCAGAGAGGGAGGCTGGAGGGAGCACTGTCATTGTGTCTCCCTGGTGTCTTCAATCTAACCAGTGACTCAGCAAGCATTTACTCAGGGCCTGTTTGCCCTCTGCAAGGCAGAGATGGACAATAGTATAGGAAAGGTCCTCTACCCTCTGGAAATTTATAGTATCATCTAAAGAGATGAGAAAATATATTTGAAGCATATATCTCTATTAATTAAATTATGTTATAATTATATTGTATTTTTAGCTAACAATTGAAAACAACTATAAATTGTAGATTATATCCATATGAGTAAACAGTATGCAGCTTGAATAGCTTGCAAACAAAATCAACTAGTATTCTTCTCCCATTCCTATTCCTAGAAATCGTTTTTCTTTCCTTTTTGCTATTTTTCCTTTCTCTTTTTCCTTGTTTGTATTTTGTGAATATGTGCATATGTATGTATACAATTAATAAAATTATATATACTTTGTTGCCGCCTATAGCTGTTGCCGCCTGCAGCAACGATACTGCGGGAAAGAATTCGGAGGCAGATTGGGAATGAGTAGGTTCTTTATTCTACTTTCTCTTCTGACTTCTCTTTCCAACTCCAACAACCCCCACCCAACTCCAATCCTACCTGCTTAAATACTCTTCACCTTAACAAGTATACACGTGTCACAAGCTCAACTTACAGGTGTGTCACACAGTGTTCACAGGCACAGAGAGATTCTTAGTTGATTACATTAAGGTCAGGAGAAAACAATTAAACGCCTCCTCTTTGGCTCTCAGCCAGCAGCCATCTTAACTACCTCCTCATTAAGGCTCTTACAATACTTATGTTATATAACATGATGTTTTGATATATCTATACTTTGTAGAATGGTTAAACTACGTGACATATCAGTTATTTCACATACTATCTTTTTTTGTATTGAGAACAATTAAAACCTACTCTGTTACAATTTTCAAATAAATAGTTCATTGTTATTAACTACAGTCATCATGTCATACAATTGATCTATTGAATTTATTCTTCCTAACTGAAATTGTGTATCCTTTAACCCAAATCATCTCAACACTAATCCCCACTCCCAACCTCTGGTAACCTCTGTTCTACTCTCTGTTTCTCTGAGTTCAACATTTTTAGATGAACATGCAAGTGGACTCATGCAGTATTTGTCTTTCTATTTTATCAAATGCTTTTTCTCTGCACCTATGAGATGGTTATATGGCTTTTGCCCTTCATTCTGTTAAAGTATTGTGTTACACTTACTGATTTGCATGTGTTAGACCATCCTTGCATCTGGGAATAAATTCTACTGAGCCATCATGAATAATACTTTTAATGTGCTATAGAATTTGGATTGCTAGTATTTTGTTGAGGATTTTTCATCTATGTTTGTTAAGAATATTGGTCTGTAATTTTCTTTTTTTTTTTTCTTTCTTTCTTTTTTTTTTTTTGTATAGTGTCCTTGTTTGGTATTAGGATAATACTGACCTCATAAAATGAGATTGGAAGTATTCTCCCCTCTCCAATTTTTTACAATAGTTTGAAAAGGACTGCTGTTAATTCTTTATGTTTTATAGATTTCAGCACTGAAGGCATAAGATCCTGAGGTTCTCTGTTGGGTACATTTTAATAATGATTCAATCTCCTTACTTGTTATTGATCTGTTGAGATGTGGTGTTTCTTCATAATGTCTCTTAATGGGTTGTATGTTCCTAAGAATTTATCAATTTCTTCTAGGTTATCCAATACAATGGTTTATAATTTTTCTTAATAGTCTCTAAATGATCCTTCATATCTCTCTGGTATCTATTATAATCTCTCCTTTTTTACTTCAATTGTATTTAGTTAAGTCTTTTCTTTTTGTCATAGTCTAGCTAGGGACTTATTTATTATATCATCAAAAAAACCTCTTGGTTTAACTGAACTTTTCTATTGTTTTTCAAGTTTCTATTTTATGTATTTTTGCTCTGATTTTTATTATTTCCTTTCTTCTTTTTCTAAATTTTGAGATATAAGGTTAGGTAGTTTATTTGGGATTTTTCTTCTTTTTTGATGTAGACATTTATTGCCATACATTGCCTGTGCTATATCCCCTAAGTTTTACATTTTTGTTTGTTTCACAATATTTTTAAATTTTTCCTTTAATTTATTCTTTGACCCATTCATTGGTTGTTCAGGCACACATTGTTAAATTTTCACATATTTGTGAATTTTCCAGAATTTCTCATTGCTGATTCTAGTTTCATACCATTGTTGGAAAGGTTTTCAAATGATTTCAACCATCTCAAATTTGTTAAGACTTGTAATGTGGCCTGACATATAATCTATCCTGGAGACTGTTCCACGTGTACTTGAGAAGAATTTGTACTCAGCTGCTGTTGGATGGAATGTTCTGTATGTGTCTATGAGGGTCATTTCCTTTAGGGTAGTTCAAATCCATTGTTTCCATATTCATTTTGTATCTGGATGATCTATCTTTTGGTGAAAGTGGAGTCCTCTTCTATTATAAAGTTACTGTTTATCTTTCCCTTCAGATCTATTAATGTCTACCATATATATTTAATTACATTGATGTTGGTTGCATATTGATAATTGTTACTTCCTATTGATGAATTGACACCTTTATCATCTCATAATTAACTTGTTTCTTTTTACAGTTTTATAGAGTCTATTTTAGCTGATATAACTATAGCTACCCCTGCTATTTTTTTGTTTCCATTTGTATGGAATACCTTTTTGTATCCCTTCACTTTCAGTCTTATATGTAATTAAAGGTGAAGGAATTCTCTTATATAGCAGCATACAATGGGGTCTTTTTATTTTTAAAATCAATTCAACCACTCTATATCTTTTGATTGGATAATTTAATCCATTTATATCCAAGGTACCTATTAAGATGTAAGGACTGAACTTTTACCACTTAGTTCATTTTTTTCTAGTTGTTATAATTCCTTTTTCTCTAGTGGTACACTTTGATTCCTCACTTTTTGATTTTGTATATTTACACAGGTTGTCACCTCGTAGTCACCATGAGATTGATATAAGCACAACAGGCTATTTTAAGCTGACAGAAACTTAACTCAGACCAAATAAAATATTCTATTTTATGTTTCTGATGTCAACATTTACATATTTTTATATCGTATATACCTTGACAACTTGTTGTCACTCTAATTACTCCAATAGCTTTGTCTTTTAACCTTCATACCAAGTACAAGCGATTTACACACCACAATTACAAAATTAGAGTATTCTGAAATGTTCTTACATTTGCTAATGAGTTTTATACTTTCCTATGCTTTCACATCACAAATTAGCATCATTTTTTAAGCTTAAAGAATTCCCTTTAGCATTTTTTTTGGTAGGTCCAGGTGATGAACTCCTTCAATTTTTATTTTCTGGGAAAATGATTATCTCTTCTTTGTTTCTGAAGGTCAAGTATTCTTGGATGGCAATTTTTTCCAGTCCTTGGAACTCTCTCCTGGCCTGATTCTACAAAAAAAAAAAAAAAAAAAAAAAAAAAATCACTAGCAGCCTAATTTAAATAGCTTTGTTTGTGATGTGATATGCTTTTTTGCTTCTTCTTGTTGCTTTCAGCTTATTCTCTTGGTCTTTGATTTATGACAGCCTGATTATATGTCTTGATGTAGTCTTGTTTGGATTGAACTTGACAGAGACTTTTGAACTCCCATGCTTTAATATTTTTATCTTTCCTCAGATTTAGGAAGTTTTAGTATTTATTTCTTTAAATAGGCTTTCTGTCCCTTTCTATCTTCTTCTTTTTTAAAAAATTTATTCAAAGTTGTTGTATATATAACAGTAGCATGCATTACAACTCATAATACACATATAGAGCACATTTTTACATATCACTGTATACAAAGTATATTTATACTATTCATGTCTTCAAACATGCATTTAGGGTAATGATATCAATCTCATTCTAACATCTTTTTTTTTTTTTCCCCTTCATACCCCCTTGCCCCTCCCTACACCTCCCTCCCCATTGACCTTTCTAGTGTTCCTCTAATCCTCCTATGCTCCCTGTCCCAACCCCACTGTGAATCAGCCTCCTTATATCAGAGAAAACATTCGGTATTTGGATTTTTGAGATTGGCTAACTTCACTTAGCATTATATTTGAAATGCTAAAATGAGCATGTTAGATCTCTTGATGCTGTCCTATAAATCCTGCAGGTTTTCTTCTTTCCTTTTCATTCTTAGTGCTTAATCAAATCTATTGTTGAAAATTTCTATTGCATTTTTTATTCCACTCATTTTATTTTTCAGCTTCAGAATCTTTTTATGCTTTCAATCTCTCCATTAAAGCTCTCATTTTGCCATTTATTGCTTTTCTGATTTTGTTGAATTGTTTTACTTCATTCTCTTCTATGTTTCTGAGGTTCTTAAAACAATTATTTTGCATTCTTTGTAATGCAGTCCAATTATTTTGCATTCTTTGTAATGCAGTCCATAGTATTTTATACCTTTGGGGTCCCCTCCTGGGACATTATTGTGTTCTTTTGGTGGAGATTTGTTGATTTTTTTACGTTTCTTTTTGCCTTGCACTAAGCATTTGGTAGAGCAGCACCAATTTCAGACTTTAGAGATTGGCTTTGATAAAGAAATACCTTTCATTGAGCATTTAACACAGCTTGGGGGCCAGGGGCACACATGGGTTTGAGAAGTTGTGGCCTTGGTCTCAATCCCAGAGTGGTACACACATTTGCTTCTTGACACAGGTACAGGGAAGATGTACAGCTGTATCTTTCTCTCTGGGGTTTTGCAGTGGAAACGGCTGTTACTCTAGTGGCAAAATATGCTGGTGTCCTCTGGGGATTAGGCCACTGGGGGCCACCATGGCCAATCCTGTTAAGTCTCTGCCTTTCTTCTTGTTCCTAGCTGTCTCCAGACACTTCAGATATGCTGATCTCACCAGAGACCTTTTCTGTGTAGATATTCTCTGTTTTGCTCCATTGTGGTGCTGAAGATTTTTAAATGAGCTTTTGAGACCTTCCAGTATATTCTGATTTGTGGCTAAATGTCTGTCTTTTGGGGGGAGGCATAAAGGCTGATATCTTGTACTCCACCATCTGACATCATTTCTTTAGTGGTCTTTTTGTTTTCCTCATACTTGCTATAATTTAATATTATTGAACTTAAAAGCACATTATTAACAAGAACCTATCATTTTACATAACACCCTCCTTCATCCCCAACTGAATGAATGAATATATATGTATATATGCATACAGCGACATACAATGTATGTATATACACATACATTGAGATACATATATGTATATCTCAATGACACAGAAAAGGGGCTAGAGAATAAAACTATGAGGAAGATGGAGGCAAGTTTCATATAAATGTTATCTGTAACTAAATACTAATACTATATAAAGCTAGTATTGCACTTACAGCACGGCAGGTATTGTTCCAAACACGTTAAATCATTTAATTGTCCTAACACTTCAATGTCTTTGGTGACTACTACCCTGATGTATTCACAGGGCTGAGGAGACAGGCACAAAGAGGTTAGGAGCCTGCCCGGCTGGCATAGCTGGCAGGAGGTGGAGCCAGGCAGTTTGGCTCTAGGGTCTGAACTCCCAATCCCGGCATCTTGCTGCCTTGGAGGTCCCCATTCTTTCCTCTCCCTCAACTCCCTTTATTCCTCTAAAGTCATTCTTCATGACTACCTCCTTTGTCAGCCTTTATACTTTGACAATGTAATTAATCCCTTTTTCTCAGTCCCAGAATATGAAGTGAAAATTCTGCCTCATGGTCCTTAATTAATCTTTACCTTCTGACTTTCTTCCAGATTTTTCCACTTCATTCTATTTTTAAATCTACAAGAGATACCTATTTGCATGCTGAGACAATCATGGAATGAATAAAGAATATCACTCACTACTGAACAACTAGAACTCCAGGAGGATAAATTGGAGTTGCAGTTTTTTGACTTGATACCAAATACTTGATAATTGATTTTGCTGTCTGAGAACAGTCTGAAAAGTAATAATAAAACCAACAGCTCTTGAGTGCCAACTGTGTACTTGACATTATTCCAACCCCTCTCCATGCAATAACTCATTTAATCCTGTGAGGAAAGTTCTACTGTCATCATTATGATTCACATTTAGGAAAACAAAGGTGTAGATTGTTAAATTTGCCTAATGGACAGTCAGAAGTGGAGACAGGATGAGTCTCAGGCAGTTTACAAGTTGTTCCAACAGCCACTTGGTCTGACACATTCCATGGAAGAGAAATGCCAACCATACCACTTTTACACATTCCCCCCCCCCCCCCCGATAAAAGAAGCAGAGTTCCTTTCAAATCCATATCTGTTTTATGTCTTTTCAAAACTGTTCCCAACAATCTTCTCCAAGCACCAAAAATCCCTCAGTGGATTTTTCCTTTCCTACTAATATTTTTTTGTTTCTATTTTTGCTTGGTTCCCTCAGAAGGCTACTGCAATCATAAACACTCCCTGGCATTTCACAATAACTGGAATTTATGATTAATACAGAAGTCTCCCAAATGCATGACCTTACATTGGGACTCACATTGTAATCAAAGGAAACCTGCTCCGGGGATGTGGGTCTGTTCCTGCGTTGCTCAGCCTGGGATGTCCAGGAGTGAGTCACACTTGCCCCCATCTCCAGACCATCTCCATGGAAGGGGTGACCCCTGCCGCCTTGGCAACTGCTAATTTCCAAGCTGCCACACTGCTCTGCATTATCATCGTTCTGACTTCATGAGAAAGTCTATGGTGAATTTCTGGAAAGCAAATAGGAAGTTGTATTTCTAAGCAGCCTGACACTGAGAGAAGCAGCAAGACTATAAGAAGTCTGGGCTGGACAGGAGGCAGAACGCCAGCAGAGCCGCAGAGGAGATGGTAAGTTCACTTTTCTTTTGTGTGGGAAGTCGATGAGTTGAAGTGGTTTGGGGAGGAATCCGGGAAGCAAAGGTTTGGAAGTGAGGAAGAGCAACAGCCATGGAGTTTTAATTGAACAGCCTATCAGAGTTTGCAGGTATTTCTAAACTTGCTGTCCACTGTGACTGTTCCAACATCCTTATGAGTTGAGGTTATTTCCATTGTACAAATAAAAGCTGTGTGGCTTGCAAAGGCTGGGTGTTTTACCTAAGGCTGCACTGTTAGTCTTGATGACAGGATCTCATTCTGACCCCTGGCTCTATAGCTGCTGTTCTATACACCAGAACTCACAGGGACCCTCTTGGAGTAGATCTCGGTGAACTGGCCATCTCCTTTTCCAGAATCACTCCTCTCTCTGGGATAAGTGGAAGGCTGAGCAAGTGCCCTGGGGAAAGCATATAATTGAATGGTTTCTAATCTGGAGCCCTTGTGTTCCTTTCTCTGAGAACTAGGAGTTGTCTGGGACTGAACTGAAATTGGCTTTAATTTCTACCCCAAGAGTCTATCCTGCTAGTGACTTGGTTTTCTTATCTATAAAGTGGATATAATAATAGTACTCTGTAGTGTCAATGTGAAGATTAAATAATATTATAATGAATAGCATTTAGATCTGAGCCTGGCATATAGGTGATTAGAAAATGTTAAAATGCTATTATTAAAAGAAAAATTTTTGATGTAGAATGGAGTTTGGGATCTGGGGAAGATCCAAAGATAAGTAGGCATTTTGAAGTCAGAAATATTACTCTAGATATAAAAAACATGTTTAGGCTAGCTCCAATTTTACCCCCAATTTACACATTGTCCCAGAATCCAAAGTCCTATAGCCTGGGACTAGAGAGGAACCAGGCTGGTCTGTGCTTTGGACACTTTCTATGGGACCAAAGAAGAAAGTAGTGCTTATATCTGATCCGTCCCACTTCTTTTTTTTTTTACTGTAACACACTTTTCAATGCTCCTAATGAGGGTTTTCCACATTGGGGAAACCAGAGAAAAGAGGATGATGAAGATTCTCAAAAAGGACGGAGCCGGAGCCTGCCCTAAGTTTGAACCACAATGACATAGAGTGTGGATTACTTTTGTCTTATCTTTTGCATGTCATATATCTGAATTGGTCAGCTTGAAAGAGCAGCTGTTCCTCTCTCACTTCTATTCTCTTTGGTGCTTTCCTTTATTTCAAAGATATAAACATATTGGATCAGGGATTTCTTTAGGATACTGATGGAAGCTTCCCAGATGAAAATACAAACATCCACATAAAAAACCCAACCTTTATAGACAACCACAGGAGGTTCCCAGACCTCTGTGTGGATCCAAGAAGAACTCCACCATGTTGCCTCCCATGCTACAGCTCAGAAGCTTCTCCACTGACATCCTGCATCTAGAACTCCAAAATGAAGATCTGGGGACTCCAGCCCTGGAATTGCTTTACTATTTCAGCAAAGCCCTCTTCCTTTCCCCTCCCTGCAAACCTGTTTGATTATTAGGATTCAGGAACCTCAAAAAGCCTATGTAAGTTCTGTATTATGTTGAGCGTGGCTTTAATTAACTCCCAGGACCTGGGAAAATAAAGAGAAGGTTTATTTGTGGGGTGATTTCAGCCAGAGAGATCTAAGAGAAGAAGCTCTTGGTTGGGATTTATAGTTCAGTTATCTGATGTTGGTCAAGGCTTTAGTGAGCTAAGGAGCAGGTCTGAATTCCCTTTCCTTCATACCTGTCAATCACCTTAGGTCTGTGGCTTCCAGTTCTTACTTTTCTTTCCATGATCGTTTTTCACAATGTAATGAACGGGTTCACCTTCTCTTGGGCTTAGAATGTGCATCTTCAGGGTCCTGTATTATGTGGAAGTTTATTAGTGAAATCCTCAAAAATCAAAGTGACTTTACTACATAAAGGTGCTACAGAGAAAAGTCCCAACCTAACCCTAGAGAGTAGTGCACCTTGGTTTCATAAATGACATTCGTTACATTGTTTTCTTGGTGTCTGACCCCTCTGATGGAAAAGCAAAGCAGAAAGTTAACAAAGTCAAATGCAGAGCAAATCCTTTAAATTTTTAGGGATATAACCCAGCTATGGTCCAAAGTATATTTTAATTTAAAATTTAAGTATGTTATTTTATTACTAACACTAACATTTCACCCTCCATTATAGCAGTGAGTAGTCTAATTTAACTATGTGCTTTGTTTGATTTGAAGTATTAATGTCCTTACTATTTGGCTTAGAGACAACCTATTTTCTCTCTGGGTTTCATTTTCTACAGTTCAGTTGGGACCACTAATATCTGTGCCACACCATCACTACACCAACAACCAGTTATTCAAGCTTTGCTACCAACAGATTACATAGCTCTGTATCCTCAGTGACTCTTATATCTTCCTCCCTCTATGCATTTCCAGGGATGCAGCCCACATCAGGCCCTCTAACTTCTGTTGGGACCATTGCAACAGCCTCCTCTTTTGTAGCTCAGCCTTCTTGCTTCCAATTTATTAAAAATTCCACTGTTAGATTCATCTGTTCATGACACTTCTCAGTTTAGAAACCTACAGTTAGACTCCTTTTGCTACTGGTATTTGAGACCCACCAGATCTAGCCCCAAACTACCTTTTCAATTAACCTCTAGGACATGATCATTTTCAACATCAATCAGACCACATTGCTACTCTTGTCCTCCCTGGATTCTTACTGCACTTAGAATAAGATCTCATCCCCTGGTTTGGCTTCCAAAGCCTGGAATGACCCGTCAAGTACTTTCTCGTGTGTGTGTGTGTGTGTGTGTGTGTGTGTGTGTGTGTCCCTGCTGCTCACTCCCCTCCTGCCATGCTAATGTCTCCACGTTCTTTGAACAGTTCACACTTTTGGTTCTATGTTACTATGGCCTTTGAATTTTGTTCTTTCATTTGCCTTAATGCTGTTCTCCCTGCTTCTCACTGGGTAGGTTCCTTCTGCCCCCTGCCCCACCCCACCCCTGTCATTCTGCTGTCAGCATAACCATCACTTCTCATAGAGGCCTGCCTTGGTCTTACTGTCTTATACAATCCCCCACTCACTCTATCACATAACTTCACTTTAATTCTCTGCTTACCACTTATTGCTTACATTTTTCACTTATTGTCTTACATTTTTCATGTTTGTTGTTTAGTACTATTGTGTATTTCTTGGGATTTGTTTCATTGTCTGTCTCCCTGAACAGAATGTACATTGAGGAGCTGGGGTTGTGGCTCAGTGGTACAGCACTTGTCTAGCATGTGCACGGCCCAGGTTTGATCCTCAGCACCATGTAAAAATTAAAAAACGCATTGTGTACAACTAAAGCAAATAAATAAATATTTTTTAAAAAGAATGTACATTGACTGTATGAGGACAGGAATTATGTCCATTTTCATCATTTAACCCTGATCAATTTAACAGTTGTTGAAATAAATTATGGGAAAAATTACAGTCAGTAACAAGGGTCATCTCTTTGGGTATGGAGAAAGGGGTTGTTGGGCTAGCAAAGCTCCTTGGATGTGGAAATGTGGACTTAGGGAGCTGGGCAGTTGCAGATGAAGATGTGGTCTGGACATAAGAACAGAGGAAGCACACGGTGCATTCTGTAAATTACAAAACATTTCATTGTAAATGCATTGTAGAATTGGGAGGAGGCAGGGAGTGAGGAGGGGTAACGGCAGGAGATGAGATAGAGAAACAAGAAGAGGCAAGCATCGAAGGGTCGTGCATGTGTCATCTTAAAGGGTTTGAATGTCTTGTTTAGGGACCAGGAACAATTGAAGAATTTTAAATAGTGAAACAATACACTCATGTATTTGTGCAGAAATAACATTCTGATTGCATTTTGGAGAAAAATATAGAGACAGCTGATCTAGAGGAAACAGAGACCAATTAGAAGAAGATTGACCTGGTCCAGGAAAGAAATATTGACATCCAAGCTAGCGCTCTTGTCATCAAGTGGAAGTTCAGAGAATGGCCAGGTCTCTCGCCAGAAATGAAGTCATGAGGATCTGATGACAGATTGATGTGAAGGTTTCAGAAAAGCAAACGACTCTTAGTCCTCTCTCTCTGCTCCCACTTGATGGAGTCTTTGGGGTCTTTGTGGCAGGAGATGGGGGCAGCTGGTCAGTGATGCTGTTAGTAAGAGCATCTATCCTCTATGGACATACAAAAGCATACAACCAGTCCAGAGGGTTAGGCTGAGTTTGCTCTCTCCACCTCCACTTTTAAGATTTGCTTCATTTGAACATCCTCCAGACTTCCTGAAACACACCACCTGTGAGCAGCCCTCCCTTCCCCTGCTTCTCCTCCACTATCCCCACTTCCTATCTACATGGAGCTAAAAGTCCTGCTCATGATCTCTCACTTGGGACGTCTGAGAGTGAGCCATCATGTCCTTGTTTCTCTCACCTTCAAACAGAATGAGACAAGGTGTCAGTCCTAATGGTTTCCTATTTAGCTAGCACATTTTTATCTCCAGCCATTATTCTTTCCTTTATTCATTCATTCATCCACTGGTGCTTATTAACCATCTGCTCTACCATGGCTAGGGGATTCAGACCTATCCCAGTCCCTGATCTTGAGAAGCCTCTGCTAGCAGCTCCCTCCAGCGTTCTGCCCACATGCTGGCTTTGCATTTGGTTCTGGATCTCATGTTCAGGAGATGGGTCAGAAGTGGAGATGTTGATTTGGGTCCTTTGACAAACAATACCATAGGAAGAGTAAGGAAAAGAGAGGAATGAGAAGAAAATAGGGCTGTGAAGGCAGGAACTCAGGGAAATGTTACCTCTGCGAATGAGGGCAGGGTTGAGGTAAATTCAGAGAAGACTCAAAAAAAAAATTGCTCAAGACATTAGATAAGTATCCAGAGAGAACAGCCAAGGGCAGTGCTATAAGCTGAAGGAAGTAGTCAATAGTGTATATTGCTACAGAAAGGTCATGGAAGATAAGGGTAGATAGTCTTCGTTTGGTTTAGTAATTAGGATGTTTGTGATGACATTCAAAAGAGCAGTTTGGTAGGCTGGGGGCAGTGGCGAGAGAGCAAAGGAGGTCAAGAATGCTCCACTGCAGAGCAAGGAGAGAAGGCAGGCCAAATCTGGGCAGATGGCCAGAAGGTCGAGGAAGGGACACTGACTCTTTCTCTACATTGCAAAGCTGTGGTGTGCAGCGTGAACAAGTGAGCAGGAGCCCCTCTTGTGGAGCCACACTTGCCAGCTTTGTAGGCCACGTGGAACACCATGGCTGCTACGGGCCTCTGGTTCCCCTTTCCTAGGAAAGGGGAGGTGGAGGGAAAAACATTTGCTTTGCCCCCTCTTCACCTAGCAGTCACTTCTAGTTCTTTCAAAAAGTAACATTAAAGATAACCCTGGTGCTTAATGAAGGTTTACAAAGGCACAGGATGTTATTCTAATGACCCACTCTCAGACTCCTTTCCAGCAACTTCCAGGCTGAACCAGGCTGCCAGAGAGCATTAAAGATTAGCAGAGCATGTGGCTGCTTCTCCTGGAGAGGCATTTCCTCTTGTTTCAACACAACCCTGCTTAGTAACAGGACAGAGTCCTGAACTCTTCAGTACCCTTGACGCAGTACCATCCTGGAGACTACCGTCGAGCCAGAGCACATGTGGGAGGTTTCAGAGGAAGAGTTACTCGTGGAAGATGCCCAAGCATCACCATCCTCCATACCCACACATAATAACCATCAGCTGCCCCTGAGTCAAGGGGCTGCCTTATACTTAGCACAGAGATGTGAACTTGGGGTCCATTAAACACGGATAGAATCGGTGGACTAACAAACCTTCTGAAATTGTCTAGAAAATCCAAATGCGTTTTTTTTTTTTTTTTTGAAGACTCCTATTTTCAAGGTTCATGAGCCCTGTGAGAGTAAATATCTCTATGTTAACCTTATGCATATTCATTCAGGTGAGCCAGCTTAGCAAATCATTTAAACTTACTGAGTCTCACTAATGGGAGTAGTGGCCGCCCCATCTTGAGCATTCCCAGTGCAAAAGACCTACAGAAGTATACCAGAGAAATGCTATATTGATTGGCAGTGATCTTTACAATCTCCCACAGCTCTGAAATGATCCATGAGAGATGAGTATTGGCACTTGGTGATTAAAAGAACCAGAAGTGTAGGGCCACATCCCAACAAGGGATGTGCGTTGACTTGCGCTCTTTCTCGGAGGTTGTTCCTTCAGCAGCAGCATCTACCAGCCATCTAAAACTTGAAAATGCTTAAAACCAGGGTGCTTACATGTGCCCCCTCCCCTTCTCTCTCTGTGTTTTTTTTGTTTGTTTGTTTTGTGTGTGTGTAGTAGAGAATTGCTGAGGAAATTTTGTTTAAAACAAATCTCATTTAAAGGTTTAAACAAACAAGTAAAATGGGGAAGCAGTGAGTAGATTTGGGTATGAGGCAGCAAATGGGGAGCCTTGCCTACTCAGTCTCCTCCACACTCCCCTGGCCTAGCTCCAGACCCAGAGAAACCCCCAGGAACACTCTGCTTGGGAGAGGGTTTCCAGTCTGCTTCCGTGCACCCCAGCAGAAAGCTGGCACAGGTTCAAGAGCAGACCCGGGGCCTTGGGTAAGCCTGCCTCACTGTGCTCTTCAGCGGCAGTTCTGCTTCAGGACTTCTACAATGACTCTAGGAAACTGCACGCTCCTCCCACCTTCCTAAGTGGAGAGTTAGCAGGCTTCTTCATAAGTTTAAAAAGACTAATTTCCAAGATATTGCAAAAATTGGCCTTCCAAGAAACCTGTCAGACCACTCTTTATCCAATGTAATTAAATAATGGAGTGATCAGATAACCCTCCTCACTTAAACCATGAATAGGCTCTTAATAACAAGAAACTTTTATATTATTTATTTTCTCTCTTTAAATACTTATTTCTATTCCATTTCCTATGTAGAATTTTACCCTCATTCGATATAGTTTTTTTAAATAATGATAAGCATTATTTATGGACAGAATGCCTTTATTTTATTTGTTTATTTTTATGTGGTGCTAAGAGTTTAAAATCTTTTCTTGATTACTCTATCATGCTGTTTGCAAAAACAAGAATATAATAAATCAAAATTTAAGAGTTGTATCTTCTGAAACCCTAAGTCTCTACAGGTTGATTTTTTGAAAATTAGCACAACTACTTTTAATGTACAAGTAAATAAACTAGCATAAATATATTACAAAATTTGATAAGTAACTTAAACTTGTGCATTTAAAAGCTATTGCATATGCATCTTTAGATGAAAAGAGCTTTTTCGTTGTTCATTCACGTATCTATAGATGAATAATATGTACCCGAAACAGACAAATTCAGCTTTAATCCTATTCCTCTATTTCATTTTTAAGGATTTCATCATTGGAAAATTTTATTTGCTTGAGTGGTAAATGGAAATGGAAGTCTTATGATAGCAATGCCTCTCAATTCTTTGAACTCCTTCTAAGCTATATCCTCCAAATTGTATAGTGATTTATTATCAAACCTTAGTCAAAGTTGATGGCTTAATTGGATCCTCCCTCAAAGTTGTTGAGTGAAAAGAAATGGAAACCACTAGATTTGAAACAGATTTTCAGGCAGTCATTTGAAACATTGACTCTCATTTTCCATGCCAAGACACTGCACAGTCACTAACCTGCCAATCTCTTTTTCCCCTAGGGGCAAGGCCTCACAGTGTACAGGAGTTAGATTAGTGGGTCTGCTTTTCCTTGGGAAGGAGGGTATGCTTTATAGGCACACTGGTTTCAGGAAAGAATACACGGAGAAGTTGAAAATCTGAATATAAGACTGACACTCCCCTTGCTTGTGCAGTCCTGTGAAGATTTCTGTGATAGCAGTTGGAATAGTATTTGGGGGGGGGGGTATTGAATAGAAATATGGTACTAATAGTAGCTGGTGATACAACACAATCTAGTGAACACTCAGTGGATTTAAACTCCCATGAAGCAGATATCACCATACTTTCTGTGCAAATAAACATGATATTTCTCAGCATTTGATTATGGGTCCTGCAGAAGTCAGCTGATTAGTGTTCTGGTTTATAAGAACACAAAATACTTTGATAAATACTTATCAAAGCCAATATTCAGAAACCCCTAGATGGAGAGTGCTAGGCTTTTTATACATGACAAACCACACTATCTGGAGATGTGCACTGTGTGAGTTGTATCCCTCCTGGTATCTGGCCAGGTGTGAGTGCCCCCTGCCACGCACATACCACCTACATTGTCCCCCTCACCTGAATCAGTGTCACTGAGCATAGGCTGTGGTAATTCCGAATTTTTATACAGGAGGAGTTTTAGGTGACAGTTTGACTGGAAGAGTGGTAACGCTGCAATTGTACAGCAAATGCTTGTTCTTATGTTGGTGGCATTGATGGGGGCTCTGGAGGAACACTGGTACCTCAGCTCAGCTTGGCCACCACACACACTACTACTACTACCCACAATAGCAGTGCCACATGGATTTGGAAGCCTGGATGTGTATGAAGGTAAAAAGTGGAGTGGACAGAGCTCTTGTTGCAAAGACAGCGTCTGCTGCTGTCATTTTGAGCATGTTACTTAGATGCTCCAAGCTTATGGGACTTCCAAGTACAATATGAGGAAGCTGGAGAACATGAGCATTTCCAGAACTCATTTGTCTAAAAAAACTTTTAAAATGTTAATAGATTTAATAAAATCTTAACTGAAGGAAGCCCATGAAAAATAATAGTTGTGACAGATCCCAGGGGAGTAGGCTTATTATGTATACATATTATTAAATGTTAAACATATACACACATATGTATACTAATCATCAAGTAGTATTATGGATATATGCTGAAATAGTAAAGCAAGGAGATAAAACATAGGTCAATAATACAAAATAGATCATATAACACAGCACAATATGTTGCTCTATGGATCAATGTATAGGTTAGACATTCCATGTGAGGATCAAAAAGTTCTTGCATGACTTCCTATTATTCTTGGGAATGGCATACCAGTTCTGAAAGGAATATTATTGCATAATAATAATGACAGCCATATTCATGTTTAAGTATTCTTTCTCACACGCATATTAAAATGTATCTTAAAAGAAAAATATTGGTAGCATGAAGTTGTTGCTCAATAACTACTTCTTGAATGAATGAAGAAATGAGCTCTCTCTCAGTCTTTTACAGAGATCATCTAGAGTTGCAAGCAGTGAAAAATAAGGAGGAGGCAGAGGGCTTGGACCACCTCCCCAAGGCAACAGGCCTATCTTGACATCACGATTACTAATTAAATCTTTTGGTCACGTTGGTTGTATACAGATACTAAAAGAAAATTGTCTTCTCTTGTTTCAGGCCAGCTGCCTAAAAGCCATCTGGATCCTGAGAACTCAGAGAGTGGTCCTTGGAGCTGCCCAACTCCTCTGGTTCAGTGCTTTGATCTCTGGTGAGGTTGACTCTTCACTTGGCCCTGAGTAATAGGGTAGAACCCACAGCTAACTGAGAGATGTTAAGGACTACAGTCAGTTATGAAGTGTGGAACACTGTCCAAGCCCAAATTCCTGGAGGAAAAATGCACCCACTGTCATCACACATCTGGTGGGAAAGGCACCAGAAACAACATAAACTGATGTATCCACAACACTCAATACATTAGACATGGCAGGCACAGGCCCACTGTACTTTTAGTGACCCACAAAAATGTTAAAAAGTAATTTTCTTTAAAGTCAAAGGAAATGTTTTAGTACATAATGTCAATATATTCATCTCTATATTGCCATGATGCAGCCCCTGCTCTGTCAGAATCAAATCTTCACAATGCCATAGCAGTGTCAGTGAGTGAGGGAGAAATGTGCTGGCCCTCACGCAGGCAGCAGAGAAACAAGTCCCTATAAACAGGAAAAGGAGCCATTTCCAGTGCTGATTGCTCGCATTGTACACCTCTTCACAAGGGAACTGGCCCCTTCTGCCCCCTGAGCTCCTGCAGGCCACAATAACAATGCTTTGCATCATACTTCTGAAGGGCACAGTCTTTACCGCACTTGATATCACAAGCAGTTACAAAGAAGGGCCTGTTCTATGAGGGGACTAAGCAGACGTGGAGGAAGCGAGTGATTTATGCAAAAGTAACAGCCAAGTGGAGTGGAATGAGTGTGAGATTATAAATCAGGAGACCTTCTTTCTAAGTCTGGCTCTGGAACAACCTATTGTGTCACTTGTTGAATAGGTAAATTTTTCAAAAGCCTATTAAATGCCAGCTTCTGTGTGTGGTGCTCAGGACCCAGACCTAAAAATAAAATAGAAAGAAAAAAAAAAAAAAAAAAAGACCACCATTAGGGATTCTCAATCTCGCACACAGGGACCACAGCATAGACACAGACATTGCAACACATAGGAAGAAGGTAAAGTGGGAGCCTGGAGGAAGGAAACCCAGAGCCCACCCAGGGAAGTCAAGGAAAGGTGGGGATACAGTTTGCCAGGCATAAGAGTGCAGGACAGCCAGGAGAGCAGAAAGACCCTGTGAAAGGCTAAGAAGGAAATGTGACAGGCAATGGGGCTGGGCCAGCGGCAGTCCCAGACCGTTGAGCATCTATTTCCCACGTAAAGAAAGATAGGACATGAGCAAGAAAAGTGAAGCAGGGGGCATCACCATACCGGACTTTAAATTATACTATAGAGCAATAGTAACAAAAACAGCATGGTATTGGCACCAAAACAGACTGGTGGACCAATGGTACAGAATTGAGGACACAGAGACTAATACATATAATTTCAGCTATCTTATATTAGACAAAGGTGCCAAAAATGTACAGTGGAGAAAGGATAGCCTCTTCAACAAATGGTGCTGGGAAAACTGGAAATCCATATGCAACAAAATGAAATTAAACCCTTGTCTCTCACCATGCACAAAATTCAATTCAAAGTGGATCAAGGACCTAGGAATTAGACCAGAGACAATACGCCTAATAGAAGAAAAAGTAAGCTCCAATTTCCAACATGTCGGATTAGGCCCCAAGTTCCTTAATAAGAATCCTGTAGCACAAGAACTATTACCAAGAATTAATGAATGGAATAGATTTAAACTGAAAAGCTTCTTCTCAGCAAAAGAAACAATCAGTGAGGTGAATAGAGAGCCAACTAATTGGGAACAAATATTTAATACATGCACATCAGATAGAGCACTAATCTCTAGAATATATAAAGAACTCAAAAAACTTTACACTAAAAAAACAAATAACCCAATCAATAAATGGGCTAAGGAATTGAAAAGACACTTCTCAGAAGAAGATACACGATTAATCAACAAATACATGAAAAAATGCTCAACATCACTGGCAATTAGAGAAATGCAAATCAAAACTACTCTAAGATTTCATATCACTCCAGTCAGAATGGCAGCTATCAAGAACACAAACAACAATAAATGTTGGAGAGGATGTGGGGAAAAAGGCACACTCATACATTGCTGGTGGGACTGCAAAATGGTGCAACCGTTATGGAAGGCAGTATGGAGATTTCTTGGGAAAATGGGAATGGAACCACCCTATGACCCAGCCATCCCACTCCTGGGTCTATTCCCAAAAGACTTAAAAACAGCATATTACAGTGACACAGCCACTTCAATGTTTATAGCAGCACAATTCACAATAGCTAGGTTATGGAACCAACCTAGATGCCCCTCAGTAGATGAGTGGATAAAGAAAATATGGTATATATACAAAATGGAATTTTACTCAGCAATAAGAGAGAATAAAATAATGGCATTTGCAGGTAAATGGATGAAGTTGGAGAATATAATGCTAAGTGAAATTAGTCAATCTCAAAAATCCAAGTACCGAATGTTTTCTCTGATATAAGGAGGCTGGTTCACAGAGTTGTTGGAAGGGGGTACATAGGATCAGAGGAACACTAGAATGGTCAACGGAAAGGGAGGGGAGGGAGGGAGTAAGGGGGGGTTGGAAAAAAATTGGTGGTTGAATGAGATGGATATCATTATCCTAAATGCATGATTGAAGATCTGAATGGTACTTATATACTTTGTATACAAGCAGTTGTATGTAAAAAGATACTATACTTGTGCATGATGAATAAGTAAATAAATAATAAAAAAATTTTAAAAAAAAGAAAGATAGGACATACTATCACATATTTCACAAATCATTTAATTGGATAAATTAAATGATATCAATAAAGCAATCAAATTATTAACTGGATAAATTACTTAATATGTCTCTTTCATTTCTAAAAGGAATGGAGTAAATTAGTTGAGCTTTAAATTCCCTTCCAACTCTAGCATCTTCTAATTTCAAGTCTTTAACATTAAGAATCTTCAGAAGAGGACATTTTCATAATCTGAGTCTAAAATACTTTCAAATAAAATATGGAAACCACTCTTTTCCCCTAAAATAACTACATTAGATATAAAACAGTCATGTTTTGGCATTCATCTTGTGGACAGGAATTCATCTGACCACGCACAGTGTACCTGAGACCACAGCCTGCTCTGGCTAAGGATGCTAACCTGGTCCTCATTCTTCTTCACTACAGAGCTAACAAATCAGAAGGAAGTGGCAGCGTGGACCTATAATTACAGTACAAAAGCATACACATGGAATTATTCCCGGGCGTTCTGCCAGAAACACTTCACAGATTTAGTGGCCATCCAGAATAAAAATGAAATTGCTCATCTCAATGAAGTTATACCCTACTACAGCTCTTACTACTGGATTGGGATCAGAAAGATCAATCATAAGTGGACCTGGGTGGGAACCAAGAAGGCTCTCACGGAGGAGGCTGAGAACTGGGCCGACAACGAGCCCAACAACAAGAGGAACAACCAGGACTGTGTGGAGATGTACATCAAAAGTCTGTCGGCCCCTGGCAAATGGAACGATGAGCCCTGTGGGAAAAGAAAGCGGGCCCTGTGCTACACAGGTAGGGCTGCTTCACCTGACCTCGTCTGTTAAAGTAAACGTGCTTTCCCAGTTGGTCCATTGGACCACCAGGTCACGGAATCTCAAAGTCGGGGATATGAAAATGAGGAGTGAACCGGGAATGTGCTTTATTGAGCATCTCAAAAAATACAGGTTCAGGGGTGGAGAAAACTGGCTGTTAGGAACCAAAGAGAATTCCATATCAAGCTCACCCTTGTCATCGCATAACTGATGAAGTGGATGCTCAGGGGACTGGAGTTTCTTAAGATCATATAGTAGTACAGAATCAAAGGTAGGATTGGAAACCAGTCTCATACAGTTTAGGCCTAGAGCTCTCCTTCGCCATGTGCACTAGTGTGAGAGAGGGCAGAGGGGGGTTAGATGGCCCCTGAGAGGCACAGCTGTAACTCACATCTACTGAATGCCTGGTGTTGTTAGTTATTTTGCTCAGGTGTTATTTGCTCATGAACATTAGCTGCGTTTCATCCTCAAGACGGCCTCATTGGTCAGGCCCTGCTATGGCTCTTATTTTGCTAATGAGGGAAAGGCTCAGCGATAACAGCAAGGTTCCACCCCGGCTGACGGTGAGGCCAGCCTCAAACACACATTGACTCGGCAGTTGGCGTGTTAGTCAGCTGCCTCTGCATTCTTTGGTCTGCATTGCCATGAGACAATTTGAGAGCATGACTGAGGATCACAAATGCTTTATAGATTCTCTTCAACACAATATATCTCATGTGTGCTGGACTTTGGTGGAAGGGGGGGGGTCCGGGAAAGGAAGAAGGAACTGAAGGTGAGATTGTGTGAGTATATTTGACCCTCGACTCTCCTGGTTCCAGAGTAAGCAGACATGCATGAAAGTGTGGTCTTTCTTCAGTCACGTGCCCAGTGCCAGAGCTAATTCCACCCCTCTGCTGTGGCTTCCTGTTTAGGGGAGCCCCTCCTGCCCGTCACAGCACAGGAGTGCTCTTCCCTGAGCAAGAGAATCTGGGGTGCTCTGAAGCTTCTTTGATAATCACCTGACAGATACCATGCCCCACTATGTATTTTCTAAGTTCTTCAAATTTTAAACTACCCCCAGGACCCCTCAACAAAACACAGTACAGAATGGAATACACAACAGAAAGCATTTCTTCTACATTTTCTCTCTTCTCACACAAGCTTTCTATGTGAGGGAATGCATTCATCAATTCATTATCATGCAGTTAAATCTCATTTTATAAATTATCCATTTACATAGTAATTATCTAGTTAACAGCCATCTACGTATGGACCAGGATGGACCGTACCAGGCTATGTGCTCATCCTACTGCTCTCCGGGTCGGCTTTTATCCTTCCTGGGCCATGCTGCCCTATAACTCTCCCTCATTGGCTGGTTGTGGCTACCACTGGCTGTTTCAATATACCACTGTTTCCCCTTCTCCTCAACCCTCAACATCTATTTTCCCAGCAAAGCTTGCAAAAAATTATAAGACAGAAAAGAGATTGGAAATTACTGGTATGATGTCACTCCTCTAACTACAAAAATGGTCAATATTACTCAGTGGTACAATGTTACTTTTTTAAGTTCTTTTCTAAGTGGGGTCTATTCTACCAGCACAGTGCCCTTGGTGGATGCTGCCATTGATGGTGTTTTGCCATCAATGAGGTAGAAGGTATAGGAGCTTTCTGTCCTCTGTGGGGGACAGATAAGAAACAGTCATGTACTATAACAAGAACTTAAGTTTGTTGAAATAAATCTCTAAATGCCTAGATTTTTTAGACCTAAGAACAATTTATCAACAACAACAAAAAAAGAAAGATATATTCATTGAACCATCATTATTGTTCTCCCTGGACATCCAAAGAAATAGACAAATTGCTAATCTGTCCAAGAAGCCTGAATTGGGATAGAATAGAGAAAATTGGCTGGGTTTTGTTTTGTTTTGTTTGTTTTCATTCTTAGAGCACTGAGATCTACTCTCTAGGAAGGTAAATTAAAGCAAACCCTGGATGTTCTTTCTGAGAGCAAGGTAGAGAGGCATTGCTACTGTAAGGCTCTGGTGGGGTCAAGGTCAGGCGAATAGGATGTAGGATGCAGACAAAAACTGCTGCTGCTCCTGTATCTTCTCTCTACCTGGAACCCTTCCCAGGCCTCAGTGCAGCCTCACCAAACTCAATGGCTGCTGTGGGACCTTCCTCCTATAGAATCTTGCATAATTTATAGAATCATAGCCTCTCAGAGTTGAGAGGGAACACAGAGATGATCTAATGTAACGCTCTATGGGTGTCAACCTGTAGCTAGGGCTCAGTGCAAAGGAAATGACCACCAGAAAACAGTCCAGCCACAGACCTTATCCCAGCTGGCACCCCATAAATACAGACTCCAGGAAAAACAAACACCAGTAAGAACATCCTCAGTGCCTTTGTGGTATCCATTAACATGAACCCTCCACCATATGCATAGACACTTAGAAGAGTTTTTGTAGGAAAGAAGCCCTGGCCCTTCTCTCCTCTGTCACCCAGGGGCACAGACATAGTGAAGAGGGCCTGAGAAGCAGCTGTGTGTGCACTCGTGAAACGCCCTCTCTTAAGATGGTTTCCCATGACCAGTGTTAAACAGCACACGTGGCTTTTCTGCTCCTCTACCCATGGTGTTGGACACAGATTTGAAGAAAACAAAAGGTTGAAGGGATCTGGCCATCACAATGGACAAACTGGGCCCAAAAAAATAACTAGCCTCTGGTCACACAGCGAGTAGACAGCAAGAGCCAGGACGCAGGGGGGTGACCCTGCCTCCCACGTGGCTCCTGTCCTCCATGCAGCAACACCTGGCATGGGGCACGAATGCCCTGGGTTAGAAACCACAGCCCGTTTTGCAGCAGGTGGAGGAGTTCCTCTGTGCACATGTGTCAGGTTCACTTGTCCCCTGTGTCCACACGCAGCAGTGCCCTCCACAGGAAACACTCCATGCAGCATGAAATGGGACGGTGAGTAGGGCGCCTCTCACAGGGAGCAGGCTGGCTCCTCAGATGATGCTGGACCTCTGTTTTCTGCCTGGCTCAGTCCTGCCTGAGAGAGGCCAAGCTGGCCTCATCTCCTGTGAGTGCAGGTGATTCTGACCCTTTTGTACCCATGCAGCCTCCTGCCACGACACGTCCTGCAGCAAACAGGGAGAGTGCATCGAGACCATCGGGAACTACACCTGCTCCTGCCACCCTGGGTTCTACGGGCCAGAGTGTGAATACGGTGAGGCTGCCACCTTGTTGATATTATTTTAGCCATTGTTCTTAGGCAAAAGACAATGCCAAGAAGTAAACCACACTGAAGACCCTCCAGCAAATACAGACTGGTCCTAGGCTTTTTCCATTGTCTGTCTATTCCACTCAACTGGCTCTAGATAGTCTCAGTAAAATCACCTTATTCTTAGAGCATTCATTCATAAAATTTCAAAGAGGAAAAGGAAAATGATCAGGAGGCAAGACAAAGAGAACACTTTCAGGCTGGCTTTACTTGTTTAAAATAAAAACCAGTTAAAGAATGATCATTTCCCAAGATGCAGATGATACAAAGAAACCAAGGAGAGATGGGACACTTGGGCGAGAATCCTAGAAAGACAGTGGAGAAGGCCACACAGACAACTACAGCTTGTAGCAGGTCTGACAATGTCTGTAAGTCTACAATGACAACATCAATATTTTGTCCCCACAGTTAGAGAGTGTGGAGAATTTGGCCTCCCTCAACACGTGTTCATGAACTGCAGCCACCCTCTGGGAAATTTCTCTTTCAACTCACAGTGCACGTTCCACTGTGCTGAAGGGTACAAATTGAATGGACCCAGCCAGCTGGAGTGTCTGGCTTCTGGACTGTGGACGCACGAGCCCCCCCAGTGTGTAGGTGTGTAGACTTCTTCCTTTTCATCCTCACTGACAACTTGAATTTCAGGGATGGGGGCATGAGCTTTCTCCACTGAAAAATGTGAGAAATAATGAAGATCTCCATGAGATGGAAAATTCTAGTTTTCACTGTTACTTTTCAACCAGAGTAACAGTGACTTTGATTTTCATGGTATCTTGTGTCTGTAGAGTGATGTGGGCAATTTTTGATTCTCAGGCAAAAACACTGCAAAAGGACTCCTTTTCCTTTAGTTATGATGTAAGCAGAGCAAAATGATGAAGATTGAGGGATTGAGCATTATTAATTTGATAACTTTAATTTGCTTCTTCAAGTGAAAAAGAAGAGCTCTTTCCAAACAGCTATTGAAAGTACCATCTACCCAAGGCCAGTGTGTAGGGAGCTTCAGGACATACAGGTGTATAATGGTCACTGCACCCAGTCCTTGCCTTCAGTGCTCCTGTAGAAAAAACTGGCCATGTTATGCAGAAGCTGGCTAGAATCACCAAAATGTAGCTGGCCTTTGACCTGCTGCTGAGCTAGACTGGTAAATCTGGCTTGGGAAAACAGTGTCAGACTAGAAAAATAAGAGGCTGATTTTACTATGGTGAAAATTAAAAGGTCTTCCCTTCCCCCCAAACTCATGACCTATAAACAGCTTCAGAATGGCCACATTCTTTTTTTTTCGTGGCCAATACTTATTTTTTTTAGTTGTAGTTGGAGACACAATGCTTCTTCATTTTTATGTGGTAGTTTTTCTTCTTCTTCTTAGAGGATGGAACCCAGGGCCTTGCGTTTTAGAGTGCTAGGGAGTGAGCGGAATTACTCTATCCTCTTCTGTAACCGCTCTGCCTAGCCACCACCCCACCGAGCCCAGAATGGCCTTCTCCTGACATTCTTAAGGGCCTCATGTGCATTTAGCATCTACAACTCTGAGTGGCAATAGCACCAGAAGACCAACTCTGACTACTGGGACAGGTTTATAAAAGCATAAGAAATAGCTTTATACGCTAAGTATAAAGCTTGGAGCAGTGCTTGTTTTTAAGAGACGCAGGCCATGCTGAGGACAGGAGCTCTGAGTCTGGACAACGGGTCTCCTGACCCTTCCACCTTCCTCGCTCCACTTCGGTGTCCAGAGACAGCCCGCCACCGCTCTCAGCTCTGGGCACCTGTCTCCACCTTCAGGGCCCTCTTGCCCTTGCTTGTTCTCTTTAGCTGTGCAGTGTCAGCACCTGGAGGCCCCCGACGATGGAACCATGGACTGTGTGCATCCACTCGCTGCCTTTGCCTATGGCTCCCGCTGTACATTTGAGTGCCAACCTGGCTATCGAGTGAAGGGCCTGGACACACTCCGCTGCGTTGGCCCTGGCCAGTGGACTGCGCCCTTACCGACCTGCGAGGGTAGGTTTTCCTTAGCAGCCCCCAGTGCACCCAAGAAGGCGTCATGGCACCATAGAAGGACCCAGGGCTCTTAACATCAGGGTGACCTCCCCTAGGCTCTGACTCAGGAGCAGGCTGTTCAGCTCCAGGAGCCAAGAGATGTCTCATCTGTGAAATGGAGCTACGAATTCTAGTGCCAGATGAGAAAAATAAGAGGTTGATTTACTATGCTGAAAATTAAAAGGTCTTCCCTTTCCCCAAAGCAAGGCACTTTATGAGGACTAAGTAAATAAAGAGTATACCATCAAATAAATATAAAGCACTTAGCATAGGGTTGGGCATGAGGTCAGCTTTCGCTTCTGCCCCTCTTTTTCACCTTCCTGTCTCATTGGCATACATGAGCTTCAGGATAAGGTCCTATATGTGAGAAGGAGTTAGAGCAGTGGCTATTGGGACAAAGAGAGAGGTTCCCCATCACATCTTTGGCAAAGGAGCAAAGGCTGTGTTTAAAGAAGAGCCCGTGATGCAATACTAGGCAATTACATAACACCATGAAACTGCGTTCTGAGCCACTGCCTCACACCCTCAGCTTCTGAGTAGAGGGGTGGTGGGGAGTGGGACCCTGAAGGCTGGTTTAGTGTGTTCCCAGACCTGCAGAGCCCCACTCTGGTTCCGCTAGCCACAAGAAGCCAGAGAGGTCATTTATCATTTCTGAGCAACATTTTTTTCATCTGTGAAGCAAGAGAGAAGCCCTAGGGGACCTTTGATCCTTAAATGCCCTGATTCTGTGAAAACCAGAGGTCAAAGCTGAGGGTAAAAGGATAGTCTTTATGCTCTGCCAAACCCCAGGAACTGCATGGAGATGACACTCCTCCAGGGAAGGGCATGAGGAAAACAGACCTCATAAAAATGGAGGTTGCTCGGGTCTAACTGTACTCAAGAGCTCACTTTGGACTGCATGCACTTGGCAACTGAAGTCCGATAGGATGACATCCTAAGTTCCAGGGACAAAGCCCACTGGGGACCATTGTACAGCAGCAGGTCATAGTGTCAACAATAAGCTGTGCTACTTCTGTTTTTTCCTTATAAACCCAATCTTTTTCTGTATCTGCTCTTTTCAGATCCAATAAACATCTAACAAGCACTCTGACGTGCCAAGCATAGTCTAGGCTCTGGGGTAAACCTGACTGCAGCCCAGCCTCTAGGAGACTGTGGTGTGACGGGGAAGAACAGCACTCACACAGGAACAGCACAAGGACAGGCTGTGGGAGCAGGTTGGAGGAGTTCTTCCCCCAAGTTAGGGCAGGCAGGGAGGGAGGTGAAGTCGACGCTGAGACCTGAAGGCAGGTAAGAGTGAGCCAGGCAAGGGGCCTGGGAAAGGCAACTTTCCTTCTGGAAAGGGGAGGATTTGAGGTTCTGACTATCGTGATAATGTAGGTAGGAAAGATGTAGTGTCCTCTAAGTCTCTTCTGAAAAAGGACGGGGCCCTTTCGGTACCCAGTTGCAGACAACTTTTTCCCTTTAGCCCTTGCGTGCGAGCCACTGGAGAGTCCTGACCACGGGAGCATGGAGTGCTCCCCGTCCTCACGAGCGTTTCAGTACAACGCCAGCTGTAGCTTCCACTGCACGGAGGGGTTCCTGCTGAGAGGAGCCGACGTGGTCCGGTGTGCTGACGTGGGGCGGTGGACAGCACCAGCGCCCCTGTGTGAAGGTACTGCAACTTCAAGAAGTCTTTCTGTGCCTCTCAGGCATTAAAGGCATCAGCATCTGCATTTAGCACTGCCATTCCCTCCTCCACCAGACATTCACCCACCAAGAGCCTACTATGTGCCGGGGCTCTGTACTCAGCACTGGGGCTGAAATGGCGAGCGGAGCCAGCGCTGACATGGACTTACAGTACAGTTAGGCGGGGGCTGCTTTGACTGACACACAGGGGTGGGCTCAGGAGAGCAGGGTTAGAGGAAAGGAACAGCGTGAACTGGCGGAAAAGGAATGGACAAAGCATTTAGTCCGGTTCTGTCATTGCTGTCAATAAGCTCTGGGACTCTTTGAGGCTCGGCATCTTCTGCAAAATGTGGGTACTGCCATGCACCTCACCTTCCCCTCTCACTGGGTGTCAGGGGTACTGCCATCTGCCTCGCCTTCCTGTCTCACTAGTAGTTGTGAATTAATGTGTAAAGGCAACTTTAAAACTGCATCAGCTTGATAAATATTGAGAAAATGATACTACTTCATAAATCATATGTCTGTGATCTAATTTGACAAAATGGTCCTCTTTTAATATTTCATGCTTTCAGTGTTCTGCTCTTACATGAAAACTAAGACAAAAGGAGGTCACTGGGGTTGTTTATTTACAAAGGGCTCTCAATACAAAGTCATGTTCCAGAAATACAACACTGGCATTTCACATTGCCACTTGCTGAGATTTAAGTGAATCCCCTGGGTCTATGTACACTCTACTTTCAAAATGAGACAGAAGTTTGTGAATGGGCCTTGTAGAGATATGTGTACACCCATGTTCACAGTAGCATTATTTACAATAGTTATGATGAAGAAATAACCCAAGTAAGCATAGATAGATGAATGGATAAGCAAAGTGAGGTATATACAGACAGTGGAATATTATTTAGCTTTGAAAAGGCAGAAAATTCTGACAAATGCTACTATGCGGATGAACCTAAGGACATTATGCTAAATTAGATAAGCCAGTCTCCTCCACAACAAGTAATGCATGATTCCACTTCCATAAGTAATTTAAGGTAGTCAAAATCAGAGACATAATGTAGAACAATGGGGGAGAGGGACTGAGGAGTTAACTGTTCAATGGGCAGAGTTTCAGCTTGAGATGATGAAAGAATTCTAGAGATAGAAAGGGAGGTAGTTGTGCAACATTGTGAATGTGCTAATATCACTTAACTCTATACTTAAAATGGTTTAAGTGGCAATTGATTTTATGTTGCATTATTTATTGCAATAAGCATTGAAAGTCAAAGGGAAGGAATGCAATGGAGGAACAGACAGCCATGCCCCATGCTGGTGAGACTTGGGGTGCTGTGAGGTGCTGCGGATGAATGGTCTGGAGACAGACACACAGAGCCCTGGGGCATGCCTAAGGAGGATCATAGGGATCACTGGAGGCGTTGCCTGTGTCTAATCATTCAGAACAGGGACCTGCAGAGGCAGTCTCGGTAAGGCTTCCTAGTGTCCCCACCCGACAGTCGAGGTCTTCCTCTGCTGCATGTTCTTGAGGACGCTAAAATCATCTATCACTGCCACTAACACTGTTGCCGCTGGCAGCCAAGATTTATGGAGCAGTCCCTACGACCTCATATGGGCTGGCTCCAAGAGGTAATTACAGCTATTATTCACATTTTAAAGGCAAAGAAAGACAACGCATATGGAAGTTGTGTGTTCTCTCACTATTTGAACATCTATTTTATATGTTATGATCATGGTATAATTTGACCAGGATCATAATTTTCCATTCATTCTGCATTTTAATTTAACATCACACAGTGAGACACCTCCCATATCTTTCCAAAGTGAAATATATAATTTTAGAGATCTTTAACATTCTTTTCATGAATCCACCATGATTTATTTTCAGCTCCAGATTAGTGGCATTTATATATGTTTTCAATATTTTGCTCTCACAAATCCTATCTTGATAAAATGTGTCTGAATTAATTTTTCATTAAGCATCTTGATTTCCTACTTGGGTCCAAAAGTATGATAGTTTAAACACTATTGATACATATTATCAAAATGCTGAATAATATTTTAATATTTTCTTCAAAACCAGTCAGGTGCTACTGTAACTAAAGGGCACTTTTTTCATCTTCCACGTTAAAAAGCCCAATTCAAGAATCCTCGTTCTCGGCACCAGGTGGTCAGGGACTTGTGGTTGGAATCGAGGAGTACCTGCCTGCTACTGCTGCCTGACCCTTACTATCTCCATTCCTCGCCCCTCAGCGGTGCAGTGCCAAGACCTCCCAGCTCCCGGCATGGCCCAGGCGAACTGCTCCCACCCCTCTGGCGCCTTCAGATACCAGTCAGTCTGCAGCTTCACCTGTGAGGAAGGCTCGCTCCTGGTGGGAGAAGGCGAGCTGCGCTGCCTGGCCACTGGGCACTGGAGCGCTGCCCCTCCAGAATGTCGAGGTGAGCGCACATCCTCTCTGGCCTCTTGGACGTGATCCCAGGCAGTGTTTTTAAAAGCTGTGCTTTAGAGGTGCTAACTATGTAGGTACACCTTGAAACAGGCTGGAAAATCCGTTTACCCTGTAACCCAAGGATTCCAAATGCAAATGTCTTCAGAGGCTCAGCGGATAATACAGGTGTCAGGAGCTTTGGCAATAGGCCATAGGGAGCAGAATGGCCCTCGCTTACTCCTCGACAGGGCCTTTGCCAGCACCTGAAGTCTCCTGTCACGAACACTGCAAATTGTACTCGCAGGCTAAAAATAACATCTGGAAAGAAAACTAGGAGGGAAAAAATCAGCTTCCAGGTATTTGTCCCAAGGCTGATCTGGCATTTTCCTCCTAGGAACCATGAGGTGTAATGGTGGCTGCACTAAACAGGTACCTAGCTGCAGGTACACCCCAAGATTTGCATAACGGTGGGGAAACACTTAGGAGAAAGATGGACCACTCCAGGAATTGGAGGGTTTGGGGTTCTCAGAAGAAAGTTGTGCAGATTCACTGTAGGAGCGATATCCACACTGTACTTGGTGTTAAGCCTGGGTACTCTGTTAATATTGTAACATCCCGGATGAAACGCTACTGCTCCTAGTCAACTGTGATTTGAAGGGTTGATGCTACTGCTCCCTTGTGCCTTACTATGTCCATTCCTCCCTTTATACACCAATCCACTTTCTACTCAACATATCCAATTCCTTAGTTACATTTATGGCAAAGACATTTTAAAGGGACCTTCACAAAGCAAGATTTTTATTTACAAAAACTACAGAAAAATAAAAACACAGAAAAGTGAAAAATATCCTTTTAAATATCCCTATTCCCCTAAAATAGACACTCTCAACATTCTGGTATGAATTCTTCCAATATGTTCTCCATCCACCCTGCCCCATGCAATTAGTATTTTATGGTGCCTACGTAATTTCAATAATAAATTTGAATGGATAAAATACAAAATAGTTCTACACTAATAGCCATGCCTTTCCCTTTGCACAGACTTTCAGTATCTAAGTGAAAGCAGGCGGATACAGGTTTTTTTATGAAGAGGAAACCACTTGCTATTCAGGTCACACAAGTTCATGGGTGCTCACACACACACAGCCACTGTTAAGTCAGGCCAGCTGTAATGAATGAACTAATTAATACCTAAAGGAATTCAGCAGAATTGAATGTCCTGGGCACACCACAGTGTGTGGCCAGCCACTGGAGCCGGGTCTGGAGAGGGCAGGGGGGCTGTGGCCTTGCCCCTCAGTCCTCCTCCGAGCCACAGTGGGAATGGGTGCGTTAGAGCCCACACAGCTTGGGGAAGGACTTGGAGTCCCTGAGGGTCACCACAGCGATTGGAACCTTCTGGGCTACTGAGGGCTGGGCAGGGCACAGATTACAGCCCACTGCTCCACGCTGCCCTGCCTGTGGGCACTTCACAACAGGAGGCTGCACTCACTTGGCTTCCTGTGACCTTCCAGTTCCCTTCTGCTTTTAGTTCTTTGTTTACTCAACCCAACTCCATCCTTTTGCGGCTGGGTGCACAGAAGTGAAGCGCCCCGAGGAGGGCAGGGCAGGAAGGTGCCAGGAGACTGCAATCTGCAGGCTGTCGCAACTTCACAGGGGCCTTACCAGAAGCTCTCCCTTTTTACTGTGCCCCTCCCTGCCACACCTACTCCTCTCAGAAGGCAAAGTCACAGAGTGAAAATGGACTCGAGCGTCCCAGGGCCTCACGGGCACCTCTTCCCATTTGTCCCTGCAGTGTCAAGGCTTCTTGACGTGTCTCCTCTCTTGCCCACATGCACACAGAACCCAGAAGACTTTTCAAATGGCAGGAAATCATTAGGCCTTTGGACGAGTTGATCAGATTGACAGGGCAAGGAAGAGAAGGTGCTTGGGAAACCACGCCATTCGAGTCAGCGGCTGAAAAGCGGCCCTGGGACACCCACACCACTGTCTCTGCTCCAAAGCCACATGATCAACCAGCACAAACAGTGAGGAAGAAACGCCCACAACCATGTGTTCACTCACCTTTCAATGTCCACACCTTTAATCTGTGCTTTACAGCTTGCTTAATTGTTAGAGGAACATCTTGACAGTTACATTAAGTGTTTTCACTCTTCATCCTAATAAGAATACTAGGAGCTATGTAATACTGTTCTCCCCATTTTAAGGTATTGTGATTCAGAGAGGTCAAGTGACTTGCCAAGTCACAAAGCATGATCATCAACCCAAGCAAGTCCCTAGCACCTCAAACTCTATAAACTCTGGCAAAGAACTATTAAGACCTAATTTAACTTTTTTTCCTAAGTGAACAAGCAATCATTTTTGGCTGGTCACTATAGAACATGACTGTGGGGAAGAGGTGGAATTAGCATTTGCCAACAGCTGATGAATATGTGCCTACTTTTTGTCTGTGATTTTTTATTGTATTTTAAATTTAATACAATAAATTTAAATTTAATACAATAAATTTAATACAATAAATTATTTAGTTAACTTTCTACATAGCTAAGGATATCTGCAAGGCAAAGATTACACTTTTTCTTATTTCAAAGATGAAGCAACTGAGGCTCAGAAAGGTCACTGTGCAGAGATACATTGCTGATAAGTAACAGAGCCAGGGTCTGGACCCAGATTCCTCCCACTACCATGCTGGAGAAGAAGAGAAAGCAATTCATTCTGTTTCCTCTTTGCAGTCACTGGTCACTGTTTTCTGGGAAGGTCACTAGGTCTATTTCTGACGAAGGTAATCAAGAGAGCAGCCACCTCCCTTCTGTCAGGGGCAACCAAAATGCACTGCACCACTGTCTCTCCAAACACAGCACCAGCTCCCTTTTGAAGTCCCTCCAAAGCTCCTGGTGGCTGAGCATCTCAGAGCATCAATCAAATGTAAGATGCTGCTATCTTAGACCTCCACAAACTGAGAAAGCACCAGGAAATTCAAACAATCACTTACTCAGTTGCTGCCCCTGAGTATTAAGGAGGCAACACACACATAAACACCGACCGATTTCAGGGGTTGAGTACTAACACAATCTCCTCCTCTGCTGCACCCACGGTAGCCGTTACCTGCTCGCCTCTGCTGAGCCCTCAGAATGGAACAATGACCTGTACCCGACCTCTGGGAGAGTCCAGTTATAAAGCCACCTGCCAGTTCATCTGTGATGAGGGATTTTCTTTATCTGGACCTGAAAGGTTGGATTGTACTCCATCTGGACACTGGACAGGGTCCCCACCAAGGTGTAAAGGTATGTGCTGAGGTCTTTTCTTACCATCTTCAGGTGAACAATATAGAATGGAGAATCGTCAGAGATTCAAAAACGTGTTCTTGAACTAAAACAGCATCTGCTCCACAAAGCCTGGTAATCTAGTCAGTCTCAGTCTCCCCCACCCCCCGAATGTTTTAATAAATTGAGTTAAACATTTCAGATTTATGAAATGTTTCATGCCTTCATAGCATATGATGTTACCAGAATTCTGAAATAAGGAGGAAAGACATTATCATTTTCATTTGGAAGATGAGGGAGAAACAGGCTCAGAGAGGTGAAGTAACCATTGGTAAATAGTGAAGTTCAACTGTGGCACTGACACTCGTTTTCTGTGAATCCTTTTCTGCTACACCAGCATCATTCTTTTTCACACTCACCTTTGTTGGGCACTGCTAAGTTCCAGACACTGAGCACACCCAGGCATGGATGTGATTTTGTCCTGGCCTACCTATCACTCACTCCTCCCTCCACGTCTGCATGGATTGTAAACTCCTTGAGGGCAGGAGCTTGCATCCTCATCTTTATGCCCCTGCAGCAGTGAGAGAAAACAGTGGATGTGCGAGGGACAGCCGAAGCCGACATTGCCAGTGAAATTCACTCAAAGCCCTACTGACAGTGAGTGAGTGAAATCCCCCAAGGCAGGGGTGGAGCTTATCGGTGCTTAGCTTCCCAAAGCCTCTGGCTGGCTAGTATCTAGCACGTCATGTGTTCTGAAATAGAAGGGCACTGAATTTACTATGTCACAGCTGCTGCTGAGTTTCAAAAGGCACTGTTCTAGTTTAGTGTTCAGTGTAGTCAGGGTGAGTGAGGAGACCAGCAGTAACAGTTAATATTTACTGCTTGTATACTGCCAGCTATGGATACATGAGTCACTCTTAAGTTGGTTATTATTATCGCCACTTCGAAGATGGGGAAACTGAGGCTCTGAGAGAAGAAGTAGCTGGCAAAGGCACGCAGCTAGGAAGCCTAGAGTCAGGGTTCACCCAGGCCCAGTCTAACTATGGGTGTTTTCGCCACCATGCCACGCTGCCACCCAGTGGCAGGCTTCTAACTCCTGGGTCCATGGCTAAATTTACTCTTCCACAGCACAGGCTGCAGTCCTAACTGCTGAAATAAACCTCAGGGATAGGGGTTCCTGATCAGGCAAAGGACTATATCAGTAGGAATCCATTAGTATTATGTAAAAGTGGTTAAAATATTATTTATTCCTCTTCATGCAATGGGTACTAATCTCCAAAGACCTATATTACTCCCACCCCGCTATCATGTGGTGTTAAGAAAGTCTTGTCACTTCCAAAGGCCTCTCAGTTTTCTCAATTCCAAAAGAAGAGGAATGTATGAGACCATCTTTGAGGTCTCTTCCCAGGCCACGAATTCTGCAGGGTAAGGGGCATAAAACGCTACCGTCTGCTTTCAAAAAGATACACTGCAAGCCCCCTAAGGAATCTAGAACATTCTCGGGACCAGCATTAGGGCTTGAGGTCCACTGCACATTCTTTCATTTCTCACTCGCATTCGCTTGTCCCACTGGTGTTTATCACGAGCTCTATTTTACAATATTCCATTTTTAATGCTGAAGAATCAAAAATCCCTTAAAAAAAAAAAAGTCTCACAAACGTTTCAAATCATCTGTGTAACCAACAAGGTTGTTAAACCTGTACTCTCTGAAACCCATTTCCCTTCTCTTCTTTCCAGTCCTCTTTCCCTCATAACAGGTGGCATTTGCCTGTCTCCTTATAACCATCCCCACCCTGAGACTAGAACCAACCCTGAAAGGAACAACACCTTCAGCCCACAATGGCTCTCAGAATTGTCTACCTTACCTGATCCTGATTCTGAGATCTGGTTTTTTGTAACTGTGTTCTCATCTCATTCTCAGATTTAGGCAAATACTTGGTCTCCTCTTCCCACACAGCTGAGTGCTTGAATTTTAACCCCTGGCACCATCTCTAGAGCTTCATAGAGCATGCTGCAGAATCCTAGGATACTCAGAGAGCCCAAATATGGGCTCTTCACTTCTCTTTTTAGACTGTGATGCAGGACTTCATTTTGGGGGTAGCTCTGAAATGTCTCCATCAGAGTTAGAACACCAGTTCCCTGGGCCCATACTGGGGCTCTGCCTATGTTTTCCAGTTTCCTCCTGGCCTTGCCCTCCCAGACGTGGAGTCCTCCCCATGAGCCTAAGCAGCCCTGAGGTCCTTCTGCCACCTCTCACCATGTGTAAGCTGGAGCACTTGTGTCCAGTTGTTGTGCCCCTGTTATTCCTGTCTGTGCAGCCACCTTCCTCGAACAGATGAATCTCTCCTGATCACCAACACTGTTGCTGACCCTCGAACACTAGGTTTGGTTCTAGACTTCCGTCCCTAACATCTAGCCCCACCATGTTGGGGGACTGGTCCTGGTTCTGCTCCCAGCCCAACCTCCACCTTTCTGCTTTGGCCCTGCTTATCCAAGTCCTGAAATATGGCAAATGGGTACACTCTAAGCTCTGACTGGGGGCATGTCTCTACCTTGTTTCTTCTCTCTCTCCATGGCAGTTCCTACTTCATTTATCTAATCATCTGCTTGTTTGCTTGCTGGTGTGTTAGTTTGGGGTTGGGTCCCCACTATTTTGCTCAGGTTGGACTTAAACTCCCGGTCTAACCCATCCTCCTATGTAAGCCTTCTGAGTAGTCTGGATTATAGGTGTGCCCCCACTGCACCCAGCTATTTTTAAAGTTTGAGTTTAGAATAGACAACTCCGTTACAATTATTATTTTAACTAGATCTTAACTTCAAGAAGTTCTTGTGGCCATATCCATTTTAAGTAAAATGATACAATAAAAAGAAACAAGTCAATTGGCTGAATCTAAAGTAATAAGAATCAGTATGTCTTAAGATGGTGACTAGAGTGCAGTGAATATAATAACTCACAGATGCACAGGCCACCATGTCTGTCCACTTGATGGAGTGCAGGGAAACACCGTGCAGACCCTTCACTGAAGAACTGCCTTGGAAGTCAACGAGATGCCATTTAATGAAAGCAAATCTCATCTGTTTTCTACTCTCCTTGTAGCTAATGGGCTTTTGCCAATGTTTTGAAGCAAAGCCACTTTTTAAAGTTACACACAGAGTTTATTCTTCAAGTCAGTCTCTACATCTACACTAAGTGGCTCTGCTCCAACAGCATCCTAGAGAACTCCATGAATGTAACGGAGCTGTGTCTGCTGAGTGGGGCTCCCAGGTACCTCATCAATGCTGCCTCTCAGACAGGAAAGCCTGTTCCTTGCATGATTCAAAGTCAAACCCTTGAATCATTTAGAGGCCTTGAGCTCGACTGTGTCAACTTTTACCTGAGAAGGTTCAGAGACTTCCGTAGATGGAAAAGGCTGAAACTGCCACCTTGGCAGAGCAAGATTGACAAAACTGAAACCATAGCAATGATCCCTAAGTAGATTAATGCTATAGAAATTCTCATTTTAGATGCTGTCACTTTAATCAATTTTTTAAAAATAGTAACTTCTCTTGTTTCTTTTAAAATCATACCAAAATAACTTATTAGAATCAGTCTAAATTGATATATACTCATTAACTTACTCATCCAATCAACAAAACTTTTAGAACCCCTCCCATGTGCCAGGCCCTGTTTCCAGGGGTAAAGTGTTGGAACCAACACGGCCCCTGCTGACCTGCAGCTCACACGGTGCATATTCCTGAGCTTAAAGATGTAATCTTGAGAGATGCTGAGAAAGTTATGTCAATGAAAATGCTCACAGATGACTTATGCCTAGGACTTATACCAGTAGGTATGTTTAGTAAACATTTGGTGAGTGCCAGATATGGAGTTATTAATTACTCCACAATCTGAGAACCCTGGACTGAAGTTCACTGCTTGTTTCAATGGAGCCCTGCAGTAAGGACCCGCCGTCCTCCAGCGAATGACCCATCACTGCAGAACACATAGACCAACATGCGAAGGCCAAACACATCCCTTTTCCTTGGAACAGCACAAAGGGCTTGAAGAGGGATTTTAAAATCAGAATAGCTAAGAAGATGAGCCTTACCTGACCAAGGATTTAAAGAAAGAACACTCAATTTGTCAATAATTCAATATTTGTTGGTAAGTAATAGTTTGTCAGATAATTTAATAAGAAAAAAGACAATGCTAAGAGAAACACATAATTGCAATAGCTTATGAAAACAATTTGGGGAGGAAATTGTAGTGAACAAACTAGAAATTTGTGTATTCATCCACTGGGCATCTGGTTACTGAGCACCACCTGCTGGGATCCTGTGGTGGAGACAGAAACAGGTGATTCTTGGGTTTTGGAAACTTTCTGTCCAGAGAAGAGGAAACCGTTGACATGACATGAGAGTGCATGAGTTCAAACAAAAAAACGAATCTGAGGAGAGTTCACGCTGTGTTCCGCAGCAGCTTCAGAGGAGCTATTGAGTCAGATCCTGGAGGACTGTGGGATTTTAATCAGTGGAAATGGACAGAAATTGAGGGCGGTGGAAGCCGAGAACCAGAGCAAACACATACCAGGTCAGGGTTGGAATGCCCAGAACTTGGCTATCTTGACGGGAATCTTGCACTTCCCACTGCTATGGAACTGCGGCATAAGAAAAATCTACCTGGGGACTCAAATAGAGGACATGGTTTGAGGAGGAAGGTGATCATTGAAGTTTTAGATGTACTGAATTTGAAGAAATGACAGGATATCTAAGAGGAGTCCTCTTAGGCAGGAAGAAGGTAGAAATGTAATCCTGGAGTGCACCCACCCTGACAGATAGTGGGGGCCAGAGGAGGTTCTGTGGTCTCTGGAGCAGAGGGTGTGGACAAAAGAGAATGAGATTATGTTCTCTGTGCCCTCTACGTATCCTCCGCTCTGCAAGCCCACTGTCCCTCCCACTGCCCTGTGTAGTTGGAATGGGTTGCCTAGCCAAACACCTGGAATACAGAGGGTGGTAAATCAATACTTGTTGAATACATGGATGGAGCACATAACTTCTGAATGCACTTGGTGACTGTGTCATTCTTGGTCTGGTACTCCAGCCATCAAGTGCCTAGAACTCTTCCTCCCTGAGCAGGGCAGCCTCGACTATTCTCACACTCATGGAGAATTCCATGTGAGCTCCACCTGCTGTTTCTCCTATAAGGAGGGCTTTGAGCTAGAGGGATCAGGCAGCAGAGTGCACATCTTCTCGAAGATGGTCAGCATCCCCCAGGCTGCAAAGGTAAAAACAGATACTTGCTGGGACACTTTCATGTTGGGAGCGTTCCCCACAATAACACATGTGTGGCTCTCATAGGTGGCAGGCATGTATTACACATAATTTGGGTTTAGCAAACACAACCCATGGGTTAAAATAATGCCTAAGGAGTGACAGGGTTGTTTATGCTTATAAATAAAAGATACACTGATTCTTCTGCAGAAATTGCATTTTATACGATTAGCCTCATATTCCAAAAGGGCTTCACTGAGCAAACAGAATGGTGCCCATTACTTCATTGCCAAGAGTACAAGGGCTGCTGTTACCAGTCCAGTGTTTGCAAATCAAAAGAAACTGAGGTGCAGAGAAGTTAGTCATCTTCCCACCACATGGCAAGTGGCAAAACGAGTGGCATCTCCTTTCATGTTGACCTTTGACCAGAGAACAATATCACCTCCCAATAAAGCAGGGGAGGGCAGACAACTGGCCCTTGTGTTTGGCCTACTGAATTGCTGCTTCTGCAACAACTCTTTCGCTGATTCCTTTTTTAAAATATTGTTAATAATGACCCCCGTCCCTCCCTTTTCTTCTTGTGTAGAGAATCATCTCTTCAAGGACACTCGTAAACAATTTTCCTCTTCTGCTTTCCACACCTGAGGTTAATCATTTTCACTTCCTTGCAGACATCAATAGCTCCTAGTGAAAGGAGTGGGGAGCAGTTTCCATGTCAGCCTTAACTCTAATGTGCTTCTTTTAACTGAGAGCTCTCTAAATTGAAATACCCTCTCAACACAGGTGAAGTGTCAGTTCCGACCTCCAAGGTGCGATGCCCAGCCCTTGTTGCTTCTGGGCAGGGAACAATGTCCTGCAGACATCCCCGGGAAACCTTTGGCTTGGATACCACTTGCTACTTTGGATGCAAAGCTGGATTCACACTCACAGGAGACAGCACCCTCAAATGCAAACCTTCAGGACAATGGACAGCAGTAACCCCAGTCTGCAGAGGTAACGTGAAAAGGCAACAGGTGGTTCTGATGCTATCTTGCAGGTGCTTAAGTTAGCCAGTGTACCTGCCTGCTGAAACCCCACACAGCCCCGCAGCCACTGCATGGGTCGGGTCTGCCATGAGTTCCATACCTACCCAGTCAGCTGCACTGTGCCACATGCACATATCTGCCCTTCCTCACGCCAGAGCTAATGCCCCGGTTCTCAAAGCCCTCAGGAGGAAAGGAGCACAGATGTGTTAGGACTAGAAGCATGCTAAGCGTAAAACCAGCTATATGAGTTGTGAAATACAAGCTACAATTTTATTAGGTGACAGGATAAACAGCTCGTATTTTCATAATAATTGGAATCTAGACAGTTACACCTATGTGATACTTCCTGGATAGCTGTCACCCCATACAGGAAGCTTAAAACTCTATGTCCCAGGGCTGGGGATGTGGCTCAGCGGTGGAGCGCTTGCCTAGCGTGTGCGCGGCCCAGGTTCGATTCTCAGCACCACATAAAAAAATAAAACACACTGTGTACAACTAAAAGCAAATAAATAAATATTTTTTTAAAAAAAACTCTATGTCCCTTTCATCTTTACATCCCCCAAAAAGCACAACACTGAGCTCTACAAATATCAATACAGCTCAATAATATTTACTTAAATTAGATATAACTCCTGAGCTTCCATTTCCCATCCATAAGTTAGAAAAAAGAACATGAAATTCCCTGAAAAAAAGTTTAAAGAGGATGATGGCCTCTACTTTCAAACTTCCAGTGTCTACTATGGAAATAACGAACTTCCAGTTCTAGCTGCACTGAGCTCTTAGTATTTTAATAAGTGCATGCTGACCTGCCAGTTAACCATCAATGTACCAATAATAACACTTAAAAATAGTATTTTTGAGAGGAAAAAATTTGTGAATATCATTTTTGGAGGCAAAGTCAATCCATTACAGATGTCTGCTGGCTGCTGCTGTGCCCCTCCTGTTCTCTGGCTAGCATTCTCTGAGTGGATACTTGGCATGTGTGATTTTAGAAGAGCGGGTGGGAGTGCTGAAGTGGCTGATCTCCTTTCCGGCCCTCATAGTCTACTGGCCACGGGCAATGCTGGTCAGGTTACAGAGGAAACCATGGTCTCACTCACCGTCGTTCTCCATGCTGTTTCTCCTCTTTCTTCTTTTCCTGCAGCCATCAGATGCTCAGAACTGCATCCCAACAAGCCAGTTGTGATGAACTGTTCCAACCCCTGGGGGAATTTCAGCTATGGGTCAACCTGCACCTTCCATTGTCCAGAGGGTCAGTTACCTAATGGCTCTGCCAGAGCAGCATGCCAAGAGAACGGACACTGGTCAACTACCATGCCAACCTGCCAAGGTACATTTTCATATGGTTTAGGAAGTCTTCTCAATATGAAAAAACAAATCAGTATTTCTTCTCTCTATATCTGTCACAGTTGTCCTCCTTTCTGTCACTAGGTTTCCCCTTGCTTGATAAAGGTTTCACAATGAGTCAGACAGAATCTCCTTGCTTCGTGTAGAGCAGTGAGAATTTAATTCAGTGACTCTGTGTACCTAACTGCCATTCCTTTCCAGGGCTCAGATTTGTGAAACCAGTTCCCTTGCTTACTTATAGTCTCTACTAACACATCTTGAAGTTTCCAAATATATTAATCATGCAGATTCTGGTTTATTACCTCAGAAGAACTTTATTTATCACTTACCTCTAGAAATATCACAGATCTTAATTATGCTCCACCTGTTTGCAAGCTTCAATTCAGCTCCCAGTTTCTCCCCCGCTTTATTCCCTAGCAGCTTGTTTTGATTACTTTCTGTTATATTCCTGAATTTTTGATTGCCAAAAAAATTCCCCATGGCTCATTTTATTTGCTCAAACTTCCATGTGTAGGAGGCCCCTTGAGTCCACAATGTCTTCGCTTTTATTAGTCTTCCCCAAAACTCTTTGAAATTACTTTAAATATTTAAGTCTTGGGAATATAATCCTGTGTGCTTCCTGTTCTCTGACCATGGCTTTCTGACTTCCAGATCTCCTTTCACACCAGGTTGTCAGCAATGGCAGGTCTCTGGATGATCCAAGAACATCTTAAGAGTTCTTGGGACACTTTGAAGAGAACAATTGGCCTTTTGCACAGTGCACTTCTTATGTCTTGCATGTGCGTATTTTTCTGTTGTTATTGTTGTTGTTTTTGTTTTTTGCAGAGGGGCCATTGACTGTCCAGGAAGCCCTGACTTACTTAGGTGGAGCTGTGGCTTCTACAACTGGTCTGGTCATGGGTGGGACGCTCTTGGCTCTGCTGAGAAAGCGTCTCAGAAAGAAAGGTAAATAAGGAGGAGTCTTCCTCTTGCTTTCTTTTTTCATGTGATTTGGGGTGGGGTGGTGAAGCCACCATTTCAAGAGTTCATGTTTGGAAGCATTTAATTAAAAGAAGGCCACGATAACTGAGTGATCCTGAGAACTGACTGTGCAGCAAAATCACCTGGAGAAATTTAGCAAAACACAGATGTTCCCACAGGGAGACTTGGGCATGAGCCTATAAATCTGAAGTTTTCAAAAGCCCTCCCTCAAAATTCTGAGGAGGCAGTTTTGTAGTTCAGCATTTGCAATCACAAAACCAAATTTTAAAATGGTCATGTCAGCTTCCCTCACTCATTCCCTCACGAGGCAGTCTTGTACGGTCTGTCAGGCACTGTAATGATGGTCCCTGGTATCCAGGTTGCCGTAACTGGCAGGGGAGAGAGGAGAGTTCAGTCAATACACAGACTCAAGTGGGGTTCATGTGTGAGAACAAAAACCCAAGCAGGGTGTTACCGGAACACAGAATGGGCTGCCTAAACCAGACTGGGGAGCCAGAGAAGCTTGCTCGGGCTTAGCTTTGAAGAACAAATGGGAGGGATTTGGTGAAGGGGGAAAATGGATATAGAGCTCCAGCAGAAAATGGCACGTGGCAAGACACGACAGGGGGATACCTGGGAAAATGGTGTGTGGCTTCCAGTGTGCCCGAGCCCAAAGGGGCTTACAGAGGGGACAGGAAATGAAGTATAGCCTGCGAAACAGCTGCTTTATTAGCCCCTGGCATGGGGAGCTAGGATGTCGCCTGAGAACTTGTGGAGTCCATGCAGGACTTATGCAGGGAAATGGCCAAAGGGATGAAGACTCCAAGGGAAACTCCTCATCAGACAGAGAACTGTAACCTGGGAATAAAAGAAGGGAACAGCCCATCTCTTAAGGGTTAAATTTTCTGTGACATGTGCCAGCACATGATTACATAAACTTGTCCAACAGGGATCTTTGTTGTTGCTCCGCATAGACAGTAATACAGGGCTCCAGAGGCAACTGATGCTCAGACCCAGGTGACTGGAAGCAGCTATGCTGAAACCTCTCATTGCATGGAGGCGCTCCAACACCTATTCCTAACTTGCTGCCTCCTCACATTCTCAAAGCTACCCTTGCACTGAGCTGTTTGTCCAAAGCTCCTTCACATTCTCTGCTGTAAATGACTAAGATAATAGGCAAAAGATAATCCTCTGCTTAAAGACCAGAAAGGTACACCAAGAGCTACAACCAATCCCTCCAAGCAAACTGTGTTTGACCAGATCAAGAAGGCAGAGGCGAGAGCTCCTGACACCTAGATCCTCGTCTCCATGACCACAGGAGTCACAGTATTTCCTCCTGCTTTTCCCCACAAATTCTTTCTCTAGTTTGGAGACATTTCTAGGTTGGAAAGGGACCACCAACCCCTTGTCCTCCTATATCTTCGATAATAAACAAATTTCACCTGTTTGGGATGGGAGTTTTTGTCCTGCTCTTATCCCAATTTGGTTTCATGCTTCTGGACATTCCGTGACCAGGTAGCAGGTCAACACCACAGCCACATCACAAGAGTCGACTGCCAGAGGCTGTGGTTTGGACTAAGGCCAGAAGTACCTGATCACATAAGTGACAGGGAGGGGAAACCCTCACTGTCCAGGCGGGATGGGTTTGTGTGATCCCAGCTGGGGCCCCAGGAGTGGACATAGGATGCAGCAACAGGAGACCCGACCCACAAGGACCAAGAGGCTGAAGGCCTCAGAGGCTTGACGAGCTTTCTTTAACTGGAAGGCAAGAGGAACAAGGTGAGAGGGCTCTGGAGTTAAATATTGTAAAATATGTAATTTAGCCTAAAACAGGTCCTGCCTCTCAGGATAGACAGCTCAGAATGAGCCCATCTGGAAGTCATTCTACTGACTCTCCCCAGGCATTGCCGTCACTAATGACTCTGCTCCTTCATCTTGCTTCTGTTTTTTCCTTTTAAACCAATCATTTGTGTTTTCCCACTTATTTCAGATGACGGGAAATGCCCCTGAACCCTCAAAGGTGAGATGGGAATTTTCTATGACTGAGTGGATTTTGTTAGTTTGACTTTTTGATTCACTGTGTCAGGAAGATCACGTACAATGGCTGCCTCCTTTGTACAAAAAATCTTTTGCTGTGTCCTCCTGACTATCCTGAAGTAAGGTACACAGATAATTATATCCCAGCCACATTCCATGTTTTTAAAATCAGCAAATGTCCTAATTAAAATATAAAGGAGAATAAAAGAGAGGGTGGGTGATAGTAGAAACCAAATGCTAAAGCTGAGCTGCCCCAAGGCCATCAGAGCTCCTGCTTCCTATAGCATCACTAGGAAGATCAGCTGGGGAGCTGGGCTGGTGGAACGCTTGTATCAGGGACTCAGACGACATCATAGACATGGCCAACACAAACCTGGTGTTTCAAAGTGGCAAACAACCACGGTAGAGTTGTACAACCTGCTATAATCTTCCCTCAATTCACGTGGTAACTGCATTTTAAAAGATGCAAGAAATGCTTAAGATTTATATGTAGTCAGTAAGTTCCAGGCTCAAAGATATCTGGCCTATATGAATAGTGAGTACACATTCCAAAGCTGTGTGGTATGTATGACAATTATTTTATATCCTGTACCTGTTTGGACATTCAGCACCCCTGACCCACGCCTACTATGTCAGTAGAACTCCTGATCATTATGAAAATCAAAAAGACACCCCTAGGGGGCAGTACCACCATTCTTTGAAAACTAATGCTAGATTATCAATTTATCAAGGCTAAGAATTTTGTAACTACTTCTCACCAAGAAGAAGGTACAGCCCCTTAGAGGGCATAGCAGAAATTCTGCACATAAAGCATCAACAATAACGTTCACTGTAAAATGCAATGCAAATTATCCAGAGCTGTTAAATGGGATCTCTAAAATTGTTTTAGCATTTCTTTTTTCCTTATTGCAACAGACAGAATTCCAGGGGCAGACTGGTAATGCATGGTTTATGTAGACACTATGTGCGGGACTGTTGAGGACTAAGCATTACGTGGCAGGTCATCCTTGTGTTTCTGTTCTTTAGCCACCTAGGAACATACGGAGTTTTTACAAATGCTGCATTTGACCCAAACCCTTAAGGTAAGTTAAGGGTTGATAAGATAATATTTTTGAAGGAATAGAATAATACAGAAAAATTGAAGAATACAAAGATTGATTTTTCTGTATGCCATCAAGTATTAAATCTTAAGCAAGTATAAAATCTTCATGCCATAAAGGAGATCGTACTGGCAATGGAAGGCAGGGGTGACAGTGGAGTGACAATGGTGGGGGAGTCGTCAAGCCTTTCCATAGCCTCCAGGATAGAAGTGCTCCAGCACTATGTCCCTTATTCCAAGGCATGTGACAGTACTGCTGCTGGCTGCTAGGTGTATTGATTGACACTGCGGCCGTCCCTGACAACCCCCTCTGTCACCTGCTGGGAAAACAGAAACTGCTACCACCCTTTTCCAGTGCAGCACAGTAAATAGCTGAGTTTCCAAAGGAAAGTAGCCTTGAGCAGAAAATCTGGAATCTAGAAAGAAAAGATTGTCTTGAGCTTCAGAGGAGAGATGTGATGAAAGATTTCTTTCTTTTACTTTTTAAAGGAAAAATATTGATTTGGATTTCTTTTAATCTCATTTTCAGAAACCTGTCTATCTCACAACCTCCCAGGATCCTGGTATGTGAACATAGAGCTTCCTGCTAAACTTGACTTTAACTGTAGCACATTTGTTGAGGTTTTCTGTAAACCCCTGGATGAAGGGCATGGATTCTCCTTTAGATTAGCTCTGGACCAGAGCAGAGGACTGTGCCATGTGCTGCCCTCCCCCTCCCCACCCCTTCCTGCTCCACCTCTGCTCTTCCTCCAACACAAGCTGCTGACGCCAAGAGCAAATGTTTGTGCTGTGGTCTGTGGACTTGCACATGGCTGTCACTGGAAATACCAGCTAATCAAAGAGACTCACCAGACTGGAGAAATAAAAATGCCCCTCTATTTGGGGGTTGAGGAAGGCATTCTCTGCAGTGTTGGAAGCCAGGCACATCTCTGACTTGAGGAAACCCTGGTAGGATCTCCCAGGAACTCCAGTGGTTGCTGTCTAGGAGGAGCCTTAGACCTCTGCTGCTGAGGTTTCCAGAGAAACCTGGGATGGTCCCCAAGACTACAGAAGACCAGGAATCAGTCCAGGAAGCCCCATCTCACTGTAGACCTTATCAAAGGACCCAAAGACCAACTTCAAATGTAGAATTAAATGGATTTGCCCCCAAATGCCATGTTCCTCTGTTTGATGTTTTGTTCAATAAGGTCTGCATACATCACTTTGTTGACACCAGTGTAGTGCATGATTATAGTTGTCCTAATTACAGCTCCACCTGTCAATGAGCTGGGAAATACATACACCACAGTCCCCGCTCCAAGAGAAAATCAGAGAAGCAGAAAGTCTCCATTACCTTAATGTTCCACAGGAAAGAATGGATGTGTTTTACCTGTTCTTTAAATCACATCTTTAATAAGTGGGTCACTGAACGTTATATAGTGCTTATCCAGAACTGATGCAAAAGTTAGAAAGCCAAGCAGTATAGTTGTCTTGTCATGTTGAAATGTAATCCAATGACTATGTCATATAGACCGGGTACACATAAGCAAATATACACGTGAAAATAGTAAAGCAGTCTAAAGATTACAATGCTTTTTCAAGAATATTGGTAATAACCTTGGGATTTGGGGGGACATGGTGCTTTAAAAAACATTTCTCAGACATACTGCCATTGGCATTCCTGACTTCATTTTGTCTGTCAATCACTAGGCTAGATATTCTATGCCACTGATCTCAATCTTGTCTTCTGAGTCAGAATCTGCGCTTTGTGAAAGTCACTAGAGAATCCTTATGGTCTCTCGACTTTGGGAACCAGTGGTACCCAAATCAAATGTACAGAAGTGCAAGGCCTTGGGCAGCTTATAATCTAGTTGGAGTACAACAGACACCCACACAGTATGATAAAGGGTGAACAACAGAAGTGTATAATTTGAATGGTGGTGTAGGAGTTCGTAAAATAGAAAAGTCAAATTTGAGTCCACACTCAGGGAGACAGGTAGAACTCTGGACCTTAAAGAATGGGCAAGCAAAGAGGAAGGGAATTCTACATTGGTAGATAATATTAGCAAAAGGGGGAAGAGAAGACCGTGGAGAGAAGCCTGGTGTCATTAACTAGTACCTCTTAGAGGTGTCACACCACAACTTGTTGAATGAATGGAAGGCATACAGCACATACAGAAGCCTGGAGGTGCACGGATCCATGGGATGAGTCGTCATGATGTCTCAGACAATAGAGTTCTCAGATCCTCTACCAACAGCAAGATCAGATTTAAAGACCCTGTGTGAAAAAGATCCTTCAGGAAATATGAGGGGCCCTTGAGACAGGAAAACATAATCACAGAAATTAACATGTGCTGTGTGCTTTCTAAGTGCTAGGCAATATTCCTTTATCCTTCCAACAATGCTATCAGGAAAATCTGGTCTTAGCAACCCCATTGTGCAGATGTCAAACCGCGGTCTGGAGAGTTGGGCCCAAGAGCACGCAGTTAGTAAACAGAACTGAAATCTGAACTACTGATTATCTCAGCTAAGCCCTCTGCTCTGCTGTGCTCTAACTAGCAGCAAGCTCTTATCAAGACAACTGTGCCTGGGTACAAGTTGGCCAAGTGATCCACAGCAGTAGGCTTCCTTATGGGCTCACTGCCCACCTGAAGGCACAGTGTTTCTGTGCCCAGTATCAGGCAAAATGCCCTCTTCCTCTGGGGGGAGGAAGGCTGCAGAGTCTCAGTGCACTGGGAATTGCGGAGTCTGGCAAGCATGAACTTTGACCCAAGCACCATGCATGGTGGGAGGCTACTGCTCCAGTGGCTTTAGCCAGTGAAGTGTGGCCTGTGAATTCCTGGGCACTGTCCCTCCTGTTGGAGCCTCTAACAGGATCTCTGCCTGCCATTTCTTTACCTGTAGAAAAACAGTTACTAACTCTCCCTCTTGACCCTCTTGTCACCAAGGACAGTGATCTTACCACACCCTTGCTGGGACAAGCCCCAGGAAGCTGGGAGGGAGGGTGAGCCAGAGGCTGCAAGGGAGGAGGACACTGCCACCCACAGCCTCCCAGAGCTCACTGCAGCCAGGACAGTGCACAGTGCAGCACCAGGCTCCACAAGCTGCCAGGCGAGCCCTGCTGGCCCCAGGGTGGCAGAGGGCAGGAGAAGGGAAGGAACCATGCTCCTAGGCTGCCCACACCTCTGGGTCCTGGTGGTCCTGTGCAGCAGCTGGGCAGGCTGGGGCAGCCAAGGGGCTGACGCAGCGCAGCTGAGGCAGTTCTACGTGGCAGCTCAGGGCATCAACTGGAACTACCACCCTGAGGCAGCAAACCTAAGGTAATTCAGGTGCAGTGCCCAGGTGGGGTAGCCAGGGTGGATAATCTAATGTTTTAGAGAACATTCCCTTTGCAATTCCATAGGGGTTTGTGTGTGTTTGTGTGTGTGTGTGTGTGTGTGCACGCACGTGTGTGTGTGTGTGTGTGTGTTTCAGTAAATAAATAGTTAATAAAGTATGAAGAGTATAATAAGCTTGGTGAGTGCTAATTTTGTTCCCCTAATGTGGAAAATAATCAACTTGATTGTTGAGACGCTGCTTTCTTTTCGTGAGTTTGTTTTCAGTACAGTTTTGTTAGTGGCCTGATGGTCGGTTTAACATATTGATTGATTCACAAACACCAAGCTCCTCATCTGCCCTTCCTGCCAGCTCCCATTCCAGATTTTTACTAGTCCATTATTTTTATGGCACTTCTAGTTACATATTATTTATTCCATTGTCACATAGCTTCATCTTCTAAAACTAAAGGTGTGCACCTTGTACTTTTTGAGCAGATAATTGAATAACTATTGCCATCATTTTGCTGCTTTCTTAAAAATGACTTTTAAAACATCAGTCCATGGAAATGCGACACTTCAGTCCTTTCACCCTGTCTTGCTTCATATTTGGCTTATTCATGGCTGTTCACCATGACTCTTGATTTTTTCTCTCTTAATCGCTTCCTGGAGTATGGTTTACCCTAGATATTTTGGTAAGGTCACTATTAAAAGGCTTGGGTTACTAAGAGGAGCTTAAATAATACCAAACCCTATCTTTCAGTTTCAAACTATATTTTTCCAATTGAAAAGTTAAAATGAAACTTCCTGGAAATGAACTAAATCATAGGGTCTATTCAATATTTCCAGCTGATCTTATTTTTATTTGTTTTAAATGGTAAGCCTCCTAGTGTGAATCACTTTTTTTTAACTTAGCATCACAGTTTAGATGATTGTGAAAACTGAGTTCCTCTTTTGCAATTACAAAACCAAAGCAATCTGCAAAAAAATAATGTAATATTTGAGAGTCTTTTCCATGTATCACATTAACCCTTTTAAAAATTCCATTGTAACTGGGTTATTTAAGAGGACATTATATACTATCTTGGTCTTATAGGACAAAGAAATTCTTTCTTTTAAAAGATAATAATTTTAAATATTGCATTTCTAGATGATTCATCCAAGTTCATGCCCACACCCTTAGTGAACTGTCGCTCACTCAAACCCCATAGAAAATAACACTCTTTCTGACACTAATCTTGCCTACTCATGAGTGGAACAGGAGCTCCGTGGCTGGTTTCCCTGTAGCATGTGGTAGTTATGCCTTGGGGTGGGGATGGGTAGATGCAGCCAAAGCATACAAACCAAAAGAGCAAATGTACAATGTGAGGACCACATTGTGCTGGCAGACCTCCTGGGTTAGGAAAGGAGGATGGGTCAATTATTGACAAGGGAGCCACCTAGAGGACTTTCTCCTTTCAGAGCCTCTGTAATTCCTGTGGAATGTGGTACTGTAGTTATTAAGATTCAGAACCCTGTTGAACATAGAAATAAAGATTAAAATAGAGATTAACTGGGTCAAGATAGAGGAGAGGAAATGATTTTAACCGTTTTGGATCTTGGCTCTGTCATATATCAACTGTATTTCCTTAGAAAGTTACTTAATCTTTCCAAGATAGTTTTTTCATTTGTTTGTTTCCAACAGGAACCCCAGAGTTTTACTCCATTAGCTATCTCCAACCTACCAAGCAGAAATAGGGTGCACCAAATTGAAACAAATTTATGATATTTCCCAGTGGCTTAAAATTGTAATTTGCAAGAAGTGTTTTACAAAAAAATTGTATTTTATTGGTCAGTTGAAAATAGTTCACCTATTTACTTATAAGTGATTTGATCATATTTTAATCATTTAAAACCTAAACCTAAAGTTTGAGTTCATACTATGATCTTAGATTTCTTATTAAGAAAATTGATTCTGAGAATCGGCATTAGGACATCTTAAACTTATGAAAGAATGTGATCACAACATACTATTTCTGAAGAGTCCAATAATTACTTCATCAATTCCACTTATTGTTCATATCTATAAAATATTGTCATTCTGCTAGAAGTCTGAGGTTATGAGAGATATGTTGGTTATAATGTGAGTAGATGTTATACACATCTTTCAAATTAGTTTTTGTGTTTTGATTCTAGCTCAAATCCTTTTACAACTTCCTTTAAGAAAATTGTCTACAGAGAGTATGAAGCATATTTTAAGAAAGAAAAACCTCGATCCCACATTTCAGGTAAGCCTAAAATTAATTAATTAATTTATTTATTTATTCATTTATTTTAAATATAAATTTTTATGGATCATGAGTAATTTATTTGTATCTAAAATATCTATTTAGTGTGGTTGTTTTTACCAGTACTGGCTATATAAGATGTTGGCCCACTGCACAGTGACAATGTGGGACCCCTTGCTCATGTTAGTGAGAATTTTCAAATCAGTGACAGCAAAGCATTAAAGCAAACAGGGGTCCTTCTGAGTAGGGGGCCCTTTCAAAAGGCATGGGTAATATGCCCATGAAACCATCTATGTTTTTAGACTTGGTCAGAATAGTGAAACAAAACTTTCAGGAGTTTGAATTTTTACCCATTCATCTAACAAACTACTGTGAAGCACTGCTGGGGGCTTGGCATTGAATTAGGCACTGTGGGTACAACAGCGGACAAGGGGAGCTCACACACACCTGCCTCCACTGGCGTGTGGGTTGGTCTGAAAGGCACAGGTGTATCTTAACAGCATGATTTTTTGTTTCAATCTGCCTTCCTGGATTCATTCAAAGGAAATATGTATAGCTACTTCTTTGCACCTATCTTTCTCACCTATACTGTTTGTTTAATCACAGAGACTAAGTTGATTAGGGTTCTGGGATCTTAATTATGGAACCATAATCCACAGAAATGAAAGAAACCATCAAGGAAGAACTTCTTTCAGTTGGGTCCTGTGAATGGTCCCCCTACCCACCATGCATCCTTAGCCAGGTACAGGCCTGTCATCTACCCAGACTCAACCACCACCTCTCCTACTCATCCCAGTCTGCCCTGCCTCGTCTGATATCCCTTAATCTTAAATTCTTCCTCAACTAGTCTTCTCTTCATTAAAAAATCAACAACAAAACAAAATCATGATCAGGTAAATTCCAATCTAAAAAAGAAAGGAAAGAAATCTCCCCATGATCCTGCCTGCCTTTTCCCTTTTTCTCCTTTCCTTCATCCCTTGAATGAGGAGCCTGCATCATGCTCTCCATTTCTTTCCCTTGTGCCCCTTCTCTACTATGCTCCAATAAGATAGAGTTCATTAAAATCACTATCAAGGCAGGGCCCCTGTGACTACTAGGCTGTCAGTGCCCACAATCTCTTTCCAGCTTTCTTGCCACTGCCAGGATATTTAACGCTCTCCCTTCCCAAAGGTCTCTGTGCCTTGTTTCCCTTATTTCCCTTGCCTTTCCTTCTCAGTGTCCCTAGTGTATCCCCTGCCCCCCAGCTTACAATCTCAGTCACACCGTGGCTTTCACAACCATCTACCAGGGCCAGGCCCTCTCTGAAACTACGTAGATACGGACCCTCTAACAGCAGAAATACCTCTGCCATCTTAAATACACCCCCAGCACCATGAGCTAATTCCTACCTCCAGGGATGTTTTGAGGATCAACTGAGCTAATAAGTACAAACTACTTATAATAACTTTAACACAGAATAAGAACTCAATAACAAGTTAGCTATATTATCATTTTTGTTACTATTGTAGTTGTTAATGCTATCTCTATTTGATTATATATGTCATTATATTATGGGTATCTACATACCTATATTTCTTAACTCATTTGTATATTCTTTGTATATGACCATTTATATATTCACTTATCCTTGAATAAATATGCACCTAAATATTCTTTTCTTTTTTAACACTTGCATATTAAGAACTATGACATTCTAGGTTCTAAGAAAATAAAAGTGGGTAAGACCCAGAGCCTGACTACCAGGAGCCAACCAGTTATTGGGGATGACCTATAATTAGAAAGGTCATGACAGTAGATGAATAAGGAAGAACTATAATGAGGGGTCTATAGTAGGACATTAGAGACCCATCTCTAGTCAAGTGGTCATGAAAATCTTCCTGTTTCTAAGTTGATAGCTGAAAAAAAGAAGAGTAGGCATTTGGAAATCCAAGTAGTGGTCAGAGATGGAGATGCATTTTAGACCAAGGTGAAACAGTATGTGTAAATATTCAGAAGCTAGAAAGCATGGTGTATTGGGGGAACCATAACTGGATCAGCACAAACATCAAGGGAGGAATTGACAAAAGATGCAATCAGATGGGGACGTGGCCATATTGAACCATAGAAAGGTTTTATCTTGAGGAAAGTAGAAGACTCTGAAAGGATGTATACAGAAGAGACTCAGATTTGTGCTTTTGAAGGAGAATGGGTTGGAAGCCAAGACCAGACCAGAGAAACAAGTGATGGGACTTTGGTGTCAATCTAGGTAAGAAACCAGCAGGGAAGCTGAGGTGGAGAAAAATCAGATGATTCCAAAGATACAGAGGAGCTAAACTCGGTAATAAACTATATGTAGATAATGAGGAAGAGAGAGGAATTATGATTGACTCAGACTCCTGATTTGAACAGCAGAACAGATACGCTGCCCTTCAATGATAAAGAAAATTTAGACATAGGAGAAAGTTTTGAGGGAAGGTTTGGGATTTGAGATATCATTGAATATCTACCTAATGACTCAAATGAGAAGATAGAAGTTTGACCTTCAGGAGAGACATCTAAGCTAAATATAAATACTTGGGAGACATCAGAACCAAGATGGTAAATAAAGCTTTGAGAAGGTATGAGATCACTCATGGAGAGTTTAAGGAGAAAAGGTCATAAAGAGTTCAAAGGAGCAACAAGATTGAAGAGATGAGATCATTCTTTCCTGAAACTTGGCTCCAAATAGGGGGAGAGACAGGTTAGCTCTAGAGGAGAATGAGGGGTCTAATGGTATTTTGGAGTCTTGTAAAACATAACACAGAAACCTGATGTATTAGGGAAGATTCCAGTTAAAGTGGGGAGGATAAAGACATCTGAAAGAGAATAATTGATGGAGCTAGACCTAGAAGAAGCAGGAAATTCTGGGATTCAAAGCTTGGGCTGGCTCAGCTTTAAGAACAAGGGCTACTGCCTTCTCTAGGGGCTAGGAAGAGCAGTAAGGCTGCTCATAAAGTTAGTTTGTAGTGTGGAAATAGTTGAAGGATCTCCTCTCCTCTATCACAGAGCCTATTCATTTTTATTCTTCAGTTCCAAGCTTAGTATGTGTAGTATATACTTTAGGGCTGTTTAATGAAATTAAATTGTAGGTAGGTAAAAGGGAAAACGGGCTTAGAAACATAGTCCTTAGGCCTAGAAAAGAGGGATTAGCAGGTATTTGAGGTTGTACCTTTTGTGGCTTTTGACAAGTTAACCATAATGTTATACTGGGTAGGACATTCACTCAGTGCCACAGTAATAGAAAGGACAAATGCCAGCCTGGGCTTCCAAGCAATAAGAGAAGAGTACTGTGATGGAAATCTTTTCAAATGATTAGCTTTCATATTAATTTCCTATTTAACCTTATTAACTATAATTGGACCTTAAGAGTTGATGAATCAGCCTTTGGTTCATGTTTAAGTTCATTTCACTTTAAGCATTGCTTTTCGGTCAACTCCTGCATATCTCAGATTGTATTTGTTTTAGGTGAACTAAGCATGTTAGCATCCATTTTTATACAGTCTCTTCTTGAATTCCCAAAGTTGCTTATCTATGAGTCCCTGAAGAGTAGGAGTGGTATTGTGTTTATCTTTATAGCCAAAACAAGGAAGCAGAGCTGGTGTGAAAGAGAGCCGCAGATTTTGATTCAGGTCTGTATGTGAACACTGCCACTATCCACATGAGTTCCCCAGCCTCCACCTGTGTCATTTGTACCTTTGCTCTATTTTCTGCTCTGCTTATCTGGTAGGTATGATTCTGTCTGACCACTGAACAAGTCATGGTGCTGCACTTCTGCAGGGTGACCCCAGAAGTTGTTGTAATTGTGGATGGGGCAAGGCTGCGGGGCTAAAGTCCAGTGATGTTTCTGGGCACTGGACAGGCAGAGGGCCAGACTCATTTTCAGGAATATTGTCACAGGCTTTAAAAGAGCTAGTGATGAGTTTCTACATCTTTTCAAGCAAGATTATTAAATGTTTGTCCCCAAAAGAGTTTTAAAATAGCTGCTCCTTGTGTCATATAATCCACTGTTCACTGGAGAACAGGGGACTAGATTAGCTCATCTCATGCAGTCCTTTCTACCTTCTCAACTAAAAAAGAAATTGGGTACGTGCTGTTTCTTTCCCAAGCTCTAAGGTAGGCCTTTCCCCAGCCAGCTCTGGGTACTGAGGGGAAGGTGGGAAGGGCCTATGGAGGAGCTAAAGAGAAGCTCAAAAATATTCAGACACGTGTTTGCCTGCATGCGTTAAGGTATCTGATTTGCATCCATGAAAACATCCTTTAGTTTTGCTTAACTCTGAAGAAGCTGGAAGGGAGGCTGAATAAAATCCCCAAACTGTCCACTGTACAGGTCTCATTAGGTAAAATAATTTAGGAGATTTGTTCTGGGCATCTGGCATTTAAAGCCATGTGATGCCAACAAATGGATTAACCAGGCCAGGGAACCATGGCAACAAACTGTGGCCCAGGGTGCAATAGCACTGTCAGTACTGTTGGGCTCACTGGCAGCCCAGGAAGGTGGGAGTAGCCAGTGGGACTTCCAGGAGGAGCCGAGATGGAAAGTAGCAGCCAGACAGAGATCAGCCGTAGAGTCAGACATGGTCAAGAGCCAAGAAAGCTGAAGACTTCTAGACTTTTCTAGGAAGTGTGGGGGTGGGGAGAGAGAAAGCTTTAGCTCCAGAGTCTAGAGAGCTGAGTTTTAGTCCCAGCAATGCCACCAAATCACTGACTTACCTTGGGCAAACCCCCTACTCCTCCCTCCCAGACTTCATGAACCATCTCTAAAAGGAATATGGAACTACATGACCTCCATGGTCCTGTGCAGAGCTAACATATAGCAAATAAAAGAAAGCTTCAGGCATAGAACAGTATAAACTCCAGGACTAGGAGTTCTGTAAAAGGAACAAGACAACAAGTTCTGTAAAAGGTGGGAAGACAAGTGTAGGGAAAGGTAGGGCCTCTGTCCCAGAGATGATAGGTTATAGTTAACCATTGCTGCTGGGACAATTCACCACAAATTTAGTGCCTTAAAACAACGCAAACTGGTTCATTCTCTTACAGTTACAGTTCTGGAGGTCAGAAGTTCAAACTGGGTCACTGGGCTAAAATCCAGAGCTGTTTTCCTGCTGGAGGCTCTAGAGGAAAATCATTTCCTGGCCTTTTCCAATTATTTAAGCTGCCTGTATGTATTCCTCCATCTTCCAAATCAGCAGAATGGCATCTTCTAACTTCTCAATATCTCTCCCTCTTTCTCTCTCCTCACCTCATCTTGCAGAGGTTGGGACTGAACTGAGGCCTCTCATATGCTAGGCTACTGAACTACCACTGAACTGCATCCCCAGCCCTAACCTTCTAAGATACTCTTTCATCCCTCTTACAAGAACCCTTATGACTACACTGGGCCCACCCATTAGCCAGAAAAACTTCTTCCTCCCAAAATTCTTAGTCACATGTGCAGAGTCCCTTTTACCATATAAGGTAGCACACTAATAGAGTATAAGCATTAAAACATGGACCTCTCTGGGGGAAGGGTACATTATTCTGCCTACCACATGCACCAAACAAAGCCCTCTCACACTGTCTTCCATGTCAGAGAACAGCACTTTCATCCACCCAGCTCCCAAAACCAGAACCTCATCAGCCATCCATGGCAACTTGATCTCCCTCACCCTCCACCCTGCTCTAGTCCATCAAATCCTGAGAAGTTAATCCCCCAAAGGCTCTCTCATGTCCCTTCCTTATCATCTCCAACACCATAACACGAATGCTCCTACCAACCTTTCTCAGCGCGGTTTCTCAGCATCCACACTGGTTTCTCCCTAGATCTTCTCCACAAATGCAGCCAGAGATTATCGATACCTGGTCCATGTTGTACCCTTGCTGAAAGCTCTTTAACAGCCTCTGAACACTAGTAGGTCACAGCAAGACTCTAGAAGTCCTACAAGGCCTGAATGAGTGGGCCAAGGTTGCGGTCTTCAGCCTCACCTTCCACTTTGCTTTCTTACCTCCTAAGCTCTCTATGGCCACCTGCCAGTTATCCAAATAGGCCGAGCTTTCTGGCATCTCAAGGCCCTTGCACATGCTAATCCCACTCCCTAGAAAGACTCTGCCCATCTCTTGGCCTCTGTGCCCTTGGACTTCAGTTAGAGCATGGTTTCCTCTGGAAAGTGTTTCCCAACACTGACCCTCTCCCTGCCCAAGAGTGGACTAGATCCCCTCATCTAATACTTTTCAGGATACCCTGTACTGTTCTGCCATAAGGCTTAACACAGTTTCTAATTAAATATTTGTATAATCACTTGTTAAAATCTGTCTTTATACTGGGCATGGTGGTGCATGCCTATAATCCCAACAATTTGGAGGCTTAGGCCAGAGGATCACATGTTTGAGTACAGCTTTAGTAATTTAGCAAGACTGTGTCTCAATAAAAAAAAATAAAAAGGGCTGGAGATATAGCTCAGTGGTTGAGTGCCCTTAGGTCCAATCTCAGATTCTGTCTTTCTTACTAGCTTACAAGTTCTATGAAGGCAGGGAGTGTATTTTTACTCTTTATGCACCACGGCAGTTCTGAAACCTGGAGGATGTGGACAATCAACATTTGTTGAATAAATGAATCCAAAGTGGAGAGTGCAGGATAAAGAGGTGGTTTAAAGCTCAGCTAGATTTCAATTTTAATGACGGCTTTGCCTCTCATTAACTGTGTAATATTGGGCAAGGTATTTAAATTCTCTGAGGCTTATTTTCTTTACCTGTAAAATAAGAATTCTAATGTCTCCCTTAATGATTTATTATGAGGAGTAGTGCAAGGGCTCAGGGTGCTTGACTGTCTTTGGGGGAGTGTGGAGCCCGCATCATAATCATTACTACTGTCAATGAACGCCAGTGGGACTCCATGACTGATGTCACTTCCTTCTCCTGCTTCTGTAATTCATAATGGGCAGAAGCCAATCCCGTGAGATTCATGTATGGCTTGAGGTTGATCCAGTCACCTGAAATGAGACTTTGGATGGCAGATTCTCAAGCTTTAAAGGAAGCCAGAATCACAGGTGAAAATGCAGATTCATAAGGTGGTCACTGAAAATCTTTGTTTTAGTAAGACCCCAGGTTATTCTGAAGTGGAAACTTTAAGGACTTCTCTTTGGGGAAGTACATGATTCTTCAAAACTCTGACTCAGATGTCAACTCTTCCCTTATCTCCCCAGACAGAATTAGTCCTGCATCCTCTCTGCCAACCATGTCTCAGTGGTAGCTCCTACTGTATGTCTACCTCCAAACTCATTGTGAGCACCTAAAGGACAGACTGTGTGTATTTATCCACATGGCCCCATGACCTAGCTCAGTGCCCAGCCTATAGCAAGTGAGACCTTCTCTTGAGGTCTGCACCCCTAACCTGCTGCCTCTACTTGTTCCTGTGTCATTAACAGGTAACATGAATCAGATCAAAAACCTCTCAGTCATCCTTGAGTTCACTCTCTCACGTGCCACATTAATCCATAGGAAATCCTGTTGGCTTTACCTTAATGTATCCAGAACCCAACCACCTTACTGCTACACACAATGGCCAAGTACACCCTCGTCTCTTTCCTATACTGCCAAATTCCTCTGCCTTTACTCTTCCCACCAGACAATGTATTCTCTACACAGCTAGCATCAACTTTTAAAAGACGTCTGACCATCTCTGTTGCACAAAGCTCCAGTGACTTGCCATTTTACGTAAAAGAAAATCCAAATTCCTTACCACAGCCATGGGGCCTTGCATGATGTGCACCCCACCCCCACCTACCTTGCCTCTTCTCACTCTTCCCAGGCTGTTTTTCTCACTGTTCCTTGGATACAATCAGAAATACATTTCTGATTTAGAAATTCTGAACTTACCTCAGGGCCAGAGAGCTGTGTGATTTAGGCCTCTCAGGTTTCCTACTTCAGAGAAATATAAAGTAATCACATCTCTGATATAACTGAAAATGATTTTTTCTTTTCTTGACCAAAGATATCAGTCTCTCTGCACATATGGTGTGACACTTCGTTGTGTACAATCAGAGAAACGAAAAGTTGTGCTGTGTACAATGAATCAAGCATTCTGCTGTCATATATACCTAATTAAAATAAATTAATTAATTTTTAAAAATAGCAGTCTCTAAGGAAAGGCAGTGGATCAGAGTGAGACCAGGCCAGAAAGGTCCCCCCTGCTCTTTTGACTTGCTCTGGGTCCAACCAAGGATTCTACACCCTGTTTTGACTTTTTGTAATGTAGAGTTAGTGTGCTGACAGGGCCTTGTAGATTCAAGAGAAGCACATCAGCTTCAGGACCAGAAAGAATGATAGCAATTGCTTCTGGAGTTTCTCTTCGTGTTTTTCCAGCTTGGCACCGCTGTCACTGATGATCCTGAAACACACATTTTTTAAATCTTTGTTTCCATAGGACTTCTTGGACCCACTTTATATGCTGAAGTTGGAGACATCATGAAAGTTCACTTTAAGAATAAGGCAGACAAGCCCTTAAGCATCCATCCTCAAGGGGTCAAGTACAGTAAGTTCTCAGAAGGTAAGGACAATGGCATATCCTTGACGTCATTTCAAAATTTAGAACTGGTATTATTAACTCGTGTTATTAGGGAAATATTCTTTCCCACAAATGGTAACTATAAAAATCATTGCCTTTATAAGTTTCAGAAATAGAAAAGAAAAAAAAACAGTTCTGGAGTCATCTAGACCTTACTTAGGTTTTCATTAATCCTTGCTCCTTAATAGTTACGTGGGCAAATTGCCTAATCTTTCTGAATCCCAAAATGTTTGTCTTAAAATGGGAATGATAATAATATGTACATTAAGCAATGGTTTAAGGAAGGGGTCAGCAAACTTCTGTAAAAAGGCAACTAGTAAATATGTTCAGCTTTGCAGGCCACAGATCTCTGTTACAACTACTCAACTCAATATTTTGGTACAAAAGCAGCCAGAGAGAATATATAAATGAATATATAAATGGCTGTTTGCCAATGAAACTTTGTTTACCAAAACAGGCAGCTGATAGGGTTTGGCTATGAGTCACTGACATAGTGACATAGGACTGACCTGACAAAGTGGGTGGCCTGGCACATAGATGACACTCTTAAGTGGTGTTTGATGGTGGTGGCACTAGAAATAGTATTTGAATTTTGGACATAGTGGTTAGAAACAAGCTTTGAAAGCAGACCTAGGTTCAGACTTCAGACTTTTCATACTTCACAAATCTCCGCCACATACATGTTCCAGCCTTCACACCTTCTTGGAGAGGAACTGAGTAGGAGAGTAGGAGAGTCCAAGAACTAGACTGTCAGGTGCAAACCTTAAGACACTAACTAGTTCTGTGACTTTTGGAAAGTTACTTAAACTCTTTGTTCCTCATCTTCTCAGCTGTAAAATGAGGATAGGAATCATATTTATCTCATACATTTGTTGTCATGAAATCTTATAACAATGACTACTAGCATATTATAAGCAATCAACAAATATTAGCTATGATAGTAAAAAGGATTTTTCAAATTGTGTTCATATAATTAATACCTGATAATTTGTGAGTTAGGAAATGATTTTACACCCATTATTTCCTATGTAAAATACTGTTAAGTTCATTCTTACTGAAGTATAATTGACTACAGGTTAATGAACTACCTTCCCCACAAACTAAATCTAAAACTAAGTCCTTGCCTTGAGCAAAAACAATGAAGCATTGTCTGTGAAACTACACCACCTTCAAAAGCTAATTTGGCAAGACTGGGAGGGGCAGTGTCCACAGGACTCTCTTCTATCTTTATAAAATCACACTGTGGCATAATGAGCAACCACTTAACCTACTCAGAAGGTCTCCAGATGACTGCTTGAGGAATTTAGCAGTGCAGAGCAGGAGAAAACCTCAAAATGTCAACGTATCCCTTGCAGGTTCTGATTCCAACATAGGAGGAGGTACAAGTTGTGGACTTTGTTCCCCAATAGACTGTTTGCACAGGGAATGGACATTGCAACACCATCCCTCACCTTTACTGTTCGTTTGCTTTTATATCCCACCCCCCAGACTGCAGTCTCTTATGAAAAATTGCTTGAAATGCCTCGGCACTTCCACTGGTACCTGATTACTGGCACTATTAGTTCCTCCAGTGTCATGAATTTAGGGAGCCAAGTGTGGATGGGTGGAGAAAGTAAACTTTGTCTTGGAAATGAGATGCAAATCTAGTAAGTAGCCCCCTCATGGTACAAGACAAGCCTCTGTTCATTTTACTAGGCCCTCTGTGATGAAATAAGACCTCCCCCTCTTCATGTCTCACACACCCTCACCTACAGCCTTCCTCTGAGTTTTGAGACTTTTTCACAGGAGTGGGAGAAGCTAACCATGTTCTGTGCCAGCTACATGGGAACCCAGATTCCTTTATCTCAGTGGTGAACGTGTGAGAGATGGATGATGGGGGATCGAGACAGTGGGATAGGTTTGAGAAACCACAACCGTCCATGGGACAAGGATGGGGACGCTCTCCGACAGAATAGACAACTTGTGGTTCGTACTTGTGGTTCGTAAAAATGCTCCTTTAGAAATGCATTTAATATGTTTTTAAATCAAGAAATAAAACATCTGTAACTGTACCTAATCATTTACAACTTTTCTATCACTAATAGAGTTTCAATTTGAGGCTAAAATTTCAGAAACTCTATATGAAGCATGCTCAGAACTGTTTAAAAACTCATACCCTTGAGCACATTTTGTTGTTCAGTAAGTTTCAAAGTTATATTGATCATTACCTTTAGATCATTTGTTTCATAGTAAATCTTAATATTATTCTTTCATTTAATTTATATTGACATATTTTAAATATGTGAGCTGCCTTATTACTATTGTACCACAAAATTAGTTTGATAATATTTAGATATCTGTTGGTAATCCAACTCTTTAAATTAAAAAAAAAAAAAATCCCACTAGAGATTGTTCCTTGCATCTAAGTGTTACTAAATTCTATATGAAAACTTAAACTTCTAGATTTTTCTAAAATATTTCAATGCTGAACATAATGTAGTGATTATGTTTTTAATTTTTTACATAAATTTTAATTTAAGTATTATGTAGCTACTTTCTTGAAAATATGATAAAAACCTGAAACAAACTGTTGACTAGTATAAAATGTGAATTCCCCCTCAAAAGAGGCTTGCATGCCCTGTGCAATGGAATCAGGCTCTTTACAAAACAGTATTTTAATTACCCATTGCCTAAGTCATAGCTTCTAAAAGAGTGTGCTGAACCTTAGAATGCACTGAACCATTCACTAAGTTTATTAAATGGAGAGGAAGGAGTTGTTCACAAAAATAAGTAAGGAGAGGACTTAATGAATGAGCACCCTAATGGGCCACCAAAAAGGCTTTTTGGAATTTCATTTCCCCAAGCTTGTATGCACCATTTTACATTTTTAAAAAATGCCCAGAGCCTTTTGGCAAAATAATTAGTACACGTGACAAGAGCAAACAAATTACAAAGCTGAATATGGACTGAGCAGGAAGCGAACAGAACTGGCTAAATATGAAACCAAGGACTACCCTCATGTAAGGAATTTATTCTAGCACAAGTCTGAACAAGGACTTCTTGTGCCCTAGCACAATAGCTGTTCCTGCCCATTTCTCCTCTTTTCAGTTTAGTCTTCACTCTTTCTTTCAATTCACACACACACAAAAAAATGCATTTCAAAAATGTTCCCCATAAATAGCTGTTTTATTTCACACCTTATATTATGTAGGTCACAAATAAAAAATAAAACAAGCCTTTTTATTCTAAAGGCAAAATAATTTGAAATGAAAAAACAAAAGCACTGATACAATTTTCCCCCAACTGTCTCATTAGCAGTCCTCACTACTTACTTACAGAATATCACCCATCTGCAAATCTGTTGTTCACCAATCATTCCAAGATAGCCATAATTAACCTTTTAAACTTAATTAAATTCATCCATTCAATCATCTGAAATTTTTCTTACATTTAGCTGACATGAATGTGAAATTCTGAGTAATTTACTTTGGTCAATTATATGGGTATTAACTTGTATGACTATAATAACCTTTTTGAAATCTATATGTATATCAAAATATCATACTGCACACATTAAAAATTTTCAAAACACAATATGTGTTAAAAATAAACCTGCTGTGAACCACTGACTATTCACAAACAAGGTATCATAAAAAACTCAGTCACCCTGCTGGACCTAGCACAGTGCCCTGGGGCTTGAGGTAACTCCTAAATGTTTACATTGCTTGGTTCCCATTCAAATAGTGGTGTCTAATTGTGGCCTCTGCACTGAGGGGCCACAGAAGAAATGAGGGGATGAGGCCCATCACAATTAGGCCACCAACACATACCCTCCTATTACCAGGCTGAGCCCTGGTGTAGGGTTGTGCTTCCTTCACTGAATACCTGGCACCTGGCTCTGGGCCTGAGACAGCAGATGATGATGTCATTGTTGAGCTGAAGCAGAGGACTGAGGAATGATTAGGAAGTGGGGGCTGTGTGGTATTTCCCCTTTGCTTTGACATGCACTCATCTTGCTGGAGGTTATGAGCAGTTACACCCCTGGCACTAGTTTTTATGACCTTTAGAATAGATACATCACTGCAGTGGACCAGATGTTTGTGTCTTTCCAAAATTCATATTGAAATCCTAAACCCAAGTGTGATGGTTGAGGGCCTCTGGGAGGTGCTTAAGTCATAAGGATGGCCCCTCAAGGCGGGATTAGTGTCCCTACAAAAGGAACCCCAAGAACAGTTCTCCTGCCCTCTCCTGTGGGTGACGACATGAGGAGAAAGCAGTCTGCCACCTGGAAGAGGCCACCACCAGAGTCCCAATGTGCTGGATGCTGCCTTCAGGCCTCCAGCCTCTGGAAACATGGGATCTTTAGATGGACACAGCCCAGGGTTCCTCCTCACATCAGCCAAACAAAGGCAATCACCAATTTCACTCTTTCTCACATGTATTAAGATAACTCAAGAACACTTAAGATATATCTTATCCAAAGTAAAACATAGAGAAAGAGGCTGTATTAATTATAAAGCGACTGGGAAAGAAAATACTTAGCTAAAATACAAAAGCATATTGCCACAGGCTGTCAGAGTAATTATTAGGGACTGGACATCTTATATATTTCCCAGTCCTTATAACCCATCAAAAATAATTATTATTCCTTTTATATCCAGGAAAAGGATTATGTTATCTTAAATTCTGAATAAGAAAGCAAAAGCTAAAAAAGAGCATTAAGAAACTTTCTGAGCTTCACATGGTTGACAGAAGGTACAACCTCTGACCCCACAGCTCACACAACCCAGGAGAAAGTATTGTTAATCATAGAATCTCACAAATATCTAATTACAAATTTTGATGAGTGCTATTTTAAAAACCTGTAGCACAACCAAAGATCGAGGAAGGGGTAAGCTTATACTTCATCACATGTGTAAAGGATGAGCACACACTGTTTCAGAGGAAGAAAGGTAAATTATCTCTCACCTGACAAAAAATATCCTATTGTGTCCTTTAGAGAGCTTGTGAATGCAATGGAAAGAAGGCTACTTTCTGGCACAGGAAGGCCCTGAGATGTTTTAAAAGTTAGAAGGGTACAAGATTCGTGTTCAGAAACCTCATTTTATCAACTCCATGAGGCTAGAAAGCATTGAGTCAGGGCTGGCCTGACTGACCACAGTGCAGCTCCACCCCAGCCACCTCGGGCCAGTTAGTGCACAGTGTGACCTCAGAGGGAAGCTCTCCTTATCAGTCTGTTTGTGCCGTGCTACAAAACCTCTTTTGTAACTTTGCAGAGATAAAGCTCCCTGTTTATCAGTGGAAAGTCTTCTTCACCTACTCCTTTATTTTTTTAAGGCTGAAATGTTACAACCCACAGAAAGCTACGTAAGCTTCTATCATTTCTCAGCTCCTGATAATTTTAACCCTCAAATCCTATTTATCTTCAGAAGGAAAGTTCAGCTTATGGTAAATATGGGTAATCAGTCACTGCCAAACTGCCTTTCAGGGGTGGGAGGGAGCAACAGAGTCCAGTGGTCAGCTTACACTCTAGCACAAGGGTCACAGGCTCAGATGTTCACAGTGGCCAGGTGGGAGATGCAAAAGAACATGGGTCCCAGTAGGTGCTAGAATCAGAAAGTAGGAGAGCACAGCCCAGACACCAGTCCAGCCGAAGTCTAGGCAGGAGTTTGCGCCTATGTTAGCAGATCTCTAGGATCTGGTTTTGCGTTTTTTGTTTCTTAATCTTGATATTGTATTTTTCGTTGCTTAGTAACACTGCAGCAACTTGGTGAGAGAGTCCCATTATCTCACTTTGTTGCATTGTGGAGTAGAAGCACCAATTACAGCAAGTCATTCCTGTGCCATTATCCTCAAAATGTTTTGGTGCTATTTCTTAGTGTTAGTGCAGAGATCCTAAAAGAAAAAGTCATTTTAACATTATATCCCACTTTTTTGATGAAACTTATTCTAGCTGTTTTTGGCTCTTTGACTTTATTTTTTAAAATATGTTTTAGTTGTAGATAAACACAATATCTTTATTTGTTTATTTATTTTTATGTGGTGCTGAGGATTGAACCCAGGGCCTCACACCTGCAAGGCAAGCACTGTACCACTGAGCTATAGCCCCAGCCCCATGGCTCTCTGACTTTGTATCTATAATTTTTACATGATTTTATTATCATGTTATAGTTATACATAGTGTTGGAGATCATTTTGACATAATCATACATGCATGGAATCTAATTTGCTCCACGTCAGTCCCCAGCACTTCTCCTCTTTCTCTCCTCCCTCATGGTCTTCTTCTACTGGTCTTCCTTATATTTATTTATTGTATTTTTTTCATAAAAAATTTTATAGTGATATATAACACACAGAAAAGTTCACAAAACACAAGTATACAGCCTGATGAATTTTAACAAAGTGGACAAACACACTAGGGTAATTGACACTCAAAACAAATGCCAGAACATTCCAAGCCACCAGAATCCTCCTTATTCTCCCAGAAGTCCTTGTTACATACCTAGAGGAAAAGCATAGACAAATGTTGCTTGTTTTGAACTTTGTGGAATTATACCGCATGTATTTATTGTTTTTTAATTGATGCTTTATAGATATACATGAAGGTGAAAATCACTGTGGTATATTCGTACATGTACACAGCACTATTAGGTCAATTTCATTCCACTGTTCTTCCCTATTTCCATCCTTCCTCCCTTCCTCCGTCTCTACCTCCTTCTTCTATTCCACTGATCTCCCTTCTATTTTCATGGGATTTCACCCACCACCCCCACTCCACGGCCTTTTTTTCTTATTTTGCTCTATCTTCCACATGTGAGAGAAAACATTTGACCCTTAACTTTCTAAGGTTGGCTGGAGATCAGCATAATGACTCCAGTCCTATCTATTTGCCAGCAAATGGATAATAATAATAATTTAATTCTTCTTTATGGCTATGTAAAATTTCATTGTGTGTATACACCACAGTTGCTTTTTAAAAATATTTTGTTTTGTTTTGTTTTAGTACAGGGTATTGAACGCAGGGGCTGCTTAATCACTGAGTCACATCACCAGCCCTTTTTAAAACATTTTTTTGTTCTTGTTTTTTAATTTTGAGACAGGGTCTCGTTAAATTGCTTAGGGCCTCACTGAGTTGGTGAGGCTGGTTTTGAACTCATGGATCCTCCTGCCTCAGCCCTCTGAGTTGCTAGGATTACAGGTATGTGCCATGACATCCAGCCCACATTTTCTTTATTCATTCATCTGTTGACAGGCGCCTGCCTGGGCTGGTTTTATAACTTGGCTACTGCAGATTGTGTGCTATAAACATAGATGTGCCTGTATGCTGATTTTGGTTCTTTTGGATAAATACCCCAGAGTGGGATAGCTGGGCCATAAGGTAGTTCTATTCCTAGTCTTTTGAGGAATCTCCATTTTGCTTTCCAGAGTGGTTATAATAATTTGCAGTCCCACCAACAATGTATAAGTGTACCTTTTTCCCCACATCCTCAATAGCATTTATTATTGTTTGTATTCTTGATGATTGCTATTCTAACTGCATTTCCCTGATTGCTAGGGATGTTGAACATTTTTCATATACTTGTTGGACATTTGTAGTTATTCTTTTGAAAAATGTCTGTTCAGTTCTTTTGTCCATTTATTGACTATTTGATTTTTTTTTTTTTTTTTGGTGTTAAGTGTTTTGAATTCTTTATATAGTCTTAATATTGCTCCCCTGTTAGAGGAGTAGCTGGCAAAGATTTTCTCCTATTCCATAAGCTCTCTCTTTATGATCTTGTTTCCTTTGCTGCACAGAAGCCTTTTAATGTCACTTATTGATTCATGGTTTCATTTATTGAGCTTTGGGGGTTTAATTAAGGAAATCTGTCATATGCCAATATGTTGGAGTGTTGCCATGTTTTTGTCTAATAGTTGCAAAGTTTCTGGTCTGATTCCTAGGTGTTTCATCCACTTTGAGTTGACTTTTATGCAAGGTAGAATACAGGCACCTGGTCTCATGCCTCTACATATGTAAATCCAGTTTTCCCAGCACCATTTGTTAAAAAGGCCATCTTTTCTCCAACATGTTTTTGGCACCTTTATCAAATACCAGATGCCTGTATATATGTGTGTTTTTCTCTGTGTCTTTTATTCTATTCCATTGGTCTTCATGTTTCTTTTGATGTCAATACCATTGCTGCTTTTGTTACTATACCTCTGGTATAATTTGAAATCAGGTATTGTAGTGCCACCAGCATTTCTCTTCTTTCTTAGTATTGCTTGGCTACTCTGGGTCTTTTCAGCTTCCATATGAACTTTAGGACTGATTTTTCAAGTTGTGTGAAGAATGTCATTGGTATTTTGATGAGGATTGTATTGAATCTCTATATTGATTTTGGCAATATGGCATTTTAACAATATTAATTCTTCCTATCCAAGAACGTGGAAGTTTTTTTCATCTTCTACTGTCTTCTTCAATTTCTTTATTCAGTGTTCTACAGTTTTCATTATAGAGGTCTTTCATCTCCTTGGTCAGAATTTATTCCCAAGAATTTTTTGAGGTTATTGTGAATGAGATATATTTCTTGATTTCTTTCTTAGCAGATTCATTATTGGAGTATAGGAAAGCTATCAATTTATGATTCGTGTACATTAATCTTGTATCTTGTTACTTTGCTGAATTTGTTTATCAGCTCTAGAAGTCTTCTGGTGGAGTTTTTTGGGTCTTCTAGATATATAATCATGTTTTCGGCAAACAGATAATTTGACTTCTTCTTTTTCTATTTGTATCCCTTTAATTTCCTATTCTTGCTTAATTACTCCGGTTAGAGTTTCAAGGACCATGATGAATAAGAGTGGTGAGAGTGGGCATCTTGTCTTGTTCCTGATTTTATTTTTTAAAATTAATTTATTTTTTATTCTAAGATGTTATAAATGACAGCAGAATGCATTACATTTCATATTACACATATAGAGCACTTTTTTACAAATCTCTGGTTGTATGCAAAGTATATTCACACCATTCATGACTTCATACATGCACTTAGGGTAATGATATCCATCTCATTCTACCATCTTTTTTTTTTCATTCACCCTTTTGCCTGATTTTAGAGGAAATGCTTTCAATTTTTCTTTTCAATATGACGTTGAGCTTGGGTTTGTTGTATATAGACTTTATCATGTTAAGTTCCTTCTGTCTCTAGTATTCCTTCTTTCTCTAGCATTTTTGACATGGATGGGTGCTGGATTTTGTTAAAGGCTTTTTCTGTATCTATAGAGATGATCATGCAATTCTTGTCCTTAATTCTATTTATGTGGTGAATTACAGTCCTTAATTCTATTTATGTGGTGAATTACATTTATCGATTTGCATTCCTTGGATAAGATCCACTTGATCATAATGTACTATCTTCTCAATGTGTTTTTGAATGCAGTTTGCCAATATTTAATTAAGGATTTTTGCAACTATGTTCATCAGGGATATTGGTCTGTAGTTTTCTTTCCTTGATGTGTCTTTGTCTGATTTTGGTATCAGGGTGATAATGGCTTTATGGAATGTATTTGGGAATGTTTCCTTCCTTTCTATTTTATATAATAATTTGAGGAGGTTCTGTTTTTAAAAGAGAAACAAGGAATTCAGAGTTTTATGTGATTATCTCCAAATTTTTAATGTTGGCATTTAATCCACTTTAATACCATGAAATCCTAGCAAGACACTTCCATGAGCTGTGACGTGGCTCTAACCCACAGGATCTTAAATCTTCAGAGTTCAATAAATATGCATGAAGCATTCTCTCCATGCTTCTCCATGCACTGTAGAAGTCACCATAGATACTAGGACAAATACAACCCAGCAATATTCCTTGAGGAGTTTACACTCTGGTAATCAAAATGTATCGAATAAAACTACCTTTTTTTTTTTTTTTTTTTTTTGGTACTGGGGATTGAACTCAGGGGCACTCGACCACTGGGCCACATCCCCAGTCCTTTTTTGTATTTTATTAGAGACAGGGTCTCACTGAGTTGCTAAGTGCCTCGCCATTGCTGAGGCTGGCTTTGAACTCGCTATCCTCCTGCCTCAGCCTCCCAAGTGCTAGGATTACAGGCGTGCGCCACCGCGCCCAGCTGAATAAAACTACCTTAAAAAATAATTATAATCTTGAAAGGAAAATTAAATTATCACATAATATCACAAGCATTTAATTATAAATTATGATGAATGCTATGAAAGAAAAATATGCAGCAGAGTCAGAGATAAGGGAAGGAATAAACTAACATTTAGGTTGTTGTCTAAAATATCAGCACGTATTTATCCCAGGGAAGAAAAAAAAAAAGGATGAGCCCTGGAAGCAGAGGAGACAGCATCTGCAAGGTAGCAGTATAGGATCTGGCACATCTGGGCGACTGACAAGTAGCCTGAGTGACCAGGGCACATTGAACAGTGGAAGGAATCACACATGATGAGGCTGGAGAGAGAAGTGGGGGTGGACTGCACAGGGTCTTGCCCATGGTAGGAATTCGTGCAAAAGTGACGGAGATACAGCTACTCGGCTCTGCCATCGTAAGGCTTCCACGCTGGATTCTCGCGTAGCACAGCATGCACATCACCTCAGGGTGTATGCCCGTTGCTGACCACAGCACTGTGTGCCGTGGTTCCCATGCCCACCAAAAGGGCCCAAACGTAGGCTGATGCTGTTGAAACTTTCACAGAGTTGTGAGGGGAACAGACTTTCTGAGGCAGGATGGGGGAGGTACAGTTACACAGGGAACTGACAGTACAGACATTTAAGAAGGCTGTCATGAGCCTTCTCCAGGTTTCAGATAGAGAAAAGGATGAGTAGATCGGGAGAGAAACAGAGGATAGAAAGATGCTTAACTAGAACTTTCATAGCTGTGTAGATGAGGTTACCAGCACATTAGGCACTGTAAGAGAATGTTCGGGAGCATTGATACATAGCAATAGAAACTATTCAAGACGAAACACAGAGATAAGAAAGAGAACAAACTGAATGGGGCCTCTTTGCACTGTGGAATGATATCATGTAACCTAACATGCCTAACTAGATCCCAGAAGCAGTGGAGACAGGAAAAGAATTTGAAGAACTAATAGCTGAAAACTTTCCAAATGTGAAAAGGACTACAAACCTGCAGATTTAAAGGGTCTTGACAAAACCATGGAAGGGAACATGAAGAAAAGCACACCACAGTGCATCACGACCACACTGCCAAAGACTAGGGTCAAAGAGAAAATGGTAAAAGTACTCAGAGAAAAAGGACAGAGAGAGATCTATTCATTTAGTCTTGTATGCCAAGCAAAAATATCCTCTCAAAATGAAGGCAAAGTAAAGAGTGACCTAGACATACAAAAGCAGAGATCATTTCTCACTAGCAAACCAAAAAGAGTGTTATAGGAATTTTTTTAGTGGTAAAAATATTGTCTAAGTGGGATAGTCAGACTCACAGAGGGAATGAAAAGTTCTAGAAATCAGTAAATATAGAGAACTTTTTTCTTTATTTTTAACATCTTAAAAAGATAATTGAGAGCCGGGCACGGTGGCGCATGCCTGTAATCCCAGCACTTGGGAGGCTGAGGCAGGAGGATCACAAGTTCAAAGCCAGCCTCAGCAATGGTGAGGCACTAAGCAACTTAGTGAGACCCTGTCTCTAATAAAATACAAAAAAGGGCTGGGGATGTGGCCCAGTGGTGGAGTGCCCTGAGTTCAATCCCCAGTACCAAAAAAAAAAAAAAAAAAAAAAAAAAAAGATTATCTAAATATTAAAGCAAAACTAATAATTTATTGTGGATTTTACTATGTTCATAGAAGTAAAATGTATGACAACAACATAAACACCAGGAGGCAAGCACCACAGGTCTTGTAGGTAAAGTGTCATGTTATTGTTTGAAGGGAGACTTTAAGTTAAAGTTGTAAACGGTAGGACACTGCTAACAACAAAATAAAATCAAGGGGCCACGATAGTGGGGACTTGAAAGAATCATTAAAAGTGCTCAACCCAAAAGGAAGCAGGAAAGAAGGAAAAGTAACAAAGACCAGACAGAAAAATAGAACACGTACAGCAGGATGGTGGTTTTCAGTCCTACCGTTTAATAACATTCCAAGTGAGTGGAAAGAACACTACAAGTAAGCTGCAAATTATAAGATTGGATAAAATATCAAACTGTGTACAGAATTCAAAAATCCACTTAAAATTAGATACAAAGAGGTTAAAAAGAAACCAGTGTCACATGTCTTCTCACATATGTGGAAACTAAAGAAAAAAAAAATCTGAAAATAGCAGAAGAACTTTTAAGAAAGAGGAAAGGGGGAGAAAGGGGGACATGATCAAAGCACAATATAGGCACAAACGGAAGTGTCACAGTGAACCCCCAAAATATGCATGAGTGGTATGTGCTAATAATTTTAAAATATTTGGAAGAAAAAAGAGATGAATCCACGTGCTCAGATGGAACGGTTCATACAAACTAGAAAAGAGAAAGAAATTAAGAAAAATATGTACCATACCAACTAACTGAACAGAAATAATAATGTCATCCCGTTTATATGACCTCATAGAGAAGCAAATGTAAGTGAAGGGAACAGAGGGCGGGTGCCTGGGCCTGGGTGTCAGAGGGCACTGACTGTGATGGCACAAGGCAACTCTGGAGTGAAGGAACCTGCTCTATGGACTGTGCCTGTAACTATGCGCCTGCACACATTTGTCAAAACTCAACAAATATTACACTTAAATTTGGTGAGCCTTGTTACGTGCAAATTTACCTCAATAAAGATGATGAGTGGAAGGGAGAGAGGGAAGGAAGGAAGGGTGAAGGGAAAAGGTGAGACAGAGGAAGAAAGAGGAAAAGGAAATGAAGGAAGGAGAGGCTGGTTGAGGGAATAAATGAAGTGCATCTGTTTTCAAAAAGCACAATCCCTTCAGTAAGAACAGTTCACAGGGTCCCTTCCCCATCCTGAACATCTCAGTCTTGATCCTTGCCTGCTCAAAGCCACGCGCTGATGGCCTCACCTTCTACCTCCAGGCAGTTATCGGGGCTACTGTACCAGAGATCATGGTATCCCGAAGGGAGATTCAGCACCTGCTGCTGGTAGTGAGACGTTCATGGAATTGAATGAGGCCTGCCTCCCACAGGGGCAGCTGCCTAGCCACCAGGCTGTCTCAGCACCGCCCTCACCCCTGCCCAGCTCACTTGCTCCATCTCTACCACACCTTCCCTTAGTGCTGAAAGCCCCACCCAACCCTCTGGTCTTCTTTTAATTTTGAGCATCTCAGTTCCCCTTTTTCATAAAGGAAGACCAATTTCTACATCCTCCGTGTCCTGCCAGAAAGGAAAGGAGAGCACAGGTGGGTGTGAAGGGGTCTCTGGGTGCACAGAGAACAAAAGCATGATATCTGACTTCAGAGGACAGACACGTTTCCCGAGCACCAGGATGACTACCCTGCTTATGGGAGCCCACCTGAGGCTCTGGCGGGAAAGTTGGAACGATCAGATAACAGAGATGCAACAAGAGGTTAACCAGGGCTGAGGGGGACTGTCGTTGGAAAGAAGATAAAGATGTGGTACTTTCAGAGCCAAATAAAACAATGTAAAGAGCCCCAAGTGTACATCAGTCCCACGTTAACAGCCGCTAAATATAAGAGGACCCATCAAGCACCACAGAGAAAATACAACTTGTCCTCATATTTTGAGGTGATTTACTGACCAGAGGCATTTGAGTCTGTGATTGTATTTAAATAGTTGTTTGTATACCCTGGAAAATTAACTTGCGAAGCCTAGTTATAACTAATTCACTAGTCACAGCTATTCTATGGGCATAGAAGTAGGTATATGTGAATCTTTCCAAATTACAAAGTTCCGCTATAGAAAGGCATATACGCTCCAGAGAGTTCGTCTCAGGTTCCCAGATTTGAGAACGATGCAAAAGCTGCCCTCGGGATCTGCCCTGATGTCCTCACGGCCTTCACTTCCCCAGGTGCTTCTTACCCCGACCACACATCCCCCGCAGAGCAGATGGACGGCGTTGTAGCTCCAGGCCAAGAGTACACCTATGAGTGGCACATCAGCGAGGACAGTGGGCCCACCCAGGACGACCCTCCCTGCCTCACGCACATCTACTACTCCTATGTAAACCTGATTCAGGACTTCAACTCGGGGCTGGTTGGCCCTCTCCTTATCTGTAAGAAAGGTACAGATTCCACATCAGCACACGTGTTCTGGTGGTAAGGAGCTCTATGCGGGATGCAGTTTGGTACATTGGCACCTCCCTTCTGTTCATCAGGCAGGGGGAGCAGGGGTGGCGACCAACCAATCATTGTTTGACAATAGAAAATGCCTAGTATTTGAGGGCCTGCAGCCTACTCTGTTTATTCTAATTCCTCCTTTAGCTTAGGCATTAACGCTCCTCCCAAGTAAATGCCTCTTTAAGAGTGCATTCTGGCATCATGCTTGTAACACTGACCTCAGGGCTGGCCTTTCTAAAAGGGGACAGCAGCAAGCACTCTGCTGAAGAGTTCTTGGAAAGGACGCAGGGCAAGGCATTTGACATAGTGGACAGAGCAGAGATTTTGGCTGGTAATTTGGTCTATAAACACATGAAAGGGCAGCTTTCTTTCTTATTATCAACTTGTACACTTTGAGTAGCAGGTTTCAAACATACTCAAGCTGACTTTTTAAGAAATGTCATTGTCTAGGCTTGGGTTTCCCCTTTACTCCAGGAATTCAGCCCATGTTTCCTTAAAACAAGCAAAGAGCCACAACACACTGTACCAGGAGAAACAACGTGACGCCCTCACCATCTGCCGACACAGACAGACCAGACCTGCACACAACTCAGTCATTCATTACACAGATATATTTTTTTCACTGCCTGTACATAGAAGATACTGTAGTGGACACTAACACTTAATTTTTTTAAACTTATAAAAAGCCCTTTTTTCACCGGGCGTGGTGACGCACACCTGTAATCCCAGCACTTGGGAGGCTGAGGCAGGAGGATTGCGAGTTCAAAGCCAGCCTCAGCAATGGTGAGGCACTTAGCAACTCAGTGAGACCCTGTCTCTAAATAAAACACAAAAAAGGGCTGGGGATGTGGCCCAGTGGTCGAGTGCCCCTGAGTTCAATCCCCGGTACCAAAAAAAAAAAAAAAAAAAAAAAAAAAAAAAGCCCTTTTTTCATTTTACCATCAGCAGCAATATTTCCTTATGTAAAAATGAATTAATCCTGATACAACCAATTCTCTAGTGGCCCATTTCACATACAAACAAGATAGCTGCATTAAGCTTAGCGTGTGAGGCTTTGTCACCTAAGCTAAGGTAGTACGCATCGGCCTGATAAGACTCGAGGAAATGGACACTTTTATGGAGCAGTCCTTGAAAGTCAGCAAATGCTTTCCTTCTGTTCCAGGTAGAATTTACCTATAAAGCTGTCTCCCCAGACCACAGGGTGCCAAAGAAAATAATGTGGCACCAGAAATTGAATAACCCCCAACTATTATTCCTTGATAAAGATGCTATTTCCAAAAATAACGACTCTTCAATTATATCCTTATGATTATTCTCTTGCCCTAAACCCTTTGCTATCTCAGAAGCTAATGAGTCTTCAATCCAGGAGGCTACCCTGTGTTTTCTCTCAGGCACCCTGACTGAAGATGGGACTCAGAAGATGTTTGACAAGCAACACATACTGCTATTTGCTGTGTTTGATGAAAGCAAGAGCTGGGCCCAGTCATCGTCCCTGATGTACACAGTCAATGGTTATGTGAACAGGACAATGCCAGGTAACACACGAGCCAAGTATCCCCCAACCACTGTAGACTAGCTATACCTTGGCTCACCACTTTCCTCCAGGCACTAGGCAAGACAGCCACACTCCCTGTTTTTCAGCTCCTAATCAGAAAGCAACGTAATCTAGTGCAACAGTTCTTGAGTAATATTCAATGCATGCGGAATTTTCATTTTAATTTCCATCTACCTACAGACTCTAACGAGAAAGTAAAATCAGAACTACTGTTAAGTAGAAAATAACCTTAACTTCCACTGTATTCATCCATTTTCTGTTGCTGTAACAAAATACCTGAAGCTGAGTACTTTATAAATAAAAGAGGCTTACTTTACTTCACAATTTTAGAAGCTGAACATCCAAGATTGAGGAGCCCAATCAGTTCAGCATCTTGTGAGAGACATTTTTTCTGTGTCACAACATGGCAGAGAAGCAGAAAGAGAAATGACCACATACAGGAGAGGTCAAGTTCATGGGCGGACTTCCTTTATAACAACTCACTCTGGTGAGCAGTAAGCAGGGTCCTTCCATAGGCTCTACCTCTTAAAGGTCCCTCCACTTCCACACCACCACACTGAGGACCAGCCTATAACACATGAACCATTAGGACACACTAACCATATCCAAACCATAGCTCCACCCAGACCACCTCTCCTCCTTCCTTCTGCTAGAACTGATTGAGAACTAACATTCCATGGCATATGGTAACCAATCTGAGGACAAAATAAAAGCATTTCCATATTACAGAACACTGATTTCTGAGATGTCATTCTCTTTGTCTGAATAGCGCAAATGGCTTCAGTTACTAAAATAATAATAATGTCAAGAGTTGAGGTCTAGGTATTGCTTTTAAATTGAATTCTACTTCTTTTGACCCTGTTTTCCACCTGGGTTATTAAAAACACATTCTATGCCTCTGGGCATTGATTCTGAGCTCCAAAATCAGGAGCTTGTAATCCTGAAGCTCAGTTAACTATGGGAAGCTTAACTCCACACATCATTCTCTTCCTCATCTTAGCGTGGTCTCTAGGTGCTTACTTACAAAAATGGACTGGCCATCTCTCTATGTTCCGAGAGTGAAAAATGCCCGTAAACATACGGAAACCAAAAAAAAAAAAAAAAAAAAAAAAAAAAAAAAAAAAAAAAAAAAAAATCCATGAAAAACAGAAAAAAATTTGCTGGGTCTGGTGGAGCATGCCTGTAATCCCAGGGGCTCAGGAGGCTAAGTCAGGAGGACTGCGAGTTCAAAGCCAGCCTCAGCAACAGCAAGGTGCTAAGCAACTCAGTGAGACCCTATCTCTAAATAAAATACAAAAAAGGGCTGGGTATGTGGCTCAGTGGTTGAATGCCCAGTTACTGCCCACCCCCCCCCAAAAAAAAAGAACTCGATGAGAACAGATATGATAATATATAGTTAGAAAAGAATAATTAGGGGTAAAAGGGAGAGGGAAAGGCAACGCCACTAACAGAAGAGTTGATGTCTATAAAACTCCCTGCCTTCTGGAACAGTATTAGTTGAAATAATGTGATGAATGCTCTGACTTCCGTATGAGCACTCCTTAGGGGTGTAAGCCTCCAAAAGCCTCCTACCTTCAGCCTGCTACCAGTCTGCCTGACTCCCTGAATAGTTACGGTGGTCTCCAGAACAGTACGAGCCCCTCAATGGGTAGGAACTTATTCTCAGTCCCATGATCTAGTGTCTAGTGATTATGGATCTGAAATTTAAAGCCCATGCCAGAGACAGAAGCCAGGATTAAAATATCCCACTGAGCAAATAAGCATTTTTCCAGTTACTGTGGGAGCAAAGAAGGAGCAAAACTAAGCTTTTGTCCTCAGTTCTCATTACTCCATCCATGAAAAGCTCCCAGTGGCCCAGCATAGTGAGGACGTTCACGGCATTTTAAGGAGAGCCTGTGACCCACAGTAAAACAAATCACATGTGGATGAGGAAGCAATAGAAAATCCTCCCTGTCGGCAGCGCTTTGTCCCTGTCTAGGGAAGAAGAGAAAGCTTTTGGACGCAGCCTCGTTGGAGGTTCTGTGACTCCTTCCAACTGAGACCAGCCACCCTGTCTTGCCCAGGATTCTACCAGTTCTTACACTAAGAGTCCTGGACAAGCCAGGATGGTCGGCCACCTACTCAGTTCCCTCCTTGGCTTAATCCCTCAGAACTCCTGTGTTTCTGAACTAATGTCCCCCGGTTCTGGGCTCTACTCTGAGCTTGGTAACTTGATGCCCTTTGCTGCAGTGGGTTGTGACTGCTCCTTTGCTGTCAATCTGCAGGACAGGCACCAAAACTGGAGCACCTGCTCCCCACCCCAAACTTCACAGAATGCCTGCCACATAGTGGGTGCTTGGTATGCATTTGGAAGTGAACTTTTGTCACAGAATAGTGATCTGAATGCCTGTACCGTCCTCTTCTCTCCTCCTCTCTCAGATATAACGGTTTGTGCCCATGATCACGTCAGCTGGCATCTGATTGGAATGAGTTCTGGGCCAGAGCTGTTCTCCATCCATTTCAACGGCCAGGTCCTGGAGCAGACCCACCACAAGGTCTCCGTCCTCACCCTCGCCAGTGCAACGTCCACTACTGCAAACATGACCATGAGCCCAGAGGGGAGGTGGATCGTATCTTCTCTCATCCCCAAACACTTCCAAGGCAAGGCGCTCCTCTGACAGGCTTGCTTCCGGATGCAGCCCTGCTTCTCTGCATCAGCCCCTCCTCCTGCACCTTTCAAGCCACCCCCAGCCCAACACACATGCCCTGGTTCCTAACAGAATTTAGATACTCTGCTTCTAGACATAGAACCAGGGCTTGGGGCTGAAGGAAGTGGAGAAATTGGCAAAGATTTTTTTAAATGATGAAAAAGCTGAAGAGAGCCCTACTTCCTCAAAAGGAAAAAAGAGGAAGGAAACAAATGTTATGGAAAGGAATTCTTTCTTGGGGGTTGTCACATGTAGCCAAAGGAATAGACCTGGAGGCTAAAACAAGACAGACACCCACAAATTATAGAAGCACCAAGGCACCAAGAGTGCCAAAATTTTAACGTAGAAGCCACGCTGTAGGATGAGATGAGCACAGCCTGGCGCAGGGGAGCTTGTCCGAGGAGTGCAGAGGGGATCGTGCACAACCCACAGCCCAGGGGTGGCTGTGGGGAGCATCGAGGAAGTAAGGCGGGATCGTGGCACCATGCACGCACAATCGCCAGTTGTTCTATTGCACATTTTTGCTTTAAAACTGCTAACCCCTCTCCTCCTCCAGGCCACCGTGCACACCCAACAGTCTTCTTTTCACACTCCAGCACCAATGAGTGGTTGCTTTTGCATATGTCTAGGTCATATAACTACTTTCTTAGGTTGGAAATGTGGATTTTTTAAATTATTGTTTTATTCTAAGTTGTTATAGATGACAGCAGAGTGCATTACATTTCATATTGCACTTATAGAGCACATTTTTGCATATCTCAGGTTGTATACAGAGTATGTTCACACCATTTGTGTCTTCATACATGCACTTAGGGTAATGATATGGATTTTAATACAGACTAAGTCCCGGAGTTCTTGGAAACAATCCTTAAATTTCACTCCTAACTATTCAGAGTTGAACTCACAAAACTAGACTCGATGATGGAATTCACAGAAACATTAACATTTTTTGAAGAGCTCTTCATTGTCTGTTGAAAGAGTTGGTTAATCATTTTGAAATTGTTATTAAATACTGCCATGAATGGCTCATGGTTTAGAAGAAGGTCGGCAGTAGTGACATGAGACATGGGAATGGACACAGGCTCTGGGCATCTTGCAGGTCAATATGTTTTAGGCTGTCCCAGGATATGCAATTCAGCCCCATATTGCCTACCCTTATGGTGATGAGCAAAGTTTGGGAAAGATATTGAGGAAATATGTGAAACCATCCTTGCCTTTGAAATCATCTTGCTTTTTTATAGTTTCATTTGAGAGAAGAAAGACTGAGAAAAAAAAAAATTACCCCAAATAAATATATAATCGATACTAAAATATGGAGATAAAAAGGTATGCCAAAAACTACCAAAAAAAAAAAAAAAAACTGCTAAGAGTAGGGATCATGTGTACAGAGACTAAAATCTAAGTAAATAATTCCTTTATAGGAATAATTTTGTTACCAAACTAAGGTGTGTCAGCAACATGTGCCAGGAAGAACTACTCCAAGGTATCCTTTGGTTTTCTTTTCACACTGAGCAACTAAAATTATGTTCAAAGTAACAAAATTGCCACAATATCCACAGAAGATACAGTTTCTAATAATAATAAAATAAAAATAGAAACCAACATTAATCAAGGATAAGCACCATTCTGTGTTATAATTTTATCTTAAATGAGAATTTCATTAACTATGTACTGTTGTTATCTTCATTTTTCAAAGACAAATAACAATAAAAATTAAAATTCACAAGATCTAAATTATAGGGTTTGCTTTTGCTTTTTGCGGTGCTGGGATAGGACACAGGGCCTCCCACATGCTGAGATTTGCCACAGAGCGATACCCCAGGCTTAGTCATAGACTTTTAAGGGTCTAGAAATTACAAGAAATCTTCCTGCTCCAGAAGAAACAAAGGGACTGACTGTTCCCAGGTGTTTCCGGTAGCACTGGTCATCACTCTTACCTCCTCCCCTCCACTGCCTGGCACTCCTACTTCTGTAGGCCACAAAAGAAGTTCCAAACCAAAAATGCTCAGAAGTTCAGAAACCTGAGCATTACTTTCACTGTTATTGTTTAACTCTTCCCCAAACTGATTTTAAAAATATGTGTTTTGATCAACAATTTCTTTTCTCAATTCCTTCCCCGTCTTTATGTCCTACTGCAGCTGGGATGCAGGCTTACATTGACATTAAAAACTGCCCGAAAAAAAACCAGGAATCCTAAGAAACTAACCAGAGATCAGAGGCGACACATCAAGAGGTGGGAATACTTCATTGCTGCAGAGGAAGTCATCTGGGACTACGCACCTGTCATACCAACAAACATAGACAAGTGAGTCCCTGGGCTTTGTTTTGCCCTGCAAAGGTTTGAGACGTGTTCTTCAAGGCCCTATGTGTGTGGGTGAAGTGTCACAAGTGGACAGCTTTTCCCAGAGACACGTGTGTTTGCTTCCATTCAGGCCTCCTTGTCAAAGACAACCTTGCATGACCCCAAACTAACTCAGGGAACTCAGCCCAGTAACAGCAGTCACTGCAACAGCAGCCCCTCCGGTAAAATACTTGCTGTTGCCAAGCACGGCACTCGATCCTTCCTAAGAGTTTTACTGGGTTCAGTTCTATAAGCTAGAGACTGCTCTTAACTTTTTATAAGAGAGGGACTGTGTCAGCGATATTAAGAAATCTGGAAATGTGAATAGCTCTTGAACAGCTGAGAAAGACTGAATTCACTCGTAATAAGAGAAATGCAAAATAAGCTTCATTGGATTACTGGTTTTTGCCTATCAGGCTCAGTTCAGATGTCGGGCTGTGGGAAATAAGTATGGTCATATATTACTGGTAGCAGAATACATTGATTGGTAAAGCCATTCAGGAACTTGGCAAAATGTATCAAATTATAAATGCATATATTGCCTGCAAAGCCAGCCATCCCACTCTGGGAATCTAGCTACATAGGTGTTCCTGATCACAGGTAAGATGATGGAGGTGCAGGGCCTTCAGTGCTATACTGTTAGCAGTAGCAAAAGATCAAAACAACCCCAACTGTGTAGCAACAGGGAGCATGTTTAATACATCATGATATACCCACACAATGGAACATTGTGAATCTGCCAAAAGTCAAACAGACAGAAAAGGATGCCAAATGTTCTCTATATGCTAATATAAAAAGTCCTAGAAGATGTCATTAAGTTAAAGTCAAGATGTAACACAGAGGGAATAAACAGCCACCTTTTGTTAAAAGACAGGGAGATAAGAATATTTATATTTGCAAGTAACATTTGCATAAAGGTTATGGAATTACACACATAAAATTAATATAAGTCAGAAAAATTGGGAAGCATATCAGTTTTAACTATAGTGAATATCATGTGAATGTATTTTCTATTCAAAAAATCAAGAAAAAGAACAAAAATGGAATTTGGCCAGGATCATATAATTAGTGACAGAACTGAGATAGGACTCTGGGCCTCTTTGGCAACAACTGGTGTTTTTTCACTGCTCAAAATAAATGCATAAAATTAATACTCTATAATGGAGCGTCTGCTTTTGCCAACTAAGGCAGAAAAGAGCGTCAGAGGAAAGTGCTTCCTATTGCTGGCCCTAAATCACTTATCCTGGTGGCTCAGAAGATGGGTGAAGAAGGTCATTTTTTGGTCTGCACCTGAGATTGGGTGGATAGTGAGAGGGAGAGCCCAAGAGCTCGGAGCTATGACTAATAAAGATGGTGAAACTTCCTGGTGAACAAAGTGCCTTAGGGGCTGAGAAGCACCTGAAAGCCAATAAGGGAATCATCGACTGAGAGTCAGGAAAGACTGAAAAATGTCCTAGAGTGTCCTAACCTTTCCTGCAGTGTGGTCCTTTTCCCAGAGGCATCTAAAGGTCTGCTGCATGAGAATGACAGAAAGGTCTTTTCTGGTACCTGTGACTCTACCAGTGGTGGAAGAGACAACTAAGAAGTTTCTAGTTTTCCAACTAGATGAAAAGTCATCAGGACCTTGCAAACTACAGAAACTTTTTAGAGAACTTGCATTTTAGATGACCCAAAAGCAGAACTTCTAAGCACAAGGGTTTCCCCATCCTACTGGGGTCTCTACTTGAGGAAGTGGTTTAATTTTTCTCTATTATTATTTCATTTCATTTTAAAGAAAATATAGGTCTCTGCACTTGGACAACTTCTCAAACCAAATTGGAAAATATTATAAGAAAGTTGTTTACAAACAGTACCAAGATGAGACCTTCACCAAACGTGTAGAGAATTCCAATATTAAAGAAGAAGGAATTTTGGGCCCTATTATCAGAGCCCAGGTCAGAGACACACTCAAAGTAAGTAACATAAAGAACCAACCATGAAAGAAATGAAATGGCAAAAGAGATCACAGCATGCCCAGTTGTTTATATTTAAAAGAAAAAGGTGCTCATGTGACTTTAAAGGCAGTTTTTAATTTAAAAACAATTATCAAATATTTGCATTTATTTATACTCTGCTTAGTAATACAAAAGGCCTGGGACATATTATTAAATTATAAATGAATAAAACAAAGAGTGAATGTAGCAGGGTGGAGTATAATGAGAGACCAAAGAAAACAAAGCCACAAATAAGTAAAACAAAATCCACACCATATGATCCTAAGAGACCACACACAAATTTGGTCCTAAACTTTATGACAGCCAACTAGAAAAAGAAATACACCAGAGCAAGACTTATGCAACCATAAAAGATAAACACAATTTTCTGATACTGAAACCTAAGGAATTTTGCCCATAGATCCTGCAAGTGAGGGGTCTGTATAATGTGGGAGACAGCATCTTTCACAAAATTCCTACAACTTTTGCAGAATATAAAATGCTATGTAGCATCTTTAAAATAATATATCTCCCTTTTCTTGTCACCGTAAACACAGTGGAGTAAAACCAGTTCTTTAATGGGATCTAGGTATGTAGTTTTCTAAGGATTGGTCTCTGATAAAGGTAAATTTAGATATGAATTAAGAACTTAGAGTTTTCATCGGACAATTCTCCTTAAATATTACATCATATCACTGAGATGCATAAGGACTGATCAGCAAGAAACAGAAGGTTTTAATCTTTGGCAAGATCCTAGGATGCAGTAATCCACAGTTTAAGGGTGATTTAAAGGCTTTGGTAATCAGCCACGCAGAAGATAAGAATAAGACTCTCATTGGAAGGTTAGAAGGCCTAAGCCCATGCTGTTCATTCCAAAACAGGAAAAGATAAAAGCATTTCTTGTGCTTCTCCCCTTCCTCATTTCTGGTTCATTCTAGGTGCTCGAGTAGGTATAAACATGCCTCATTGGGAATTCAAGCTCTGGCTATTTGTACCCTGCAGGAAGAAGGCTTTAATGACAGTGGTCCTAGGAGATCTGGCAGGAGAGGGACCATGACCTAGAGATGAGAAGGACAAGGTTTGAAATGAGGTGTGGTCCAAACTAAAAGGAGACCAGGAAGCAGGTGGAGACCAGCTTGCAGAGGGTGACACACTAGGAGGAAAATGTAATCTCCCCCAGGCTTTCCTCTAACGTCTTCCACTTTAATATGAGTGTGAACTCCTCAAAACCTCTTGCCAAATTTCAGGAGAGCTTGTTGCTCAGATAAACAGAACAAATTTTCCCCTGTGCTTTTGTGTGCACATGTGAGCACCAGGACAATTTTTCAAACAAAATTAGAATATATTATCAGAAAGTTGTTTACAAATGGCACCAAGATGGGACCTTCACCAAATGCATGGAGAATTCCAATACTAAAAGAGAAGGAATTTGGGGCCCTATTATCAGAGCATGTGCTTGCGTGCGCGCGCGCGCGCGCGCACACACACACACACACACACACACACACACACACAGTAAATATGCAAAGATAACATCCTTTGTTAGTTCTCTCAAGTGACCTTAAACACTGAAGTAATAAATCTAACCTTGTAGATCGTGTTCAAAAATATGGCCAGCCGAGTCTACAGCATTTACCCTCACGGAGTGACCTTCTCTCCTTATGAAGATGAAGTCAATTCTTCCTACACCTCAGGTTGGAATCTTTTACTTCTACTGAAATAACTAGTGGCTTCTGAGAGGCTTCCATATTTTTCTATTGTCCTCCTTACCCTGTAGTATAACTAGTGCAGTTAGTTGTTTACACACAGGGATATCCTAGGAATCACACCCAAGCCCTTCTCACTTCAGGCAAGTTGTCTGTAGTAGTAACACAATATGGTAACCATTATTAGTGTCATGGCGACCCCTAGTGGAGCAATACTGGATGACTACATGCTAGTCAGAATTCATGTAGTATTTCTTAAACAGTAAAAAGAATATGCCCTCCTATTATTAATTGGTTCTGATGAGAGTCAAAATATCTACTTTTTGTTCATTATAAAGAAATCATTTTCTAAATGCAAAAAAGTGAATATACTTTCTTTCAGGCAATCACACCATGATCAGAGCAGTTCCACCAGGGGAAACCTATACTTACAAGTGGAACATCCTCGAGTTCGATGAACCCACAGAAAGTGACGCCCAGTGCTTAACGAGACCTTACTACAGTGATGTGGACATCACAAGGGACATTGCCTCTGGGCTAATAGGGCTACTTCTAATTTGTAAGAGCAGATCCCTCGACAAGAGAGGCATACAGGTATTTTGTGAAGTAACCCCTTAGAAATTCTGGGCATTTCTTCTGGATGAAACAAGCTAGATGTCCTTGCTAAATAATAGGGTTTCCTTCTAGAGAACAATAACTTCCAAGTAATCTTCTTTAGCATGAGTGTGATGACATTTACTATTTGGGTTATTATTTTTTTTTTTTCTTTTCTGTTTCATGTGGACTCTCACTGCACAAGGCAAATTTATAGTGTGATATCATATTTTGTCTTAGTTTCAAACCCCATGTCTGTTAGTGAGGAAGTGACTTAACTTCTCCTAATTTCTTCCTTTTATCAAATGAGCAATACCCCTCATGAAAATTTCACACAGAAGCTTGGGAGCTCAGTGATATATTACCTGGCAAAACAGAAAGCTTTGCACCCACCTTTTTATTATTTCTAGAGACCCACAATAGAGTGACAGGAAAGACTCCATGAAAGCAGGTGCACTTGGAGACATCATTTCTAGTGAAGCTGGACCAGACAGTGATCTTTCCCTGGTGAGACTTAATTACACAGAAGAATGTGATCAGAGTTGGTTTTCCAAGCTTATCTTCACTGAAAATTAGTATCTTAAAGCAATAACCTAAAATTCCCACTTAAGCTTAGTAACAGTGAAAGAGGTGCCATCCCAAGGCATACTGAAAAAATAGATGCCTGGGAAAAATCAGAAATAGATACTTGAAAGATGCTGATATGTTGAGCAGGTGGGAAGCTGGTAGGAGAGGCATGAGGCTTCCCTACTGAACCCTTCTGTCTTGGCCTCTGTTACTTTTTGGAACACATGAATCAATCACACACTTGAAAGATGTTAAGAGGTAAGTAGACGTGCAGCTGTCATGGTGAAAGCGGGATTTTTCTTCTGGGATAGTTTAGTCTCTGAATTTTAGAATCTGCTGTTTGCTTTTGCATACTAGTTTTAGCTCTGACAAATGCTTGGTACACAACGGGCTCTCAGTGCCTTGAACTGAGCAGCCTCCAGGACAGCTCTCCTCTGGTGTCTGTGGAACTTGGTGTTTTAGATAATCAGCAGGAACATTTGTTTCTGAACACAGCCTTTTCACCCTCCAGAAAACAGCAGACATTGAGCAGCAGGCTGTGTTTGCGGTGTTCGATGAGAACAAGAGCTGGTACATTGAGGACAACATCAACAAATTTTGTGAAAATCCTGATGAGGTGAAACGTGACGACCCCAAGTTCTATCAATCCAACATCATGAGCAGTAAGTTGGGGCACTGTTTTTGTCCATCAGGTGGTTGAAGTAAGCCTGTGACTAGAGGCAGAGACAGGGATGTGGATATATGCTCTGAAAAGCAGTTCTCTTATTCTCACTTCCAATTCAAGGACTTGGTGACAAAACCCTGGGGTGATAGGGCTGGAGTTGTAGCTCTGTGGTAGAGTGCTTGCCTAGCATGTGTGAAGCACTGGATTCAATCTTCAGCACCACGTAAAAATAAATAAATAAAATAAAGGTATTGTGTCCATCTACAACTAAAAAACATATATATATACATACATATACATATGTGCACATATGTATATGTATGTATATATATGTGTGTGTGTGTGTATATAAAAATAAAAGAAAACCCAGGATGATGTCATTGCAGCCCAGGCTTGTTATTTTTAAGCAAGACTAGTCATCCTAGGCACTTCTTGGTCTCCTACTCCCAAAGTGTGTGTGTGTGTGTGTTTGTGTGTGTGTGTCTGTGCATATGTATGCATGCATGTGTGTATATGCATGTGTGCATGTGTGCACACGTGTGTGGGGGTACGTGTGTGTGCTCAGTGATATCTGGGGACTCTACACTTGTGCAGGGTGAATACTCCTTATTTAAGGTCAGGGTGGAAACAAGATAGGTAATCCAAAGTTGGATTGTCAAGTCAAAGTAAAGCAAAATGAGTCTGGGAACCCAGAGTCTGGGAAAGGCAATGCATGAAGAGGTTTTAGGTGAGCACTAAAAAGTTCAGAACAGAAGGAATTCCCTGAGCTGGTGTTCCAAAGTTGCTGCAGTTCCAAAGTTCACTGGGGAATCCGAGAGAACTTTCACTAAGGCAGCTAGAAGCAAACTGCTCCATGACAGGGTCCCTCCTGTGCCTCAGAGTCAAGAATCACCTTCTCTGGTACTCATAACTCTGAGGATGAGTTCTCCAAGGTCTGTTCACATAGCTCCAGATGACTGACAATTTGGGATTACCAAACTGACAGATGCCACGACAAATCATTCTAAGTGGAAGTTATTCTCGCTTTCTTCACATAATTTCATTTCAGCAGTGAATGTAGACCAGTGCTATCCAAAAAAAATTACACATGAGTCACATATGTAATTTAAAATTTTCTGGTAGCCACATTAAGAAGGAAAGAGAAATAAGTGATATGAATTTTAATAATGTGTTTTATTTAACCCACCATATTCTAGACATTATCATCTCAAAATACAATCAATATAAAAATTAGTAAGATTTTATTTTATTTTTACAGCATGTATTTTATTTTTACAGCACATGTCTGTCTACCACATTTCAAGTGTCCAATAGCCACTGTAGCCAGTGGCCACCATATTGGACAGTGTAGCTATGGACCATCTAGACAACCATCTAAAACTGGGTACAAAGTAATAACACATGTCAGTGGTTCAACATGTATGTGTTAAGTGCCCACCTGAAAGTTTGACCAGTGTCAGGCACTGTGCCAGTATTACAGGTAGAATAGCAATCTAAGCAGTTTCTATTCATAGAAACTAGATCTTTGATTTGATTACCACACTTAGTACCTAAGAAAAGAAAGATATTAGGCTGGGACTATGGCTCACTGGTACAGCACTTGCCTCATAAGCATGAGGCACTGGGTTAAATCCACAGCACTGCATAAAAATAAGTAAAATAAAGATATTGTGTCCATATACAACTAAAAAAATAGAAAAAGAAAAGAAAGATATTGCATAAAGCAGTATCTTTATAAAAAATGAAAATATATTAACACTTGAATGAAAATTATAACTTATACAGATAAGATTAGATGATAATAAAAATGATAAAATATGCTAAACAGGCTCTTTTAGGGGGACATTCATTTTTACTCAATGACTAGTATTTCAAGAAGATGAATTTTTTATGTTGTTCTTCCAGGTAGAATTATTCTGGACAATATTCTAAACTGACTTCAAGGACAGAGCACAGAACATAAAATATCTAATATACATTTGACCAATGAATGAAAGCCATTGTCTCTGTCCTGGCATCACTCACTTAGCTAACTTAGAATAAGCTCCCTTGGGGAAGTCTGCATTTGACCTTCTAGCCACATTAGACCTGGGAAATGTTATCTTGAATGACCACTGCTTTGACACCACCAGATGAATGCTGGACATGTGCCTTAGGGAGAACGAGATGCCTGCCCTTTGGGTGGCACCTGGAGTTCTAACAGCCCTTGCTCTTTCAGCTATCAACGGCTATGTGCCTGAGAGCATACCTACTCTAGGATTCTGCTTTGATGATACTGTCCAGTGGCACTTCTGCAGTGTGGGGACCCAGGATGATATTCTGACCATTCATTTCACTGGTCACTCATTCATCTATGGAAAGAGGCACGAGGATACCTTGACCCTCTTCCCTATGCGTGGAGAATCTGTGACTGTCACAATGGACAATGTTGGTGAGTAAGAGCATGGACACTTGGAGAGAAAGCTGACTTTGATCTCTGGTAAGATCTGTTGCAGCTCCCCAAATGACCACCACTGGTGGGTCCATCTCCCTGACCTCTGCAGGCTGTCCTTCCACTGCTTCTGCAATTTCTATTTGAAGTTCATGATTTAAATAGGTTCAGTCCTTTCATGTGGGTTTCATTGATACAATCTCTGGCCCAAGTGGGAAGCAAAGACACACCATAGCAGAAGGATACAGCATAACTCTGAGGAAGAAGCACAAATATTTCAGCCTCATAAGAGCATTTCCTTTTATCAAAATGTACTTATCAACTTTTTAAGACTGCCATGCTACCCAGGGTCAGCAGTCATCAGATACAGTCCTTCAAGGCTGCCTTGGGACAGCTCTGGCATGTTAGACTGAGTTCCAATCCTGCTCTGCCACTCCATATTTCATAATCTTGGACAAGTTACTTGGCCTCCCTGAGCTTCAAATTATTCATCTGAAAGACAGTGTAAGAACACCCTACAAAGCCACATCAGCCATGGGGTGTAGTATGCACCAAGCGCCTGGCACTCTACAAATGGTGACTGCTGGAGACATCCAGGAAATTTCAGATGTGTCAGCAATTTGTGCCATTTCAGAGACTCAAACTTGTCCTGGCCCCACTCGAATGATTTCTTAGAGATGCCTAAATATGCCTTGTTTGTTGGAGTATACCTCATCATCACCTCCTAACTCCAACTCTCAAACAAGATGCAGAGCTAAGAGGATGTTAATGATATTCAAATCCATTTTATTCTTGATCCACTCCTTTGTTAATATATTCTAAAATAGTGACTCTAGCAGCATCTGTGCTGAAGAGCTTTTTTCCTCCCTAATCTCCACTAATATTTTTGGTCTATATTCTGTTAAACAAGATAAGTACACTTATCATGTGCTTGGATGCCACAGCAATGTTAAATTGCTTTTAACATTTTTTTCTAAATATGCTATTCTCAGTTGATTTCATTATGTCATCATGGCCAATAATCCAGTTCACAGACTGGCCGTTGTCCATCAACCACACTGAGGCATCCCCAGCTAAAGTTCACTAGAAAGAACTCGCTACAGTGGATCCTGGTGTTTTCATATCTTTTCCAGCACCTTCAGCCGTCTCTTCTCTCTCTCTCTCTCTCTCTTCTGAAGGAACTTGGATGCTCACTACCATGAACTCCAATCCAAGAAGCAAAAACCTCAAGCTGAGATTCAGGGATGTTAAATGTATCCTGGAAGATGATGAAGACTCATATGAGATCTACGAACCTCAAGCACTTACAACCATGGGTACACGGAAAATGCACGATTCTTCGGAAAATGAACATGAAGAGGACATCCCTGACGACGATTACCAGGAAACACTGGCTTTGGAATTAGGAATCCGGTCATTCAGAAAATCATCACTGAATCAGGAAGAGGATAAACTCAACCTTACTGCCCTTGCTCTGGAGGACAGCTCCGAGTTCATTTTCCCGAGTAGAGATACAGCTGTTGACTCAAATTCTTCTTCCTCAAGTAACATTAGTAGGCTCATAGCTAATAACCTCACAGAACCTCAGAAAACCCTTCCTCACCCAGGAGCCATTAGAGTTGGTCCTCTGCAGAGTCACCTCATTGGCTTAGATGAGAACTCAGTTATCAACCCCTACATGACAGAGCATTCCAGCCCATATTCTGAAGACACCCTAGAAGATCCTATGCAGTCAGATGTCACAGGGATAAGCCTGCTTCCACCTGGAGCAAAAAGACTGAGAAAACGGGCGCATGCTACACATCAAGTATCTAAGGCAGAGAGAGGCCAAGTAGCAAAGCACAGTTTCTCCTGGATGAAATTACCAGCCTACAAAATTGGGAGGCATTTAAACCACGGCAACACTTCTTCCAGGAGACCCTGGAAGGACCTTTCTAGTGAGCCCTTAATCTTAAGACAAAAGAATCCATCCAAGACTTTGAGTGGGAAATGGCATTTGGTTTCTGAAAAGGGTAGCTATGAAATAATCCAAGACACTGACGAAGATGTGGCTGTTAGTAAGCTGCCAAACAGCCCCCAGAACGCCTCAGGGACATGGGGAGGAAGGATCCCTCCTATAGACAAACCTGACAAACCTAGTGATCACCCAAAGTTTCCTGGAGTTAGACATGAATCCTTACAGATAAGACAGGATGGAAGAAATAGTGGGCTGAAGAAAAGACCATTTCTCATCAGAACCCGAAAAAAGAAAAAGGAAGAGAAGCTTGCAGACCATGTTCCTTTCTCTCCAAGAGGATTTAATCCTCTAGGAGGAAAGGCCTACAACACATTTTCAGAAACGAGATCTGATCATTCATTGTTACCCCGCAAGTCCAATGAAACATCTCTTCCTGAAGAACTTAATCAGACATCCACATCTGCCAATTTTGGCTGGACAGTCTCACTTCTTGACCATAATCAAAAGACCCCAAACAACACTAGCCAGACAAGCTCCCATCCACATCTTCCTCAGACAGTGCCCCCAGAAGAGCACTATCACACATTTCCTATCCAAGACCCTGATGGAACACACTCTACTGCAGACCCTAGTCACACGTCCTCTCCTCCAGAGCTCAGCCAGATGCTCAACTATGACCTGAGCCATGAGTTCCACCCTGCTGACATGGGTCACACGTCCCCTTCATTGGAACATGAGGGCTGGCAGATAACTCCAGACCAGGATCAGATGACCCCCTCCTCCCCAGACCTCAGCCAGACAGCAGTACCTCCAGTCCTTTATCAGATGCTCCCTTCTCCAGACCTCAGCCAGATAGCCCCCTCCCTAGACCATGGCCAGAGGACCCTCTCCCCAGACCTAGGTCAGATGACCCTCTCTCCAGAACTTGGTCAGACAAACCTGGACCCAGATGAGGGTCAGATAACTCTTTCACCAGAACTTGGTCAGATAAATCTGGACGCATATCTGGATGGAATGACCCTCTCTCCAGAACTTGGTCAGACAAACCTGGACCCAGATGAGGGTCAGATAACTCTCTCACCAGAACTTGGTCAGATAAATCTGGACGCATATCTGGATGGAATGACCCTCTCTCCAGAACTTGGTCAGACAAACCTGGACCCAGATGAGGGTCAGATACCTTTCTCACCAGAACTTGGTCAGATAAGTCTGGACCCAGATGGGGGTCAGATGTCCCTTTCCCCAGGCCTCAGCCAGGTGACTCTCTCTCCAGACCTGGCTCAGACAATCCATCTTCCTAATCTCAGTCCAACACTGCCTCCTCCAGATCTTGGTCAGACAGCTTACCCTTCTGAGTCCAGCCAGTTGTGGCCTCTTCCAGAACTCAGTCAGACCATTCCTTACCCAGACTCTGTGCACATGCCATCTCCTCTACCATCTCCAACACACAGTGATGCTTTTGTGTCAGAGGAATTGGACCCACCTGTTGTAGTGGGCCTCAGTGGAGATGATGGAGATTACATTGAGATCATTCCAAAGCAGGAAGTCCAAAGCAGCGAAGAAGACTATGTTGAAGTGGAATTTGTGGCCTATGATGACCCTTACCAAACTGATACAAGGACAGACATCAACTCCTCCAGAAACCCTGACAGCATTGCAGCCTGGTACCTCCGCAGCAACAACGGAAACAAAAAATATTATTATATTGCTGCTGAAGAAATATCCTGGGATTATTCAAAATTTGCACCAAGGTTTGACTAGTTTTCTCTTTCTATATTCTCATTCTTTAACTACTGATTGAAAAAAAAAAAAAGGAGCTCCAATAGTGTGGGTAGGTAATTCTGGGCAAATAACATTTGGTTCCCCTCTTTCAACTTAGCCCATATTATTTACTTTATCAATTCCAAAATTGGTTTCTCCACTTTATATAATATCTGGACAATATCATAACAGTCACTGTGGGATGTCTATGATATTCTAGAGGTAAATAAGCCTCTTCCTGTCTCCTCTTACCACATGTGTTCTTACCCCCTCTTCTTGCTCCAGTGCAGTTCCACCTATTCATAGCTATCAGCTAATCATTATGATTTAATTGAAGTTGGCTTCAAATCTAAATTCTTATGCAGAAATCTCCTTTCTCATTTACTTGTTCACAACACAGAGTTTATAAAGGATCCATGCACTTTCTTAAAAGACCATTTTCAATTCAGTACTGCTTAGGGTAGAAAGCCATATTGGGCTAGGCTCTATATTCTGGACTGAAGATACAAAGAGAGAAGAGAGAGGAGGAAAGGAGCAAGACTTAGTCAACTACAGGTTCTCAGGGATACCGCATGGTGACTGTGCATAAACTATCTAGAAGTAGCTCATGGCTGTTACAAAGCTGTTACACTAATTAATTAAAAACCAAAGTATAATTAGACTATGCAAACACAATGTATGGTGTGACTTAGGCACATTAGTTCATTAATCTGATGCCTGGCATTTCCACATTAGAACTCTGTTTAAACACTTTTTCCCTGACTTCCTACTGAAAGGTAGCACCCATTACTCTACATGAACAACCAGTTATCCGAGGAGTTCTGAGGAAGACCCTGAGGGAACAGCTCTTAGGATCTGTGCAGAGTGGAAAGGGAAGGAATCAGCTCCTTCAAAAGCGTGGGTTCCACTCAAAGCCTACAACTTACTTTTATGGCAGAGTTGTTTTGCCTACTCCGTGTGTTCTCTGAGATTGTGTTCTGTGCTCAGAGTCATATGGCTGAGACTAGTTAGGGAGAAATACTGGAAAGAAGGCAGAGTAAGATTTTCTGTTGATGGTTATGGAATATCACAAATATGATGGGTTTGACAGACAAGCTTTTGACTTATTTCCATAGGCTTGGGAGATCTGAGAGTCAGTGGGAGAATTTGAAATCTACTGGCCCCAGACTGAGCTGATGAAAATACATGGAGAATAATGACCTGCATTTACATTTTTTAATTGTTTTATTTTGTGATGATTGCAGATTCATATGCAGTTATGAGAAATAATACAGAGAGCCCTTGTATCCTTTCCCTGTTTTTCCCAGTGGTAATATCTTGCAAAACTATAATCTTCCATCACAACCAGTATACTGACATCAATACTGTGAGGATGAAGAACATTCCATCACCACAGAAGTTCCTCTTGATGCCTTTTTGTAGTTACGTCTAGTTCCCTCCCACCACCTCCTGTCTGCTGACAACTCTGAGCTGGACTCCATTCTATAGTTTTTTGTCATTTCAAGAATATTACATAAATGCAACATGTAACTTTTGGGGAGTGGCATTTTTCACTCAGCATAATTCTCCAGAGACTCATCCAGGTTTTTGCATGCATCAGTAGTTCATCCTATAGCTGGGTAGTGTTCCATAAGATATCCTGTGCCACAGTTTTTTGTTGTTGTTTGTATATATTTAAGGCATCAGACATGATGTTTCTATGTATATCTGTACATTTGAAATACCTAAGTTTGGCTAATTTACTTATGCATTACCTCACATACTTGCTTTTTGTGATGAGAACACTTAAAATCTACTCTTACTAATTTTTAAGACCATACTACACTGTTATTAACTATAGTCACCATAGACCTCCTGAAAGTATTCTTCCCAACAAATGAAATTGTGTATCTTTTGACCAACATCTTTCCTTCTTCAAAGCCTCTGATAACCACCATTCTACAATCTTGTTCAATGTTTTCAGATTCCTCATATAATTGAGATCATATGATATTTGTGTTCTGTGCCTGGCTTAGTTCATTTCACGTAACGCCCTCCAGGTTCATCCATATTGTTGAAAATACATGATGTCCTACTTTTTAAAGTTTATGGTGCTCCATTGTGGATATGTGCCACATTGTCTTTGTCCATTCACTCACTGGGAGGCACTTAGGTTCGTTCCACATCCTGGCTGCTGTGGACAGTGCTGCTGTGGATGTGGAGTGCAGAGGTCTCTCTGACCGATCTCATTTTCTTTAGATACATGCCTAGAAGTAAGATTGCTGAGCATGTAGTAGTTCTGTTTTTAAGTTTTTGAGGAACTGCTATACTGCTTTCTATAATGGCTGTAAACTAATTTAACCGTACCCTGTACCAACAGTATATAGGGTTCCTGTTTTTCCATATCCTTGTCCACACTTACCTCTTATCTTTTTTATAAAAGACATCCTAACAAATATGAAGTGAAATCTCACTGTGGTTTTAATTTGCATTTCTTTGATTATTAGTAATTTTGAGCATTTTTTATATACCTGTTGGCCATTTTTGAGAAAGACATATTCAGGTCCTTTGCCCATTTTCAATTAGATTATTTGAGTTTTCATTATCTCCTATTCCACAGATTGTCTCTTAACTCTGTTGTTGATTGTTTCCTTTTCTGTGCACAACATTTTTAGTTTAATAAAATCCCATTTGTCTATTTTTGCTTTTGTAACCTTTCTGGGTGATCAAAGCCAAAAATACCTTTGCCCAGAACAATGTCAAAAAGCTTCACGTAACACATTTAGCAAAAGCAGCTATGGAGAGTGGCTGCTTTCAGGGTACAAAACACTCGTCACCCAGGGCCTTCCACAGAGGTGACCTTCTAACTCAGCTGGCCATTGTCACCTGACAGCCCAAGTTCTGCTTCTGACACTGCCTGGTGAATGGCCTTGTCTGCCTTTGATATTAAAATCTATGTTAATATGTACTTATATTTGTTCATCTACTTAGGTATTTGATAAAAATCTCATGAATAAGGCACACATAATTTACTACATATATTGTAGGAATACTATAAGACTCTACTATATACACTATAATAAAGAGTAACAATGTACATAATATATACGGAAATATGAGGAATTACATGAAAGACTCCAAAGAATCTTAGGAAGATTTACCTAGGAAATGATATGTGAGTTGGAAGCTAGAAAATATTTAATGGCCTGTGTTTTTATTTATTATTCATCCATCAAGCATTTATTAAAGACTCTCTGTGCTAGATATCACATTCAGAAACAATTTCCTAAATTCTTTTTAACAGTCTTTAATTTCTTCTTTTAAATAAATACTGTTGTTATCATTTCAGTGAAATGGACAATGAAGACACTGACGACATTCGAGAGGACACCACATACAAGAAAGTAGTTTTTCGAAAGTACCTTGATAGCACTTTCACCAAACGTGACCCTCGGGGGGAGTATGAGGAGCATCTTGGCATTCTTGGTCCTGTTATTAGAGCTGAAGTGGATGATGTCATCCAAGTAAGTCAACTTTTGAGTGCTACTAAGATCATCAGAGGAACTTCCACAAGCACCAGAGGTTGTAAAGGTGAAGGTGGTGAATGAGCTATTATTGGTGATTTATTCTCCAGAATTACAAATAATCACATTTATTTTCAAAGACTTTTTGCCAATCCATTTGACAATCTTTAAGACAAAAAAAAACTCACAATTTTTTAACTGCTGAAAACAGTATAATTTGGAGGATATCACACTAATTTCTTGTTTTGTTATTCTTTTTAGATATGCATGCAAGTGGAGTATATTTTGACATGTTATACATACATGAAGTATGTATGACTTTTTTTTTTTTTTTTTTTTTTTTGGTTCTGGGGATTGAACTCAGGGGCACTCGACCACTGGGTCACATCCCCAGCCCTTTTTTTTGTATTTTATTTAGAGACAGGGTCTCACTGAGTTACTAAGTGCCTCGCCATTGCTGAGGCTGGCTTTGAACTCGCGATCCTCCTGCCTCAGCCTCCCAAAGTGCTGAGATTACAGGCGTGCGCCACCGTGCCTGGCTTGTATGACTTATTCTAATTAGAATCCCATTCTTGTGATTGTACATGATGTGGAGTTTCTCCGATCGTGTATTCGTATATGAACATAGGAAAGTTATGTCTGATTCATTCCACTGTGTTTCCTATTCCCATTCCTCCTCCCTTACCTTCATTTCCCTTTGTCTAATCCAATGAACTTCTATTCTTCCCTCCCCCTTTAGTTCTTTAATTCTTCCAACCTCTCCTGAACATTCATCCAAACAGCCACTTCTCCAGGGCATTCCCGGTTAAACCCATTCATGCTTTGGGGAACTTTAGGATCCAAACCATAGCAGAATGCAAGGATCTTAGCTACTATAGTTGTTCCATGAAGACAGTGGAGGCAATAATCTTCTCTCAAGATAGGGGAATTTTAGTCACGAGAAACGATGGAAGAAACAGGCTAAGAGAGCAGATGGTGCTGGGGCACTAAAACTCCCCACGTGGTATTTAAGATCCTCCATCATCTGGTCCCAACCTGGTCTTCTTGGAGCCTCATTCTCCACCAGGTCCCACCCTCCGCTGTGTTCTTCAGCCACACTCAGATGCTTGCTATCCCCAAACTCATCCTTCACCGCCCCCTCCTCACAGGCCTGTTTGTGCTCTTCTGGGAGCCTGAAATGTCTTTCTCCTCTTTCTCGCTCTGGGAAAAGGAGCACCTACAGCACCTGCCGTCTCAGACTTGTGGCTTGGGCTCACATGTGTATGCCTCTCTTCGCCAGTAGCTTGGAAGCCTGTCACAAGCAAGGGCCAGGCCTCATTTGCCTTCAAATCCCCAGAACCTATCTCTATCATGTCATTTGTCTATAATGACCACACTTCAGCCTTGGGCCTGAGAATTCATGTTTTGGTGTTTCTGGGTAAACTATTTGAGCCCTATCTCACAGGATGGTTGTGGAAGTAGATGAAATATTATAAATAAAGTACTTTGCAATTGTAAGTGCTCTTATCTCACATCTGTCTACCTTGGCCTATCATGCTGACAATTTTTTGGTTTGGATTTTTGTTGAGCTTAAGTACGTTTGTGGATTGTTCCTAGGTACGTTTTAAAAATTTAGCATCCAGACCATATTCTCTTCATGCCCATGGACTCTCCTATGAAAAGTCATCAGAAGGGAAGACTTATGAAGATGACTCTCCTGAGTGGTTTAAGGAGGACAATGCTGTTCAGCCAAACAGCAGCTACACATATGTGTGGCATGCCATTGAGCGGTCAGGGCCCGAGAGCCCTGGCTCCGCCTGTCGGGCCTGGGCTTACTACTCTGCCGTGAACCCGGTAGGTCCTTCCGTCCAAGGCTCTCACCATCCCCAGCCTTGCACCTTGAGTCTGCTATGTGCAAGGATTGGATTTCTGTGTCAAAAGTCTGCCTAGCTTTCCATGAGGACATGGAAGGGTGTGTCAGCCATCCACAGCTACCATAACAGGGAGAGAGAAACATTTATTCAGTAAACAGGAGGGAGGATTATTTAAATGGCTGACCCCAGTTAGAGTGTCTGAGTCTAAAGAAAAAGTATTTATTTGCAATTTTCTAGAGCCCATTATTGCAGCAGTGTTCTTCTGCTCTTTATAAAAGGACTGAAAGATTGGGACTCCTTCATTTATCATTCCATAGTGTACATATAATCCCAGACAATATGTTGTACATGCTCAAAAAACAGCATCCGTTGAATTATCAATGTCATTATTATCATTATTACTGGGATAAAGAATATAGTCAGAGGAATGCAACATAATTAAGTAAAAAGTATCCAGGTTTATTAAGCTATTGATTAATAATTCTCAAATTCAGAGCCTTTAAGAAGAGATTTCCTTTTCAATATGATTAGTTGCCGCCTGAAGAGTGAAGGCAGTCCTGAGCAAAGGCGAACTTTTGCCGTTTTGTCTTCCTCTCTTCCAGGAAAGGGATATCCACTCTGGCCTGATAGGTCCCCTTCTGATCTGCCGAAAAGGGACACTTCACAAGGAGAGTACCATGCCAATGGACATGAGAGAATTTGTCTTACTCTTTATGGTCTTTGACGAGAAGAAGAGCTGGTACTACGAAAAGTCCAAAGGCTCTCGGAGACGCGAATCTTCAGGAGTAAAAAGCTCCCATGAGTTTCATGGTATGGTCCCCTGACTGGAATTTAATCTCTGAATTAATCACACTGCATCACAGTGAATCCTGTCCTTAGGTTTTCACAAAATTAGGCATTAGATCTTGGAGTAACCAGGAACTACTGCAAAACCCAGCTCCTGAACACCTGGCCGGTGACAGGGCAGGTGAGGGAGTACAGAGAAAGTCTGAAAGAGCACACAGAGCTGCTCCAGGAAGGCCAGCGTGTGTCCGCTGTGAGCGTGCGTGGCAAAGGGAGGAACATTACAATCTAAGAAGCTCATAAACCCGTTCGTGATCTCTAAAAGAGCGAAGTATCTACATAGACGAAATGATCATGTGTGTCTTTTCTAAAAAAGAATGTCCTATGTTCTTGCTCCAGCAGCTGTCAGGTGGCCACCGTGCCAGGTGGCCTGTGAGAAAGGAAACCAGGAGAGAGGAAACTAAGCAGGCAGCAGGTAACCGGAGGAGAGCGGCAAGAGAGCACGAGAAAGTGGTCACACTGGGGAAAGCACACCCAAAACCCATTCAGGGATTTAGCCTGAAGAGTGAAGGCAGTCCTGAGCACGTTGGCACATTCCCAACTGAATTACAGTTTTAGAGAAAGGCAGAATGCAGGATTTTGTGGGCAGCTAAAAATAAATAATAAAAATAAATAAATAATTCCTGCAATTAGGAAACAATGAAGACTACTAAGCCCTGTTTTGAGAGTCTGGAGAATGGAGGTATGAGGTGTAGTTTGAGATTTCTGATCTCTGAGGACCTGTGTGGGTAGTGGATCACTCAGGGTAACAAGAAAGTTGCTACTGCTTAAGGAAACAAACAAAATCCATTATATGCAACACCTCCAGCCATCCAGCAAGACTGGGTAGGTCCCTCCTCCCTCTTCTACCATTCACATGCTCAAGCTACCCTTCTTTTATCTTTTCTTGTTTTTAAGCTTTCTTCTGTTTCTAGGAGAAGTTTAATGATATCACCCATAAAGACACTTTGAGGTAGAGACAGGCAAGTAATATGATCTATTAGCTGCTCCAAAATCCTACCTATTCAGGATGAACTCTACTGATCACAAAAAAGGTTAAAAAATTCAAATATTAAAAAGACCCTATTAAGCAGTGTAGAGTGGAGTGGGAGACAACCAACAAACAGACTGAAAGCAGAGCTCTTTCCCTTCTCTTCTACCATCTGTAGCCCCCAGCCCAGTGTGCTTGGTCTCAGGAGCAGGAAGCACACTTTAGAAAACCATGGCCTCTAGAAAGGCACAGACTGCAGAGTCAGACAGGGTGGTTCTCGGCTATGCCCTTGACTCACTGCGTGCCCTGGAGAAACTGTTTCTCGATTTCATCAAAGAAAGACTCAAAAGCATCTGGAATAGCTTCAGCCCCAAATGTGTTGCAGTCTGAGGCTCTGCAATGTGGTAATCCCCATGCTGTGATACTCACCAGGGCATTTTACAGACAGACCACCTGAGTCCCCAGTCCCCAGCTCAGGCCTTCCTCTGAGGAATACCCTCAGTAAATATGCAAACTGGTGACTATGAGTGGACTCATTCAGCTCGATTTAGTGTTTACTGAGCACATATTGTGTCAGGTCTTCACTTCCATTTCCTGATGGACAGGTCAGCAGTGCCCCCTAATCATCCCTCAAGATGCCCTTCACTCTTGTGAGCTCTATTTCTTAAACAGGAGCTAAGATGAGGGGTAAAAGCTGGTGTTCTGAGGAAGTCCACAGCTGTCCCCTGTGATTTTAAGGGTGCCAAAAGGATCTCAATTCCTCCTGCTCAAAAAATTCCCTTACTTGGCTTTAGGAATTCCACAGCAATTCCTTTAATATAATAATAATAATAAGAGAAACTTTCCCTCTCTTCTGTTCCACTTAAATGCTTGGTAGCACTAGGTTTTATCATTAAAATGTTGCAATGTATTTGTAAGATGATCAAGTTTAGCAGGTGCTTTAAAAAATTTTTTTTCACTAAAGGGAGAGTAAATATAGCTGGAGAACCCTAGACACCTAAGCTGAGAAGAGGGCAGAGGAGCCACCATATCACACAGATGGCCATGGGTGGTGGGAACACTGAAGATAAACTCCAACTTCCAGATTTATCCTGGAACACTCTGACTTCAGGAGTGACAAGCTGCATGTCCCCTTACTCTCACATCAGATTTGTATCATCTGCCCAGATTATCTCCATTTGTTTGTGGCAAAGGGACATTTACACTATTGATGTGAAGGATAGATGAGTGGAGCAGAGAGGGAGAGGCACACTACCGGGAAGAGTGGGAAACCTTGGAATGGGAGCTCACTGCACTCCTGGAGGCTGGTGCACAGGACAGGAGAAGGACCTGGAGGTTCTGGTTCTGTAGCCTCTCACTGGTCTTGTGACACACAGGAGGGCCCTTTTACGCCTGGTGGGCCTGGGAACATGGAGTAAGTGAGGAGGATGAGTGATGGTGGGTTGCCCCACATTTCTTTATCGGCCTCCTTCCCGGAGCATACAAGTTTCAATTGATTGCAATTCCCTGTCGTTTCAGCCATCAACGGGATGATCTACAACTTGCCTGGCCTGAGAATGTACGAGCAAGAGTGGGTGAGGTTGCACCTGCTGAACATGGGCAGTTCCCAAGACATTCACGTGGTTCACTTTCATGGCCAGACCCTGCTGGCACGTGGCACTCAGCAGCACCAGTTAGGGGTCTGGCCCCTCCTGCCTGGTAAAGAGCTGGGCAATGGAAGGGTCCCTGCTAAGAAGTAGCTGGACAGGACAGCCTTAGCATCCATAACTCCCCCTCCTCCTCTCCTTGTGCGTCCACTACCCAAGGGGTCAAAAACAGGATTCTGCCATAGATCTGAGGCAAAGCCATATACCAAACTGTATACAGTGTATAAAAAAGCTAGTGTATGATGGGTGCAGCCCACACCGGCGAAATGTGTGGTGCAGTGTGTTTCAGCAGAGATGCTGTGTTTCTCCCAAGCTGCTGTCTACTGAGCAGATCAGGTCTCCAGCAGATGACAATATGCACACCAGAGGGCTGGGGCAGATGAAGCTTTTTCTGTTGGGAGGGAGATTAGAAACTTATTAGGGCTCTGGATTCTTGAATTCTACTCCTGGCTCTATCACCCTGATGGTTTTAGGTCCAGGAATCATAATCTTATACTGACACATGCACATGTTTGGAGAGAAGAGCTTTGTTTGTTTGTTTGTTTGTTAATGGTTGTAAAAGCTGAACAATAACATCAATGGGATGATCTACAACTTGCCTGGCCTAAGAATGTACGATATGTAGAATAATGAGAAAATGTAGGTTTAAGCAAGCCACAATCATCAGAAAGGACTTCAGTGTACCGATGAGCTGCTTGTAGGTGTGTCTATTCAGGCAGCAGGTGTGTGAGCAAAACTAGTGCTGGGTGCCACTGATTCTCAAACGTCAGAGGCATCATAAAGACCTAGGAAGCTGGTTAAAATGCAGACAATAAAAGCAGAGATTCTGTTCTCAGCGGGTTTGATCTTGAGTGGAATTCTCAAGTAGTCTCCCCTCCACGGTGCTGTCTGAGGAGCTTGTGAAAGGCTGTCCCTTGACAAGCCCTTGGGTGGGGATGTCATTATGTGACTCTGCTTTAGATGCAGGCCCACAAGGTAGTGGTGGTGGTGGTGGTGGGGAGGGTTCTTGTTCATTTGTCACGTGCCATGACTAGCCAATAAATCTAGAAAGACCTACTCTATCAGAGACAGAGGGATTGGGTCAAACTTACTGCTTCTTCTATTTTGTTTTGTTTTGACTACCATGGATTGAACTCAGGGGCACTTGACCACTGAGCCACATCCCCAGCCCCATTTTGTATTTCATTTAGAGACAGGGTCTCACCAAGTTGCTTAGCACCTCACTTTTGCTGAGGCTGGCTTTGAACTCACAATCCTCCTGCCTCAGCCTCCCGAGTTGCTGGGATTATAGGTGGGTGCCACTGTGCCCAGCTTACTGCTTCTTTTTTCACCAAGTATTAGCACATCAGCTGTACTTCCCAAGAGCCTGCAAGATGGACTGAGCAGCCAGTGTGGGCTGGGTCATTTAAACCTCCAAACCTGAGTATTTGATTGGAGGCAGGAGAAATGGAGATACCAGTTCAGTGTATTTGAGGGGGATGACCACAAATCATATTCAATAGAATTTAAGTACAATGTTAACTGGCAAAGAGTGATATTAAGTATCAGAATGAATAACCAGAGGTAGTATAAACCTCATTCTTTCAGTGCTTTTCTGAAATAATTTATGTAAATATCCAAATATGTAAGCTTCTAAGAAAACTGAAAATACAAGGAAAGGATGTTTGTTTTTATTTTCTTATTTTAAAAACAAAAAAGAAAGATGAAAAGAGGAAGGAAATGAGCAATATTTTTGAGGCCTGATCATGAGTCACTCAAGGTCACCTTGATCCTTGGGACTCTGAAACTTTGTTGTTCATGGGTGACCTGTAACATCACATTAGATAAGTGAAAGCTGCTTTTTAGTGTGGGGTGATTCATTTTTAGTAATTTGTGTGTGTGTGTGTGTGTTTACTTTGTAGTTGTTTTTGATTCTGTTGGATGCAACTTGCTTGCCTAGAGAAATGGATAACTCTCAAATTCTGTGCTACAGCCTCTGTGATGCAGGAGTTTTAGGACCCTTGGAAAGCTGTCAACCACAATATTAACTTGTTCATCTTTGGGTATATAATTTTGTCCTTAATTCTCTATCTGAGGTTCATTTACAACTCTTGAAATGAAAGCATCAAAACCTGGCTGGTGGCTTCTAGACACAGAAGTTGGAGAAAACCAGCGAGCAGGCATGCAAACACCTTTTCTCATCATCGACAAAGGTACCACCCAAGAGCTACATCTTGTTCATTAGCAGGAGAGCCTGCCTGTTACCAGAATACTGCCAAATTTCAGATTGCAAATGTTCAATCCTGATAACCCCCATGTGACAAGGACATATTTTGTATCTGGAGGTGCTTAATTCTGGCCCAAGGTCTGAAGGCACTGAAAACATGCCACGTGGTTCAGAACAAATGCAGTCCTCTTAATTGGTAAATCATCCCTCCTCCTAATCAAAAAGAATATGTAATAAATTCTCCAGGTTCCTAAAACAGAGTGGGGAAAAGGTAACAGGAATTACAAAATGACAGAGATAGGCACTGAACTTGGCATGTCAGTATTCAAGAGACTCAGTTTCAACCTGCCATTCTTCAAGCCTTCACTGACAGTACCTGCTGGGTACCACTGTGCCACATCCAGGCCACACCCTGGCTGGCCACCTCCTCCCCTGATGGTGTATGGATCATCTGTAACTTCCAGGTCAATTTTTGAGAACACAGTCTCACAAGGGATAGTACTTAAGAGTTGCAGAATAGCTTACTTTAAGATCCAAGCAGTTAGAAATGGACTTAAAAACCAGTCACATTCCAGGATTTCAGTTCTTTTCCTCTGGTGGTGGCACTATTAAAATTAAGTCACCAGTCCTGCTAGCGCACTTCCTATTTTATAATGAGACATATTTCAGTCCATGCCACACAAGGTAGATAGAAGCAGTTACTGGCCCATCACAATGTCTAGCCAAGGATCTTTGACTTTGTCGTGTGAATTTTCTAAGCAAAAACTAATCATTGTTCGGCTTTTCATAGAATGTAAGATGCCAATAGGACTAAGCACCGGTATCATATCTGATTCACAGATCAAGGCTTCTGAGTATCTGAGTAAGTATTAACATCATAGCCTGTGGATGGCAACCCTACAATTGTGCAGTGTTCACCCTGTGGAATCATACATGACCACACTGTCCATGTGTCAGTTCTCCTTTCCAGGCAGGCTTTTCTCTACCACCACATAATGAGACATCTCCATTTGAGGTGCTCACCTGGTAGTGGAAGGTGCACGAGGACAGGCATTAAAAGCCCGTTAGTTATAGTCCCCATTAATAAGGCCCCTTGCCTGTTTAGGAAGCTTTACTGATCATCCACCCTATGTCAGGAACATCTAAGTTTCCTCAGTCTGCCTGAAATCCTTCCAAGACTGAGGCCTCGATCAAGAGGACGATGAGGCTCCCATATGGTCCCTCCCTTATTTTCCTGGTGTGGAGGCCGTCAGCAGCAGCCACGCCAACAGAACTGAGAAAACACAAGCCTGGCCTGCGTGAAAGAAAGGGTGGGTGGTGCTGACGGCTGAGCAAACACAGGCTGAAACAAGATTTCATCACCGAGGTCTGGCTTGGTACCAGGACCCTGTCAATTGCCCGCTGTCCTAAAGGGAGCAGGTCCTGCAAGGATCTGGTTTTCCACTGGATTTAACTCACTTAAGAAATTGCTATGACCCTCTGGGTTCAATCCCTAGTACACCTCTAGCGTACACAGGCATCCTTTATACGATTCTTTTTTTTTTTTTTTTTTGATACCAGGTATTGAACCCAGGGGCATTTAACCACTGAGCCACATCAAACCTTTCTATATTTTATTTTGAGACAGAGTCTTGCTAAGTTTCTGAGGCTGGCCTCAAACTAGTGATCCTCCTTCCTCAGCCTCCTGAGCCACTGGGATTACAGGTGTGCACCACTGTGCCTGGCCTGGTCTCACTTAGACTATTCTTATTCTGGCACTCTTTGTGTAAATTTGAAATTGTCTGCAAATAAAATGTTAAAAAATAATGCAAAAAAAAAAAAAAGAAAAGAAATTGCTAATTAGTGTTATTGTTTTTTTTTTTCAAAAATTCATAATAAGTGTTTTTTCCTTCTTTTGAATTTAGCTTATTGGGAGCCCAAATTAGCAAGATTAAACAATGTTGGATCATATAATGCTTGGAGTATAGAAAAAATTGCAAAAGAATTTGCCTCTAAGCCTTGGATCCAGGTATGTCTTATTAACCTGATAATATTTACTGCTATTATAATAAAATGACTGCAATTTAGTAATTCTCTTTGTTGCTCTTTTGATGTTAGTAGGGGAAATAGCAACTAATAAACATGATTCTCAATACTTTACATCTTCAAAATCAACCACCTAAGAGTGGTTCTAATAATATCCCATTTTATGGATGAAAAACCAAGACAGAGAGATGTAAACTAACTCTCCAAAGTGACACACAAATAGGTAGTGGTTTAAGCTGGGTTCACATCCAGGCACCCTTTGCTCACATGTGGATTGCATCTAGCCATTTTATGAACTTACTGAGACTGTAAGGCTGGCTCTGGAGTTCTGAAGAGAGCTGACTGCACCAGGAGGTAAGACCGAGTGTGACTCACTGACAAGGCCTCTGCTCGCTGGCATTCCTACACTGCAGGTGGACATGCAAAAGGAAGTCGTAGTCACGGGCATCCAGACCCAAGGAGCTAAACACTACCTCAAGTCCTGCTACACTACTGAGTTCCAGGTGGCTTACAGTTCCGACCACACCAACTGGCAGATCTTCAAAGGGAACAGCACCAAGAATGTGATGGTTTGTACACATGTTTCTGTCTGAATCTCAAGACTCACCCCGCAGTTACTAGGACTGTGCCCTTTTAAAATTACCTTTGTGGGTGCTAGAAATGTGAATGGCTTTCTAAGGGTCCTATGGAGGAATGTGGGGACATGATAAGTCTATGTATTACAAATTAAAAGGATAAGCAGAACTGCTGAAACTCCAAAACCCCACAAAATTTGAAAAAAAAAAAAAAAAATCCCTTTATCATCAAACAAAGCACCCAGCTGTATCAGATTGGCAGACAATGTACAGCAGAGGGGACTCTCTGGTCTCGTTCCTCAGGACCCTCATGCTAGAAATTGGCCACCAAGAGTTCTGATTTTATTTTGTTCTTCATTTCAATGGACAAGAAGCAAACATAGGGTTATGCCAGTGATGCTCTGAGGTAGTACGACTCTCAGGTGCACTTGGGGCCATGCCTGAGGCATGACTGTGCCCAGGTGGGCATAGAGCCCTGGCTTCTGCCCCTGCCCTCGCTGCCCTCCCCAGAGGAAGTGACCTGAGTGCAAGGACACCAGTAACCTGTCTGCCATTATGACACCTGTAACCTTGAACCTGCCTCATTTTAGATCTTGTGTAAATCATCTACTATTTACTATTTTTCTACATTATCATTTAGCTCTTTCTAATGGCCAAATTCGTTGTCATATAACAGATTAAATCATGAAAATCTTAAGTTATGGTTCTTATTAACCCACATTGGGAGGAAAATACAGACTGCAGTTGAGTCTGTAACTTAAGGATTTCCGCATTTATATTCATGAGGGATATCACTGTGTAGGTTTTTTTTGGGGGGTGGGGGTGGATGTACCGCTTGTGTCTGCTATCACAGTAATTCCAAACTCATAGAAGAAATTGCTGAGCAGGTTTGCTCTGATTTTCTGCTGGCATTTTCTTACACTGCTGTAGCAGTGAATCGCTGGGCACAGTGTGGTTACTGTCAGGTGGAGGTCAAAGTCCAGGCTTCCCAATGGGCCTCCTGGGCACCTTAGGGGAGACTGCTGCTCTCTGCTGCAAGAACAGGAGCCTCGTCAGGGCCTGGAGAGGATGAAAGTCCTGGGTTCCTATTTTCACCTTCTCTGACACAGCCTCAACCAGGGCATTTGAGGGTACCTCTTCAGTCTCACAACCCTGGGTCTAGGCTTCCCAGTCAGCCTTGGCTGTTGTGAGCGGGGAAGGGACCACAGGGTTGTTTTTTTGTTGTTGTTGTTGTTGTTGTTTTGTGGTGTTTGGCTTCTATAGAACAGTTATTCTCTAAAACTTTTTGCCAGGCTGCCTCTTCCTGGTACTTTAACTACAGAAAGCAGGATTTGTTGGGTGATTTTTTGTCTGTACCCAAGGGTGTCTCCACGTAGCTGACCTCTTCATCTCCAGACGTGGATATATGAGGCACTAAGGACACTCAGGGAGCCCACCTCCATTTTGTTCCATGGGCCCTGAGAACTCTGGTCAGTCTGTTCTTTTCTCTCCACCTTTCGGAGTCTTCGTATGTCTCTTTTATGTACAATGTCCAGGGATTTTAGTTGTATGTAGCACAGGCAAAGTACATCTATACCATCTTCCTGGAAGTGGAAGTCAATTATTACTATTACTATTACTATTATTGTTATTATTATTATTGGTTCTGGAGATTTAACCCAGAGGTGCTTTACCACTGAGCTACATTCCCAGCCCTTTTCGTTTTTTGAGACAGAGTCTCACTAAGTTGCTTAGGGTCTCACTAAGTCGCTGAAGCTGGCTTTGAACTTGTGATCCCTACCTCAGCCTCCAAAGCCACTGGGATTACAATTATTTTGACTTCTTGATCACATTGATTCAAATGACTCAAACACCCTGAAAACTTGATGTTATAATACTAAGTTAGATCAAAATATTATTATAAAATTACTGAAAATTGTCACATGACTAAGCTTTCCTCTGTTCTTCTAGTATTTTGATGGCAATTCAGATGCCTCTACAATAAAAGAGAACCAGTTTGATCCACCTATTGTGGCTAGATATATAAGGATCTCTCCAACAAGATCCTATAACAGACCTACCCTTCGACTGGAACTGCAAGGTTGTGAAGTCAATGGTAAGGCACAAAAATGCATTATCTTCTCACTGAATCTCTAGGGCTCAAATTGGGGGCTATGGAGGATAAGTAGAATTCTTAGATCTCGTCCCTCAATTAGACTTCAAGAAAAATCTCCGTAATCAGAGGCTCCACTCAGGCAAACTCTCAGTGACCCACCACAGCAGGGTCCTAGGTTGAAATTAGCTCCATCAATCCATTATCAGCAAGAAATACTTGAGATTCAAACTAAGCTTGACTCTTCCAAAGACTTCTAGGCTACACAGACTTTTATGTAACAAAAGTATCTGCCCATGTTTCTAAGGTATCTTGCTGTTCAATGAATGTTTTAAAATCTGAATCTGTTTTCCAACTTCATGATCACGTTCTATATTCTCTTTGGTACCTATGTAGGTACTCAAGTCTTTTTTTTTTTTGTAAGCTGCTGTCTTTTAGGGCATGTAAAAAGACCAATGGTGTAAAATAAAAATTCTAGACAATCATAAATAGTCATAATAAAGTTCTACCACAGCTAGCAGGGATGCTTAGAGTTTTATCAACTATTCATTTCTGACTGCAAGCAATGCTTTCCAGCATTTTCCACTTCAAAGCACACAAAGAAAATATCATCATCTGCCTAACAATCTGAGCTAAACCAATAAAGTAACTGGCCCAGGACGTAGCTGATCCTGGCCCCACCTCAGCTGGCCACTCAGGACTGGGGTGGAGGTATCAGAACACAAGCACACGGGAAACTCACTGGATCACTCTGGGTGGAAGTTACAGCACACTCCCTAGGGGTGGGTAAGGAGCTGGGACTCTTGGTGGAGAAAGCAGCTAAACCTTGGAATCACTTTCTTATAAAGCAGATAATGGAGCAGTATACACTTGACACTCATGAGGGATATATGGGTACTTTGCCAGTGTCCAGATAGCCGTAGTATGCAACACCTCCATATAAAATGCGACTTTTGTGCAGACAGGATTATTCCTTGAAACAGTTCTGTAAATCACTGGGGCTTTTTCTTTCCATTTAGTAAATGGTATAAATTGTAGATTTGTTCAGATTATATAGTCAAATTACCCTGTGACGTTCAATTTTGTTAAATGATTTAAGACATCTCTTTTCTATGCAAGCAGCATTACTTTGTTCTTACTTCACTTTCTTGTGTATAATTAGCATCAACAGCAGCTGTTCCTTCTAGGGTTTCTGTCACCTACTCCCAACCTACCAAACATACCCCCCAACACGCACACACAGAAAGCAATGTATCACTTTGAAATATGAGTGCATGTTGTACCAGCAAGAACAAAGCATCCCAGGGTGGGCAATCGGTGAGGCTCACTCACTAGCTATGCTCCTTACACAGCCTGGCCACCTGGGATATTCAAGTTATACCTTGGCAAAATTCCAAAGGATACATAAAATGAGTCACAAAGAGTTGAAAGGAAAATACTGAATGGTCACCACCAAAGATTTGTTATACTCTCTTTGTAGCATTTGTTAGGAGAAGAAACAGAGTGTTTTCTACATACAGCCATGCATTGCTTAACAACAGGGATATGTTCTGAGAAATGCACCACGAGGCAGTTTTGTCTCCGTGAAAACCTCAAAGAGTGTCCTTCCACAAACCTAGATGGTATGAGCCAATCACTCGATGCCATTTTGATTGCATCACAAGAAGCAGAAAACAAGATGTGTGCAGCTACTGCCAGCACAACCCGACATACTCTTTACAGTAAGCTATTTTTATTACATAGAGGAGTACATTCTAAATAATGGTAAAAAGTGACTACACAAGCCAGTAACATGTAGCTGTTATCAAATATCACGTAATGTTCACAATTTTATGCACTGTACTTTTATACAATCAGCAGCACAGGCATTTATTTTGCCAGCATAACCACAAACACATGAATTACATGCTGTGTTATGACATCACTGAGCAACAGAAAATTTTCAGCTCCATTATAACTTAATGGGACCTATTGCACACGCAGTTGGCCATTAACTATAAGGTCATTGTGCAGCACATACCTCACAGGGATGGTTCAGAGTGCTGTCTTCCTCAAAGCAAAGACTGAGGTTTCCACATGGTGAAGGAAGCAGGGGAGTGTAAATATTTAGAATTTATATTTATTTATATTTATACAAATAAATGAGTGAGTTTGAACTCAGTTTCTAATTCTTTTGACTGTGTTATGTTAGGCAAGTTACTGTTTCTTGATGTATTTTTTGTCTTCTCATTTGTAAAATTAGGAACATTAAATAATACATTCAAAGCCCAAGAGCAATGTTTGGCACGCAGATTCAGTGTTCAGTGTTGTGATCAATGTTGTTATTGTCACTTGGTGTAGATGCTATTTCTGTGTCTTCTGCAGTGTAAAACACCATGCAGGGGATATTGGTGCTGTATGATTCATCACATTCCTTTTTTCTTGACAGGATGCTCCACACCTCTGGGAATGGAAAGTGGAAAGATAGAAAACAAGCAAATCACAGCTTCCTCGTTTAAAAAATCTTGGTGGGGAGATTACTGGGAGCCCTCCCGGGCACGTCTTAATGCCCAGGGCCGTGTGAACGCCTGGCAAGCCAAGGTGATGCAGACCTTTCAAATGGAGTTGTGTCCTCTCTCTCAATCTCTCTCCCCCCAACCCTCACCAGAAGAAAACAATGGCCCCACCACAGGGGGGAGCAGGAGTGTCATCTCCTGTCTGCAGATTAAAATCCTAAGTCTGAGACTCTAGGACATCTGCTGATCAATAGCTCTAGCTCTGACTTTGGTTCAGAGAAGTCATTTCTCATCTCTATGGTTTCTGCTCTAGCCTTGACTTTAACCAGGAGGGGACAACATTTTTCTGCAAATATTTTAGGCTCCCTGAGCCATTCATTCTCACTTACAATACTCAACTCTGCCATCATGGCTTGAAAGCAGCCACATACAACACAAAAATGCATGTGCTGATGGCAGCTTCCAGTTCCCGATTCAGACAAAATTACAGATAAACGAATGATTTAGATTTACCACGTTTCTTATTTTTTCTTCACAATTTAGCAATATCTTTCATTTTCTTTAAAGTGCCATGTAAGCTTTTTTGTTCTCATTTTTTTTCATGAACTTTGGACATTCCTTGAGACAACAGGAGTCATGGCTACAAAACCAGGACTATAAATCAGTGACCTAAGATAAAGAGACACCTTCAAGAGAGTTATATTCCCCTGATATCAATCCACTGAGTAATTCAGGTGACTTAACTTTAGGATAACTGTTAACAGTTGATTTATTTTACTTTACTTCTTTCTTCAACTGACCAGAGGATCAGAATGGCATAGGTAGCTATGGGTAGCTATGATCCCTCCAACCAACTAAATCCAAATTCCCAATTTAGCATTCTCCTATCTCCCTCTCTTAAGAAAGCTAGGGTCCAATCTCCTGGGTCCCCTGTAGAATTCCATATCCTGCCCTCAAATTAGGTCTCTAGAAACGAAACGACTATGGTGTTACTAGACCCAACCCAGTCTTAGAAACAATGTCTGTGCCTCCAAACTCATTCTGCCCATCGTGGAATCACAGAATGCTAACACAGCAGATGAGGCATCTGCCTAGGCCTTTCTAGTCTAAAGGCACAAGAGAGTAAGTCATTTTTGCTTTTGGTGGTAGAAGCAGGACTGGAATCCCTTCCTTCCAGTATGAGGGCCAATGCTCCTTCCTCCTTTGGAAGTAGCCCAAATGCCTTGTTTTGTAACTCTGCAGGGAGGAAAGCTGGCATCTAGAGCAGTCTAATTATTAAAGTTGTAATATTATATTATACTTATATAGTAATATAAAAAATAAAGAGAGCTATCACCCAAAGCTTTCCCAGATGATCCTTTAGACCTGTACATTGTAAACCTTGTTACTCCCGCTCCATTTTATACCCCTTTAAAAAATTTGCTCTCTAATGTAGTTTGCTGTTAGTCTTTGTGATGTAATGAAACCCAAAGATGAAATGCTAATTTAAAATTTTTAGTTCTGTCATTTTAAATATGTAATTATGGGACAGAAATATCTGTTTCATTTAACCTTCTACTAGAATGAAATGTGTATATGTGTATACACACACACACACACACACACACACACACACACAAATTTTTGAGACACAGTCTGGCTAAGTTGCCAAGACTGGCTTTGAACTTGTCATCCTCCTGCCTCAGCCTCCTGAGCAGCTAGATTACAGGTGTGTGCCACCTGGCCCATCATAGTATTTTAAACAAACTCACATAAGGAAATATGTTCAGATAATTTAGCAATTTTCTGAAGGAAAATTCATTTCATTCATTCGGCAACTATTTACAGAGCACCAACTATATTCCTCACATTGTTGTGAATACCAGGAAATGAAACTAAATAAGTCCCTGCCCTCAACCAGTAAGGTTCAAAACAATTATTGTGCAAATAATTATTGCACACTGTATAAAATACATCAATAGAAATTTAGACATGTTGTGGCAAAAACAAGAAGAAACAGGGAAGGCTTCTAAAAGACAGTGAATCCTAAGGGTAAGATATAAAAGGAATGCTCTGTGCATTTCTGAATATACTGATTTAAAAAAAAAAAAAAAGCAAAGGCTGCAACATATTCCTTATCCATGTGTTTTTATCATTTCATAGGCTAACAACAACAAGCAGTGGTTACAAATTGATCTGCTCAAAATCAAGAAGATAACTGCAATTGTAACACAGGGCTGCAAGTCTCTGTCCTCTGAAATGTATGTGAAAAGCTACACCATCCACTACAGTGACCAGGGTGTGGAATGGAAACCTTACAGGCAGAAATCCTCCATGGTGGACAAGGTATCTTGACAAGAGAAAGCATTTTGAAAACTGGGCCATGATTAGAAGGATAACAGTACCTTACATTTTACAAATATGCACCAACATGCATGTCTTTATGTCTTCCAACTCCTAGTTCTGCAGGTGCCTTGTCTCGGCACAGGGACCTAGCACATCACCTTTCTGCCTTGACTGAGCCACTTGTGAAATAGTGAAAACAAAATACCAGGGGATGGTATGAGGCTTACGTAGCTCTGATTGAGAAAGATTGCAAAGGCATCCAGAAAGCCTTCCACTGTGAAGTGATACCACATTAACATTGCCTTAGACATACTTGGTATTTGTGACTGATTGAATGCTCAAGATTATAAACCTCTGTATGCTATATTATTATTGAACAAACAACTGTTATCCTTTCTGATGCAGAGACTAGCTTTCTGGCAAGATGAACTTCTCTGTTACATTCTTACATCTTAACAGGTGGTTTAAAATGCTACCAGAAGCAACACCACAGAGATGTGCATAGTATTCCAGGAAGGGTAATTGGGCTGAAGCCAGGATGAGAAGCAGGGAAAGGGATTGAAAGCTACTGAGTTCTCATCAGGTGCTCAGCACTCATCTCTGTTAATGAATTTGTACCCATTTCTCACTTTTTAAAACCCTGGTTGTCTGTTTTACTTCTCACCATATGAGGTTGTCCTCATAACAGGGTAAGCATCGCGGCCAGGACCAAATAGTGACTTAGCTTGTGCAGTGTGTGTCAAGCTTGGAGAACTTGCCAAGGATCAGAACAAAACAAAACCCTACATACCAGTGTGGTTGAGAATATATAGAATATTCTAAAAAAGATGAACAAAAATGCAAGGCCATATTTTAATTTAAATGTTAGTAATAACTAATCATTTATTGATGTCCACTACCTGACACTGGCACTTGTCATGTGTTGCTTACACTTTTAAATCTTCCGTGTGGTAGAATTTTATTATCCCCATTTTGCCAAGAGGAAATGGAGAATCAGAAAATATAATTAACTTCTTCAATGTCACAGAGCTACAAAGGGGCTATGAGCAGAGATGGTTTTGCAGCTACTCCCCAGCACCATGTCAGATTTATTTTTCCTTCACTTGACTCACATCATTGGTTAAATGAAAACCCTTTTCTTTTTTTGCAATTTTTAAATTTTATTTTATCACTGCCTCTCTATTCCCCAGGTGTGACTCCTTAAAGGAGTCTGCCTGGCTTGTGACTTCGTGACCGAGGATCATCTCTGTGGGGGCATTGTTTGATGCCCAGAGTTTCAATGAGAAGAATCTTTAAAAAAACGTAAGTTTTTAATACTAATTCTACCAATATTAAAGATCTTCTCTTATTTTTCTTTCAGATTTTTGAAGGAAACAGTAATATCAAAGGACATGTTAAGAATTTTTTCAATCCGCCAATCGTTTCCAGGTTCATCCGCATCATTCCTAAAACATGGAATCAGAGCATCGCGCTTCGCCTGGAGCTCTTTGGCTGCGACGTTTACTAGAGACTGAAAAAACAGAAGAGACTCTTTAGCAGCTCCGACCATTTAAAGTGGACAGTGCATTTTATGGCTATTTTAAATATTAACAATTTTCCATTATTTCTTTTTTCTATTAGAGAATAACAATTTTTTGAGAATAAAATTTTATATAAGAAATTTTTATAATGCAACTCCTTGCCGCCATTCAGTGGCTATTTTCTACTTTCACTTGAACATAGATGGGAAAATATCATGAACCAATAAGAAAATGACATCTTCCACAATGATTAAAAGTTCTATATAAAGTAATATTCATGTAGTTAATATGCTTCATTATAGCTTTTTCAAATCCTATATATATATTAATAAAAGAGAATCATTATAGCTTTTTCAAATCCTATATGTATTAATAAAAGAGAGATTACTCTTGTAAACCCTTTATGACCTGGAAAACTTTCATTCTTATGCTTTTCTTAAAAAAAAAAAAAAACAAACCTGTGATTTATGAGAAAAGAAAAAAGGATTTTTAAAAATGGTTTGTTGCTCCTGATAGCAGAGAGAAAAACAATGTTACCATGTGAAATGATAAGTGCCTGAAGTGCCCTGTCTTTCCTGTATGATGATGGTCTGCTCCTTCTACATGAGCAAAGAAAGAAACATGATTTTAGTGTCCCACTAGATTTGTGAATCTGTCCTGGTCTCCCTTGGGACTGGCTGCAAGTATTAATGTTCAAGCAGTTGTTGGATATTGTTGTGGTTTGCATATAAGGTGTCCCAAAAAAACTCATGTGTGAGACAATGCAAGAAGGTTCAGAGGAGAAATGATTGGGTTATGAGAGTTTTAATATGATCAGTGAATTAATCCTCCTGATGGGATTAACTGAGTGGTAACTGATGACGTGTAGGATATGACTGGAAGAGGTGGGCATTGGGGGCCTGACTTTGGGGTACATATTTGGTATCTGGTAAATGGAGTCTCTTTCTGCTTCCTGATGATCATGTGAGCCACTTCCCTCCACCACACTCTTCTGCCTCACCTTAAGCCCTGAAGAATGGAGCCAGCTGTCTCTGGACTAAGACCTCTGAAACCATGAGCCCTCAAATAAACGTTTCCTCCTCTACAACTGTTCTAGTCAATCTTTTAGTCACACCAGTGAAAAAGCTGACTAAAACATACATGAAGCAAAACCAAAATAACCATGGGAGAAGTAAACACGTGTCTTTGGCTTCATTCTGGCTGGCACTGTCTCAACACAGGTTCACCTAAGGAAAGGCTTATACCTGTAAAACACTATTTAAACTGCTGACTCAAAAGCAGCTGTTCCTGCTGTAACTGGCCCTTGGCTAGATGGGCAAGCTGTAAAGGTGTTCTGTCTGTCCCCTTTTCTCTGTGGCCTCAATCTCCTCCTCTTCCTTCCTCCAGTAGTTTCTCATCACTCCCTCCCCTAGGAACTTGGGATCCAGTGATCCTGAAGATATTGTGGGGCTGGGAGGTTTTGTCATCCTTGAAGTCACATACGGCAGTAGAGAATATCTAGTTTTGTAAAATAAACCACCCTAAAACTCAATTATATTTGAGTTACCTCAATATTATCTGAGGTAAGAGATATAATAGCTAAATTTAATCTTTTACCACATCATACACCATAAATATATATACATACATAGTTTTAAACAGAAAATCAAACTTAATAACATCATCAACAAATTTGTCATCTTTCATGGTTCTGTGGGTTGACTGGGCTCAGCTGGGCAGTTTTACTGCTGGAACTCTCCTGAGGTTATAGCAAGACAATGGCTGCAGCTGGAGTTATCGGGAAGCTCAGCTGAGTGCTGTCATAGCCAGTCTCCTCACCCTCTCCAAGTAGTTTCAGGTCTTCTCCTCACAACATGGCTTCTGCACATGGTACTTCCACTTGATGTCTCCAACAGGGCAGGTGGACTTTTTATGTGGTGGTTCAGGCCCAATAAGCAGATGTTTGAGGATTAGGTCGCAGAGGCTTCCAGTCCCTTGCAAGCCTGGACCCAGAACAGGTGCTGCCTCACTTCTGTTGCATTATTTTGGTTAGTGCAAGTTAACAAGAACGGGTCAGGCAAGATTCGGTGTAGGAGGAACTATTTACGATGTGCATACCAGAAGCCATAATTCACTGGCTCTTCATAAACTAGCAGAGTTGCCTATAGCACCTTCAGGTGGGGTGAGCCCTGCAATATGCAGGAGAACTTCAAAGTCTCCCAAACACTGGCTTTCTAGTTTGTATTTCTGTCATTTCTTTTCTTTCATGATTCATGTCACTGTTCCACCACAAGTGCTCTAAGGTTTTCATTTTATTAAGAGCAAAGTACAGTGTCTGGAATTAAAGGCGATATTCCTTTTTATCTTCAGGGCTGGTCCCACATGTAGTATCTGTTCAGTCACAGAGAGCCCATGTTCAGAAAGACCCCATACTTAGGTCAATACTGCTGTCATCCTCTTGAAATCCTTCATTTTTGAACAAGGAATCCAACATTTTAATTTTACAATGAGCCCCTCAAATAATGAATCTGCTCTCTACTGCAGAAGTGGTCAGGATTTCTGTCAATCTAGAAGCTACTGAGGCATAAGAGGGGTAATTAAAGCATATGGCATAATAGGAAGGGAAAAGATGGCAATGGAGCATAAGGTCCAGTTTCCTTATTCAATATGTGAGAAAAATAAGGGCCCAAAGGTAGCAGTTTGCCCAAGACTGTTGCTTAGGCGTGTCAGAGCTAAGATGGAAACCAGATGATCACACTGCCAGTTTCTCTTTCAGTCTCATTTCCCTCCCATAAAATGGAACTTATACTTATGATTCATTCCCCCAGACAGGTAGACATGAACATTAACTAACGACTGTTAATTGAGCTGGAAAACACCATTTGGGGATGAATAAAATGTTTGGGATACATCTGATTTTGAAATGAAAGACACTTCCTCTTTTTATTGCTCTCTTTGAGGTTACTTACATGCAATTACAACTTTGCATATTCTATCCTCCACTGACATAACATAGCTGGTTGCTATGGAAAGGAGCGAAATGACTCAAGAGAGAAATCATGACCTGGGAGGAGAAACCAAGAGATAAAACTCTAAACATTATTAGTCATTCCAATTGAAAGTTGGGCAAGACAGGCTATGAGCGAACCACAGATACAAAGGGCCGCAAGACACGGAGGCCACTTCTTCAGGATTATTTCAGCAAGTGCCAGGCGACTTTAAAAACAACTTTGAATAAGCACTGTTTTCTAAGTTTGGGACCATTATGCCAAACTCAGGTAAAGCATTAGCCAAATAGTGTAGATCCTCCCAAGAGCCATGAATATTTCACCATTTGTTTCTCTGGTTATACCAAGAAGGAACACTTCACAGGCAATAGATTCTGGCTGCACAATTGGCACATGCCCCAATGCAGTGAGCCTAACACATACTTAAAAATCCAAGAGTTCCAGCTGGGCCTGGTGGCGCACGCCTGTAATCCCAGCACTTTGGGAGGCTGAGGCAGGAGGATCGCAAGTTCAAAGCCAGCCTCAGCCATGGCGAGGCACTTAGCAACTCAGTGAGACCCTGTCTCTAATAAAACACAAAAAAGGGCTGGGGATGTGACCTAGTGGTCAAGTGCCCCTGAGTTCAGTTCCTGGTACAAAAAAAAAAAAAAAAAAAAATCCAAGAGTTCCGTGTTATCATTTTTTCGTGCCCCAATAGAGAGGCAAATTGTATGGAAAATTCTGAATGACTAATACTTCTAAGTTCTTATGTTCTTGTAGCCTAGAGATAGGACAGGCAGTGAGACATAGACAAAATGACTATGTATGGAGTGACACTTACATGGTCAATGCCTGGGTAACAAACAGATTTTTCATACCCAAGTATTGTGCTGGGAAAGACTACAGAGCTTTAAGATTTTTCTACCTCTCACCTGTATGAACTATCAGCACCAAAACATACATATGTATTTTGCACTTTGGTATATATGAAGAAAACTTAATAAGTTTTTCCAGTTATTAAATTAAAACAATAATTTTAATTAACTTCTCTATATGTACTAACATTTTAATTTGTTCTTTAAAAAATATTAAGCTATTCTATCTGTGCAACATAGCACTATGATAAGCTTTGGAGGGGAGAGTACACAAGAAAAGTACAAGACTTCTCTGGCTCTTTCATCACATCATCCAGTTTGACAGAGAAAACAAATAAACATAAGAAATATGCCTAATGGATTATACGCTAAGGTTTAGGAGTAGAGTGAGACTTTGAAAGCTTCTGGAGAAGATTTGACCTAGGTGACTGGAAGAGAAGAGTAGATACGCACAATGGCCATCTGTGTAAACCCCAGAGGAGCAGAATGGCCTAGGGATTGATGAAAATTGAAGTACGAGAGCTTTATGCCCTAACTTGGGACCTTGTGAGCTTTCCCAAAATACCCACCAATTCTCCCAGTCTCCGTAATACAATCTGGCAACACACCTCCCTTCTTCACCTTCTGCACCATGCTTATAAATCCAGTGTGTCCATAAGGTCAAAAGAAACAATAATAGCTACTTGAGTGGACCTAGCAATACTGGGATGGGTAAGAGACACAAAGAGATACAAAACACCTATAATCTGCAAATTGAGAATGATTGATGGTGATGACTAGATTGAGAGCAGGTCACCTTTGGAATATTATGGAAGATTATTTCATTGGACATGATATTAGTTTGCTTAGGGTGACTGAAGAATGGCACTGGAGTGGGGATAAGATGGATAAATGTTGTGTCATATGTGAGGAACTGACAAACAGATGAGACAGTCACAGGGGATCTGTGACAATGACAAAAGTAGAAGGTGCTTATGTAATGGTTTTATTTTGCTGTACCACTAGTCCACATCTGAACCACTCCCAATTCATCTGCACTTTCACATTTTGCACTTTGGGCCAGCTTCTAAATGTGTTAGGGATGATGTGCAGATAAATTTGTACCCTTCCTGCTTTTTATTGGCATGAACCTTGGTTATAGGTTTACTACTCTATTTATCTCAATTGTCTTGAATCAAAGTTCCTCAGGTACATTCCCAGTGTGCAAACATCACCACCATCCACCACTCATTACTTTTTATTGCTACTCAATTTCCTTCCTGTAACGTGATGCTTCTCCCAGGAGGTGGTGTTCAACTGTACTTAGAGTTCTGAAGACTTGCACACAGGTCAAGCCTTAATTATCCACTAAACAAATAATTGAATAATTTGCATGGACTTTCTATAGTGAATTTAAATGACCTGATTATTTTTTTCTCAGGAGTAGAGGCAATTAACATCAGTTTACATACTGAGCCTAGACCTCATATGAGATTTAGAAAAAATATCCATACATAAATTGGAAAATTTAAAGAGAATTAAGTAAAACATTTCTCTACAAAAAAAAAAAAAAAAAAAAAAAGATTGGTTCTCAATGAAGCAGTTGAAACGGTGAATAATTTTTGCCAGAGACTAAACCAGAAAGAATGGTCAGAATGCTAGATTGTTCTATGCACTGTGAAGACTGTACTTTTTTGCAATGCAGCAAATAGGTCATTAAGAGTTATTGGCTAGTGATGATTGTGTGGTTTGCTATTTGCCAGGTACGATAAAGCATCCTCTCTGTCCTCTCAGCAGCCAACATTCTAAATTAAAAACACTCATATTTCTTCAGGTAGAAAGCTAATTGGAAAGTCAGTGCTCTTAGTAAAAATAAAATCCCAAATGATAACGCAGTTCTATGTACATAGAAATGAATGGTATTTATCTCTCATCTCATCCCCCTAATATTTCAGTTTGCTTTAAAAATAACATAAAATACTATTTGATAATATACATTAAAGTAGGAGAAAAAGCAAAACTAGACACAGAAACATAAACAAGAAGTAGAAAGAGGCCACCATGAAAATGCTTGCCATAATGTCCTTGACCTTGCTCTGAATGAACTTGGGGTCAACTGAGGATTTTTAATAGCCAATGCAGAAAGAAAAACCTTATTAGTTACATAGTACAATGTCCCCAAAAATATTCAAAAGCAGCACACTTTTCTTGAGACTAAAATTAAAAATAAATTTCTCCCAAAGGTCCATAGAAAGAGGTCACCTTCAGCAAGAACAGACGTTGTCTGTTCCCTGTGCAGCCCTCAGAAGTGGAAGACTTCCACCAAAGCACCGTTCAGTAAAGCATGTCTTCAGAGGCCACTCTTCTGTGGTCAACTGCTTGGCTCCCTGCTGGTCTGGCTATGCCAAAGGTAGAAATTTCCAGTCTGTAAGTGTAGTTTTCCTTCAGACCATGGCTCATATTGCAAATACTGGATGCTCTAAATCATGATTTTTATAGCCATTTGGTGGCAATGAGCTCAAGCCTGCACATTCTGCAAGGTAGAAGAGCTACATTTTTGCAAAGCTGTTGTGCTTCTTGCATCAGATTCTACTGAAAGCAAATATCAGTAGAAGTCAAATGTTTCAGAGTGATTAATGAGGAAAATATGTAAATTGAGAAAATGATTTCCATTAACCTAACTTCCTTGTTACAAGATAGAAAAAGAGAACCATTCTATTTTGGTAGTAAACACCTCAATCTTTCATAGATGGCAGCAAAGATATCAACATTCAAAAGTTATAGGTGTAGAGATGATCTGAATCTCTTTTATACTTCATTTAGTACAGATTAGCCATTTCTAGTAATCATCTTTCCTGAAAATGAATATAACACATTTGTAGTCTTTAAACTTAATTAAACAAATATTTATTGCTAACCATTTATAGAAAAAGGAAGTTTTAGGTACAAAGCAGCATCTGACAGAGCCCTGAAAAAATTCACACTTATTTACAAATTTCTAATTTTTGTTGTTGTTGTTCCAATTAATTACATGTGACAGTGGGATGTATTTCAACTCATTGTATTCAAATGGAGCACAACTTTTCATCTCTCTGGTTGTACACAATGCAGAGTCACACCATTCAAGCAATCTTAATGAATGTCCATATCATTTCACCATCTTTCCATCCCCACACCCCCTCTCCTACCCTCACTCCCCTCTGCCCAATCTAAAGTTCCTCAATTCTCCCCCTGCCCGCCCCCATTATGGATCAGCATCCACATCAAATTTCTAATTGTTAAGGGTCCACTTGACTAATTATATATGATTTTCTTCTTAGTAGCTAGCTTCACCCAACCCCAACACTGGGGATTGAACTTAGGGCATACTACCACTGAACTACAACCTTAGCCCTTTTTTTAAATTTTGAGACAGGGTCTTGCTAAATTGCCCAGACTGGCCTCAACTTGTGATCCTCCTGCCTTGGCCTCCCAGTTGTTGGAGTCACAGATGTGCATCACTGTGCCTGACCAGCAGCTAGCTTCTTAACATTTTGTGGTTAGTTGTCATACACTCAGCACAGCAGACTCTAAATAAACAGCTTCTCCCAGATTTGAAATCATCTGGACTATAACCTAGATTATGAAACAAAATGCAATAAGCTCCCTCAACCAGGTGTTTGTTTTAGGAAGGGATCATTTATCACAGCTTTGTAAACACAGCCAGGTTTATAGTTAACCTTTTCCCATCCTCCTTCCAACACCCCCCCTCCCTCACACGTTACTCACTATGCCTTTTCAACATTCACAAGATAAAAGTTTTTTCCCTATTGCATAGTAAGAGAAATTCTTTTGAAATAATCATTTTTGTTGCTTGTTTTACCAAAATTTAGTCCTCCAGTGCCTAGCCGCCTTTAAGGTACTACCCTGTTTAAACCTGATGTCATGCTTTTAAAACACCCTTTCTAACAGTGTTCTGTAGTTCCTCACATCCTAGATCTACATGAACGTGGAAGACATGAAGTGTGGTCTTCCAGAGCCTTCTCTAAGCCTGCATTCCACTCTACCTCAGCAGCCGGTTCCTGTGGGCAGAACCTGAGCCATGGCCTCAGAACAGGCCTACGAAATGTTGAGCCCCATTCTGGCCAGAATCGCCTTGCACTTTCATTATCCCTTAGACTCAGCCAAGGCCGCCAGTTCCCTCAGGCCCTCGCTTAATCATACTCAAGGCTCACTTCTTCCCTTAAGGGTGAGCACCCTGGGCTCATCAGCCCTGCTTACAGACACTTGGAAAACTATTGTTTCTGTCCTTTGCCCTTCTCCCCACCCTGAGAAGTCTCCACCCCAGCCTCCTCCCTGCCACACCTGGCGGAACACAGGACTGGCTCTGCACAGGGCCCAGTCAGTCACTCCCACATGCTTACAGTCTGACCTTCCATGTTTACCTTTTCTCAGGACCTTGTCTCTTACCACACAGGGAAAACAGACAACATTAGGGAGCCCCTCCACTCACCCCTCCTGTCTGTCTACATTTCCATCTACCTTACCTCCTTCCCTGAGGGGGGAAAAAGAAGACCCTTCTTTCTCAGTTAAGGCCAAACCTTGTGTTTCAGTTTCAAATTTCAGCAGATTCCACGACCTTAGTGGCCTATTTAAAAAATGCTTAATCTCACAGTGGTAATTGTGGAATCATATATTTTGCCAAAATTATTGAAAGATACACTTTAAATGGATGGTTTTTACTGGATGAAAATTATAATCAACAAAGTCAAAGAGAGGGCTGGGGTTGTAGCTCAGTGGTAGAGTGCTTGCCTCCCATGCGTGAGGCCCTGAGTTTGATCCTCAGCACCACATAAAAATAAATAAATAAAAATAAAGACATTGTGTCCATCTACAACTAAAAAGAGAAAAACAAAAGTTCTTTAAAAAAGAAAGCCCTGAATCTTTTCTGTCCCTTTTCCTTCTGTTCATGAATACATTCCAGCCTCTGACGAAATATATAAAAGTTAAACTTGAAAATGTATTCTGCATATTTTGTCTACACATGCATTTTAAAAGAGCTCTTATTTAGTGCTGGGGTCTCTTCTAAGTATTTGCAAGCTTCCAATGTGGTACTTAGGTAATAACAGATCGAAGGGCAAGAAACACACCGGGACTGCCTTGTAGAAAAAGGGGGGTTTATTAAGGGAAGGGGAGAAAGGAGGGGAAGGGGAAAAGGGAAAGGGGAACGGGGAAGGGGAGAGCTGGTGAGAAGATGACGGCAAAAAGAGAAGAGAGAGAGTTCTGGACAAGCCGGGGCTTAAGTACAGAGGAGTGGGAGCGTGACTTGTATGGTCTGGATTGGCTCAGAAAGGGAGAGGCCGCCCTGGGTCGAATTCCCGCGAGAGGCGAGTATTCCCAGGATCAGGAAGGTTGGGGACTCGGAGCCCGCCAAAGGTGAATTCTCTCGAGAGTTGGGCACTTCCGGGAAGGTGCCTGGGGGCATGGCCTGCCAGCCTGAATCTTATCCAACACAGATCTCATTTTTTAAAGATCAATTTTGTGCCAGGCACTGCACAGAGCACTTAACATATATAATCTTATTTAATCCTCCTGCCAACCCTAATAAGTAGGTATTATCTCCGTTTTACACATGAGAAAGCAGCCTTAGAAGGGACTAGTACCTTGCCAAGGTTGCCAAAGCTGCAACAGCGGTCAGGACCTGAATCCAGGTCTGCCCAATGATGAACTTAAGTGCTTCATACCAAGCCAAGGCATTTTTGGCAAGGTGGAAGAGGAAAGTAAAGATCAGAATAATTTTTTGCTCACAAATTTCATGTATTTCATTCTCTTGTGGGAAGTCCTCACCCTCCTTGCTGGGGCACAGTAAGATATTACTTGTCAGAATAAGGACTGGAGGGTCAAAGTTGCTGGTGGACCACTAGACAGTATCCTGGGTCTACAGATCCTCTCTCACAATTTGAGGTAGAGGTTCCACCCTGAAGCGCTTGTGGATAGCCAGAGGTGAGTTGGAAATACAAAATGGGATGTGATAGATGGGCTACCCCCCACCCCAGAAGTTTCTGTATCCTGAGAAAAGCAAGCTTGTTTCTTCCCCGGGCAGGAGCCACTGGGCTTATCTAAGCTCCTGTCCCTTTGGAGATTGACTCACAACAGCTCGTCCCTGCTGAGAGGAGGCAGCCACTGTCCCAGCCTTAGACCCACCGTCTCCAGCCCAACTGCAGCTGCCCCAGCCGACAGCTCCAGCCTACAGCCCAATGGCAGCTACCTTAGCTGACAGCTCCAGAGACCTCACCAGGCGTGACCAGGCACCCACCTTCTGTTCAGAGCTTGCACACTCCCCTCTCCCTGACTCCTCTCTCCCAGCACCTCTTTGACCTCTGACCAGCCATAAGGCTAGTGAATAAATCTCTTGGCTGCACGGTTGTCACCAATGTGATTTTTGACCTTCATTGGTCCCGAAACCCGGGACCCTGTCCCGAGCCAAAGGGCATAATCACCTGGGACTGCCTCAGCCCACGCCCATTTTTCGATTGCTGCTCCAAAGCATCCACCACCAGCCATCGGATTGGTAAGCCCCCGGTCCCCAGAGTTCCTAAACCTGTCGGGCCTTTCACAGTGGGAACTGACCATTGATCATCCGGCAGCCCTGCTGGTGGCCCATACAGGGAGGACCGCACTCCACCTCGACCTTTACGGTCACAGTGGACCTCAAGGAGCACTCTCTCTCTCTCTCTCTCCCCTTCCTGGGAAGGTCTCCCTGTCCCCAGAGCTCCTAAACCCGTCGGGCCTTTCACCGTAGGAACTGACCGTTGATCATCTGGCAGCCCTGCTGGTGGCCCGTACGGGGAGGACTGCAACCCACTAGACCTTCATGGTCACAGTGGACCTCAGGAGCTCTTTCTCTTTCTCATTCTCTCTCTCCCTCTCTCTCTCCCTTTCCTGGGAAGGTCTCCTCTTCTCCAGAGTTCCTAAACCTGTCAGGCCTTTCACAGTGGGAACTGACCGTTGATCGTCCAGCAGCCCCGCTGGTGGCCCATAAGGGAAGGACCGCACCCTACCTAGACCTTCACGGTCACAGTGGACCTCATGGAGTTCTCTCTTGCTCTCTTTTTCTCCCCACCCTTCCCCTCTCCTGGGAACAGTTGAAGAAAGCCCTTTCACGGCCTCTGGCCTAGTCCAGACTTAGGTCTCATCTCTCCCATTCGGAACGGGACACAAAAACCCCTGCACAGGGTGGCCCATTGTCCTCCAGTCCCTTTGGATCCCATGTCTGTTTGACTCCAGTGATGACTAGGTCTCACGGACTTGGATCTCTCTGATATATATCTCGAGGGGGAAGCTCCTCAGGATAATATATCTCTCCCATTCAGAATGGGAAAATGGGGGCTTCTTCATCCCTCCCCGTTGACCCACTCCTATCTCTCCTGGCCAACCACCCTCTGATCACTCTTTTCTTGCTCTCGTCCTTGCTCTCTTCCTCAGTCTCACTATCACTCACTCTTTGTCGCTCTCATACCCACTCCTATCCCTCCCGGCCAACTCCCCTCTACAATGCCTCTTAAACAACCTAGCCACTCTTGGCCTAACTTCCAATACGAGACTCATCAAGTTTTGCACTCATGATTAGCCCACATACCCCTTAGATAACTAAAACAAATGGCCTGCTTCTGGATCCATAGATCTAACTATACTGAGAGATATTTTGGACTTCTGGAAGCGATCAAAAAAATGGGTAGAGATTTCATATATTCAGGCTTTCTCCCTCCTCCGTTCAAATCCCTCACTCTGTACCTGCTACAAACCCGAAAATATCCTCCTTGCTTGTCAACCAGCTGCTCCTCTATCATCCCCCTCCTTTATTGATTTCGATCCCACGGACAAGCCGCCCCCATACCGACCTGAAACCTCTCCCCCTCCCTCGGCCCCTCCAGCCCCATTTCTACCCACTCCTGCCATCTCCTCCTTCAGCCCACCCTCCACGCGGTCTCCCACGATGTCTGCTCACCCTCCTTCACTTACTCCTGCCCAAGTCCTAGACCCACTCTAGGAAATTGCAGGGCCAGAAGGAATTGTCCGTGTCCACGTTCCCTTCTCAATGACCAAGGTAGTGCAAATGGAGAAACGGTTGGGCTCTTACACCACTGATCCCACTACATACTCAGGGAATTTCAATGGGTCCTCCAAGCTTATAGCCTCACCTTCCATGATATATATATGATTTTGGCAATACCCTCCTTCCTGAGGATCGTAGGTGAGTCTGGGAGCAGGCAAGGGCCTATGCTGATGAGAACCATAGAACTAACCCAAACCATCCCTTTGGACCTCAGGCCGTCCCCAAAAGGGACCCTAACTGGGACTATAATTCCCCAGGGGACATGGCCTTGCGAGATCAGTTTTCCACTTGTATACTAGCTGGTCTTAAGCGTGCAGCACAAAAGGCCATTAATTTTGACAAGCTGCAGGAAATCATACAAAAAAGGGAAGAGACCCCCTCCGAATTTCTTGACCGGCTGACAAAAGCTCTCCAACGATACACCAATTTAGATCCTGAATCTCCAGGGGCATGTCAGCTCCTTACGACTTACTTTCTGTCCCAAAGTTACCCTGACATATGGGTTAAATTGAGAAAATTAGAGCAAGGACCTGCAATACCTCAGACTGAGATCTTGGCCATGGCCTTTAAGGTCTATCATAACAGAGATGAGAATACTGAATGCCGTAGGTTTCAGAAATATGAAAAGGCTGACAAACAAAATTTCAAATGCTGGCCCAGGCCTTAAGGGGCTCCGATGCTCAGGCCTCACAAACAGGGGGCCATGACCCCACACAGAGGGGACCTCCAGGGCCCTGTTTCAGGTGCAGGAATGAAGGAAACTGGGCTAGAGCTTGCCCCAACCCCAGGCCCCCTATGCGTCCATGTCCTAAATGCTTCAAGATGGGCCACTGGGGTGTCAACTGCCCCAGTTCTCGCAGGGGGACTGGACCAGTCGTGAAACCCGGCCTGCTAGGACTGGCTGCAGAAGATATGAAGCCCGTCCTGCTAGGACCGGCTGCGAAAGATTGACAGGGCCCTGGGGTTCCTCTCCCAACAGTTGACATCACCTTACAGGAGCCTAGGGTCACCCTTCTTGTTGATGGTTGCCCCATAAATTTCATACTAGATACAGGAGCCACTTTCTCAGTCTTGAGGGAGTTTTGGGGGTCCACCACCATAGCATTGTCCCCTATTGTCAGGGTAGAGGGATACACCATTCACCCCCGCAAGACTCCCATGCTGTCTTGCCGACTTTGCCCACCAGTTCCTACTAATGTCTCAATGTCCTGTGCCTTTACTGGGCTGAGATATACTGGCCAAATTTCAGGCTTCAATTGTGCTCTCTGACCTGCCTCACTCAGTTGTGCTCCCTGACTCATCTCACTCCGTCTCCTCCTCCATCTTTCCTCACCGTATTAGAATTTGATAGCCCTGAAAAGACCTCCCATTACTCTGCCCCTGTCTATCTGGTAGACCCCAAAGTTTGGGACATTCAGACTCCCTCCCTTGCTCACTGTAATCCCGTACACATACACCTTAAAGACCCCCAGCGTTACCCCAACAGAACCCAGTACCCACTTCTGGCCACTAGCCTCAGAGTTCTGCAACCTATTATCTCAGACCTCCTGTGGAAACGCTTTCTCTGACCCACCCTTCCCCTTATAATACTCCCATATTGGCAGTTAAGAAGTCCAATGGGTCGTACCAGCTAGTCCAAGATCTTCATCTCATCAACAAGGCCATCAGGCCCATATACCCTCTGGTCCCAAATCCTTATACCATTCTCTCCCTAATTCCTTCCTTATCCACCCATTTCTTGGTCATTGATCTCAAGGATGGCTTTTTCACTGTCCCTTTAGCTCACAAGACCTTTTTGCCTTTAACTGGACTGATTCCGATACTCAAGGGTCCCAACAATTGACCTGGACATAACTTCCCTCAGGGTTTTCACAACAGCCCTCATATCTTTGTGGAGACACTGGCTGCCGACCTCAAAGATATTGAGTTTTCTGACTCCACTCTTCTGCAATATGTAGATGACCTTCTCCTCTCAGCCCTTCCTTTTCCACAGTTTGTGTAGACTCTTACACCCTTTTGAATTTCCTTGCCTCTCGTGGGTATCGCGTTTCCCCATCTAAGGTACAACTTGCCCAGACCCAGGTAGTTTATTTAGGAGTTCAGATCTCCTATCAATCAAAGGCCATAACCCTAGACCAAAAGGCCCTCATCAAGCCTCTCCCATGTCCCAAGACAAAAGAAGAGATTCTTTCCTTCCTAGGGCTAGCGGGATATTTCCATGCCTGGATCCCCAATTTCTCTCTTTATGCAAAACCCCTATATGAGGCAGCTAAGGGGGTTAAGGAAAAGCCCCTCCATGAAAGCATTCGGGCTGAGTTTAGGTATCTGCAGCAGGCACTATTACAGGCCCCAGCTCTTTACCTCCCCGACCTCCTTCAGCCATTCACCCTTTATGTCCATGAGATGATGGGTCTGGCTCTAGGTGTTTTAGGCCAATATAAGGCCTCCAGTTTTGTTCCTGTTGCCTAACTTTCTAAACAACTTGATCCCACTGTTCGCCGATGGGCCCCCTGTCTTCGGGCTCTGGCTGCTGCTTACCTACTTCTACAAGAATCAAAAAGGCTGACCTTTGGTACCCATATCACTGTTGCCTCTCCTCACCATTTAAAAGATTTACTGACCTATAAGAGCCTTCAAACTCTCCCGCCCTGTTGCGTTCTCTCTCTCCTTGTTTCTTTTCTACACAATTTCTCAGTCTCTTTCCAACCCTGCTCCTCTTTAACACAAAAAGGGGGGAATGATAGATTGGCTACCCCCACCCCCAGAAATTTCCATATCCTGAGTAAAGCAACCTTGTTTCTTCCCTGGGCAGGAGCTAATGGGCTTATTTAAGCTCCCGTCCATTGGGAGATTGACTCACAACAGCTCGTCCCTGCTAAGAGGAAGCAGCCACTGTACCAGCCTTAGACCCACTGCCTCCAGCTTGACGGCAGCTGCCCCAGCCGACAGCTCCAGACCCACCACCTCCAGCCTGACAGCAGCTGCCCCAGTCAACAGCTCCAGAGACCACAGCCAGTGCAACCAGGCACCCACCTTTTGTTCAGAGCTTACATACTCCCCTCTCCCTGACTCCTCTCTCCCACCAGAGCTTGCACACTCCCCTCTCCCTGACTCCTCTCTCCCAGCACCTCTTTGACCTTCAACCAGCCATAAAGGCTGGTGAATAAATCTCTTGGCTGCACGGTTGTCACCGGTGTGATTTTTGCCCTTCAGTATAGGTTGTGCAAAAGCATGAACCAAGAGCTCTCCTTAAGGGATATCTATACTCCAATACAAAGCCTGGCCTTTTTGATCCTGTGGCTCATGATAGACTCTAGAGTTGGTTTCATCTAAAGATCTCTACACCAAAATAGAAGAACTGGGCTAATAGTGAGCACGTAGCTAAGTATGAAGCTATAAGCCTACAAATAAGCTGCTGAAAAGGTTTTACTGAAGGTTGAAAGTGTAAGTCACGAGGGGCTTGGAAATATGTTCACCAAGGAACATTTATTAGACAGCTCAGGACACAAGAAGAGATATGGGGAAAGATAAAGACCACACTTAGTTCCTGATCACACATATCCCCACAGTTTTTGAGAGGTGACATCATGTGTACAAGGACTAGAAATTATTCACCTGGTAGGATGTGACACAGGCTGAGCAGGAGTACATGTGGCTTGATTAGTCATGTCCCATAACAGATGGCCTCAGTCAGAACCCAAAATATCTTCTCTCTATTGGTAGTAATTCCAGCCAAGAATCCTCAACCATCAGAATCAGGATTGAGAAGAAGATTCATAATGGGAATTTGTGGTTATAAGAACCTGGAAAAGGGATCCTGAATCAGTATTCAGACTAAGAGGTGGGAAGAGTATCCCTTACTAATCTTTTCTATCTGTGAATAATTTATTTTGAAAACTTTACTCATTAAAGAGTATTTTAAGATATTTCACCAAATTGTATGAAGAACATAACTAAATGAGAGTAGATAAAATAAGAATGTGATGGCTGTACGAATGCGTTTATGAACTGTTAAGAGTGAAAGAAAGGAGAAAGATATGGCAGAAACATTTTAATAGATAAAGCCTATCTCAGTGGCATTGAGAAGGTCAAAGCACCTCAACTGAGACCAGTTGCTTGGGTCAATTATGTTTCTACAAATGAATGTTTGATGAGAGAAATCAACACACCCTTGTTTCAGTTTATTCAGAATTTCTCAACATGTGATTCATTCACATGTGACAGTAAATGTTGTTTTCAGAGGTTAAGAGGCCATGTGCTTTTATAACACAGGACTTAACACATTTTCCCCCAAAGTCCAGATGCATTCTTTAAAAAAAATAAAGTATATCAGAAAAAAACATTCTTTCACTACTGCCATGGCTAAATAGTCCAGTTAGTTCTGTTCTCACGTGAAACTGCTCTGGGTGGAAGTCTGATTCCAGGACACTGAGGAGGCTGCTTTGGCTGAGTCACAGATGGTGCATAAAGGGCTGCCATCTCATTGGTGACTGTCTGCTCCCACTATGCCTCTGGCAACCTCCAGAACCTCCCTGGGAACCTCCGAAGTCCACACCCTGCATCCTGGGCCAAGCAAATTCTAGTTCTCAGAGAAAAATCCAACAACAGAGCTAAGACGAGCACCTCCATGTTGGAAGTTCACAGTCCTGAGTAAGCCCTTCCCAGCTATGCATACCTCTCACAGCTGGCTAGAAGCAGGCTGGACCCCTCCCCTCTTCTTCTCTCCTATTGTGGTAGGAGCCCAGCTGCTGCTGGCTGAGGAAGGCAGTTGTGTTGATAAGAACAAAGTACAAACAGAATCTGATGCCGGGGTCAGGCTCTGCTCAACACACCCTGGCTACTCAAGATCACTGGTGTTGAGGGATGATTCATTCCTCTTCCAGGACTCAATCTGTTGCTGCTGCTTGGCTGCAATCGCCCAGCTGAATCAACAGAGATCTTCCCAGTTTTCTATTAGAGAGATTTCCAGAAATCATCTAGCTCCTATCTCCACATTAGAGGAATAGGAGTTGCAAAGTGCAACCACTTATCCAGGGCACACAACCTATTTGTAAAATAACCTGAGCAAGAATTCATGGCTCCCACCTCCTCATCCAGTGCATTTTTACTACAATAAACTTCCTCCCTAGATTGGCCTGTAGAGTTGTTATGAGGTTCACAGACTCCTACCACCCAGTTGAGTGATGGGTTAAAGTCTTATTTCTAAGAAAATCAGTTTTCTTTTCCTATTAAATTCTACAGGTTATCAGTGTTTATGCCAAGGCCTTTTGTGAGAAGTGTTACATGTTGGATTGTTTTTAAACTTTCAGATGGAACTGCCACTGAGGTGGCTTGCGGAGGCTCAGGAAGGCAAAAGGGAAGGGAAATTTGGGAAATGGTACACACTGGAAGGAGATTGTTTTTGCCTTGGGCATCGACATTGAAAAATGCCAGAATTCAGTAGCAGTGTAGCCTCCTGAAGATGGGATTAATAAAGGCTTCACATATGTTCACTGTGGCTGTACCATTCCCTATCTTCCACCTTCACTTATTCTATTCATTTTCCACAAATTTGTGCTGAGTGCTAGGACTAATATGAAGATGAATAAGACATCTGCTTCTAAGGATTTTATAGACTCGTAAGGGGCAAGAGAGACAAATGTGACAGCTGTCTATATATAACTATATAGAAGGGGACAGAGGATAGAACAAGTACCCAGGAGGTGTTGGAGGAGTGTGCCAAGAGGAACTGACACCTCATTCAGTCATTCAACAAATGCATATTGAGCATGATCTTGCTGCCTAGCACTATTCCAGATCAGCAAGCAGCTGTGGCTGTTGTAGAGTGCTTATCCTTCTGTCTGTTCCAGGGGATGGGAGCAGCAAGGAAGCAGGTAACAGAGCAAGTAGGCATGAGTGCTAAGATGAATGAAGCACAGCAGAGGGCAGAGACTGGCCAGCATGGGACACATGCTATTTTAAGTAGGATAAAGTGATAATTAGAGAGAAACATGAAAGTAGGGAGAGAGTACATACACATATGTAGGAAGAGAGTGTGCTAGGCAGAGGAACAGCAAGCACAAAGGTCCTCAGGTGGGAGTGTGCTTGCTGCATGCAAGGACTGAGGAAGCCAGTGTGGCTGGTCCAGAGTGGGAAGATGGCGAGCGACGGGTCATAGTTGAATGGAGGTGGAATGAGTAGATCAGGTAGGCCTCACAGGCTGCTATGATGGGAATGCCCCACCAAAACCCACGTGACATGTAATTCCTCTTGTAAGGTATTAAGAGGTGGTGACAGGTAGGACCTTTAAGAAGTGATCAGGTCATGAACTCTACACCCTCAAGTGGATTAATCCATTCATGGGGCTAGTGGGTTTATGAGTTAATGAATTATTTCAAGAATGGTCTGTTATAAAAGTTAGTTTGGAGCCGGGCGCGGTGGCGCACGCTTGTAATCCCAGCACTTTGGGAGGCTGAGGCAGGAGGATCGCGAGTTCAAAGCCAGCCTCAGCAATAGTGAGGCACTTAGCAACTCAGTGAGACCCTGTCTCTAAATAAAATACAAAAAAGGGCTGGGGATGTGACCCAGTGGACAAGTGCCCCTGAGTTCAATCCCCAGTACCACCAAAAAAAAAAAAAAAAAAAAAAAAAAAGTTAGTTTGGAGCCGGGGCGCGGTGGCGCACGCCTGTAATCCCAGCACTTTGGGAGGCTGAGGCAGGAGGATCGCGAGTTCAAAGCCAGCCTCAGCAATGGCGAGGCACTTAGCAACTCAGGGAGACCCTGTCTCTAATAAAAACACAAAAAAGGGCTGGGGATGTGGCCCAGTGGTCCAGTGCCCCTAAGTTCAATCCCCGGTACCACACACACACACAAAAAGTTAGTTTGGCTCTAACTCTTCCATGCGCCCTGCTCACCACATGAGGCCCTACACAGCCTCGGGACTCTGTAGAGTCCTCACCTCAGCAGAAGGGCCCTCACCAGATACAGTCAAATGCCAGCACCATGTTCTTGGACTTCCAGAACCATAGCTAAATAAATCTCTTTTCTTTATAAATCACCCAGTCTGTGGTATTCAGTTACCATAATAGAAAATGGACTAAGACACAGGCCATAGTAAAACTCCGAATTTAATTCCAAATTCAATGGAACAGAATTAGAGATCTGCTAAGAATCTGCTAAGCAGAAGAATGTCATGATCTGGTTTAGGCTTCAGGAAGATCACCCTGGCTGCTGTGCAAATACACTAGAGGGGAAAAGGTGGGGTCCCAAAGGTGAGTGAGGAAGATACTGCAGCAGCCCAGAGGGGAGATGAGGATGGCTTGGCCGAGGGTGGTAGGTGGAGAAGATAAGACTCCTGAAAAAATATTTTGAAAAACTCGTATTATTTCAGGCTAGTAGAGAATGAGATTGTAGGGTTTATCAAAAGTCAGAAATAGGAGTTTCTACCTTATTCAGTAGCACCAATGATTCTTTTTTTTAAAATTTATTGCTTTTTTTAGTTGTAAGTGATTATTTATTTATGTATATATTTACTTATTTATATGCGGTACTGAGGATTGAACCCAGGGCCTCACATATGCCAGGCAAGCGCTCTACCACTGAGCCACAACCCCAGCCCAGCACCAAGGAGTCTTAATCAGAGATCAGGACAAGGGTAATATTAAGTTCAAGTAAGATCATTTAAACTGTGGTACAGAGATTGGCCTGGACTAGAGAGATACTAGAGGCAAGAAAACTACAATTGGAGCTGCCCATGGTATACCTGTAATCCCAGCAGTGTGGGAGTCTGAGGCAGGAGGATCACAAGTTCAAGACCAGTCTCAAAAATTTAGCAAGTACCTAAAATAACTCAGTGAGACCCTTTCTCAAAATGAAAAATAAACAGGGCTGGGGATGTGGCTTGGTGGTTAAGTGCCCTTGGGTTCAACCCCTGGTACTAAAAAGAAAAGAAAAAGTAAAAAAGGGCTGGGAATGTAGCTCAACGGTCAAATGCCTTGAGTTCAATAACCTGTACCCCAAAAAGAAAAAAGAAAATGACAATCTAATAAACGCAAGTAGAGGGTTAAGGTAGTGATTTAATTACATCTGAATTATGGTTATAATAGGTTGGTTCTTGTTGGGTGTGCTAACTTTTCACAGAGGACGGAATTTTTTTGAGATGGGTGAGTGATGGTAGCATTCCAATTTAGGTGTCAAAGGGTGATGGAAGATAGGCAGAGTCAGGAGGGAGGAATGAGGCTACACAGTGTACATTGGGTATGCTCCATAGCACTTTCCCACAGGGACTTGTGGGTATGGAAACGCCTCACCTGCATGAACCACATTCCCAGCCCACACAGTCCAGCAGCCGATGAGTAGGCAGCCCTAATTTAGATGAGCTGCTCCATGACACAGCTAATGTGTCAATGTCTTAATGACTACCTACAAAATTCTGGGTCAAGTATTTAAGAAACAAGGAGGAGAGCACCTGTGAGCTGAGTTGGTGTTTTACTGAAAAGCACAGCATAGTCATTCAGTCTATGATTACTGTCAGGATACAACTTGACTTCCGTTTGTGAAACACGTTGTGAATTCAGGGGAATTTCAGGGCCAGAGCTTGGAATGGGACTTGGGTAACTGATTCACTACTGATTTATCATATGAGCCCCCCTGAGACTATGGAAGGCCTTATCTTTGTTTTCCTATGACATTAAATGCAATGCCTTAGGCTCCTGATAAACTCACATTGAGGGAATAAATGTGACCTTGAAAGATGGAGATTCTTTGTCTCTCAGTGTTCCCTTCTACAAATTACAGGAATATGTGTATTTTTAGCTATTCTACTTAGAGGACTGTAGTAAGAATACAAGTTCTAGTAAATACATTTTGAAAGGCATTTCAATACTAGGAGAGCTGCTTTGTGCTGTAGTACCACTGTCCCTCCATATCTGCATGGAATTGGTTCCAGGACCCGCCACAAATAAGTCTGTGGATGCTCAAATTCCTTATATGAAATGGTGTAATATTTATTTATAACCTGTGCAATCCTCTCATACTTTATTTACATAGCATTACATTGTGTTAGACATTATAAGTAAGCTAGAGATGAATTAGTTCTTATACTATATAGTTTAGGGGAAAATGACAAGAAAGTCTGTATGTGTTCAGTACACACATGATTTTTTCCCTAAATATTTAAAATCCACAGGTGGTTGAACACATGGATGCAGAGAAGGGAGAGCAGACCGTATGCTGAATAACAAAATGCTGTCTGGGAGAGAAAGCACAGAGACGGCCTGGTATGGAGGAGCAGTATGAGAGTGAGGTCTGCACAAGCAAACTATTTCAAGCTTGCCACTAACTCTCTAGGGGATGCTGGTAAATTGATTTACCTTGGCTTCAACTTCAATGTTCTTTTCAAAATAATCACTCTATGATTATAATTATATTTATTGAATTCTACCATTTATACTGTAGAACAAAGTTCAAACGGGGCCAACAGCATTTTTCAGATTGTATCATGTCACAAGTCCCTTAACTTCTCAGTAACTTCAAGTCTTCCTCTGGAAAGTAATGCAAAAGAAAAGCTGACCTTAATTCTTCCTTTTGCTTTAAAATTCTATATGCTACTCAATGGATATGAATCAGTGCTCCTTTCCTGCCTGAACTACTCCACAGGATGAAAATGTTTCACTTGACAATGCTTTGTAGGTTCCTGCTAGCTCAGCTGCCCCTGAGGTTTTGCAATGAACTACTTAAGGCATCAGAATCAATGATCTAGAGGGGACCATCATTCACCAAGATTCATGAAGTTCCTTTAACTTGCCAGATGCTATGCTAGAAAAATAAGAGACAATGAAACAGTCCAGCAATTTCCTCAGGAAGATCAAATTTATAAATATCACTTAATTACTCTCCTTAATTTTTTATATTTCAGTGACTCTCCATTACTTGATTCCCAAAGTATATATGTAGTCACTTAGATTTTGGAGATTGTTGCTTACATTTAAGTTATTTATGCATCTGGAATTTGTTTTTCTATGTGGTATAAGATTATTCAGATGAAAGAAATCGAGTCTGGAACAAATAATTTTGCTATGCTATGTATTAAGTTATCCATCCTTTTTTCATTTAATTGAATAAAATAGCTGCCATTTATTAAATTTGCATATATAATAAGACCTATTTATGGATTCTCTGGTCTGTTTCACTTATGTACCTGTCTATTCTATGATCTTGCCAAATTGATTTGATTTTGGGGCCTTTAAATAGTGTTCTGATATCCAGAGAGGCAAGTTCCCTCTTTAATCTTACTGCACACAATTTCTTTGGCTATTCTTAGACTTTTTTGTTATGCTATATAAAATTTAAGGTACTTTTGTATTCTTAATTGAATACTGTTTAGATTCAGATGGAATTGTATTAAAGTTATAGATTCCCTTTTTTTTTTTTTTTTTAAAGAAAAGTGTTGCCGCCTGAAGCGATGGCCGCTTGGAGCAACGAAGCCGAGGGAAGAAGTTTAGAGGTGAACTGGAAACAAACAGCCTTTTTATTTTGATAACTTTTCTCTCTGGCTCTAACAACGATTTTAACACACACCACACACACACCACCAAACAACCAACACACCAAATGGCGCAGACCCGATCAGCAATCTCGCTCAAGTCCCGCGAGATCCTGGGCCAAGTCCCATGAGACTACGGAAGGCGGCAATGCCCAAACATCTCCATGGCCTGTAGTCAACCGCAATCTTAGCCATCTCCCCAAACAGGGATCCTGCAGAAAAGAACATTTTTACGATGATATTTTCTCATCCAAGGACATAGTATGACTGACCATTTGTTTAGCCCTTGCTTTATAAGCTGCCTTAAGATTTACTGTTTGGCTAAACACACTTTAAAAATTTAAAAATATATTTGAAAAATAAAGGTTTTTTTTTTTTTTTTTTTTTTTTTTTTTCAGTACCAGGCTTTGAACCCAGGGATGCTCTACCACTGAGCCACATACCCAGCCCTTTTTCTATTTTATTTAGGGTCTTGCTAAGTTGTTTAGGGCCTCTTCAAGTTTCTGAGGCAGGCTTTGAACTTGTGATCCTCCTCCCTCAGCCTCCCGAGCTGCTGGGATTTCAGGTGTGTACCACTGTGCCCGGCTGAAATATAAAGGTTTCAATAAAGAGGAAAAATAAAGGATTTATAAAATGTAAAGGACAGTAGATAAGGATGAAAAGCCAAAAGAACAATGGGCAAAGGGCTCAAGTAGGCTATTTACAGAAGAGTAAATCTAAATAACTGACAAACACAGAAATATGCTCAAACTCACCTATATATATATTTTCACATCTTTATACCAGGATTTCTCAACTTTTTACATTGCTTCTCCTCTTCTTTACTGACATTCTGAGCTAATAAATCTTTGTGGTGAATGATGCCCTGAGTATTTCAGGATATGCAGCAGAATCCCTGGCTTTGCCCAATACTAATTGGTAACACTCTCCTACAAGTCACGACAATTAAAATTATCTCCAGACATTGACAAATGTCTGTGGAGGGCAAAAATCATTGCAGACTGAGAACCACTTATTTGCACCTACTAGACAAGCAAAAATGTAAAAGTTGCACATCAAATTCTTCTCATCCTTCAAATCTGACTTCTGATATCAGCAGTAGAAAATTCTGCTCATGATTAATTTTACCTGCAGTCTTAAATACAGTGCAAAAAATACTCTCATCTGTTGCTAGTATAAATGGCAAATTATTATAGCTTTTATGGAAATCAACAGAGCAACAACTATTAAACTGAAAAATGCATATACTCTAACTTGGCAATTGCAGTCCTGGGAATAAATGCCATTAAAATTAAATTTAAAAGACATAGGTATATTGTGCAATGATGTTATTTGCAGTATTGTTGGTAGTGATCAAAAATTAGAAACAGAGTGTACGAATTATATACAGTACATTCACACAATGGGATATTACATAGGAATTGAAAATAACTAAAGACATACTTTATTACTTAGGATGTGCACTGTAAATTATTCCTTAGTGAGAAAAACAAGAAATAGAAATGTGTATAATTGTATAACCTAATCTTACCTTTTGCAAAACACACATATGTACATATGAAAAGAGAAAAAGATCTCCCAATATTCTATTTACCCTGCCAAATAGGAGAACACAGTATCTAGAATATATAAAGAACTCTTGTAAACTCAATGACATAAGACAAACTACCCAATAAAAAAAGTGGACAAAGGACTTGAATAGACATTTTTCTGAAAAAGATATACAAATAGCCAACAAATACATGAAAAGACAATCAACACCATCAATCAATGGGAAATGCAAATCAAAACTACAATGAGATACCATTTCATACCCATTAGGATGGCTATTTTTAAAAAAGGAAAATAAATGTTGACAAGGATGTGGGAAAATTGGAACCTTTTATACATTGCTTGAAGAATGTAAAATGGTGCAGCCTCTCTGCAAAACAGTTTGGCAATTTCTCAAATAAACACAGAATTGCCAATGATACAGCAATCCTTCTCCTAGGTAAGTACCCCCAAAGAATTGAAAATAGGCATTTAAACACCTGCACAGGTATGTTCACACGAGCATTATTCATAAGAACCAAAAAGTGAGAACAACCCAAATGTTGATCAACAGATGAATACAGAAGCAAAATGTAGTCCATACACATATTACTCAACTACAATAAGTAATGAAGTACTGACACATACTACAATGTAAATGAACCTTTGAAACATTACGCTAAGTGAAAAAAGCCTGACAAGAAGGGTCATATGTTGTATGAAATTTCCAGAACAGGTAAATTCATAAAGACAGAAAGCACATTACTGTTTGCTAGGGGCTGGAAGGTGGGGGAGCAGACACTTAATAGTATGGGTTTTCTGTCCAGTTTTTATGGAAAGGGTGGTTGTAAATGTCTTGGAGCTAGACAGAAAGAATGGCTCCACAATACAGTGAATGTACTAATAGCACTGAGTTGCACATTTCAATATGGTTAATGGCTAATTTCATGTTATGTGAATACTACTTCAATTTAAAAATATATCCTATTTACCACTGTGTTAATTTTCTATGCTGTACAACAAATTACCACAAATTTAGCATCTTAAAAAAATTATCTCTCTTAACTCACAGTTTTGTAGATCCAGGTGGGCTTGAGTGGGTTCTCTGCTTAGTGTTCCACAGGCCAAAACTAAGATGTTGAGCAGGCCAAGCTCTTCTCCAGCTGCTCTGAGGAATAATCCATTTCCGAGTTCATTGAGGTCCGTAGCAGAACTCAGTTCCATGTGGTGGTAGGACTGGGATCCCTGCTTGCTTACTGGCTGAGAGCCAGAAGCCTGTTGCAGTTGCTACAGACTGACCATGTTCTTTGAAGCATCGTCCCCTCCAGCAGCAGCACATCAAATTTTTATCATCCTTCAAATCTCTCTGAAAATTTTGCACTTAAAGAACTCATTTATTAAATCGGGACCAGACGGATAATCTCACTTTTGCCATAAAATGTTAGATAATCACAGGAACATCATTTCATCGAATTTATATGCTCCATCCCACACAAATGGCTAGAGATTATGCAAGGGCGAAGGCTAGTGGGGTCATTTTTAGAATTCTGGCTACCATGACCTCTTAGAGAAAAATAATAAGAAAACTTTTTCCGCCCAATTCAAGAACAATTGCTATTTGGTTTATACTTAGCATCACTGTAAAGAGGATTTGAAAGGCCTACCAGATTTATGTCATAGAAAAGTTACAGAACCAGTAGTTTATAGATTAACATAGTTCAGGTCTCCAAGCCTCAGGGAAAGGAAAGAAATATGCTCTTTTGGTAGGTAGGCTTCTCTTTCTGAGGCTTCTCTTGGCCTTTCTTTCTTCTTTCTTTTTTTCTCTTCTCTTCAAGTAATTAACGTAAATGCAAAGCAATTGCCAACAGGACCACTGTTCTCTGGTCATAGTGAAGAGAAGCAGATACTACGCAGGAGTTTAGGGGACTAGATAATTGTATTTCAGGAGATCAGTAGTTGTCAAACGCGTTGGTCTCAGGACCTTTGTAATTGAGGACCCTATGGATTTTGGTTTGGGTAGGTCATCGTCAATTTGTATTTACCATACAACAAATGAAACCTGGAACGTTTTTTAAACTCAAGGGTGCACAAGCACACATTCTCTTAGCCTATAAACTGACAATATCATCACACATGATGTAGCTTCCGAATGTAAAAGGAAATAAAGCCTTAGTATGATTATGAAACTAGTTTTGACCTTGTGTATCCTCTGAGAAGGTCCCAAGGACCTTCAGGGCTTCCTGGACCACTCTTTGAAAAGACTCATTGAGAGGTATAAATACCATGGATTGTATTTTTTCACAGATTGATCAACTTGCATATTTTGGTACATTCACATGTACGGTCTTAGAAATCTTTTCCTTTACCAGTATGGTATTCCACCTGGCTTTGCTCCTGACGCTCACAGAAAAAGCTAGATTGTTCACAACATACCTAAAAGCAAAATAGAAGGTTCAAAATGTTTGCATAGGTTTCTGGCAGGTTCTGTTACTCTACTATAACACTGCACAGGAAAAACTGCTTTAAAAGGTACGGCTTTGTCTGCAGTGGATGAGGGTAGAGCCAGGCTGTGAGTCAAGCAGAAAGCATGCAGGGAGATGAGTGCGGGCACTGAAGATTCCTGTCATGCCTTGTCTTTGAAAACTATGCCAAGACTCTTGTTTTGTTTTTTCGTTTTTAAATGAAATCGACCATTCCTGATTGCTTGGATGACTCAGAGTTTCCACTTTCCTTTGAACCGTGGATTATACTGCACAGTTAGGTATTTAAGGGTTCTCGCCGGGGCTCTCGCGGAGCGCGCCGAGGGAAAGCTCCCACGCCCCTGGGGCTCCGGGGCGGGGTCCCGCGCGGCGGCGGAGGCTCGCTCTTCCTCACACGCTCCGGGCGGCGCGCGGCGCCCACCCAGTTCCACACGCGGCGCTGGGGGAAAGGTCTGCCACTCCCCGCCCCGAGGGCGAGCCCCTGCCCGCGTGGCCGCCACGTCTTTCGAGGAGGAGACCTGGGTGGGCCTCAGACGGACAGTGACTCAGTGTGAGGAAGGTCATTGGCAGCGCGGACCGACGCTGAAGGACAGAGGCCACCGAGCGGGAACTGAGCAGCCCGCCGCGCTGCCAGTTCCGCGCGCGCCCGGCGAGCCCGAGGCCAGCCCCCTCGACGTCAGCGTCTGGCGAGGCGCCGCCGCCGACCAATCGGGGAGAAGCCGAGTGCCGGGCGCCCGCCGTGATTGGCCCCGACCTGGAGGCGGTGGCGAGGGGCGGGGCAGGAGCCTGGCGGCCGCGCGGCCCTGCAAGACACGTGAGGGAGGCTAGGCTCCGCCCTGCGGCGGCCGGCCCGGAGTGGCCGGCCCTGCGGAGAAGAGGTGTCACTAGAGGTTGCAGGTGTCGCCACTCGAGACTCCCTGTAGTTGGCGGAGAGAAGGAAGGGGCCGGGCCGGTCCCCGTCCCGCGCCCCGAATGGATGTGCCCGGCCCGGTGTCCCGGCGGGCGGCGGCGGCGGCGGCCACCATGCTCCTGCGCACCGCGCGGGTCCCTCGCGAGTGCTGGTTCCTGCCCACCGCGCTGCTCTGCGCCTACGGCTTCTTCGCCAGCCTGCGGCCCTCCGAGCCCTTCCTGACCCCCTACCTGCTGGGGCCCGACAAGAACCTGACAGAGCAGGAGGTAAGTGCCAGCGGCGGCGGGAGCGGGGCGGGAGCGGGGCAGGAGCGGGCCGTCCGGGCTGTGGCTCGGGCGCAGTCCCCGGGGACTGACGACCTGGTGCCCTGCTCTGCCTCCTGTCGCAGTTTCCCGTCGCCCTCTGGAGTTAGAGTGCGCCCCAGTCCGCGGGCTTCTGAGGATGGCGCAGCGGGGCGGCTTTGCTCCCCTCTGCCCGGACTGGTCCCCCAGCCCTGCTGGGGGAAGGGGACAGTGTTTGGGGAAAGAGAAGGCAGCAGGCTTGTTTTGGACATGGTAGAGGTCTGGTGAATACGCATTGTCTGAGAGTAGGCAGCCACTGCTTTCCAAAAGGGTCTCCCTTGACCTTCCCATCCCCTCCTTTGTTCACCTTTGACAGGATGGATGTGCTCAAATAAGGACAGTACAGGACAAGAATCCATCATCTTAATTTGTCATATTTTTAATTAGGTGAGATTGTATTCAAAGATAGTCCTCCCCACTTAAGTTCCATTTCCTGGGACAAAAGCAGATGGTATCACATAAATTGTCACTTATAGTTTTTTCCTGCATTGTGAATTATTGCTTCACAGATGTTAGTTTTGCTCCTCAACTACTATTAGGTGAGATGTTTAAAGGCTCTGTACCTGCTGTGATGCTCAGGGTAATTGAGAGCACATAGTTCATGGTCAAGAACTTCTTGCTGATTGGGGCTGGGGATATATAGCTCAGTTGGTAGAGTGTTTGCCTTGCATGTACTAAGCCCTGGGTTCAATCCCCATCACCACAAAAAGAAAGAGAGAGAGAGAAAGAAAGAAAGACATATTGCTGATTGATTTACCCAAGATAAAGACATAAGTATTTCAGAAGTGCATAATGTACTTTTTAAAAATATTTTTATTTTTCGTTGTAGATTGACACAATACCTTTATTTATTTAATTTTATGTAGTGTTGAGGATCGAACCCAGTGCCTCACAAGTGCTCTACCACTGAGCTGCAACCCCTGTCCATCATAATGTACTTTAATTTAACTCTTAAAAGTGCATCATCTGTCCCAGTATTTGGTTTTTGCATTAAGACATATAAGCTGAAAAAGAAGTTAAACCCAAAGTGCTACCACAGAGTCAAAATAAAGCAGATTCAACACTCTTTTCTTTGAATACTACAAAAGATGAAAGCTGAGATCTGGTGTTCTTTACCCTCCTGTCAACTGAGTAGTGGCTGGTTAGCTGTTGATTTTTTCTATGCCTCCCTTTCCTCCCACCCTGCCTCTCTGCTCCAGTTGCTATAAAATATTCCTCTGATTTAAACCTTACTCTTCCTATTGTGGTTAGTAGTTGGTCACCTCTTTTGAGTAGCAATTCAGTTACCCAGCATAACAGGCCAGAGCAAGAGGTGGCACCACAGGGGTCATTTGCTGAGTGACAGGATCTAATTACTCATAGTCCAGTTTGTTGTTCCAGTGTGCCTTTTTTTCCCCCAAGGACACTTGAGAGAATTGAATTAGTGTTGAAATCCTGGATTCACTTGAGTGTCTGACATTGTTTCACCCCAGTGAGTGTAGAGCTGACTTTTGCCCAACTCTACATCATCTATTTCTCAGTCTTGTGGATTACCACACAAGGAACTCTAATAGTTATTCATCACCCATTTAAATTTTGATACTGGTTAAAATCAACAATAAAGTGGAAAGGACCATCTCTTGTGAACAGAATGATTTTACAAGGAGAAAATTACTGCACTAACCTGAGAAAGTATGATTCTGGAGACCCCAAACAGCCACTGAATCTGAGGCATGGCTGCTGAGGCAAAAGTAATTCTGCTTCTGAGCAGCTGACAATTAAAGTTTCATATGAACTGCCATGTGATCTGCAGTTTGTGCACCTTGCCTGACAGAGAAGCGCATAGGGAAGAAACATGCCCCCAGCGTTGATATTTGAAAGCTGATCTGTTTTGTCACATGCCTTGGGCAGAGAGTTACCGTGTTCTGTGCTGTCACGATTCTGTGCTCTGTCTTATTAGGAAGTTTTCTAGGGTGAATGAAATATGTTCAGGGGCATAGAAATGAAGCAGGGGTGACAGGCCCAGTAAATATTTATTGCTTGTATAATACAAACATTAGCATGCTTCTGTTATTGCATATTAGATGGGGAGGAAGGCAGGGTTTGAAGAGGAATCTAGTGGACTGGGAAGAAGGGTCCTCTTTTTATGAAGACCCTGGATTCAGAGCTGATTCTGTTGGTTATAGCAGCGTGATTCTGCTTACCCTGTGGAAAGTCCCTAGATTTTTCGAATAACTAAAAACTGAAAGAGTGCTATCTTTTTACTCTCTTAAGGATTTTTTTCCCCTCAAATTTTAGGAATACCATAGACTTTAAAATAGTTACCACTTTGTAAGTTTTAAGCAGGTTAAAATTTGACTGTGTTCCTATAGTTGAAAAGCAAACTTTTAATAAAATAGTGCTTTTTTTTTTTTCCCTAAAAACTTTGTTACCCTTACCTCTTTGTGGTATGTGGTTTGAAAGGCATTTTCTAATTTTTATTAAAAAAAAATCATTGTGCATATGCTGCCTGGTATCCAGAGCCTAACAGTCTGATTTTTACCTCCTTGATAGCACTGTCTCCCATGCACTGCTTCCTTCTCCCTCTCCCTCCTTCCACATAGCCAGGCTTCATTCAGACTGACCTACAGTCATAGGTCCAACATGTCCACAGGCTCTCATCCATTGACCTGTATTCCAAAACATGATCTCTGGAATAGCTTTCCCATATATATCTGTTCATATCTTTCTGTGGCTTCTTTCTCATCCTTCAACATCCACCTCAAAGACGCAACCCCATACTTCCCATTTCCATTATAAATACTGTTTGTATGTATGCATATTTCTCTCACTAGGTTCAGAGCTCCTGGAGAGGGCATTTTATTATTATTTTTTTTTATCACCTCTAAATAGATTGAGAACAGTGTTTTTCTAACAGGTGTTTATTAGATAGTTTAATTGAAACTTGATTCTAAAATAAAGTCTATATTGTTTTCCCTTGACTTTTTATATCTCAGAAGAAAGCACAAACAAACTCTGATCCAAAGTTGCGAAAGATACTTTGAATAGAATAAAATCAATTCCCTTTGATCACATGGCAGATTTTACCTGAGGTGAGGAGATAGGGCATAGACAATAAGGATCTTTAATTTGTACAGTTTTGCCTTTAGGAAGTTCCCTTTCAAGAGTCAAAGTATTTATCCAAGAAGTGTTTTCTGGTTCAATAACTTCCATTGGTGGCATTGAATAGAAAGAAAGGATGATCTCCTTTGGAAACACAGTGGCTAAGCTCTAAAGACTGTCTGCAGTGTTACAGTCTTTATTTTGACAAGTGTTCTATAAAAAACACCTCCAGTGCTGATAGCAGCTTGGGAGGCTGAGGCTGGAGGATTGTGTATTCAAAGCCAGCTTCAGCAACTTAGTGAGGCCCTAAGCAATTTTATGAGACCCTGTCTCAATATAAAAAAAAGGCTGGGCATGTGGTTCAGTGGTTAAGTGCCCCTAGGTTCAATACCCAGTACTGGGCTGGGGGGAGCTCCCCCCTCAAAAACCCACCTCCATATAGATTGAAAAAGCACTTGCAGGCCTCAAGTACCCTGGGAGGCTATGAGATCAATAACAGTTTTCTGACTGAAGAAACCAGGTGTTTCAGTGTGGTAGATTCAGAATATCTGGTTCTGAATGTCTGGTTTAGATCTTCCCTCTGCCAGTCCTCACTGTGATGCCTGTGGATAGTTCACCTAACCTTTCTCTGAGACAAAGTTTCCATGACTGCAAAATAGAGATGATGAAAGCATTTACCCTGTAGTGCTGTTGCTTGGATCAATTGGGGGTAATTTAGGTGACATGTGTAGCAGGGTGTATAGTGCATCAGTGGGGACTCACTGTTAGGTAGCCGATGTTAGTGTAAGATGGCCATTCACCATGGGTAGATGTCTCTAATAGGAGGAATGCAGGCATATTAATTATAGTAGGTTAAAGAAAACCCATCGCCCACCCCGCTATGTTTTAGTTGGCATTGCCAGGCTGGCCGTATTAGTATCTGTCAAGTTCATCATCTAATGTGTGTTTTTCTTATGAGTATGCAGTACTTTAAATTGATGATTAAAAGAATAGGACTTTTATAATGAAAACTTGACATTTAATCATTTAGGGACAACCATTATTAAAAGTTATATAATATGTCTAAGCACAATTACTGGGAGTGAAGAGGTCAATCAGTGTTCTAAAACAAAAGGTGGAGTAAGGGAGCAATAGAAACTATTTTTAACTTATTTCTTTATTGACGTGCAATAATTATACATATTGAGGAAGTGCAGTGCACAACACATGTGCACAACATGCGCCAATCAAACAAGTGGTTTTCATTTCCCTCTTTACCATTTCTTCATGTTTGGAGACTTTGCACACCACGCTTCCACTTATTCATAAAACATGTGCTAGGTTGTCAACCCACTGTGCTGTGGAATGCCAGAACTTATTCCTTCTGTGTTTTGGTACCTGTTACCCAGTCCCTTTTTATCCATCTTTCCCTCATTCTTCCCAGTGTGTAGCAACCTCTATTCCTCTTTTCTATATTCTTTGCACAGTTCCTGATATACAGTGGTTCAACTTAGGATTTTTTTAAATTTTTTGTTTTATGATGGTACAAAAGCAATACACATTCAATAGAGACCATACTCCACATTTTGCATTTTGATCTTCTCCTGGGCTCAGCAATACATGGTGCCTTGCTCTCTTGTGATGCTGGGTGGTGAGTACAGCTCCCAGTTAGTCAGACAGTCACAAGGGAAAGTGGCCAATGCTGCATGCTAGAGGCTGCTGCTTGGTAGGCTAGGTAGGCTCAGTGTGTATTTGACTTGTACTTTCAAGTTAGAATGAGCTCTTCGGGACCTGTCCATCATAAACAGGGGAGCACCTCTAATTACATGGCAAGTAATAGAATTGCAATTCCAGCTGGAGCGTTCTGGTTTCATGCTTACTTTATAAAGATTATTTTAAATTATATTCCCATTTTTAAAATATGCATTAAAAAGAAAATACAATAAATTCTTGTGTTCTGTTACACAGAAGGGTGATTACAGTTAACATTGTATTGTGTGAATCTAAATAGCTAAAGAAAGGATTTTGAATGTTCCCATCACAATGAAATGATAAAAGTTTGAGGTGATGGATAACCTAAGTATCCTGAGTTGATCATTACAGTGTATACATTTGCTGATACAACACACTGAATCCTATAAATATGTACAATTATCTGTCAAGTAAAAAATTAATTTTTAAAAATGGAAAAAAACTGCTGTCTTCTTCCAAATTACAAATAAGTTAAAAGGACAAAAATTGCCAATAATCCTTCCATCCAGAGAGAATTGTATTGTCAAGATGCTAGGATTGGTTCACTCTCTCTACCTATTCCTTTGCCCCAAAAACTAAAATTGGAGAAAGATAATTAGTAGGATCAAAGCTCCCATGTACTTTACCTCTTCTAAAACATTAAAGGAGCCTAATATCTTTTGTTTTTTTAGATCAAGTAGATATTTTTTTTTTTCTTTCTTTTTTTTTTAGTACTGAGGATTGAACACAGAGGCACTTTACTATTGAGCCATCATCCCAGCCCTTTTTATTTTTATTTTGAGACAGGGCCTCACTAAGTTGATGAGGCTGGCTTTAAATTTTCATTCCTCCTGCCTCAGCTTCCTGAGTCACTGGGATTACAGACAGGCACCACCATGCCCTGCCCAGAGCCTTGTATCTTTTAAGAATGCTGGCTATTAGAGTGTACAGATGAGTGTTGCGTTTTGCGTTAAAGAACCTACGAGACAGTGGTTCTATGAAGTTAAAAAAAAAAAAATCTTGAGATCCAAAATTTTTTAAATCTTCTAGAGAGGCGTACAGCCATGGCTATGAACCAGTGTTACGAGTTAACTGGGGACACTGACAAGAGATAGTGTCAAGAGAGCTTTGAATATCAACTTCAGCAGTCTTCCTAGATGAGGAAGTCTAAAGAGCCTTGATAAATGGGAAAGATTTTATTAGCAAAATGATGATGGAGTAGAGATGGGGAAGGATATTTTGAACAGGTATCTGACCTGCTGTTGCCAAGGTTTCTTTCGTTGGTAAAAATGTGGTATTTGAAGCATTGTTAGGTTGTTTTATAAGAATAAGTTCTTTTTGAGTATTTTGATTAGTAAGAGGTTTTTATTCTTTCTTTACCAGGTCTTCAATAAAATTTATCCAGTTTGGACATACTCTTACCTGGTGCTGCTGTTTCCTGTGTTCCTTGCTACAGACTACCTCCGTTATAAACCTGTTGTTCTGCTACAGGGACTCAGCCTTATTGTTACATGGTTCATGCTGCTCTATGCCCAGGGACTGCTGGCCGTTCAGTTCTTGGAATTCTTCTATGGCATCGCCACAGCCACAGAAATTGCCTATTACTCTTACATCTACAGTGTAGTGGACCTAGGCATGTACCAGAAAGTCACAAGTTACTGCCGAAGTGCCACCTTGGTGGGCTTCACAGTGGGCTCTGTCCTAGGGCAGATCCTTGTTTCAGTGGCAGGCTGGTCCCTGTTCAGCCTAAATGTCATCTCTCTTACTTGTGTTTCCGTGGCTTTTGCTGTGGCCTGGTTCCTGCCTATGCCACAGAAGAGCCTCTTCTTCCACCACGTTCCTTCCACCTGCCAGGGAGTAAATGGCATCAAGGTACAAAATGGTGGCATCATTTCTAACACGCCAGCTTCTAACCACCTTCCTGGGTGGGAGGACATTGAGTCTAAAATCCCTCTAAATTTGGAGGAGCCGCCGCAGGAGGAACCGGTAAGCTCACCCTGAAATGTTTTGTAATTGCTGTTTGGAGGGCTAATGATAATAAGACAGACGGGAGACCCCCCTCTTACTAGATCTGGTATGTTTTGGGATTTAGGTTTTGTCATGAGTGGGTTGTTGGTCCATTCATTCATTATTTCAAGATACCATTGATTTGTATTAATAATGACAAATTTTCTCCTGGAGTGCTTGATCTCCAAAGTCGAACTGGCATATTCATGTCAGAAATGTCTTGGATTCCAGGGCCTGTTTCTACTTCATCTTTCTACCTCCAAGTGTTTAATAGAATATAAAGATAGCACTCAGAAAATTCTGGCTGACTGAACAGATAAAGTGATTCTGAGAAATGTTTTATATCTACTTCAAGTTTCTGAATTGAAGCCCACAGTCTTTAAAGATAGAAAGTTTTTTCTTTTTCTATGCTAAAGCAGTGTACGTTACTTACTTTTCAAATGACACTTTGCTAAAGTGGGATAGCAATGAAAAATACAAAAAAAGAGAATCACAAGAGAACAACAAAGATGATGGGAGATCCACGATGGTGGGCTACAGGAAGGCTGCATTCTGTGTCGCTCCGGAACCTGGCATTCAAGTAGTGGGAATACTCTTTCTCTGCGAGTGATTAGAGGACCCCTGACAGCTGCTCTGTGCAGGAATCACGGCCGCCATGCTGCACAGGTCTCCAGGCCTCAGCGTCAGCACAGGACTCCTGACCACTTGTCCACGCAGGTCCTTCAGGGTTCTGCTGCTCCCATGCAGAGAACCCTGCTGCAGCCCGATGCAGGAACTCCAGCCACCACTCCTGGGTGGACCGCCATCTACCAACATGGGACTCCTCCAGTGGCCTCCATCTTGGGGCACTGCAACCACTGCCACAGTCCCCTACATATACCTGGGGACAGTGCACTTGGTCCGGTGATAGTCGCCAGCCACAAGTAACTGCACGCCACAGAGCTGCATCTCTGAACATGCCACTCAATGGCACCACCCAGCCCCACCAGACCCCACACCCCATCACTGAAAGCAGCTACTTCTACCTTGGGACACCTTCATCGCTGTCTTTAGTTGGGGAAACTCCCAGTTTGGAACACCAGCTGGGGATTAGAAACAATATCAAGGTATCCCCAACTCCCACCCTGTCCCTGGCAGCCACTAACCCGACACAGTGCCTGCGGCTACATGGCCACCTGTAGCTTGCAAAATGGGGTCCTGAACTGCCTGATATAAAACAGCTGTTTGTGACAGGTGAGAAGCCCCAGAGTACAACCCACAAGACCTCTAGAAAGGAAGGTTCCTGATTGGGAAGTAGAAAGGGAGGGGGGGTGTGAGATACAGTTTAGAGACTAATAAATTAGAGACCAGGAATTGCAAGTCTATGGGTGATATAAGGAGATAAGACCAGGTACCCCCATCACATGAGTGGGCCCCAAAGGAGATTCTTGGGGTGCGGTCTCCCATCTGGAACCAGCGAGTACCATACCCCAAATCCAGTAGCCTTGCCCCCCAAGTCCAACCCTCCCACCCTGATAACCTTCACCATCCTGAGGGTGGAGATACCAGCAAACAACAGACAACCCACCTATTGGATGAGAGGGAAGCTGGAAAGATGCTGATCTCTAACAAAAACAATCCTTGTATTTTCCTTCGAGATTTTTTTTCCCCTCTCTCTCTCTTCTCCTGCCCTCACATCCCCAACATTTGTGAAACCACGTATTTTTCGTGAATTAAGCTACTAAGGACTGGGATGTTTGAAGAGTATATTACAGTGCTGTTGTATAGTCTTTTATTTCCTGTTTTTACATTTTTTACTTAATATTTATGTTTGTTTGTTTTTTGTACTCTACTGTCTTCCCATTTACTTGTATCCCCAAAATCACTTTCTCTCTCTTCTGCTACTAACCAACTTCTTTAGATTCCTCTTTCATGCTTTAAGATCTAATAACTCTATAACTCCTACCCCCTCAACATCTCGTCCTATACCTCACCCCTGGTTCTTTGTCCACCATCAAAAACTGTAGGCCCTTTTGCAAAACTACTGTTTATATTGTAGATAATAATTGAATTTACCATTTCTGTATATTAAGACAAAACCGTAAAAGTCTTAACAGCAGCTATATGGTTTAAGGTTGTATATTTTTTGTATTGGAATCTGTTCACATTGTTCTCCCCCTTAAAGGAGAGGTATTAGAAACCTGCAGGGACACTATATCCCTATAGGGTAATGCCTCAGATCTACAGTGCTAGAAGGGAAGATACACAAACGACATGAAAAAAGAAGGGAATAAAGTGCCCCTAACAAACCAAGATATGACAGAGAAGGATTCAGGATGTACATAAATAAAATGTTCTGTGAATTAAAGGATGATAGACCAAATACAGGCAGCAAAAGATCATTTCAATAAAGAGCTACATAAGCAAATACAGGAAGCAAAAGATTACTTCAATAAGGAGATGGAGGTTCTGAAAACAAGCCAAACGTAAATCCTTGAAATGAAAGAAACAATAAACAAATTAAAAGCATCACCAACAGATTAGATAACTTAGAAGACAGGACCTCAGACAATGAAGACAAAATATATAATCTTGAAAAGAATGTTGACCACACAGTGAAGATGGTAAGAAACCATTAGCAGAATATTCAAGAAATATGGGATAGCATAAAAAGACCAATTTTAAAAGTTATTGGGATAGAGGAAGGTGTAGGGTTCCAAACCGAAGGAATGAACAATCTATTCAATGAAATAATATCAGAAAATTTTCCAAACCCAAAGAATGAATTAGAAAATCAAATACAAGAGGCTTACAGGACACCAAATGTACAAAATCACAACAGATCCACACCAAGGTACATTATGATGAAAATGCCTAGCATACAGAATAAGAAGAGAATTTTAAAAGCCACAACAGAAAGGAATCAGATTACATATAGGAAGAAACTAATTAAGATATCTGCAGATTTTTCAACCCAGACCCTGAAAGCTAGAAGATCTTGGAACAACATATACTAAGCTCTGAAAGAAAATGGATGTCAACCAAGAATCTTATATCCACCAAAATTAAGCTTTAGATTTGATGATGAAATAAAAACCTTCCATGATAAACAAAAGTTAAAAGAATTTGCAACTAGAAAGCCTGTACTACAGAACATCCTCAGCAAAATGTTCCATGAAAATCAGCAAAGGGAGGTATTACAAGGAGAAACCAAGTCAATTTACATACCAAAAATAAATAAATATTACAAGGTGAAGGAGCCCCAATTAGGAAGGGCTATTGCAGCTAGCTGGAAGCCATAAGTTCCACCTGATAATAAGTATGTATGTGACGCACCTGTAAATGCACGTGATGCACCCGCAAAGCCAAAGGTATATAACTGGGTGAAAGCGGTCGGAGTCAGAAGGAAGAAATTCATTCAGTCAGTCGTAAAAGTCAAAAGAGAAATAAAGAAGCCATAAAGTAAAAGCATGGCGAAAGCCATGCAGAGAAAAAGCCTTGAGCTTTGGCAAAAAGCCATGAAGAGAAAAGCACGGCGACAGCCATGCAGAGAAAAAGCCTTGAGCTTTGGCAAAAAGCCATAAAGAAAAAAGCCATGAGCTTAAAAAAGCCATGAGCTTACAGAGAAGCTGCAAAAGCCATTACACTGCAGCTTAGCGAGTCAAAGCCGCTCATGCAGTTGTGCTTAACTAAGTGCGTTACCTGCTCCTCAGTAGTAGGCTTCCTTAAAGCCGCAGCACCTCCTCAAAAAGGGCTCAAATATCCACTCTTTTAAAATAAAAGGTGAAAAGCCAGGTAGGGACAAGAAAATAAAAGAAAATAGAGAAAATAAAATGTGGAAAATAGAGAAAATAAAATATAGGAAATAGAATTAAAGCACCTTTTAAACTAAAGGGGAGGAATATGAAGGAGCCCCAATTAGGAAGGGCTATTGCGGCTAGCTGGAAGCCATAAGTTCCACCTGATAATAAGTATGTATGTGACGCACCTGTAAATGCACATGATGCACCCGCAAAGCCAAAGGTATATAACCGGGTGAAAGCGGTCGGAGTCAGAAGGAAGGAATTCATTCAGTCAGTCGTGCAGTCGCTCAGTCGGTCTGAAGAAGAGTTCGGATCGGAGAAGAAGAAAAGAGAGCGGCCAGAACGTAGTCAGAAGAAGAAATATGAGTCAGAGCGGTTAAGAGTTCGGACAGAAGAGAAACCAGATAGAAGAAGTAATTGCTGGTCAGAGTCAGGCCGAGGCTGCCGAAGTAGAAAGAAGAAAGAAGAAAGAATCTCTCTAATCTCTCTCTCTCTCAAGCTCTCTCTCTAAGAAAGAAATCTCTTTCTTTCTCTCTCTAAGCTCTCACTAAGAAAGTAGAAGTAAAAGTAGAAGAATCTTCATTCTGCCTCCGAGTTTTTCTCCCGCGGCGGTTTGTGGCTGTAAGTCAGGCAGCTAACAACAAGGAATACTAATCATGTCTTAATAATAACCTGAATGTTTAGTGGCTTAAACTCACCAATCAAAAAACAGGCTGGCAGATTGGATTTTTTAAAAAAGACCCAACAATATGCTCCCTTCAAGAGACTCATCTCTTGGGAAAAGACATCCACAGACTGAAGGTGAAAGGTTGGGAAAAAACATATCACTCACATGGACTGCGGAATCAAGCAGGTGTTTCCATCCTCTTATCAAATAAAGTAGACTTCAAGCTGAAGTTAATCAAAAGGGATAAAGAAGGACATTTCATACTGCTTAAGGGAACCATACAACAAGACATAGCAATTATAAATATATATGCCCCAAACAATGGAGCATCTACATTCATCAAACTCTTCTCAAGTTCAAGAGTCAAATAGACCACAACACAATAATCCTGGGTGACTTTAACACACCTCTTTCACCATAGGATAGATCTTCCAATAAAAGCCAAACAAAGAAACTATAGAACTCAGTAATAATACAATCAATAACTTAGACTTAACAGACATATGTAGACTTCATCCATCAACAAAGTGAATACACTTTTTTCTCAGCAGCACATGGATCCTTCTCTAAAATAGACCATATATTATGCCACAAAGCAACTCTTAGAAATACAAAATAATAGAGATACTACCCTGCATTCTATCAGATCATAATGAAATGAAATTAGAAATTAATGATAAAATAGAAGCTACTCCCAACACCTGGAGACTAAGTAATGAAAAATGGGTTGCAAAAGGCATCAAAGAAGAAATTTTAAAATTCTTAGAGATAAATGAGAATACTGAAACAACATATCAAAATCTCTGGGACACTATGAGGGCAGTACTAAGAGGAAAGTTCATTGCATGGAGTTTATTCCTTAAAAGAAGAAAAAGGCAACAAAGATCTAACATTACATCTCAAAGTCCTAGAAAAGGAAGAACAGATCAATACCAAAAGCAGTAGAAGACAGGAAATACTTAAAATCAGAGCTGAAATAAATGAAATTAAAAGAAAAAAAATTGAAAAAACAAAAAGTTGGTTCTTTGAAAAAATAAATAAAATTGATAAACACTTAGCTATGCTAATAAAGAGAAGGAGAGAGAAAACTCAAATTACTAACATCGGTTATGAAAAAAGGAAATGTCATGATGGACACTACAGAAATATGGAAGATAATTAGAAATTATTTTGAAAATTTGTACTCCAATAAAATAGAAAATATTGAAGGCATCGATAAATTTCTAGGGTCATATGATTTGCCCAAACTGAATCAGAATGATATACACAAGTCAAACAGATCAGTTTCAAGCATTAAAATAGAAGACGCCATCAGAAGCTTACCAACCAAGAAAAGCCCAAGACCAGATGGATACACAGCTGAGTTCTACAAGATCTTCAAAGAAGAACTAATACCAATACTCCTCAAATTATTTCATGAAGTAGAAAAAGAGGGAACAGTTCCAAACTCATTCTATGAGGTCAATATCACCCTGATTCCAAAACCAGATAAAGTCACATCAAAGAAAGAAAACATCAGATAAATATCTATAATGAACATAAATGCAAAATTTCTCAATAAAATTCTGGCAAAGCCAATACAAAAACATAAAAATAAGTGCACCATGATCAAGTGGGGTTCATCCCAGGTATGCAAGGGTGGTTCAACATATGGAAATCAAAAATGTAATTCATCACATCAGTAGACTTAAAGATAAGAATCTTACGGTCATCTCAACAGATGGAGAAAAAACATTTGACAAAATACAGCATCCTGTCATGTTCAAAACAACAGAAAACCTAGGGATAACAGGAACATATCTCAACATTGCAAAAGCTGTCTATGCTAAGCCCCAGGCTAACATCATTCTACATTGAGAAAAATTGAAAGCATTCCCTCTAAAAACTGGAACAAGAAAGGGATACCCTCTTTCACCACTACTATTTAACATAGTTCTTGAAACTCTAGCCAGAGCAATTAGACAAAAGAAATTAAAGGGATATGGATAGGAAAAGAAGAACTCAAATTATCTCTATTTGCCAACAATATAATTCTATACCTAGAAGATCCAAAAAATTCCACCAGAAAACTTCTAGAACTAATAAATGCATTCAGCAAAGTAGCAGGATATAAAATCAACACCCATAAATTAAAGGCATTTCTGCACATCAGTGACAAATCCTCACAAAGAGAAACTAGGAAAACTACCCCATTTACAGTAGCCTTAAAAAAAATAAATAAATAAATAAATAAAATACTTGGGAATCAACAAAAGAAGTGAAAGACCTCTACAATGAAAATTACAGAATGCTAAAGAAAGAAATTAGGGGCTGGGGCTATGGCTCAGTGGTAGAGTGCTCATCTCGCATGTGTGAGGTCCTGGGTTCGATCCTCAGCACCACATAAATAAAGGTACTGTGTCCACCTACAACTAATAAAATATTAAAAAAAGAAAGAAAGAAGACCTTAGAAGATGGAAAGATCTCCCTGTTATTGGATAGACAGAATTAATATTCTCAAAATGACCATACTACCAAAAGCACTATACAGATTTAATGCAATTCCAATCAAAATCCCAATGACTTTCCTCATAGAAATAGAAAAAGAAGTCATGAAATTCATCTGGAAAAATAAGAGGCCCAGAATAGCCAAAGCAATTCTTAGCAAGAAGAGTGAAGCTGGTGGCATCACTATACCCAACATTATACTATACTACAGAGCAATAGTAACAAAAACAACATGGTATTGGAACCAAAATAGACCTCTAGACCAGTGGTACAGAATAGAGGACACAGAGACAAACCCACATAAATACAGTTATCTCATATTAGACAAAGGTGCCAAAAACATATTGGAGAAAGGATAGCCTTTTTAACAAATAGTGCTGGGAAACTGGAAGTCCATATGCAACAAAATGAAATTAGGCCCCTCTCTCTCACCATGCACAAAACTCAACTCAAAGTGGATCAAGGATCTAGGAATTAAACCAGAGACTCTGCACATAATAGAAGAAAAGGTAGGCAAAATCATCATGTCGGATTAGGCCCCAACTTCCTTAATAAGACTCCTCTAATGCAAGAAATAAAATCAAGAATCAATAAATTGGATGGATTTAAACTAAAAAGCTTCTTCTCCACAAAAGAACAATTAGTGAGGTGAATAGAGAGCCTACAGAATGGGAGCAAGCTTTTACCACATGCACTAATCTCTAGGATACATAAAGAACTAAAGAATCTTAACAAAATAAATAAATAACCCAATCAATAAATTGGCCAAGGAACTGAACAGACACTTCTCAAAAGATGATATACAATCAATCAGTAATGATAAAATGTTCAACATCTCTAGCAATTAGAGAAATGCAAATCCAAACTAAGATTTCATCTCACTCCAATCAGAATGGCAGCTATTAAGAATACAAATAACAATAAATGTTGGCGAGGATGTGGGGAGAAATGCTCACTCATGCAGTGCTGATGGGACTGCACATTGGTGCAATATGGAAAGCAGTATGGGGATTCCTTGGAAGACTTAGAATGGAATCATCTTATGACCCAGCTATCCCACTCCTCGCTTTATACCCAAAGGACTTAAAAACAGCGTACTATAGTAATGCAGCCACATCAATGTTTATAGCAGTACAGTTCACAATAGCTAAATTGCGGAACCAACACAGATGCCATTCAATAGATGAATGGGTAAAGAAACTGTGGTACATATTCACAATGGAATATTACTCAACATTAAAAGAGAATAATGGCATTTGCAGGTAAATGGATGGAGTTGAAGTTAAACCAGTCCCCCCAAAACCAAATGCTGAATGTTTTCCCTGATATGAGGATGCTGATCCATAATGGGGATGGGTGGGGGGAGCATGGGAAGAATGGAGGAACTTTAGATAGAGCAAAGGGGAGGGAGAGGAAGGGAGTTAGGCGGGTAGGAAAGATGGTGCAGTGAGATGGACATCATTACCCCATGTACGTGCATGAAGACACACACAAAAAAGGAATAAATACTAAAAGTGTGATTATAAAGAGAGCGAGATGACATTTAAAATAATTCATCTACTCATTCTGTCTTTCCGGGAGGGTGAACTGTCTCCCCAATCACCCACTTTTTTTTTTTTTTAACCCCCTCTATCACATTATAACCTATAAGGGGCAAGTTGCATTGCAACCACACTGAATTAGTTTTAGTTTTTCTGGGACGTATTTGGAAATAAGCCTATTAACATTCCAGCTTTGCATGTGGGCTCTGGCAGACTTAATACTGAGCTCCAAAAGTTGTGTAGACTGAGAATAATGAACCACATGAACAGAGTCTCCATTGTACCTGGAGTTTACCCAGTGGTTTCAAATGTGGTCTCATGTCCTTATTGAAAATTTTCTCCTTTTCCTCCCATTCTTCCATCTCAGGTTACTAGCCGGAGTTTAGGTTATTGTAGCTAGGAGCCTGAGGCACCCTCTAGATCTTGGTTGATATTCATCATGAGACTCACCCTTGATCACCAGGAATTTGGCCAAAATGACCAGGGATTGAATATCAATGAAATGCTGATTCCATCAGAATTTATTAGCTGACATTGACAAGTCAACAGAGGGTTGCTGGGGGAGGGAAGTATGTATAATCATTTAATAGGTCTCATGTAGTAGAAACAAATAAAATAAGGACTCTTTTTTTTTGTCTGTTCCAAATGTTTTAAAATGGATTTGGCTAAATGTGTATACCTACGTATAATACACATAAAATACATTTTATTTTTTGTTTGTTAATTTTTGCAGTGGTTGGACTCAAACCCAAGGCTTCTTGCAGGCTAGGCATAAGTATATATTTTATATACTAACAAAACCATATTTCTAAAGATTTTTATAGATAATTTATAGACCAAGTTTTTGAATGTGAGTAAGAAACACAGGAAGGACATTTTACATAGCAATCAGTACACACACATAGGTATATATATATTTTTATGTATAACAGAAAAAAAATCTTTGCAACAATATACTTTATATTGATACATTCCATTCTATTTGTTTTTTATATAATTCAGGTCACTGCTCACTAAATCCATTTATTAACTACTGATGAGTTGTGACCTAGAGTTTAAAAAATTCTGTCCTAGACCAACTTGAAATTTGTTATTTATAGATATGTGAATTGTCAGATTTTTATATGCTACAGAGTTGTAAAATTTTGTTAAGAGTTAATTCTGAGCACAGATCATAGAACAATTGGAGCATCTTAAAAGGGACTAGATCTCATCAGTCCTCTCACTATAGAGATAGGATTGGAAGCAGAGATTAGCAATTTATGCAGAATTGCACAGATAATGCTCCTGAACATAATTTAAGAGCACTCATGAAATCCACTTCTCTCTATACTTTGATCCACAAAATCTTTCACTAGGGTGACACCATTGTCAGACCATTAGGTTGGCTACAGTGCCATGAAAATTAGGATTCAGGTCAATTCTGTGATATCCTAGGCTCTGCTGCTGATCCCATAGCAGGCTGCTGTGCTGCTTGGCAGCTGTTCTGACTGGCCTGAAAATACTGCTGTTTTTTCGTGGGCAAACTTGAAGAAAGTCAGAATATGGATATTGGAGATTGTAGACCATTAAGTTAATCAAAACCCATAATTAAACTGTAAATCATAGTTGTAGTAAGTATTGAAGAGTGGGTAGTTTCATCTTGATTTTATAGAAAGGAAGAGTGAAGTAGGAGGAGTCAAAGTGACAGCCCAGTCCACAAGTTATTTGTGAATTCTTCTCAGAGCCGATTGCTTTGGGGCCAAGTTTGCTAATATTGCAGTAAGAGGAGCCACCAAAGCCAGTGGTTTTCTTTCATGACCAGAACTGGACTGAGGTGTTTTCCTTAGAAGCTGGACCTGATATATTTTGAGTTCTTTCATCAAAAGGAGCTGGGATTATAGCTCGGTGGTAGAATACTTGGCTAGCATGTATGAGGCCCTAGATTCCCTTCCCGATATTCTTACACACAACCTCTCTCTTCACACACAGACACACACGCACGCACATACAAACATTTCACACAAAACTGCTACTTTAGCATATGGACTGGCATATCATTAATACTTCAGAATTTATTCTCTTAATGTTGCCACACCTTTATTTGTAGATGACATCTTTTGCTGTTGGTAAGCATTCTTTGTGTTATGAATCTTGGAGTTCTGTAAAACAATGGTAACAGCAAAATTAATGCTTCTAGTTTGGCGGTTAATAATGTAAGATTTATTCGCAGCAGGGTGTAGTGGGTTTTGAAGAACAAGAAGTTAAGGCAGATTCCAGTTGTAATACTTCTTGGGCAAATTATTTAATTCTGTGAGACATAGTTTCCATATTCATATATCTATTATTTTTTTAGTATTAAATGAGGGAGTAGAAAGCTTTTAAATAAGTATATCTAGTATGTACTTAGTACTTTTTAATCACTGTTATTAATGTTATCATTAGACATTGTGCCTTTACTGTAGATAGTCATTTGTAAGGCTATAAATAGAGTAATCTTCCCTACCAGGGTTAAATGTAATTACTAATAAGTTTGTTTACTTATTTATTTATATAAAATAAGAAGTTTGTTTTTACAAGGAAAAACAAAAAGTCTGTTAAATAGAAAATCTAGTCTCTGTAGTTGCCGTCTGTACAATTACCATCAGAGTGTTTGAGCTGTTTTCTCTTGCTGCATAGGAGCCCAGGGCAGATCGTCTCCTTGTGCTGAAGGTGCTATGGAATGACTTCTTGATCTGCTACTCTTCCCGCCCTTTACTCTGCTGGTCTGTGTGGTGGGCCCTCTCCACCTGTGGCTATTTTCAAGTTGTGAACTACACACAAGGCCTGTGGGAGGAGGTGATGTCTTCTCGCCATGCTGCAATTTACAATGGTGGTGTGGAGGCCGTTTCAACCTTACTGGGTAAGCAGTGCAGGATGGTTGTGGGGGCGGTGGTTAACCCTCTGGTAGTTAAGCCACTTGTGATTGGCTTTATTCTCCCCTCCCAAATTTGAAGGCACCCCAAGGACCGATTTCCTTATTTTGAGTTCTGATTTATGTAGGAGAACTTAGAAGGGCTCAAGTGGTCGGGAACTATGACTGACAAACCTAATTTTTTTATAAGCTTCAGGGAATGAGGGAATGCTAATATAAAATTTTCAGAATTGTTTTCTTTGCTTATCCAAGTTTGATAAATTATTATTTAAATTTATTTATTGAAACGTGTATTCAGTGAAGTAACTGGATTATTTTCTTCTTGTTTTGTAGGTGCTATTGCTGTGTTTATGGTTGGTTATGTAAAAATATCCTGGTCAACTTGGGGAGAAATGACACTATCTCTGTGTTCTCTCCTGATTGCTGCTGCAGTGTATATCATGGACACTGTGGGTGACATTTGGGTGTGCTACGCATCCTATGTTGTCTTCAGAACCATCTACATGTTACTCATCACGATAGCAACGTATGTATTGTGGCTCAAAAACAGTGTAAGGAAAAGATGTGACAGGATTAAAAACTTTTTGATTGCTTTACAAACCAAGAAATTCAAATTTGTAGTTAAAAGATAAGTAGGAAGCAGCATCGTACCATATGTGCATTATCAGTTTTTCTCTTCAGGAAGCATGTAGGCAAGATTTGTTTATTCCCTTGTTTGTATATTCCTACTGTTTTTAGATCTTTGCGTGGAATTTACATCATTCAACAACAAAATTTTTTCATTTGATTGGGAAGAGAATTGATATGGAAAGAAGGAGCCATTCCTCAAAGTTAAAGATTATAATTATCCAGGAAGCAGTTTTTGTCTATTAATTCTCCTCTAACTTTTTTAAAAAAGTTTTCAGATTGCTACAAACCTCAGCATGGAACGCTATGCCCTGGTGTTTGGTGTAAATACCTTCATTGCCCTCGGACTGCAGACTCTGCTTACACTAATTGTGGTAGATGCCAGTGGCCTTGGCTTAGAAATTAAGACTCAGGTAAGATCTCTCCTTTGGCACTGAAGATGGTCTGATGTGATCAGGGTGACAGAAGTAGAACACGCTTCATGAAAACAAAGCCAAAAAACTTGGGCAGATATAAATGGAGAAGTGTTCCATTGTTCCTCCAGTTACCTCCTTGTCCTTAGTTCTTTTATGTGGAGGATGTTGAGATTATCATCTTTTAGATGAGGCCCTAGAGCATTCTTGAGTATAACTAGCCTAGAGGGACTATTTCAACTGATAGGTAATATTGATTCCTTCTGGGATTAGCCCTTCTGCTCTTTTTGCAGTGCTGGAATTGAACCCAGAGCCTCACACATACTAGGCAAGTGCTCTCCCACTGAGCTATAACCCCAACCCCTTCTTAATTGATGCCTGAATGGTGTATCTCATGGTTGAAACGATGTATCTCATTATATCACAGCCCTCTGTTTCCTCTTGTTATATAAAGCACCCCCAATGGGGTGACTTGCAGTGGACAAACAGCATTTTGATTCTTAACATATGACCTATTGAGAAAACACCTGCACAGACACCCAAAGACAATATAAATACCTTTATTTATTCAGGAATTGTATAGTTGTGTATGCCTTCATGTACTGTGAACTTGTAGGTAGCATTTTCTCTGTATTTTGTTATAGTAGGCAACTGAATCAAAAAGCGCCTACCCCCAGTCCCAGCCCAGCTTAGCCCAAATGATTCCTTCTTCATTATTCCCTCCATAAATACTAAATGATACCTTACCCATTATTACCTCCATAAATACTACCTAACATTTCATATTTACATATTAGGTTTTTTAGAACACAAAGACCCAACATGTTAGCAATAATTGTTTTTATTAAAGAGGTCTAAAGGAGAGAGAAGATAATGGGTAACTTGCATTCAGTACCCTCTATGTGCCAGGTGCTTTATATAGAATTTACAAGGTGGTTGTCGGGAATGGGTATCAAGAACTGAGTCTGGGAGATGTCAAGTGATTTAAGATCACACAATAAGTGTATGGAAAACCTAGGATTTAAACCAGTGTCTAACCCTAAAATGTTCTTTGGGATAGAGAATAAGAGGGAAACTAAGTTACCGTCATCCTATTTGGTAAGGAAGAGTCCCAGCCTATTACAATTGAAGGACATATGGCTGACATTTGAAGTGGAAATTTGATAGCACATCCTTCTAGAAATGGTAGATTTAAACATGTAGAATAATAGAATTTTGTGTACTATGCTGAAACTAACTGCCATGATTAATTAACAGGCTTCCTATTAGAAATGTATCCAAATTTAAATGAACTTGGCTCAGAGATTTAAGGCCATACTCTTATTGTGCCTTTGAACCAAATTATAAGTGCTTAGTAAGTTATTTTAAGAATTAAATGATGATGATGTTGATAAACTATATAATCACATTATAAAATTGTTTTAGGGAAGAGTCTTATAAAAAGTAATCCTAGTACTGCCCTCTTCTGGAAAAGAATGGAAGTTCTTTATCTTCAAAACTTGATCTTTAGTTTGAGGATACAGACTGTGTTCATCAGCTTTTCATCGCTGTGACAAAATACCTGATGGAATCAGCTTATCTGGGAAAAGATTTATTTTTGCTTTGCTGTTAGGCCTGAGGTGAAGCAGAAAAATCATGTGGAAGGGTGTGGCTGAAGAAAGCTGTTTATCTCATGGCAGCCAGGAAGCAGAGAGAGTGAGCCAGAAAGGAAGGGGCCAGGGACAAGAGATAATCCCCAAGAGTACATTCCTCTCATAACCCACTCCTTTCAACTAAGTCCCACCTCCTTATTTCCATAGCCTCCCAGTAAATGCCATCAAATTATGAATCCGTGAGTGGATTAATCCACTGATGAGGTCAGAACCCTCATGATCCAATCATTTCCCAGAAGCCCCACCTCAGAAAACTGCAGCCCTGAGGATCAAGCCTTCAACATGTGAGCTTTCGGGGCACATTCAGATCCAAAACATAACACAGACCATGACTCAAGTATAATAATAATAATGGCAACAACAATAAAAATAATATCATTCATTTTATGTGTGTGTGTCTGTAGTTCTAGGCAAATGCTCTACCACTTGAGAGCTACATCCCAGCCACCTCCAGCCCCAACTTTTTTTTTTTTTTTTTTTTTTTTTGAGGCAAGGTCTCATGAAATTTTCAGGGTGTCCTGGAACTATCAGTCCTCCTGCCTCAGCCTTCTTGCTGGGATTATGAGAGTGTGCCACCACACCCTGCTAAAACAATATTAGTAAGAGCAGTAATGTGCTAATAAACATTTACATTTTATTGACTCCTCCCAATAGACCTATGACAGCAATTGGTATGAACTCCATTCTGAAGAAGTCAAGGCTCCGAGGTGAAGTATCTCATTCAGGGTCACGGAGCTAGTAAGGAATGAAGTCAGGATTTACATTCAGGCAGTCAGAATTCAGAAGTGCCTTGCTGGGCTGCTGCTTTGTGTCTTCAATGCCTGGCACATGGTGTACACATGCAGTTTTTGAAGTTGTATTGAGAAACTCTGAATATACCTTTAATTACACACATGTAATGAAACAGCTCATCTCTAATAATTATGCAAATTGATACTTTTTTTCCCTTTTAGTTCCTGATCTACGCCAGTTATTTTGCATTCATTGCTGTGGTTTTCCTGGTTAATGGTGCAGTCAGTGTTATCAAGAAATATAGAAAGCAGGAAGATCAAGAATCAAGTTCTCCAGTAACTACTTCATAATACACTGCTGAATGGGCTGCTTCTTATTGCAAGAACTCTGCATAGCAACTGCCTGGATGTATTTAATTTTTTAAGGTTTAGGCAAATATTTATGAATATGCATTTCATGGCTTCAAAGCAGCCACTTAATTGACACCTTATATTTTCTGGAGTATCATGGTCTTGTTGAGAGAAGCCAGCAGTGAAGTTTATTTCATGGATTATTTTTGAGAGCTAATTTAAGGATGACTTTTTTCTGATTCAGAAGTGAACTTGATTTTGAAAACCAAGTAATCAAAAGCAGTCAAGCAGCACATGTGTTATATACTTGATTAGCAAATGAGTTTGGTGTTTTATTGGTCACATGCATCTTCTGTATCCATTAGCCAGATGCTTGGCCTGGTGGGACCAGGGCTTCAAAGAAGCCACACGATGTTACACACCTTGAGAGAAATATGTCCTATCAACACCTGCCTCTACTCAACTTCATTCTAATCTCTGTGTTACTCCCGTGCATTTGTGTTTCTACAGATGAAAGTTGTTCCTATCACTGGCAATATTTGCTCTGGTTTAATGTTTGGTCCTGTAAGGAGTATGTGTTCTCATTTTAAGTTATTTTTTAAAATTCATTGTATGAATGTTTTTGGTTCCCATCTTGACCATTATGTATTTGAAATTTCTTTAGAAGTACATTTTTTGCATTATTCATATGCTTCCCAGAGAAGCTCATTTAGAAAAGAAGGCAAGTTTTCAAGCCTGCTAATAATCTAAATGAAGAGAACTAATCAAAAAACTTAAAGTAGGTTTGCTTGTCTTTTGTAATTCAGTATGAAGGACTGTTAATTCCACGATGAAAAATTCATGTGGGATAAAGATATAACTAGTCCATTTTGTCTTTTCATTCCCTTTTATTTCCAAAGTAAAATGAGTAAGTCTTTTTTCTTTAAAATAACTTCCTTTTCATTTATAGCTTTTATATTATTTTTACTTTGTTATCTGAGATAAAGATGTCAGTAGGAGTTGGATTATTCCAAGGCCTTCTTCCATGAACTGAGCCTCTTTTTAATTATTTCAGTGGGCAGGAACTAGGTTAGATTTGGTTCCTCCATTTTGTACCTTAGGTCTGCCTTTCTTTCTAAAGGCAGATCATCTTGAATATTTGCTTAAATTAGAAGTTACTAGTGATTCCAAGTTACTTGGGGAAAAAAAAGTTGTTCTGTGTGCATTTAATTCTGAAGTCAATCTCCCAAGGAGCTGCTAATATTTGTGAGACATGAACACTATTTTAAAGCCAACTTTGTTGCCTTATTGTGAAAAAGAATCTAGGTAGGCACTTTTAACTGGGGTGTTAACTTTTAGAACAACACAGCTAAACAGCACTAATAATAGTGTCAAGATTGCAAAATCAATATGTTCATATGATTTAAGTAGGAATCCCAGAAGCAAATGGATTAGGATAAAATAGATCATTTTCCATTCACCTTCCTTAACAATTAAGGGAAAGGAAAACAGCACTAACAAGGAAGGGAAGGGGAAGTGATGTCATAAAAGTAGCAATTTTATTTTTTGGTTTTTGCTTTGGTTCCTTTTTGCTTTATAGGGAATTGTTTACCCAAAAACAAGTAGGAAGGTAGTGTTTGAGGAATTTATTTAATTTCATAAAATAAAATGGACTGTGATACCATCAATTTGTTCATGTTACCAAAGCAATATTTCTATTTAATTCACTGTTTGTGGCACCTAGTCTGAGCCTTTACCTATTTAAGACAAAAATATGTTCACATCTTAGCGTGGCCATATTTGTAGAATGCTAAACCCAATGTGCTAGTTGTACTGTACACAGTTTTGCGAAGAAGTGAAAATAATTCGTTGTACTTTTTATTCAAATCTGTATAATTATAAAATTATTTTTTATTAAATAAATATTTTAAAGTATATTTTCCCTTTTAAATCAAAGTCATTTTAAATTTATCTTCTGCTTCAATAGGAGCTTTACATTACATCTTTAAATCTTTTACTTTTTTCTAGGACAATGTTTATATTAATCCTCCCCCTCTTCTGACCTTATAATTGACCTTTCATCATTCTGTTAATTCTTCCATTGCTTTGTGATCTTACCTTTAACTCTTTCTCCTTGATTCTGTTCTCATCATTTTTTCTGGCACTGCACTGCCAGAAAAAAACAACAATCAACATTGCACTGTTGATTTTTCTTAATCTTCATCTTAGCACCTCTCATCTCTCTTTTTAAAGCATCCTTTCCTACAGAAAATATAGACCTACATTCCCTTTTGATGTTAACCGGATTTTTAAAATAAAGGAAATTATATCAAAGCAAGGGCTGAAAATACCATCTTGTTTTAAAACTCCTTAGCCTCTTTGTTCTACCCCCAAATATTCTGATACTCAGAGATGTAGCTTCTTGCCATTGGTTAAGAATCATTTATCATATCCCAGAAACCAAATCAGTCTTTTCTCACAGTACTCAGAAATGAGTACTTTTATTTTAATATCCCATTCCAAAACCTACTAAAGGGATTTCATTGATTATCACCAAAAGACCAGAAAACTGTTGTGCAAAAAAAAAAAAAAAAAAATTTTTTTTTAAACTGTTTTCTGTTCCTATAGGTACATTCTCAGTATCTTATTGCCTTTCAGAGACTATGAACCTTCCAAGCAGGGACCATGTCTTATTTTTATCCTTTGTTGCAAAACATATCTGGTGCTATGTGAATATTGAATTATATAAGTGGCATTTGATGAATTCGGCTACCTGCAATTATTTAAAAAGAACATCATGAAATATTAAAATGTCTACCACTGATCTCTAGTCCACCAGATGCTTTTTTCAAGGTACTGTGTATGAATGATAGAGGTAGATATCTACTTGTTTGGCTTATTATAGTATCTTCCCTACAATTAACATCTTACATTTGTTTAGCATGTTATACTCCAGGAAGGGCATTTGTGGACATCATCTTTGATTCTTGAAAAGAAAATTGTACTAATTCCTCTACTTCAGTAAGTAATGCTATCAGAGGGATTTCAAAATATTAGGCTTACAACTTGGGTTTGACATGTTAGGAAAGTCATTGTTTTTATCCTCAGTTTCCTCATCTGTGAGATACCACCTCAGGATTGTTGTGAGGAAATGAGAGAACACATATGAAAGCACTGTCACCTCAGGCACTGAGTAGGAGGTTGGGAAGTGAACTTATTTCCCCTTACCTTCTGTTTATAGTTAGTTTTTAGCTAATTTCAGAACTGCACTCTGAAAGCTTAGTTGCAATCAAAATGTAAATCAGAGGCTTTTAAACCCACCTCCCTTCTCTTTTATTCATATTTTGAAGCACTTATGTTAATACAAAGATGAAAAAGTCATGGTTCCTGCCCCCATGGAACTTAAAATGTGTGACTGGAAAGATAAGTAGAAGGAATAACAAGTACAAGATTGCAATCCAAGATAATCTGACAGGTACCCTATAATGAAAAGGCTTGGGTCAGGAAGAGAGCAAGGACACTGGCAGCATCAAAAGTGGTTCCTGAAAGAGGTGGAATTTAAGCTTGCCGTGCACATTGAGTAGGATTTTTTTTTCAAATTTATTTTTTATTCTAAGTTGTTAGAAATGACAGCAGAATGTATTACATTTCATGTTATAGAGCACATTTTTACATATCTCGGGTTGTATACAAAGTATATTCACACCATTCGTGACTTCATACATGCATTTAGGGTAATGATATCCATCTCATTCTACCATCTTTTTTTTTTTTTTTCTCTTCAAGGTGGGGAACTGTTGTGGATAAAGGGCCAAAATTGTAAAGGTATGAAGGTCATAAGATGCAGGGTGGGAGAGTGGGTAATACATAATAGGTAGGAATAACAGGTAGCAAAGAATAAAAAAGCTCTGGCAGCTGTAAATAGGATGAATTTTATAGAGAGATACCTAAAGTTGCTAGTCGAATTGCCATTGTAATTGGCTGTGTCGATGAGGAAGGACTTGTGTGTTATAGCAATGGAAATAAAAAAACAGGACAGGTTCCATGCTGTTAAATTAACATTCTAGAATGTGCGCATATTTCACAGTGATTTAGAAAATTTAACCTGCCCAAGATCACACATCTGTGAAGTAGGAAAGCCAAGATTCTGATCCCTTCTCTACTGTGTAAGTTGATGGTCACTTCCGCCCGCAGCCCCCTAACAAGTCCACAGTGGAGAGAGAGCTGGGTGGGGGCAGTAGACCTGGCTCAGGACAAAGCTCCAGGGAGGAAGAATGCCCGGTGGGAAGAGCAGTTGTCAGAAGGGTGTGCGACTGGCTCACCTACTATGGGTGGGTAGGAGGCAGACAGCAGAGGAACGGTGGCTTCCAGGTTGTAGGAGTGGAGTGAGAAAGCTGCATAAAACCCTAAGGCCATGCTGCAGAGACCTCCTGCACTCAGCGGGCTGCAGAGAAGCAGGTGCATCATGGTCGGGGTTCTAGGGAGCCGGCTTGTGTGCTGTCTGCTGTCTGAAACTCCTCAAGAGAAAAAGAAACCTACATTGAGCTCTAGGGTGAGTGTCAGATTTTGGAAAGGAAGCCAGCGGCTCTCCGTGACGTTCTAAATGTCTTCAGTAACCAGTGTGGGCCATACAAATTACCCTCTGAAATCACTTATTACCAAATTGTTTTCCTTTAAATAAATGAATCAAACGGGGCAAGAGCCATTTACCAAAGAAAATTCTTACCCTTTCAGGGGTAAAAAAATCATAGCTAAGAAAGTTCATCCTTCTCCTAACACTGAAATATAACAAAAACTAATCCTTAAATATTTAAACCCTTAATTTTGCTCACCTATATTATATAGTTCCATCTTCTACCTCCTCCAACTCCTTTCGTCTGTTTGTTTTCAATATTCCAAGCTGCATGCATCACTATCACCATTCTGTTCCGGATGCCAAAAACCTAGAGGACCAACTTCCAGAGTTCTGGGAGTGTTGTCAAGCATGGACCTTGAACTCTAGATGAGCACTCACTGAGTTCTTGCACAGAAACAGCTACCTGGAAAGTTTTGCCACTGTCTTGGGCTGGACTAGGGAAGAGACCATAGGTCAGAGAAAGTGTCCCTGGTGGAAAATTACCTAAGTGACCAACAACAGGCTTAAAGATCTGTTTCTAACTCTTATCTAGCTCCCAGCTAGTTTTTTGATCCTCTGCTTTCCATCCATTTTCTCTACACTTTGGGCTCCTTTCCTTGGGTGTAAGCCATTCTATGCTTACCCAAAGCCATTCTTCCATGCTCATTTTAATAAAAAGACATGGCTATATCTAAGGGGAAAAGCATCTCAACATGAAGCCAGGGATTCTGGATGGAAGCTAGGTGGTCCTAGATGGGTAGAAACCCCTGGCTTATCTCAGAAGCAATATTTTTATAATTGTCTCTAGAGAAAAGCATTGCCTTCTAAGCTGCTGCACAGATGAGATCATGCACAGTGAGCAATAGAGAAGCACGGAGAAGGGGACACCTTAATAGCCAATAGCCAGCCTCCTAGGAAGGGACTAAAGTACTTTAACAGTGCACATAATGAGTAGCAAATATCCTGATTCCATGGTTACATTAATATTATTACATGGTTTTGAAGTTATTACAGCTCATGATAGGAAATTTGAGGAGAAAAAACACAAAAAATAATCATTGCTATTAGTAGTTGCCAACTCTAATCCCACATGTATGATTTTATCCTTCCACAAGCCCAAAAATCCACAATAGAGCACAATAATTAATAGGAAACTTGGTGGCAGATCACTTCAAATTAGATAAATATGTAAAATATTTATAATTATAAATTAATAAATTGTTAAAAATGAGATACATGATATAAAAGTCGCCAAAGACATAAAGAAACAAGCAACCACAAGTAAGGTCAGCAGAAACAAAAATCAAGACTAATTCCTAGTGATTTAGATACTGGGATTATCAGAGTTCAAATATGCACAAAATTTTAGGTATAAGAGATGAAATCACAAAATGAGCAAGTACCAAGAGACTAACAGAAATAACAAGACTGATTTGAAAAAGAACTTAAAAAGATTTAAAAAGTGGAAATGTTAAGGAGCTTCAAATTGGGGAACACATCCACATGCCAGAAGAATGGCCCAGCCAACTCCACAGGGCCAGAAGCTCCTGTGATAGGGACCCTTCTGGACCTTGCCCTATGCACCTTCTCATCTGGCTGTTCATTTCTATCTTTGTTATAACAAACAAGTGAACATTTTAAAAAATAAAAATTTTGAAATTAAAATTCAATGCATAATCTCATAAATTGCTGGTGGGAGTGTGAATTGTCACAACTGCTTTAAGTAATATTTTTAAAGTCAAAGATACACAACACCCCATTGACCCAGCCATCCCATTCCTAGATAGTACTGTTAAGCTGCACTGCCCAACATGGGAGTCACTAGACCCTTGTGACTACTGAGTACTTGAAATGTGACTACATAGGAATGAAAATGAATAACTCAGAACTACAAGAAACAGTTTCAATGAATCTCGACACAAATCACAAAGAATTGAGACACAAAAGACTATATCAATACAATTCTACTTCTAAAGCAGAGAAACTAAACTATATTGTGAAATCTGTATAGACAGGTGGTAAAAGTATAAAACAAAGGAAAGAATATCATAGGAAGTGTCTACTTCTAGGGAGATGGAAAAACGGTGTGTTTCAGAAAGGGGTACACAGGCTTCTTATGGTACTTTTATTGTTGACTTGGAATACGGGGCATGTGTATTTCTATATGATTTTTTTATTTACTGTACATCTATGTACTTTCTCATATACTCACTAAGTTTTTTGGCTCTTGAAACACTTTTTTTTAAAAAAAACTGAAGGGCTAGGTCAAACAGCAGAATAAACAGCTGAAGAAAAAATTAGTAAAGGGGAAGATAAGACTGAAGAAATTACTAGTATACAGCAATAAGACAAGAAGGTTTTTTTAAGTAAAAATAAAGATATATGCAGGGGACAGAATAAGAAGACCTATGTCACTGCCTCAGAAGGAATAAATAAATAGAATGGAGGAGAAACAGTATTCTATAATATGACTGAGAATCATTCAAAACTGATGAAAAGCAAGAATTCACAGGTACAGGAATCATAGTATATTCCGAGCAGGATAATTTAAAAAAAGAAATCCACGCGTAGACATATAGTAGTAATATAGTAGTAAAATTGCAATTAAGTTAGGATAAAGGGTAGATCACAAAAACAGCCCAAGAGAAAACACAGATCATGTAAAATCAACCATAGGTACTTGATAGCCAGTTTCTCAAGAGCAACAGTGGAAGCCAGAGACAATGCAATGAACTCTCCAAATTTCTGAGAGAAAATAATTTCCTACCTAGAATTATGTACCCAGAACAATCTTTTTTTTTTTTTTTTTTTTTTTTTTAAGAATAATGATCTTTTAAGAGCTAAAAGGAAATTTTTTTTTTTAAAAAAAGAAAAGAACTATGCCAATGACAGCTATCCCAGGAGGAAGGAATAGGACCCTAATAGGAAGGGCCAACACGAGAGACTTTAGTATGATTTTTTTTTTTAAAAAAGACAGGATAAATATTGAAATAAATCCAAATAAACATTATCTTTATTAGTAATAATTATTTTGTGGTGTGTATTAAAATACATTCATGAAGAGCATATAAATTGGGCTTAAGAGGAGCTTAGACACACCAACTCCGCAATCAGTCTCTGTGGAGGGCTCCACAGTGCTTTCGCTCATAGGTGCCCAGGCATGTGCAGTTCCCACCATAGACAACCCAAGAAACTCAAGATGAAGGTGAAGTTAGATGAAGTGACAGTAATGGGGAATTACAGAGTAGGTTTCCTAACCAGTTCCTGCAAGTAGTTGAAAGCTAAGCCAAGAAAAAAGCAAGAAAGCATAAATCTTCCGCCAAAAAAACTTGCAACAGAAAACGGGAAGCAAAAAGCAAATAATGGCTTGACAACTATCCAGCACAAAGTGGAGAAACTAAAACTGCAGAGTACACCATCTAGTTAAATCAGAAAAGAAAGTCTGATCAACATAATTTCTCAAGTTTTAGTGGTTCCTGTATCTTACCAATTGCAATCCAGAAAAATACATTTACCATCTATTTTTTAAATGCAAGGGTTTAAAAATAGTTCTGAAAACACGTTTTTTAAAATGAGGACTATCAATGCATTACATGTGAGTGTGTACTCGTACTGGAAATACATTATAACATCAATCACATGAGGGAGGGACTGGGAATTTTTTGTTTGTTCATTTATCTTTGTGTTTTATAATTCTCATAAAAGCAAAATCTAAACCAATTTCTCCTTTTAAAATTAAAATTTTATCACAAGATGTTATTTTCAGTGTTCCTGAGTCTAGATAAAGTTGGCAGATGGAAAATAAGTCATTTATATTTGAACCCAGGGGTAACAAGAGTTGGAGACTGATTAATTCAGTTGCCTTTTTATATATATATTTTTTTAAATAAAGATTTTTTTAAAAAATTTTAGCTGTAGAGGACACAATACTTGATTTTATTTATTTATTTTTGTGTGGTGCCAGAATAGAACCCAGTGCCTCACATGTGAGAGGCAAGTGCTCTACCACTAAGCCACAACCCCAGTCCCTAAGTCAGTTGCCTTTTAACACCTCAAGTAGATAATTTTTACACTGTTGAGATGTTTGAATTTCAGTATTTAGAAATTATTTTGTGTTGATCATGTACCATCACAAGAATGGGATCCTAATTAGAATTCAGTTATATTCCCTTTATATATAATATGCCAAAATACACTCTACTGTCATGTGTATCTAAAAAGAACAAATAAAAAAATTATTTGTGTTGAAAACTACATTGAATACTAAGTATCCTCCTTTATAACAAACAAATATACCAACAGTAATTCACACTAAAACAAAACATATTTCTGATAAGCTGTTACTGTTTGGAACAATTTTAAACTTGTTTTTCCTCCTACAAAAACAGAAATGTATCTATAGAATTCTCAGAATAGACCATGTTCTTAAAGCTAATGATTCATAAAAGAGCATGAATATAACCTATACCTAGTTGATACAAATCTAATTGAATTTGTTAAATGCACTCACAGAACACAACTGAAGTCTTCTTGAATTTAAAAAAAAAAAAAAATGCCCTGGAAGAAAAGACTTTATCAATTGTCTAAAATTAAATGGATTTTTATACACAATCTGATAAATTATCATAAAAAGTTTTAAATTTTCCAATATAACTTTAAAAATATTTTTAAAATAGTTAACACATTTGCAATCAGTTGCACTCTATTGCTGATTTATGTCTTTTAAACTAATCATAATGGCAGATACAATACCTATGACTCATTAATGTCCCCATAAAACCTAGGACTTGACTACAATTAAGAGGAGGACTTGAGTCTTTTGACAGAATAGTGATTGGTGGGATGATACAAATATAAAAACTTGAGAAGCATTCCTTAGATTACTAGTGATGCTGGGAAGATAAGAGGGGTAATAAAACCCCAAAGACAGCCCTGAAAGCTCATTACAGTCTTCCCTCACCTGAATTCCAGCTTTGTGTCACCATGCCTTCCCACACCATGCCAGGATATAGGCTGTGCTACTGACATCCTCTAGGATCTTCAGCTGTCTGGACTGTGCCTGGAATTCTCTCACCCCTAATTTAGTTTGGATCTTAGTGTTACCCAAAGTCTCTCTGTTAAAGGTGTGGCTCACTATTGGGAGGTCTTTAGGTCATTGAGAAGTCCTCTTGAAAGGGACTGAGGCATTTTGGTCTCTTTCCTCTCTTTTGTTCCCTGGCCATGAGGTTAGTGGTTTTGCTATACACTCCCACCATAAAAGTCTTGCCTACCCTCAATTCAAAAGTAATGCAGCTAACTGATCATAGACTGGAACCTGCCTGCCCAAACAACCCTTTTCTCTTTATAAATGGTTACCTTAGTTATTTTGTTATAGTGACATAGAACTAACACAGATGGCCAACTCACTCTTCAAGATTAGCTCAAATGCTACTTTTTGTAGGAAGACTTTCCCAAGGTTCCTACACTACTAATATCCACTTAACAATGTGTTATGGTTATTTTCATGTACATATACAGTTTAATCTTTTTAAAGGAAGGAACTTATTTTGTTCATTACTATGTCCCCTAACATCTAGCACAATGCCCTATAAATGTTCACTGAGCTGCCTGACTGAAGTAGAGACTTCTGTTTTTCTAAGGCGCATACATTTTAGCAATACAAATTCAGAGAATGAATATCATTAGAGGATATGGTTTAGATAGCATGTATTAAAAGCTAGTAATTAAAGAGATATCTTTAATAGCTCTAAGATCCACTTCCAAGGAGGGATACAATATATATTAGTGCCACTGCTTTTTTGATTCCATATGATGCTAAATTGTCTACTATGTCAACAATTTAGAAAGGAACCCTGTTTCTGATCATGACGAGAACCAAGTGCCGTAAGAAGTTCTGTGGTTCAACTGAGCTTGGCTCTAGAATCTGGAGGAATCCCTAGGAATACCATCAAGTCAGGGTTGAGGCTGATTTGCAAACTATTTGAAGGCCAAATTGGTGGGTGGATAATAATCAATGACAGTGTTGTTGTAAGGGTCAAGAGGAAAGAATTGGGAATACACATTTATTATGTACCTGCACTATAAGTGAAACAATACACTTTCATTTGAATTTGGCTCTTAGATTAGTTTAAAATGCATGTTGCAAGTTCTAAGGCACCAGTAACATTTTAAAAAAAGAAGTAGATTTGCTATCCCAAGAGAAGAGATAAATTATATAGTATAAAATTCTCAATTAGAATGAGAAGCTAGAAAAGGAGGGTAAATAATAAAAAATAAATGTAATGAATAGAAAAGAATTACCAACATGGTAGCCATTAATACAGTTATATCAACAATTGCCTTAAATAGAATGTTCTAAAAATGCCAACAAGATTGTCAGAATGAATGAATAAAAATAAAACTCAACTATATGTTTTTTACAAAAAAAAAAAAAAACAATTTAAGTAGAAAGACATGTGTAGATTAAAAAGATGGAGAAAGATCTACATGATAACACCAGTTAAAAGAAAGATGAAATAGCTATACTGACTTCACACACACACACACACACACACACACACACACACACAGAATTCAGAATAAGGGAAGTGATAACAGATAGAGGCATTACATAAAGATAAAGAGGAAAATTCTCCAAGAAGCTGTAATAATTCTTAACACATATGCTCACAATAATGTAGCATCAAAATACATGAAATAAAAACTGATAGAAGTACAAGGAGAAGTGGACAAATCCACAGTAAGAGAAGATTCAACACCAACGCCATCTTTACTAATTGATAGATCAAGCAGGTAGAAAGTCAGTAAAGACACAGTTGACCTGAACAGCACTCTGAAGTATACCTAGGTCAACGAAATCAACTTAATTTAATTGACATTTATAGACTACTCCATTCAACACAGCTGAATACACATTCTTCTCAAACTTGAATGAATGTTTATCAAGATGAGCCACATTCTGGGCTATAAAGCACAGTTTCAAAAATTTGAAAGTATAGAAATTATACAAATTATATTCTTATACCACAATGAAATTAAACTAGAAATAAATAACAGAAAGATAGCTGGAAAATCTCCAAGCATTTGGTGATTTAGCAACACACTTCTTGATAACACATGTGTCAATAAATCTCAGATAAATTTGAAAATATTTCAAAATAAACAAAAATACAATCTATCAAAATTTTGGGGATGCAGTCAAAGCAACTGGAGGAAAATTTATAAACATATTAGAAAAATAATATGATCAAAACCAATAATCAAAACTTTCACCTTAGGAAACCAAAGGAGGCAAAGGACAATTTAAGCCTAAAGCAAGCAGAAGAAAAAAAAAAAAAAAAAAAATGGAGCCAAAATCAATACACTAAGAACTGGAAAACAATAGAGAAAACCAAAATAACAAAGAAACCAAACAGATGGCTGTTTCAAAAAAGATCAATAAAACTCATAATCATCTAGCCAAACTAAGAAAAAAGCAGAGAAAACACAAATTACCACTATCGGAAATGAAAGAGTAATTCTCACTACTGATCTCATGGACATTTAAGGATAATAAATAAACAGCTTTGTGCCCATAAATTTGATAACTTAGATGAAATGGACTAACTCCTTGAAATACATAATCTGAATAGACCTATATCTATCAAAGAAAATGGAATCACTAATAATCTTCCCCAAAAGAAAGCACTAGGCCCAAATGGTTTCACTGGTGGATTGTACCAAATACTTAAGGAAGAAATGATACCAATTCTCTACAATCTCTTCTAGAAAACAGAAGCAGAGGCAACACATCATAAGTCAATGAAGACAACATTACTCTAATGTTAAAAACAAACATATTACAAGAAAGAAAAACCAGAGACTAAAATTTCTCATGAATATTGATGCCAAAATTTTTTTTAAAAATGCAAGTGCATCCAGTAATGTATAAAGATAATTTATACATCATCCCCAAGTGGGATTTATTACAGGTATACACTGTGGTTCAACATTTAAAAATATCAATAAATGTAATCAATCACATCAAAGGCTAAAGAAGAAAAATGTGATCATATCAATAGATTTAGAAAGAGTATTTGAGAAAATCCAATACCCATTCGTGATAAAAACACTCAGCAACTGGAAAGAGAAGATAACTTCCTCAACCTGATAAAGAACATTTACAAACAACCTTAACTTAAAGTCATACTAAATGATGAAAAACTGTGCACTTTGTTCCTCTTGGGATCAGAAACAAGAATGACTACTGTCATCTGAACAATAGGAAGAAGCATTTCATGCAGAGGAAATACCAAAAATGGGAAAGAGCTTGCTACGATGGTGGTGCTTTAGTAATGAGTGGGATAGTGTAGGAGCTGAGACTAGAGTGTCAAGAGGGTCCTGATCATGCAGTACTTTGGAATTAAGGCAAGGTTATATTTTATCTAGTAACACTGGAAAGTCAGCGTAGAGTATGACCTGACTCCCATTTTCAAAGAGTATTCTGGTTGCTGTCCCAGACTTCTCAGTTGGGGCACTGTACTGACCTGGGACACCTTCACTCTTGGCATCCGGATTCAGAAGACAATGCCAAAGGTACTCCTGCATATCACATTTTATAATGAGTTAATAAATTTGACAACCCCAGAGAACAAAGATATATAGTCACCACTATTTTTGATTTGTTACTAGAAGGCATGATGCATTGACTAGAAGAATTTAAAGACAATTTTTATGGTATGTAGTTTTGAAGTAAGATTTTTCTCTTTTAAATTTTTTTCTATATTTTTTATTGGTACATTATAGTTGTACATTACAGTGGGATTTGTTGTTACACATAAAGTATGTGGAGTATAATTTTTTCAAAATTTATTGTTCTCAAGAAAATATGATAATATAGAATCGTCTTTATTGAGTTTTACAGTAATATTTAATTTTTTAAAATATAAAATCATTGTAGGGCAGTTGGGCACAGTGGTGCATGCCTGTAATCCCAGCACTTGGGAGGCTGAGGCAGGAGGATAGTGAGTTCAAAGCCAGCCTCATCAATGGCGAGGCACTTAGCAACTCAGTGAGACCCTGTCTCTAATAAAATACAAAAAAGGGCTGGGGATGTGGCCCAGTGGTTAAGTGTCCCTGAGTTCAATTCCGGGTACCAAAAAAAAAAAAAAAAAAAAAAAAAAAGGCAGCCGTAAGGAAATAGTCTATGCTATACAAATGCTACTAAGGGGCTGGGGATGTAGCTCAGTGGTAGATCACTTTCCTAGCATGTGTGAGGCCCTGGAGTTTGATCCCCAGCACTGAAAAGAAAAATGCTATTTAAAGCTGTATTCTTTACATCACTCCTTTTTCCTAGTAAAAACCCCGCCTAAGAATTATTTTAAAAATCAATGCCAAGTCAACAGGGTTTTCCTGAGGAATGTGTAATTTCTTGTTTGTGATGAGTGGTAGGTACTGTAATTTATCACCTTTTTCACACCAACTGTTTAAAATTTGAAACTCAGTTACAGATATTGAACAGACTCTTAGTGTTAGCATATTGAAACTGTCCTTACCCGAATTTACCACACATTTTATCTAGGATGTTATTACAAGCAGTCTCAAATCCCTTTGGGAATGTACTGAGTATAAATTCAAACATATGCAAATTTTATAACTGTCTATAGCTGTCAATAAATCAAAATGTACTTTCATTCTATAATGTTATTAACAGTAAAGAATACAGGTGAATATGAATATATAGGGACTATTAATTTAAAGCATTTTTATAGCAATAGAGCCAACTAAAGAACATTTGTTAGATGTACCTGAGTCAGTTATCCTTTGCAGTGGCACAGCACAGGAACAGAAGACAGGGTCAATCTCATTGCTAGTCATCAATACTATTTGTATACCTTATGTGGAGTCTTGGTAGTTTAGCTTCCCTCTTTAATTACTTTTTTGCTTTTCATGTTTAATACTTATATGTGGGTATCAACAAAGAGCAACTTTTGTTGTTATGCTTCACTGAAAAAAGCTAGACCTGCAGGATAGCTGAGTGGATAGCACTTATTTGTGTTCAGCTAGATGGGTAGATATTTTCAAAGACTAATTATCAGGTAAAGAAACGTCACTGTCAACAATTTCAAAAGCAAATTACCTTTGTTGCTTATCTAAAGGCTGAACTCATTTTATTTTCCATGATAATGTCTTTCCATTAAAATCTTCTTCTGTTACCCACTGATCACAGGATTCCTGATCACATACAGAGTTAAGCTAGAGTCTGCAGCAAGAAATCCCTTTAAACAATGGCCTGGGCATAGTGGGAAGAGCTGAGCACATGAAAAGTGTTGAACAAATCTACTGAACACATGAAAGTGATTACACTCTAAGTACTTTTATTTTGGCTTTTTAAAGACAATATTCCCTATATTACTGAACAAATTTTTAAATTCATAAACTATCTCAGTGTTAATGTATGTTTCTAATCCATTACAGTTATAAAGCCCTGTGTTCTGTAAATGAATAAGCATCAAAGGTAGAATGCAGAAAAATGACACATTCAAACATCTCATCTCTTTTAGTTCCCTTCCTTTCCAATTATCACATTCCAATTTCTGGGCAGGGAACTCAAAGAGATTTAAGCTAATAATAATAAACTAAGCCAAAGGACTATGAAAGACTCATAAGCTTTTAAATAGCTTTGTTTTAAAGTCTTTTGCACCTTTTTTTTTTTTACCAACTGGGTTCTAGGTAGTTAAGGTAACTGATTTGCAGGGAATATATGAATTCACTGATATATCCCAAGTACATAGATCAGGGTCCAGCAGGTCAGTGTTGAACAATTATTTGCTGAGTTACTTAAAAAAATTTTTGACTGCTGAATCTGAACAGTTGATGTAAAGTATATTACCTGGAACAGTTTTATAGGAGACATGTATGGATATGTCTTCTCAATTCAACTTTTTTTTTTTTTGTTACTTCAGTTAAATATTGGTTTTTATAAGTAAAGGCACTGAAAACACTTTTTAAAAGATCTACTTAACTTTACACTGCTCTTCTTCATATTGTACACTTATTTATTTCTAAAATGAATGAACTATGCAGAAAATTGGGGCAGTGTCTGCTTCTGGGACTTATTTTAAAATATATACATTCCAAATTTATAGTATAACTAGTATTAAACAGTAGAAAGTGTTGTAAGTCTGACTCCAACACAGGATCAGCATGTAGTATCTTTTTATTATATTTCTCTCAGCCTTTTTATATATATCCAGAGAAAGAAGGCAATTAGCCATCAGCAAACATTAATAGACAATGAAGGCAAATAGCCAGTAGCAATGACGAGCGCAAATTTGCGAATCAGCAATCAGCCAGATAAACTTTCCCTAAAGATATCTTAAACTAGTTAGGGCTAGAATACTTTGAGCCCTTCTTTTCAGTATAGAAGAAACAAGAAAGAAACATCCTTGTTTGCAAGCAATGTTTCTTTACTATCTATTCTATACCTCTTGGCAGAATGTTCTGTTTGCAGACACGCCCACCAAGGGCAACAAAGCCTAGTTTGCAAGAACTATTGTTGCCATACTTTCTGATTAGCCTCTTGGCATAACGTTCCGTTTGCAGTACGTTCACCAAGGGAGTGATAAGCGCCTCTTTGCGAGAACGCCTGCACCCATTACTTATGATAAACTACTTGTTTCTTCTCTATCTGTTCTACACCTCTTGGCAGAACATCCCGTTTGCTGACACGCCCACCAAGGACAACAAGGCCTCGTTTGCAAGAAATCTTGTTGTCATTCTTCTGATTCTCTACAAGAAGGGAAGTGCTATTTACATATACAATGATTGTATATTTGTAAAATACTAGTCTTTGATGAATCATAAATTTCAAATACATTTCTACTACCTATAACTGAAACTGCTATTTATTGACAGACTTTAAAAATCATAAAGCCAGTCTAAATGAAAGAACCTGAATAGCAAGCAACTTTCTTTTTTTCATGTATGTCGTTTTTCCTAAGTCACCTTGTTCTTATATTTCTTAATTTTCTTTCCTTGAACCGTCCCAGGGCTCTCACACTAGAGGGGACAGCTAGAGGACATCAAATGACATGTGTCAATAGAGAGAGGTATCTTGACTTGATGGATTCTAAAATTTCAGTGTGTCATTAGCATCCTTCCATCATGCCTTCACAAGAATCTTGTGTTCTCATGGTACCTCTGATTATCCTCATTTACCACAATTCTGCACTTTCCAAAATGCCCCATTTTAAAAATTTCTCTTCTCTCTGATCATCAAAACGCTAATTCCTTCAGTAACTTCCACTGTCTTGATAAAAGTATTGGGGGAAATTTGGGAAAATAAGAATGATTAACTTTTTCACACAAAAATAGTTGATTAATTTAAAATTCATTAACTTTATTAATTTAGTAGCCATGCGAACTAAACAAATACTTGTTAGACACTTAGATGCCTGTACTGCTAAGTGTACAGAAATGCCTAAAGCTCAGTCTCTGCTTTTAGGAAACATGTAGCTTAGTGAAAATGAATGATATGCTTAACTTTTCCAAGGACAGTGATAATTTTAATGAAAACATTTGTTCATAGATATATTGCTTTGGTTTTCAAAATATGTTTGCAGTATCTCAGAGGCTGTCATAGGCAATAAGGTATAGACTTCAGCTTACACCACATTCCCATCATGCATATTTTGAGACAGTAATTCTGAATTGCCTAAACATCCTGAACTAGTGGATGCCTCCAGGCCTTGGGAAATGCTGCCATCTCTGGGTACAATGTCCTACCCTTCTTGCACAGCTCTTTTCATTCTTCATAGGTCAGTTCTGATGTCGACACTTTTTATTTTCATCCTCCTTTTAATTAATCTCTCCATATTTGAGTTAAATTTGCATCTTGTGTGTCATACAATGCTCCCTTTGTCCAAACCTATCTTCTTTTTCAGTGGGTAAGCTGCTTCATGCAGAGGGTGAGAGGGGCATGTGGTGCAGAGGTTTGGAATTACCTCCCAGTGGGCCCACACATAAGGATTTCAAAAGGAAAAATTGAATAAAATTGGAAAACTAATCTTGTTCTGCCTTTTTAAATTGGTAATAATGAGATCAACCATTTTCTAGTTGCTTGGGTTTATTATTATAGATTGTGCAATACCAAAACTTAAGTATTATCTCTGGTGCTCTTAAAAGAAACAAAAATTTGAATTTATTCTACACTGTCTCTGTTTTTCATTTTTATTTTTTTATTCTTGCATATCATTTGGCAACCTTCTAAGTATTTCTGGTGTCAGTGTATTTGCTTTTAACAACCCACTTGTTTCTTTTCTTTCTTTCAAATTATCATGTTATAATTTCTAGGCTGGGAACTCAAGAGATCTGAGTTTATGAGAATAACATAAGCAAAAGAATTATGAAAGACTGTCCTACAACTGCTCAGTTTAGTTCAAGAACTTTGTTAACAGCATCATAATGTTGCCTTCAAGCCCTTTTCAATTGTTTGTATTACAACTGGTTTCTAAGTGGTTGTTAACTTTGACCTACATATAAGTGGGATGTTTTTCTGAATTTAATACTATCTATTCCACTCTTAAGGCTCAGTTACATGAGTGTTCTATAATTAATGTTTAACATGTTTTTGAAATTGATACATTAACATACAAACCTTTTAGTATTTAAAACACTGCTTGATCACAGAAGACATTTTCTTATAGAATTCACCCATAATTTTAAATATTTCTTATTTTAATTTTGGATTATCAGTATTATAGAATCTATTTCAATTCTTTTGGAAAACTATGTAGTGAAAATAGTCACCATTTGCTGAGTAATTTGTATATATCATATATGAGCTCTTGAGCTAAACACATGATCCTCACAATCCTAATGTGATGTTCTCTACTTTGTAGATGGGGAAACTACACTTAGAAATTAAAACATTTCACAAGTTAAACATAGGAAATAGAAACTATATGTTAACTAGTTTTGGAAAATTATAATATTTTCAATTCTCCAGTTATCATTTGTCTACTCTTCATTAATTTTTTGTAAGATTTTAAAAAATATTTATTTTTTAGTTGTAGTTGGATACAATACTTTTATTTTTTTATTTTTACATGGTGCTGAGGATCAAACCCAGGGCTGTGCACATGCTAGGTGAGTGCTCTACCACTGAGCTACAACCCCAGCCCCTGTAAGATCTTTTTTGTTGACACATAATTCATACGCCATAAAATACACCTTCTAGTGATCATCCACCCATTTCCCTCCAATAGCTCCCCTGCTTCAGTCCACAGCAATCACTGATCTATTTTCTGTCTCTATAGATTTGCCTATTCCAGACATTTTATATAAAGGGAATTATACCATATGTGGTCCTTTCTCACTTCTTTCATATATCATGCTTTGTTATTGAGGTTCATCCATATTGTACTATCAGTATTTCATTCCCCTAGAGGTTGCAAGCTCTTAGCAGACTTCAGAGTTCCAGAATAGTCACAGGAGAGAGATTCTGCTACTACGACCACTTCTAGATGAGGAGATAGATTCCTGGTGCTACCTACTTCACCATCTTCCCAGAACCCTCTTCTAGTACTTCATTCCTACTTATTGAATAATGTTCCATTTAATGGTGTATTGCCCCTAATGAAAATGGGAACACTGAAACACCATGTTCCTGAATGACCCCTTTTTGTTCCCCAAATCCTAGCCAAGTTAACAGCACAAGAGCAAATCTGTGTCAGGAAGTCCAGATACAAATCATCTTGAGGGACACTGGGAATTAGGGCAAGTAAAGTGTTGCCTGTATAAAGCTACTTCTGCACATGTACTGTAGGCCAGTTTCTCCTGGGAAGATGCTCAGTCAAGCAAAGCAAGCAAGCTAATGCTGATGATGTCACTGCTTCTGAAGCCAGACATACAAAATCCTCTCAGCAGTGATGAGTGAAGAACTGAAGACACTGTGGAGAGGATACAGACACTGGTCCAGCCTGCTGGCACTGCAAAAAATTCCCGAGGGACAGGAAGCACTGCTTGGTGAAACTCTGAGGGACAGAGGCTTTGCTTAGCCTGTCACCACTGAACAGTTGTTGGGGCAGTCGCTGATCTCTTGAAAGCTTTCTCCAATTAATCCTATGTGTCGCATGCCATTTCTGGGCACTTTCTTTGGCCTTTCCAGCATCCTACCCTGCTGCCCTGGCACAACTGTGCTGTGAATGGATATATCACATTTATTTGCCCATTTTTCATTTGATAGATATTAGGTTGTTTCCACTTTTTGACTCTTAAAAACAATGCTGCTTTATCCAATTAATATTTACATAAACAATTACAAATTTTAGGGGAGTAGTCAAAGGAAAAATATTAAACTAGGATTTTGAAGCCGAGGGTCTACTTCTAGCTTTCGTAGTAACTCCACATTCATTAAAGGAGCCTAGACAAAAAAATACGTTCAACTTTTAACAATCTTTTTTTCTTTTTCTTTTTCAAGTGTTTGGCCTGGGTTCTGAAGCAGTAGAAAAATTGGCTTCAATAACTACACAACAGCTAGCAAGTTCATTCAATACTGTAATCCATTTCAACCTGAATTTTTTTTCTTGAACTTAGTTTACTCCATAATTTGGAGAATACAAAAAAAAAAAAAATCAATTTTATGTTGCACCTCTTCGGAGAAAGGATGCTTTCCATCATACCCAGTGATGGACATTCTATTAATGAACAATTTTAAAATAATCTGAACTTTCTAGATTGTATTGAGGAAATGTTTTCCACTTCTTCCCGTTCAGTTCTTATGTCTGCCTGGGAATGGATAGTCCCTAAAATCGTGTCATCTGTCACCACAATCTAAAATTCCTTGTTTTCTTCTTATACATAAAGATGTTAAGGGAGGATTTGAGAAAATTGTAGACCATTTTGACAAACTTGAAAGCTGGAACAAAAATCCTACTTCCTTTGTCAAATGTCTTGGGTAAATAAAATTTTGATTTTGATTAAAAAAACAAAAAAAAAGTTGAGGGTCAAAAACACAGTGAAGACCGAAACTACTTTTTGAGGTCAACCGTGAAGTGAATTCCATGTGGAAACGTGCTTCTAGAAGGTGTCCTTATAAATTATCTGGCGAGTTACCTACGCGAGGGAAAATTCACGGCCGAGACTCTCGCCAATGCTTCGCCCGCCGCGACGACAGCGAAAATTCCGGGCGCGTGGCGTGGCCGTCTCCTTGGAAACCGCCACGGGCTGATCCTTTGTGCGCGCCCGGATGCGCCACCGTCTGCGCCTGCGCGGGCCTTCCGCCCCGCGGCGTCAGAAAGGCCCGGATGGAGGACGCGGAGACGCGCCGTTGCCATGGCATCCCCGTCCTGGCCGCCGCGGGAGCGGGCGCTGGGGTCCCTTTCGCCTCGCTGTCAGAGCTCAGAAGTAGGAGGAGAGAACTCCCGCGGCCACCTCTGTGACTCCAGCCGCTGCGCCTCACACAGGCAGGAGGGGGCTGGCGGGCGAGGAGCGGGGCGCGGTGTGGGACGGGTCCGTAACGCGCCGGGGCAGACGCCGGGCGGCGGGCGGGCGTCAGTGCAGCTTCTGCGGGGCCCTCGGGGACTCCCGGAGTCTCTTCGCACCGCTTCCCGGTCAGGTTCCCACCACGAGAGGTGCCAGCTTCGTCCCTGGGAGCCAGGCGCCCTCAGTGCTGGCTCCCGGGAGGGGCGGCACAGGCTCCGGCCGCCCCGGAGAGCCACCCCTCGGCGGGGCGGCCGCGGCGGGGCCCAAGGCGTCCGGGTCCCGAAGCTGGGGACCCTGCCCAAGGGCTGTTGTGTCATGCTTTCGCACTTATTTGTTCTGCACTCAGGCATCCGCGCTAACGTTCTCTCCTTCCTTAGCTTTTAAACAAGTGTGCTTGAAAGGCTGCGAGGTAAGACTGGAGGCAGTGGGTTAGTGAAGGCGTTGACCATTCTGAGTCCCCCACTGTCACTCACGCTGAGGCCGCAGGCACCTCACCGCGCGGGATCTATCCGACTCTCAGTCTCTTCCTGCATTCCCTGTAAGACGGTGGATCTGGGCTAAGCCACTTACATAGATTTCTACTGATGATAAATGCTGAGGTCTACATGTGTAAACTCACCGTAATTAAAAAATACGTGTTAGGTGATTTGGTTGCGTAAGATGCGTTTCTGTTCTGGTTTGTTGACTGTGTACCATATGGACAGTATCCTGGGCATGGAGATTAAAAGAACCCAAGGGGTTGAATATCCTGTGGCGCATTTTAAAAAGACTAAGGGACTTGGTAACAAGAGTTCATGGTTGGTGTCCTTTGTTTACTTGAGGAACCAGGCATGAATTTTTTTGAAGTTATAGGAATAGCATTACATTTCAGATTTCATGCAGCTACAGTTATTTCTCAGTTACTTTACCTATGTATGGCTTTTCCCCTTTAAGTTATAATAGTACAATTTAATAACACCTAATATGTTTGACTTGTGATCATTGTATTTTTATTTATTATACCATTTCTGTTTTAGTTTAAACCTTAGTTTTCACATGGGCGGGATTCTTTGTAAATAATAAAGCACAACTCAGTTTTCAGGAAACCGCTTATGAGTTCAGAAATAGGCTTATAATAAAAATGAAGGAAAGTACTAAGGAGTCCTAAAGAAGTCTTGTCCTAAAAGTAATGTCACTTAAACATCTTAATAAACTTAAGATTCCTGGTCTGGAAAGGAGCTGATTATCCCAAGGCACTGTGACTGTGAAAAATACTACTTTTTTAAAAATTTCAGATTATAATGAGTTTAACTTTATTCTACATCATTCATAGTGCCCTTACTTTTAATTAGTAGGTAGGCAGACACAGCTTAAGGGGTTTAGCTGGTCTTACAGCTAGGAAGTCTTAAATAAACTTACTCTGAATATTGATTGTTTTCTCCAGGTCAAAATATCATTGCCCTGAACATCTGATTTACAAATTATGGAAATCTTACTTTTGAATTCTTTAAGAAAGTCCATTTTGTATTTTTAGTTGAAAAGAAATACATATCCGGAAGTAATTATAGTACAACTAATACTTTAGAAATAATAATAATTCTCCAGTTGAATAGTTAAGTTGATAATTTAATAATTTTATATTTAATTTTATCTGACAATCCTATTTACTGTTACTGTCTTCTTGATAGTATTAGGTATGAAAGTTTTTTAATGAAAAATGTATTTTATATAGAGTACATTTTATACTTCTGTGGAAATCAATATTCATCAATAATAAGAATTAGTTGATACTTATTAAAAAGCTCTGAGGGCTGGGGCTGTAGCTTAGTGGTAGAGTGCTTACCTCAAACAAGTGAGGCAATGGGTGTGATCCTCAGCACCACAGACAAATAAAATAAAGGTATTGTGTCCATCTACAATTAAAAAAATTAAAAAGCTCTGAGATCACAAATATAATTATGTGTTGTAAATTACTAGGTTTGAGAAATTAGGGATAGAAATTGATATACTCATTTTTATTTGAACATGAACAAATGCAAGTGGGTCAAACAAACAAACAAACAAACAAAATCATTTGCTCTGACCTGGATGGTGTTTTAATGATTGGCAGGGGATGTAGAAATCCTTTTCTAATCCTCAGTCTTCTTATTTACCTTTTTAAGTCTCCTTCCAGATTAATGTTTCAGAAATTATGGGTGGTGTAAGATTGTTAGGAATATTTACATATAGAAATGTCTTGCCATTTCAAGTCTCTCATTAGGGTATATGCAAATATGTTTATTTTGACATTCTGTGTTAGGTGTTTATTAACTTATTATTTTTTTAATATTTATTTATTTGCTTTAGTTGTACACAATGAAATGCATTTATGTTTATGTGGTGAACGAACCCGGGCCACACACGTGCTAGGCGAGTGCTCTACCACTGAGCCACAACCCCAGGCCTTATTAACTTATTTTAAACATTAATCTCCATACCATATTATACCTCTAAAGTGGACTTATGTATACCTTTTAAAATCTTATAGCATTATTCTTTAACAAACAGAAAATGAATGAAAATAAAGATGCTGATTCAAAAGACAGTGGAGAATATGAAGATGACTTTGAAAAGGACCTGGAGTGGCTAATTAATGAAAAAGAAAAAAGTGATACCAACGTAATAGAGGTATATATAAATTGCCAACAATATTCATAATAATTACAATAAAAAGTGCTATGTGATTCTTGAAGATTTTGACATATTAGCTCATCTAAACCTCACAAAAAGTTTTTGGTACACCTTGTACAAATATATTCCCATCCTAGAGAAGAGAAACTTGAGGCATAGAGAGTTTAAATGTTATATCCTAAGGCATGGGAAAATGCGATAACAGGGATTAAATAACACTTAAATCTAAAATAATATTTACAAAATTATAATTTATATTATTAAATAACAAAATCATGATTTATTACTTTGAAACTAAAAATATACAATTTCCACTTGCTTAGCATGCCCAATTCCTAGTTTCTGGGGTGAAATCATGGGGTTATACTTCTAATGTCAATGAAAAGTAAAGGAAATCCCTTAAAAATATAATACTTAAGCTAATATTTGAAACTTTAAGACTGAATTAGCTCTTTAGAGGAAGGAACATAGAGAAAAAAGTAAAGGGTCAAAGACTGGCCATAAGATACTTCTAGGCAAAAGATATCCATTAAATGTGATCATATACTATTTATCAGAGAAGAAGAAGGAAAATTCAGGAAAATAAACCAGTTCCTGGACATGGCAGGTTCTTTCTCTCTCTTTACATATATACAGTGTATATGTATATTTATATAATATTTATGTGTGTATGTGTTTCATGTGAGAATAAGTGGGAAGTAAGAGGGAAAGAGCTGAGACTGGGATATGAATAGGTGACTTTAGAAGGGTAAAGATCAGAGTAGTTAGAGAAGAAGCCTGATTCAAGGGGATTAAGGAAAAGAACATGAGGGAATGAAATCAGCAATATTATAAACTTTTCTTAGTTCCATTTTGCTTTCTTAGTGATGGAGAAGTCAAATAGGGTAGATACTATTTGCAAAAGTGAGGATTTTTCTAAGATGGAGTTTGAACAGAAGAATAATTAGAACCAGTTGAGGTAGAGATACCCAGAGTGGTAAGGTTGAACCAAGTTCTCATGACTGGAATGGTATGAGATCCAGAGCACAGGGTAGTAGAATTGTCAGTGAAATATGAACAAGAAGCCCTATATATTCCCATTCATAAAATTCACAAATAGAGAAAAATCCATTTAGAGTTGTCCACACAATAAATGAACAATTTTACAAAATTGGAACCTCGTATCCTTTTTTTTTTAAGATGGTTTGCAAGAAAGAAGAGAATGTTAATGAGGAATCAAAAGAGAATGAAACAGAAGTAGAACACGTGAAACAGCTTTCTGATCCTGACAAATTGTTGAAGGATGAGGTTTCATCAAGAAGAAATGATTTCATTTCTGTCCCAAGTATTCAGCCTTTGGACCCTATATCAGATTCAGATAGTGAAAACTCTTTCCAGGATTCCAAACTAGAAAGCCACAAAGACCTGGAGGAGGAAGAGGATGAGGAAGTAAGGAGATACATAATGGAGAAAATTATACAAGCTAACAAGCTTCTACAGAATCAAGAACCTGTGAACTATAAAAGGGAGAGAAAACTTAAGTTTAAGGACAAGTTAGTTGATTTGGAAGTTCCTCCACTAGAAGACAGTGATATGTACAAAAATTATTTTGAAAATGAAAATATATGTGGAAAACTCTCACAGTTATATATTTCCAATGAATTAGGATCAGAAAATGTGCTGCTATCACTTACTGATAGAAGCTGTGAAGAGAACAAAGATAGGAAGATACTGGTGGAGAGAGATGGGAAGTTTGAACTTTTGAATTTACAAGACATTGAGAGTCAGGGTTTTTTGCCCCCCATTAATAATGCTAATAGTACAGAAAATGAACCTCAGCAGTTGTTACTCAGATCTCCCAATTCCTCTGTCAGTAGTGTCAAGAAAGAAGAGCCTGCAGCAAAGATTCACGCTGTCACTCACTCAACAGGAGAGCCATTGGCTTATGTCCCTCAGCCACCACCCAACCCCAAGACTTGTCAGAGCTTTGTTCCCAACTCAGACAAGTTAGTTAAAGGAAATGGAAAATCTCATCACCGGACACAGTCTGCAAATACATCTCCAGTGACTTCAACATATTGTCTTTCCCCTCGACAGAAAGAACTCCAAAGACAGCTAGAACAAAGGAGAGAATGGCTAAAGAAAGAGGTGAGAATGCAAGTGGGCAAATATTGAAAATAGAGTATATTTCTATGTTTTATAAATGCAATAAGAATTGAAATTATTGTTCAAAGTATTGGAGATTTTGCTTATTTTATTTTTTTTCATTGTTAAGTGTTAAGAATGTCTATTTAAGAAAGAAGCACTGTGGATTACTTTAATCCTTTCTTGTAAGCATCACAAAGCACAGTACAATCATCTGTATTTGAGCCATAGGAAATCTTAATGACAACTCCTTTCAATCTTTTGATTTTAAAGGTGAGATTCAGAGAAGTTAAGTGACTGCTAAAAATAATCTTGATATGAGATATAATAAAATCAAATGTCAGATGTAAAAATGAAGGCACAAGGTTGTTGGGGTTTAGTAGGCAACAGGTGGACCTGGATTATAATTCTCTTATGTGTGTATGTTTTGTGTATCTTCCATGCCTATAACCCCTCAATTTCAGTTTTCAATAAGAAGAAAGCCCGAGCTGGAGCGTGTAGCTCCATGGTAGAGTGCTTGCCTACATGCACAATAGCCTTGGGTTTGATTCCAAACATTGAAAAGAAAAGGGGGAAAAATTAGAGCATAAAATATCTCCAAAATGCCATGTAGAATCCTAAATAAAATATTTGATTTTTGGTTTTGCTCTTGAGTAAAAATTTATATATTTTATAATTGAAAATTCCATGTACTTAAACTTGTGAGTTTTCTCTAAATTGTTTCAGTGCCCCAATTCTTTGTTAAATGGGATACCTAATGGTTCAAAAGGAAATAACCTAATCTCAACAAAATCATAGCCTGATAGAATTTTACAATGAGAAGGGACCTTACTGATCATTTTACAGATAAAAAGAAACTGTACTTTACCAAAGCCGCTCAATGTTTTAGCAGCGAAGTTGGGATCAGAATCCTACTTCTCTGGCATCCTTTGAGAAATGGTGTGTTTTCAACTTCATGTGGGAAATTATCAGGGAAATTTCTGACATTTAAATCAGGAATTCACATTATCAGAAAAAAGTGAAAATGCAGTTGTCAGAATGTGTGACTCAGGCAGGAATGTGGAAGGGTATAGGTTTACAGAGCTTTACTCACTGGGCCACTAAAATCTGAACTCAACTGTCAAACCCAGTTTACATGATTCAGGTACAAAACAATACTTGAAAGTATCAGAACTTCATGACAATACAGAAGAATTTGTTGAGAAGCACTGAATTATGTGTTTGCTATACACAAACACATCTATGTGAATTTTTTAATAAAAGTCATATGGGGGTTTTATTTTTTTAATTAAATTGTTTATTCTAATTTGTTATATACATGCTTGCATAATGCAATTTATTTCATATTACATATATATATATAGAGAGAGAGCACAATTTTTCAAGTCACTGGTTTTACACAAAGTATTTTCACACCATTTGTGTCTTCATACATGTACTTAGGGTAATGATATCTAACACATTCTGCCATTATTCCTACCCCCTTGCCTCCTCCCATCCTTTCCCTCCCCTTTGATCTATTTAAAGTTCCTTCATTCCTCTCATCCCCCCTCCCTTGCCATTATAAGTCAGTATCCTTATAACAGGAAATCATTCGACCTTTGGTTTTTTAGGATTGGTAAATTCACGTAGCATTATTTTCTCCAGCTCCATCCATTTACCTTCAAATGTCATGATTTTATTCTCTTTTAGTGCTGAGTAGTGTTCCATTGTGTATATATACACCAATGGATCCATTAATCTATGAAGGGCATCGGATTTGGTTCCACAATTTAGCTATTGTGAATTGTGCTGCTATAAACATTGATGTGGCTGTGTCTCTGTAGCATGCTGTTTTTAAGTCTTTTAGTTATAGACTGAGGGGTGGGATAGCTGGGTCAAATGGTATGGTAGTTCCATTCCAAGTTTTCCAAGGAGTTTCCATACTGCTTTCCAGATTGGCTGCACCAATGTGCAGTCCCACCAGCAATGTATGCGTGTGCCTTTTTCTCTACATACTTGCCAGCATTTATTGTTGTTTGTATTTTTTTATAGATGCCATTCTGACTGGAGTAGGATGAAATCTTAGTTTTGATTTGCATTTCTCTATTGCTAGAGATGTTGAACATTTTTTCATATATTTGTTGATTGATTGTATATCATCTTCTGAGAAGTGTCTGTTCAGTTCCTTGGCCCATTTATTGATTGGGTTATTTATTTGTTTTTGGGGTGTTAAGGTTTTTGAGTGATATGTATATATGTGTGTGTGTGTATATATATACACACATATATATATATACACACACACACACACACACACACATACCCTTGAGGTTAGTGCTCTGTCTGATGTGCTTGTGGTAAAGATTTGCTCCCATTCTGTAGGTTCTCTATTCACCTCACTGATTGTTTCTTTTGCTGAGAAGAAACTTCTTAGTTTGAATCCATCCCATTTATTGATTCTTTGTTTTAATTCTTGCACTATAGGGGTCTTATTAAGGAAGTTGGGGCCTAATCCAACATAATGGAGATTTGGGCTTACTTTTTCTTCTATTAGGTACAAGGTTTTTGGTTTAATTCCTAGGTACTTGATCCACTTTGAGTTGAGTTTTGTGCATAGTGAGAGATGGAGGTTTAATTTCATGTTGTTACATGTGGATGGATTTCCATTTTTCCTAGCACCATTTGTTGAAGAGGCTATCTTTTCTCCAATGTACATTTTTGGCGCCTTTATCTAATATAAGATAACTGTAGATATGTGGGTTAGTCTCTGTGTCCTCTATTCTATACCATTGGTCTAGAGGAATATTTTAGTTCCAATACCATGCTGTTTTTGTTACTTTTGCTTTGTAATACAATTTAAGGTCTGGAATAGTAATGCCACCAGCTTCACTCTTCTTGCTAAGGATTGCTTTGGCTATTCTGGGTCTCTTATTTTCCAGATGAATTTCATGATTGCTTTTTCTATTTCTATGAGGAATGTTATTGGGATTTTGATTGGGAATGCATTGAATCTGTATAGTGCTTTTGGTAGTATGGTAATTTTGACAATATTAATTCTACTTATCCAAGAACAAGGTAGATCTTTCCATCTTCTAAGATCCTCTTTAATGTCTGTCTTTAGCGTGCTGTAGTTTTCATTGTATAGGTCTTTCACTTCTTTTGTTAAGTTGATTCCCAAGTTTTTTTTTTTTTTTTTTTAAGGCTATAGTAAATGGGGTGAATTTCCTAGTTTCTCTTTGTGAGGATTTGTCACTGATGTACAGAAATGCCTTTGATTTATGGGTACTGATTTTATATTCAGCCTCTTTGCTGAATTCATTTATTAGTTCTAGAAGATTTCTGGTGGAATTTTTTTGGGGTCTTCTAGGTATAGAATCATATCATCTGCAAATAGTGCTAATTTTGAGTTCTTCTTTTCAGACACATCAAAGAAAGAAAACTTCTTCTAGGTATAGAATCATATCATCTGCAAATAGTGCTAATTTGAGTTCTTCTTTTCTTATCCATATCCCTTTAATTTCTTTCGTCTGTCTAATTGCTGTGGCTAGGGTTTCAAAAACTGTGTTAAATAGAAGTGGTGAAAGAGGGCATCCCCATCATGTTCCAGTTTTAGAGGGAATGCTTTCAATTTTTCTTCATTTAGGATGATGTTGGCCTAGGACTTAGCATAGATGGCCTTTACAATATTGTGTTATGTTCCTGTTATCCCTAGTTTTTCTAGCGTTTTGAACATGAAGGGGTACTGTATTTTGTCAAATGCTTTTTCTGCATCTATTGAGATGGTCATTTTTAGAGACATATGATATGCCCAAACTAAATCAGGATAATACACATAATTTAAATAGATCCATTTCAAGCAAAGACTTAGAGGATGCCATCAAAAACCTACCAACCAAGAAAAGCCCAAGACCGGATGGATACACAGCTGAGTTCTACAAGACCTTTAAAGAAGAACTAACACCAGTACTTCTCAAACTATTTCATGAAATAGAAAAAGAGGGAACACTTCCAGACACATTCTATGAGGCCAGTATCACCCTGATTCCAAAACCAGGCAAAGACACATCAAAGAAAGAAAACTTCAGACCAATATCTCTAATGAATATAGATGCAAAAATTCTCAATAAAATTCTGGCAAATCGAATATAAAAACATATCAAGAAAGATAGTGCACCACGATCAGGTAGGGTTCATACCAGGGCTACAAGGTTGGTTCAACATACAGAAATCAATAAATTTAATTCATCACATCAACAGACTTAAACATATGGGGGTTTTCTATAAACTTCAGTGCCTTTTCACCAATGACCTGATGGTAAGCTTTCACCCACATATGTGATGCATAGTTCTCTTTTCATCTTAGTTCTCTTAACTAAAGTTCCCTTTAGTAAAGACATGGTCTTTAAGTGCTTTGCTGAGGCTTGTAAACATCTTTAATTGGTTTCAGGAGAAAGCATTACTTTTCTTATTCCCAGCGTTTGCTGGGTTGGGCTGCTGTGCTCTGTTTTTCTAACCTAAGAGCTTCATTTCAGTGCTCCCCTTGGCAGTGGCATTAGCTGATACCTTCGTGTAGTGTACCTAAATGTGCCCTTTGGAAAGATAATCCTGTTATATAGTGTGTATTCATGTGGGGAATCCAAAGTCCTTTTTTTTTTTTTTTTGCTGGGGGAAAGAAGTGTATAAACAAGTTTAAAATTTAATCTTTAATACATTAACATTCTATGTAATGTAGGCTATGTTAGGGCCTAGAAAATAATATATAGATATTTCCAAAGATATATTATTTTGTTTAGTCAGATTTTTGCTTTACTGCCTTTCTTTTGTTCAATCAAAAGGAATTAAGAGTTTTGCTATTTTGACAAAAATATAAGAAAAGCACATTGGATTCCATTATTTAAAAATAATTTAATCATGGACTTGAATAATTCAGTTTGTTCAAGTGATACAGTTTTAGAACTGGAGGAGATGTAAGAATTTGTTGATGCAGCTCCATTTGATAGAGGAGCATAAGGAGGTTGAAGTCAGCACCTTGCCCAAACCAATGTGGTGGATTACAGGACTGGTATCTAGGCCTGGTGTCCCATGGAGCTGTTTCCTCTGTGCTCTGCTATTTTGCTCTTGGTTGCTGTTTTATAGCTTTACACAACTGGTTTCAGAAACTCCCTTCAAGTTTAAGTAACTCCTTTTTTATAACATCAACTGAATAATAATGTTCTTAATCATTAACCCAGGGTCTAAATATTTTTCTGATAGCAAAAACTGTTGCTTTATGAACATAAACTACCTGAAAAACATTTTTAAACATTTTAATAAAAAGTTTCAAACACCTATAAAGGCACTATTAACTTACCCAGATTCAAAAATCATTGAGATTTTGGCATATTTAATTCACCTCCTCCTCTTTCCTTGATTAAAGTATTTTTAAAACAAGACCTAGAGAGCATGTCATGTCTTACTTATATACTGGTATCATCTCTAAATGATTATGGCATTTCCTTTCATAAGCACAATACTAGTCATCACAATTTATACATTTAACAATAATGTAAAACATTATAAATTGTACACATTAATGTGTGTTACATATTAACATATACCCACATAATATATAAATTAAGACATTTATATTGCTTCTAAAGTGTGTTTTTTCCTTTTGCATAACTGCAATTTGATGGAAAATTGCATAGAAGAGAGATCCAAAGTACTCCCAAACATCACCTTTGTATTGTACCTCTCTATAATTATAGACTTTACAGCTTAACTTATCTAAAAAAGCAATTTCTTCATTTTTCCCACAAAGAAAATTTGAGGTCCTGTTTTTTAAGAAGGTGCAATTTTTAGAGGGAATGTTTCAGGTGCAGGGAATCCTAAGTTTAGGTCTCAAAATATATCTCTCCACTATGATAACTCATACAATTTTATTAATTTTTTTATTATTATTTTCATATACTTCTACTAGGAAGAACAACGGAAAAAAGAAGAAGAGAAAGAAAAGAGAAAAGAGAATGACATGGTATTTAAAGCATGGTTGCAAAAGAAAAGAGAGCAAGTTCTAGAAATGAGGAGAATTCAGCGAGCAAAGCAAATTGAAGACATGAACAGCAGAGTAAGTAAAACTTCTCTATGAAAAACAGGTTCATACAGATGTGAAAGCCAATCTTGTTTACAAGAAGCAAGTCTGAATATGAGACTAAGGTCCCATAGAGACCTTGGAAGAATAGTGCGAGATCTGCAAAAGACAGAGCATGCAGATGACTTTACAGTTAGGTTCTAAGAAACTAAAAATCAAATTATTCCTATTTTTTCAAACTTTCATAGCTGGGTGCAGTGGCACACACCAGTGATCCCAGCTGTTTCGGAGGCTGAGACAGAAGGACCACAAGTTTGAGGTCAGTCTAGGCAACTCAGCAAGACCTTTTTCAAAATGAAAATAAAATGGCTAGGGGTATAGTATAGCTCACTGATGGAGCATTTTGCCTGGCTTGTGAGGCCTGGGTTCAATCCCTAGCACCTCAAGCAAACACCCAACCAACAAACAGAAATGTACATAGTACAGAAAAACAGAAAACTACAAATTCATTTTTTAAGTTAATATAGCTTTACTATTTGAATGAAACAAAGATAAATTCTGTTTCTCTCAGACCAGTCTACTTTAGAGTAGACATATAGAAATCTTATGTAAAAACTAGCAAGTTAGAGACACTGAAATATTTAACATGTAAAAATTTTAAACAAAAAAATCCAAGAGAAAGTTTAAATAAAAGACCCATATCATTACTATTTTAAAATAAATAAATAAAAAGTAAAAATTGAAAATTCATTTCTCAGCTCTTCCAGGTTCATCTCACAGTGATAACCATTTTTGACAGTGTGATGCAAACCCATATCTTATTTGTATTTATTTATTTACTTGACAAAAATTTTATTATGCAGTTTGTTTTCACTTTATCACGAATATCTTTCTAGACCATTACATTTAGATCTCTTTTTTCAAAGAGATACATAGTATTCCACTGTTAAATTTATTAAACCATTCCTCATTTTTCAATGTTTAGGTAGGTTCCAATATTATGCCATTAATAGTATTGCAGTAAAGATGTGCAGTCTATTGGGAAACATCTGTAATCTACAGGAGAATATTTTAAGAGTAGAACTGATGACTTTTGAATGTTCAGAGTGAAATTTTTGGTTAGCTATGTAAAATTAACTTCAAATTGTTATACCAATGTATAGACCTTCCAACAATATGTGAGAGTGAATGCTTACCACACCGTAGCTAACAGTATATGTGGTTTATCTTTTGGTCTTCAAATAATAACATACATGCTTCTATCTAAGTATGGATTTGTATGTTTGTGAAATAAAAATAATTATACATATATTGGTCTCTACCAATATATGGTTTTTGGCACAGAGCTCCTAAAACCCTGTAATTTCATGAGCAGTAGGGGTGCTAGGTGTGTCTTTTATTCTAATATTTGGTCTTTGACTCTGGTTCCTGACAGGGAACTCTTAAACCCTAGAAATTCCTGAGTAATATAAGTATCTTTTGTTCTAATGAGATAACTTGTTGGTTCCTGGATGGGGCTGGTGAGAGAAAGACTAAGCCATGATTAGAGGATTGGAACTTTCAGTTCCATACTCTAATCATCTCAGAAGGAGAGAGAGAGGCTAAAGACTGAGTTAATAATCTATTATGACTAGGTAATTGTAAGGAAAGAACCAGTGAAGGAACTAGAGATGGGAGAGGTGGCTCAACAGTAACACAGGGTGATTAGGAACAACCTGTGGAGGGAAGGGGTCCTTGTGGGTCCTCCCCGACCTATGGGCCAAGGGACACCCCCTCCAGGCATGATGGGCCCACCTCTTAGAACCCACAGGGATGTGAGGCCTTCTTTGACCCATGGCCACAGAGTTATGGAGGTGTGGGCCCAATTCCACAGGGATATTACCATAGACTTGTTTGTTATGCTCTTTCATGGAGTCTCACCAGATTTTTTCCATTCCCTTACAGGAACCCCTCCCCTGGGAATGTACCCCCCCCCCACATATAAGGCCCTAGATTCAACTTGGCCCTCCTCAGCTCCCTGCTTGTTTCCCATAGACTGTACATAGTCCTTTTATTTTCTTGTGGTCTATGACACTGGTTTATTATAAACTCTCAAAAAGAATATTATAAATGCACCTGATGTAGCCATTTATTAAACACCTTTGATGTATTGAGTACTTAATAGAGTCAAGAAGGGTTGCCTTTGAAAGATTATCCCTAATCTTAATTGATTTCCTATAAAACACTTTACTACACCTTTCTACCTCGAAACTTCAGTAAGAATGAAATAAACATTGTTGGTTAAAAAAAAAAAAAAGAATAACAACAAAACCAGGTGTAGTTGTTGAAGGGCAAAATCACATAGGTGACAACCTTGTGGCCAAGAGATTTATTCACCAGCCTTTATGGCTGGTCAGAGGTCAAAGTGGTGCTGGGAGAGAGGAGTCAGTGAGAGGGGAGTGTGCAAACTCTGGAGGGAGAGAGGAGTCAGGGAGAGGGGAGTGTGCGAGCTCTGAACAGAAGGTGGGTGCCTGGTCGCGCCGGGTGAGGTCTCTGGAGCTGTCAGTTGGGGCAGCTGCCGTCGGGCTGGAGGCGGTGGGTCTGGAGCTGTTGGCTGGGGCAGCTGCCGTCAGGCTGGAGACAGGTCTAAGGCTGGTACAGTGGCTGCCTCCTCTCAGCAGGGACAAGCTGTTGTGTGTGAGCTCTGGATGGATAGGAGCTTAAATAGGATTTCTGGTGTGTGTGTGGGGGGGGTTGTACCAGAGTGACCTTTAATGCTATTGGCTCTTTGCCTGTGAACAGGGTGAGCTTTAAGCCTATTGGCTCCTGCCTGGGGAACAGAGCGACCTTTTGGCTCTTTGCCCATGGAACAGGATGACCTTTAAGCTCATTGGATCCTGCCTGGGAAAATAAAATAAGTTTGCTTCTCAGCACATGGAAATTTCCATGGGAGGGGGTTGCCCATCAGCCCAAGCCCATCTATCACTTGTGATGGTGAGAAATGATGGCAACTGGGTTAGTGTTATAGCAGTAGAGAGAGAAAGGCATTTGAGGTATGTTTTACTGTATTAATTGAAGGAACTTTGTAATTGATTAAATAATGTGTTTGGGGGAGAAGGAGAAGTAAAACTAATACACTACATTTTTTTTCTAAGCAGTTTGGTAGATGATGGTACCATTCCCTGGAGCAGTAAAGAAGATACTGATTTGGGGAAATTATCATTTCAGTTTTTAAGTTGTTGAGTTTGATGTACCTACAAGACATTCAAGTGAATATATTGTAGATTAAATAGAGAAGATTGTGTAGTGATCAGGAGAGATGTTGAGACTGAAGATACGAATGGGGAGAGTAGTAATTTCAGAAATGGGATAGTTTGTGGGGATGAAAATGTGGCTATAGGCATGGGTGACAAGGACAGAGGAGAAAATCATAAAAGAAGACAACATAAAAAAAATCTGTGAGGCTGGATGTTGAATGGCTGACCAATGTAGTTATAAATTACATTTGGAGATGGGATGGAGAGGAACACTAATCCAGGAGTGCCCAGAGTTTGTTACATTACCAGCTTTAATAGATTCACTGGTATTAGGAGAGTAGACGAATGCACTCTGGAAGAGGTATTAGGGAATAAAGGGAATATTAACTTCTTTGTGTAGTCTCTGAAGTCCTTGAAGTATGGCAGAAAATATGTAGGTTCTATTTGAGAGAAGAAGCTGTTCCTTGGGGGCAAATCAGACTTTGCGTAAGATAAGGGATTTAAGGCCAGGACCCTCTCAGTGGGTCAGGAGGATAAGGGGATGTTTGGAAGTTTTCATATCATTGAATAGGTTACAGAGAACAAACCAACAAGGTTTATGAGGGAGGGAAGGAAGTAAGAATTGGGTAGGGAAGAATCATAGCATATTGCTGTAATGGTTAAGGGTACAGAAGACAAGAGGAACTTGTGTTTCCCAATCACTGATCAAGGAAAATATAGCTGTGACTGTACTGCTGATCATTTCCAGGATGGGCCTTCAGGCCTCATAGTACTCAGCCTAATACAATTTTTATTATGTATTTGTATAAATCAATGTATACTTTAGTATTCTTTTTTATTTTGGTACTCTTTGTTAACAGAAATCATAACCTTGAATATCAGTTTCTGAAAAGATGGGCTATATAAAACAATTTATTTCAAAAATTTTATGTAAGAAGACATCATGGTTATCTATTTTCCTTTGCGATTACTATTTTTAAAATTTTTTGATACATTTGCATGTCTATCTAAAAAACTGACTTTAATGAGATTTCTGAAGTATTTTTATGAACTTTCTACTGAAGCTTTGGTAGTTGATTAATTTGGTTTATTCAAACATTGTGATGGGTGTATTTTGTTTATTATTGCTATGGGGCATTATGTACAAATGTGAGTCAATAGTTTCCAGAACATATTCTTAGCATATTGTAGAATGACCTTTTCTATATCAGATGAAAGAAAGATTTTAGGTGATGGATTTTTTATTGCCATTTTAGGAGAAGTAGCTAAAATTTTTTTGGAGAAATAGCTAAAATATCTTTCCTGCAATAAAACTTGTTTCCTTTGCTCAGTAATATATATGTTGTATGTGTGGGGTATATTTACATACACACATGCAAATGTATGTATGTACAGGATCTGTCTAGGTGAACCTTCCATAAGCACTTACATACCTTGTATGTTCTGCCTTTGGATGTAGGGTGGTAATAATATGATGGAGTTGGTTAATGGTGATGTTCAAATCCTCTATATTCTTACTATTTTCCCCCCATTTGTTCAATGAATGACTGAGAAAGTGGTGTTAACATTACCAATTTATTGTTGTATACTTGTCTATATCTCAGTTCTGTTGAGCTTTGCTTCATGTGTTTTAAAGTATTGTGTGTATACATTTAGGGTTTTATGCCTTCCTGAAAAATGACCTTCTTTCATTATGAAATGCCCTTCTTTTCTTAGAAGTCAGTTTTGTCTGATATCACTGAAGCCAAAGTAGCTTTATATTTAAAGAATAATTCAAGCAGAGAGCATAAATTTGGATCCAGAAATTGACTTCTTGAAGTTAGAGTTAATTTAAGTACTTAATTACTGATATTGTCAGTTTTAAGTCTACCATCTTGATATTAGTTATTTGTTCTTCTCTGTTTTTCTTCTTCTCTTCCTCCTCCTCTTCTTTCTCCTTCATGCTGGGGTTCCAACCCAGACCTCAGACAATCTAGGCAAACATTCTATCACTAGGCCACATTCCCAGCCCTGTTCCCTCTCTTTTGAAGTCCTTCTTTTTTGCCTTCCTATGTGTTGTGGTTTGGATGTGAGGTGTCCCCCAAAAGCTCATGTGTGAGACAATGCAAGAAGGCTGACTTTGCATTAACAGGGGAATGACTCCTTGTCAAGGGAGCAAGGAAATGGTGCTTACCAGTATTCTGACAACACTCTGTCCCCCAACATAGCATTCTGTTAGGACTTCCCTGCAGCACAATGAGCAAGATAAGCATTCCTCTATATAGGTCCAAGGTCAGCCCCTGCAACAACCTTTGAGCACTTTAAAGATAGTTCAATTGTTTTCTGACCTTATTGTTTCTAACCAGAAGTTAGCCATCATTCCTATCATTGTTCTTGTTACTGTGTATATAATGTGTCTTCTTCTGTTGTTGCTTTAAAAGTTTTCTGGCTTTCATTTTCAAAAGTTTACTAGGTGTGCAGTTTTCTTTGAATTAACCTAACTTGGGTTTTGCTGAGCCTTTTGTATCTGTATGTCAATGTTTTACACCAGATTTGGGTAATTTGGGGCTACTATTTCTTGGAAATTTTCTTTCTTTCTTTTCTTTTCTTTTCTTTTTTTTTTTTTTTTTGGTACTGGGGATTGAACTCAGGGGCACTCGACCACTGGGCCACATCCCCAGCCCTTTTTTTGTATTTTATTAGAGACAGGGTCTCACTGAGTTGCTAAGTGCCTCACCATTGCTGAGGCTGGCTTTGAACTCGCGATCCTCCTGCCTCAGCCTCCCAATGGAAATTTTCTTTTGAACCACCTTTCTTCTCTCCTTTTGGAAATCCAGTTTTAGGTGATAGGATGCTTTCTATTACCTCACATTATTAATAAAGTTATGATTTTTAAAAATTATTTGTTCAGTTTGCAGAAATTTTATTTATTTGTTTTCAGGCACTGACACTTTCTTCTGTAGTTTTCTTTCCACCATTAAGTCCATTCAGGGAATTTAGGGTTTTCTTGGGTTTTATTTTCTTAAGTTCCTAGTTCTTTAATGAAATCCTCTCTCTGTACATTATTTATTTCATCTTTTTTAAAAACTTGCTAAAATTACTAGGCCTATTTTGAAGTCTGTATCTTCTCAGAACCTGAATCTGTTGATGGTCTCTTTTCTGGATTATGAGTCACACTTTTTTGTTTCTTATGTCCAGTGATTCAGTGATTTTTTTTATTGTGTAATATAGTCTGTAGATCTTTAGTTGTAGGGAGTCTAGATTACATTATTTTCCTTTAAATGATATTTGATTTTGTTCCAGCTGGGAATTAAATTAATATTGAATGCTCTTGATCCTGTCAGACTTGGCTTTATGCTTTGTTACGGTAGGTCTATTTTGGTTTTGTTCTTAATCTTAAAGCATAGCCCTTATTCTATGACATAACTCTTACAACCCTTACTCCCTAAACATGTCTTTTTTTAGTTGTAAGTGATTGACCAACATACTCAGTGAGGTATCCCCACTCTGGTTGATCTTGGACTTTAACGTCTCACAGAACTGTATAACTTCTGGTATCTTCATCACTCCTACCAGCTGTTCTCTGCTAGAACTTACAGATCCTTGTTTTATACATGCACAGCCCATTCTTGTTAAGGCCAAGGAGAAACACCCATAATAGTCTTTTTGTGCTCTCCTCTGCATGATTCCTTTCTTCCGATGCCCTGACCTGGAAATTCAGCTGTCCTAAAAGCCCCAAGTTCCTATTTCTGTTTTATGAACCCAGTGAGACCATTAACTGCTCTATGCCATGCCTCTCTCTCTCTTCCTATAATGTGGTCAGGAGAGTAAAAACCAGGGGAACATGAGGCTCTAGCATGCATTTTTATTTCTGTCAATAATCACAGCTGCTACATATGTTTTGTCTAGTTTTGCAGCTGATTAAGTTGGAAAGGTGTCTGATATCAGTTACTCCATTCATGGCTGGATGTAGACATTTCAAATCCATAGTATTTTGTTTTTATTTCTTAATCAGATATTTTATCCATTAGTACTTATTTTTATTATTCACATTAAATCCTTATAATTCTTTGCTTTCATATTTCTTTCTAATATATTTATCTTCTGGTTCCCCCAATATAGAAAGTTATTTGCTATTACATTATACATAATTTTGATGATAAGACTTTTTAGTTGTGATTTAATTTACCTTACATTTTAAAAGTGTAAATATTTTTACACTTGGTGGAATGCTTGCCTAGTATGTGTGAAGCACTGGGTTCGATTCTCAGCACCACATATAAATAAATTAATAAATAAAGGTCCATCAACAATTTAAAAAATATATTTTTTAAAAAGTGTAAATATTAAATTAATGTAATGAAAAGGAGATTCAGATTTCCTTTCAGGAAGATGAGGGGCTTGGGATTTATGTGCCATTCTGTACCCCTTTTTTGGTTTAATCTGAGGTTATCATTCCTATTATTTTAAATGAAAACTTTTGAAAATCCCTTATAAGCAACATTTTAAAACACTTGGTTCATTTTAAATAGATAATACGAACAATACAATATAATTCAAAAGTTAAAATGTACCAAGAATTCTTTCTCCTGCCTTCCCCAGCTAATAAATTCCCCTTTTCCAGTAGTAACCAGAATTAGCAATGTTTTGTGCTTCTCCTCAGAAGTATTATCATTCAAAAATATATACACATATATGATACATGGGTATAAACCTGAATTCTATCCACTGATGTGTACCTTTGATTTTCCCTGAATTTATCTTAGAGGTAATTTCATATTGGTATATAGATGGAGGTTTTTAAGTCTTCCATTATGTGAATAGATCACAATTTACTTAATCATTCCTGTTTATTAACATTGCAGCTTTTAAAATTTTTTGGTATTAAAAAATCCAATAAGCAATTATATATAGATACATGTTAATTTTCAGATATAAAAAGTTTAAATGGAAGATGCATTTGAGGAGATAGAATTGCTGGATATTCCTTTTTAAAAATTTCACAGCTCACTGACAAATTGTTTTTCATAGATGAGCCACTTATACTATCATTGATGGCGTGTGAGACTTTCTACATTCCACACCCTCATTAAGAAGTGCGCTTGGCGCACGCCTGTAATCCTAGCACTTGGGAAGCTGAGGCAAGAGGATCGCGAGTTCAAAGCCAGCCTCAGCAATGGCAAGGCATTAGCAACTCAGTGAGACCCTGTCTCTAATAAAAACAAAATAAAGGGCTGGGGATGTGGCCCAGTGGTCGAGTGCCCCTGAGTTCAATCCCTGTACCAAAAAAAAAAAAAAAAAAAAAAAAAAAGAAGAAGAAGTGTGCTTTCCAGTGTTTTTATCCTTACTAAGTTGGTAGGTAGGAAATGCCGTCTGATAATAGTATTATCATGCGTGAGATTGACACATAGATGTGCTGTTTGAACTTTCTTTTATAGAAAAATTCTTTGCCAACTTGTCTATTAGTTGATCCTTTTCATGTTTAGGAACTCTTTATGCATTATATCAACTAGCTCTTTGAGAAGTCAGCTGCATTTTTCTCTCTCTCTCTTTTTTTTTTTTTTGTAATGCATAATTGTTGATTTTATAGTAGATTCATAAGAATAAACCAGAATTTTTTCAAAAATCATTTACAGCATAACACAAAACTTACAATCTAATCTTTAGGCAAATTTTGTTGGTTCAAAGTATATCCTAAATTCCACCACCCTAATCCAAACCACTATTTCCTATTGACTAGTTTTGCTTATAAAATAATGGGTTTCCCTTTTTGTATTTTGCCTCTCTACCTTACCCAATCTGTTTTCCACAGAGCAGCCAGAATGATCCTTCTAAAATGTGGAATAGATTGTGTCACGGATGCTCAGAAATCGCTAATGGCTTCTCATCTCAAAATAAAATCCAAAGCTCCTACCATGTCCCACAAGTTGTACTTTACCTGACTTGGGCTGCTTCTCTGACTTCATCTTCTCTTCAGCCACTTTGCTACAGCTTCACTTTGACTCCTTTGCTATTTATTGAACATGCCAGATGCAATCCCTTTTCAGGTTCTTTGCTCTTGTTGTTAACACTACTTGAAATATTTTTTTCCCAGATACCCCAAAACTTCCTCTCTTTCTCTTTTTCTTAAATACCATCCTTTCTTTTATGTTACCTTTTATTATCCTTGCACTCTCTCTCATACTTTTCTGGGGGATCTGATATATCTGTCATCCAATCAATCATTGATTTTTTTTTCTCTTCATATAGAATAATATGGACCAAGAGAACTTTATACAATGATGGACATGTTCTGTATCTGTGTTGTCCAGTACAGTAGCTACTAGCCACATGTGGCTGTTAAGTACTCAAATATAGCCAGTGTGACTAAGGTACTAAATTTTAGATTTTTTTGTTTTATAAATAGCATCGTTCTATGTTGCTCAGGCTACCCCCAAACTTTTGGGCTCAAGGCATCCCCCTGCCTCAGCTTCCTGAGTAGTTGGGGCTATGGATGTGTGCTACCACACTTGGTATGAATTTTAAATATAATTTAAATAGTCTCATGTGACAGGTGGCTATTGTAGTATATAGAGCAGACATAGAATGTATAAGAGAGGGAAACTTGTTGTTGTTCATGAAACTCCATACTTATATGCCTGCCATGTAGTAAATATTTGATAAATATCTGTCGAATGAATGAAAGAATGGGTACCCATCATTCTTGTTCATCCCTGAATCCTTGATTCTTTTGATCCATGATTCCAGAGTGTACATACCTCAGATCCTCTCCAGTTATTCCCAACCTTCCATTATTCAGTAGCCATCCTTTAGATCCAGATGTCCTCTCTCTAAAGTTCATTTGTACATCCAAGATCTGAATTACATAAATCTTATAAATTAGAGGGGCACATACTTGCCAATGTTGGTTACAAATAAGAGAAAAAGTGACATGGAGGAAAAGGTCTTGTCACAGAACTCCTCTTTGAGACAAGCATTAAATGAGTGCACCCTTTCCTTTTATATTCTAGCTAGGCATCCATATAAGTCATAATTTCCCCAAGGGTAGAGAGTTTCAAATATGTCCCTTTCCTTTCCTTTTTTTCCACCTAAAGAAGAGCTTTTTCAACTTTGAAAAATTCTCTGAAGCTAATATCCTGATGCTATCCCCCATGATAGTGATTATAGTTTCGAAGATGGGCTTACCAGTTAAGTACATTCTGACAGATATTTTTAAAACTTAAAAAAAAATTAAGAGTTTAAAAAAAAGGATGGATGGCACAAGTGTTGGATCATATAGCATAAACTGGTTTTCTATTGAACTTCTTTAAAAATCACTCCTCGGACCTCAGCTCTACTCACTGCTTATGCCCAGCCTTTCTTCAGGGTTTTTTTTTTTTTTTTTTTTTTTTGTTTGTTTTTTTGTGTGTGGTCCTGGGCATTGAACCCAGGGCCTTGTGCATGTGAGGCAAGCATTCTACCAACTGAACTATATCTGCAGCCCCAATTCTTTGTTGTATGTTTGTGTCATTGTGCAAAATTATTTTGACAGAGGGGTCAACTTTGAAAATCACAACTTTTAATCAACAAGCCTTGTGTGTGTGTGTGTGTGTGTGTGTGTGTGTGTGTGTGTGTGTATGGTTTTGTTTTTTCTTTTGTTTTTGGTGCTGGGGCACAACTTAGGAGCTTACAGATGCCAGGTAAGTGTTCTACCAATGAACTATATCCCTAATCCTCTCAATAAGACTTTTAAAAGAAAACAGATGGCAGTGAGATCAGGGTTGAATTTCCTGAGAGAGGGCAATCTGCACTGCTGATTCAAGGGTGATGTGGTCTGCATACTTGGAATGCAGGTAATGAGGGTGGCACTGTTATGAAAAATGGGTGAACAGGCAGTGTATTCTCGTAGGGTCCTGTAGACAGGGACTCAGAAAGTAGTTTTGGTTTCTCTAAATTAATTAAAGCCTGTTTTCTAATCAGCAGGAAAGCAGAGATCCACAAGAAGCTTTTCGATTGTGGCTTAAGAAAAAACATGAAGAGCATATGAAAGAAAGGAAGACAGAAGAACTAAGAAAACAAGAGGAATGCTTATTCTTCCTTAAAGGAACAGAAGGCCGTGAAAGAGCTTTTAAACAGTAAGTTAAAAGACACAGTTTTATTTATTTATTTTTCTTTTTTAAGGCTAACCTGATTTCTTTCCAGTTATCTGGGTAAGACTGCATTACCTCACTAATTCTGAGAATACAGACCCGGCTTCATAATTTTGCTAGCAAGCCTTGGGAAAAATGGGGACTAGTAAGTATTGAGTCCACTCATTTGAAGTTCATTTCTTCTTTTTTTTTCTTTCTTTTATAATATTATAAAAGAAACAGTAAATGTGCATTGAGAAAACAGAAGCTGTGTGTACATGTTCATCACACAGAAATCATGAATATTAGCATTAGAATGCAATTCTTCTATATTTTTCTCTACATATAATTTAAAAATATTGTCATAATTGAATGTACTGTTGTACAATCTGCTTATTTTAATGATCTCATTTAACATCCAAACCTATCCATTTTTTCCCCAAGTGAAACATGAATGACTTAAGAGGTAACCTGTTCAACTCATATCCAATTCAGGTTCATAGAAAATTATAATTTTTCCTTAAGTCCATTTTATTCTAATAGTTTAATTGTTTAGATTTGTATCTGAAAAGAACCCATACTTAGCCAGGTTAGAAATACTAGCATGATTCAAAAACACTGTATGTGTAGATGTATTGCTCACATGCCACATACACACTTATATACCAGTTTTATGTGGATGTAATTGTTTTGATTTTAAGTAACAAAGCACACTAGATTCATTTTATTGACTATTTAGAATGTGAACTCTTCCTTATCCTGTTTTTTTTTTTTGTGTGTGTGTGTGTGGGGGGGGGGTACTGGGGATTTAACTCAGGGGTGCTCCACCACTGAGCCACATCCCCATATCCCCAGCCCTATTTTTGTATTTTATTTAGAGACAGGATCTTACTGAGTTTCTTAGGGCCTTGCTAAGTTGCTGAGGCTGGCTTTGAACTCGAAATCCTTCTGCCTCAGCCTTCTGAGCCGCTGGTATTACAGGCCTTAACCTGTTTTGGTGTGTACATGCTTAGGCTTATTTTTCCAGTCTAAGGAAGAATTTATTTTATGCATTGAACAGCAAGAGCTTTATAATTTCCCTATCAAGAAAAGTGAGGCAGTGTTTCTGAATCATGCTAGTATTTCTAACCTGGCTAAGTAACATTTAGAATATAGCTAAGTGCAAAGAACAAGTTACTTGGGATCTATCAAAGTTTTTTGCTTAGAAGGCAATATTCCTAAAAAAGGGTAGGACTTATAGCATTTGTAAAAGATTGTTTATTGCTAACAGCCAGTCAAGTTGGCAGTTTCATCATAAGACAGACTTAATTAACTATGCCTTCTTGGATTTCAGGTATAAGCCTGAATTTTTTTCTCTTAATAATTTAATAATTTGTGTTGTAACATTATTTCAAAGTGAAAAATAATTATTTTCCTAACCTTATAGTGTGAAAAGTGAATTAAGGGATACTTACCAAATCTGATTATGCCTTTTTTCTATAGATGGCTAAGAAAGAAACGCATAGAAAAAATAGCAGAGCAAGAAATTATGAAGGAGAGAACTAGACAGCTCCGACTAGAAGCAAGACGTTCTAAGCAGTTACAGAACCACTTTTATAGCATGCCAGATGCCAAAACTTTTCGGTTTACAGATCCTTACAGCTGAAGGTATCTATTAAATACTTCATTTGGCAGCTGCTGTCATCAAAATTTTGCATATTGTTTTTTATGGCTCTTGTGTTTTGGTAATATTCTAAATTATGGAAATGGTATTTATCTTTTGGTGATGTTGACAATAAATATGTTTTTTGTAACCTTTTACAAAATAAACTTCTCTTACAGTGTTGGAAGGTGTTGTGCCATCTCTTAGTTTGTGAAACAAATAACAACTCCATGTTTTTCTATTTCTAAATGATTAACCTTTCTTTCTACCTAGAAACAACACAAGCAATGGACATATTTCTTTAATTCTTACTATTGTTTACAAATTTTCAACAAAACATTTCAGGCAGGAGAAGTAACTTCTTTTTTAAAAAATATTTTGTTGATGCATTATGATGATATAATGCATTATAATTTTGCATAATAATAGTGGGATTCATTGTGACATATTTGTACACGCACATAATTTGATCAATTCATTCCCTTAAACCTCCCCTATTCCTCCTTTCTTCCCTCCTCTAAAACCTTCTTCTGTTCTGCTGCTCTCTTCTGTTTTCATGATTTTTTTTCTTTTTCTCTCCAATTTCTACATATGAGAGAAAACATATAACTCTTGACTTTCTGAGTAGATTATTTTATGTATATAGGAGTATAATTCTGATGGGGTTGCTGGCCACTCCCCCATACGGCCTATAGATGAATCGGGATTGCTTCATACTCTTCATTCCAGCAACTCTACCCTGGGAGTGCACCCATATTGTCTGTACATTCTACTCCATCCTACTTCATACTGGTGAGAAAGGAAGCTGAGAAATATGTCAACCAGCTTCAGTTAGGCCACTACAACTGGCAGCACAAAAAGAGGAAGGGGTTAACAGTCATTGTTCTTGCTCTCAAACAGCTCAAGAAGAAAACAGAAAGAAAGACCGTTGGGCATAAACAATGACCATCCATTCTCCTTGACTATTTGGACCACCGTAGTGGAGATGATTTTGTCATTTTTGTGAAGAATAATTTTATTTCTTTTCTTCCTCCTCTGTGTGTGTGTGTGTGAGAGAGAGAGAGAGGGTGGGGGAGAGAGAAAAAAGATAAGGGTAGAGTTCTCGATGTACTGATTGGTTCAGGGACATATATACATATTTGTTTCTTTTTTCTCATTTTTAGCATTTTCATTGTAGTTATTTTTGTATGCCTTGTCTTAATTTTAAGGGTTAGGGCTTTTTTGGTTTGTATATTTTGGTTTTGTTTTATATTGTTTTCATTTGTTTCTCTTGTTTCCCTTTCTCTTTTCTTCTATTAATAGCCAAATTCTAGTGTTCTTTCTTTCTTTCTCCCTTTACTTTCTTTTTCCTTTTTTTCTTTCTTTCATATAACTATAATCTGCTACATCTCTTCTGCATTTTCTGTTTACTTTTTTAAATTGTAAACTCTTTTCTACCTTCCTAATACATTTTCTTTTCTATTAATTAACTGTATTTTACCATCTTTTAGAATTGGTTTATATAATTCCAGCCCTCACCATTAATGCTGATGAAGTTATTACTACTGTGGATGACATAGTTGACACTTGCTGTTTGCTGTAAAGCCAGATCTAATTCATGTCTAATTCGTGGCTATTGTTTTTACTGTTGACAACTGCTGACCCCACCATTCCTGTTTTTTGTGGAATGTTGTAGATGTCATAGTAGGAACTGGATATTTATTTTAATGCCATATGTTGTTTGTATCAATCATTGCTATTATTTGCTATTGTTTGTTTAGCCCAATGCTGTGAGGTGCTACAAGTTGCTGTTGAATTAAATTCAACCAAAAGTCCTTACTCTACACACAGACTGTATTAGAAAAACCAAGGTAATATGATATCTTCTAAAGTTTATAAATCACCAGCAGTTGACCCCAAAGACATTGAAGTAGATAAAATATCAGATAAAGAATTCAAAAGCAGGGCTGGGGTTGTGGCTCAGTGGCAGAGCGCTCGCCTCACACGTGTGCGGCCCGGGTTCGATCCTCAGCACCACGTAAACATAAATGAATTGTATTGTGTACAACTAAGTAAATAAATATTAAAAAAAAAGAATTCAAAAGCATCATTATAAAGATGAACAATGAATTCAAAAACAACACAGAAAAACAACTGAATGAATTAAGGAAGTCAGTACAGGATATGAATGAGAAATTCAATAATGAGATAGATACATTGACAAAGAACCAAGCAAATCTTGGAAATGAAAGACACATCAAACAAACTCTTTCAGTTGAAAATCTCTAAGACAGATGCTAAAGACAAGAATCTCAGAGCTGGAAGACAAAGTAACAAACCTTGAACATTTAGACAGAGTTAAGGAGAATAAATAACCATGATCAGAAATACAAGAACTCTGGGAAAACATTAAGAGACCAAATTTGAGAATCATTGGAATTAAGTTGTGAGATAAAGGAATTGATAAACCCTTCAGGGAAATAACAACAGAAAAATTTCCAAATCTTGAGAATGAGATGGACATCCAGATAGGAGGCATTCAGAACTCCAAATAGACAAGATAAAACAAACAAAACCCTCTCCATGGCACATTATAATTAAAATGCCTAACATACAGAACAAGGGTAGAACTTTTAAAGCCTTAAGAGAAAAACATCAAGTCACTTTTAGAAAGGGAGCCTATTAGAATCACTTCTATTTTCTCAGCAGAAACTCAAAAGAGCCAGAAGGGCTTGTAATGAATGATGTGTTACAAATTCTGAAAGAAAATAACTGTGGACCAAGACTGCTATATCCAGCAAAGTTTGTCATTCAAAATTGAAGAAGAAATAAAAACCTTCCAAGATAAGCAGAAACTAAAAGAATTCATGACAACTGGCACTATAAAACGTACTTAGTGAAATACTCCACACAGAAGAAATAAAAAAATCCCAGAGTTCACAAATGTACAAATCTCATTTTAAGAGTAGCAAAGCAAATGAGAAGACCAATTTAAATATTATAAATAAATCAAAATGGCGGTAATTAATAAACATCTCTCTGTAATGGCACTGAATGCAAATGGTCTCAACTTTCCAATTAAAAGACATAGGCTGGCAGAACATATTAAGAAATAAGACCCAAATATATGTTATTCAAGAGACCCACCTTACAGGCAAAGACAGTCACAGGCTGAAAGTTAAAGGATGGGAATTGATATACAATGTGAATGGAACCTGAAAGAAAGCAGGGGTAGCTACTCTCATATCTGACAAAGGAGACTTCAAACCAAATTTAATAAGAAAATATAAAAGAAGGCCACTTCATATTGGTAAAGGGAACAATCCAGTGAGAAGATATGACAATAAGTATGCCCCAAACATGGGTGAAACTTAATTACACAAAAGAGACTACTCAAACTGAAGCCTCAGATAAGACCCCTGTCAAATAATACTGAGTGATTTAAATACACCTTGCTCACCATTAGACAGGTCATCCAGACATAAACCTGGTAAAGACTTTCTGGACCTGAAAAATATTATAAATCAAATGGACTTAACAGACATTTATAGAATATTTCATTCTACAGCTGGATGCTTCTCAGTGGCTCATGGAACCTTCTCCAAAACAGACCAATTTTAGGCCACAAAGCAACTCTGAGCAAATACAAAAAGAAACTGATATAATTACTTGCATCTTATTAGGTCATAATGGTATGAAATTAGAAAGTAATACCAAAAAACCTTACAGAAACTAAACACATGATGTTGAACAATACACTTTTGAATAATGAATGGGTGATAGAGGAAATGGGAAAATTTTTTTAAATTCTTAAATGAGAATAGTGATACAAAATATCAGAACCTCTGAGACACTATGAAGGAATTTTAGGAGGAAATTTTATAGCTCCAAGTGCCTACATAAGAAAATGAGAAAGATCCAAATAAACAACCTAATGGGTACATTTCAAGCCCCATAAAGAACAACAACAAACCAATTCCAAAACCAGCAGAAGGAAATAATTGGCAGAGCTGAAATCACTGAAATTGGGAATAAAAAAACAATGCAAAGGATCAATGAAACACAAGAGTTGGTTCTTTGAAAAGATAAACATGACTGATAAGCCCTTAGTTAAACTAGCCAAAAGAAAAAAAAGACCCACATTAATAAAGTTAGAGATGAAAAAGGAGAAATCACCATAGATATCACAGAAATCCAATGGATCATTTGGGACTACTGAACATTTATACTCTTAGTAGTTGGAAACCTTAGAAGAAATGGATATATTCCTAGACAAATATGATCTGCCAAAACTGAATTAAGAGGACAGAAAACCTAAACAGATCAATAACTAGCAATGAGATAGAAGCAGTAATAAAAAGTCTTTGAATAAAGAAAATCCCAAGACCAGATGGATTCTCACCTGAATTCAACCAAACCTTTAAGAACTAATGCCAATACTCCTCACATTAGTCTATGAAAGGGACAGATACTTCCAAATTAATTCTGAGGCTAGTATCACACTCATACCAAAACCAGATAAGGATACAAGGAAGGAAAACAATATCCTTGATGAACTTAGATGCAAAAATAGTAGCAAATAGTACTCAACAATGTATTAAGATTACATACAAGAACCAAGTAGGCTTTATTCCAGAGATGCAAGTATGGTTTAACATACACAAATAAATAAATATTGTATAAATATAATTTATTAAATACATAGAATTAAGGACAAAAATCACTTATTTTAATGGATGCAGAGAAGGTCTTTGACAAAATTCAACACCTACTCATGATAAAAACACTGTAGAAACTAGAGATAGAAGAAACCCACCTCAACATTATAAAGGCTATATATGAAAAATCCAAAGCAAGCCTCAGAGTAAATGGGGAAAAACTGAAAGCATTTCCCTTAAAATATATGGAACAAGACAAGGATATCCACTGTCACCACTCCTGTTTAATACAGTGCTAGAAATTCTAGCCAGAGCAATTAGGCAAGAAAAGTAAATATAAGGAATAAAAATAGGAAATGAAGAAATGGAAGTATCACTATTTGAAGATATGATCTACCTAGACAATCCAAAGAACTCTACCAAAAGACTGCTAGAGCTAATAAGCAAATTTGGCAAAGTAGAATGTAACAAAATCAACATACAAAAATCAATAGCTTTTTTATATACCAACAATAAATCTGCTGAGAAAGAAATGAGAAAAACAATTCCATTCACAAAATAAATAAATACCTAGGAATAAATCTAATCAAGGAGGGGAAAGTTTTCTACTTGAAAATTATAAAACATGAAGAAAGAAATCGAAGAAGTCTTCAGAAAATAGAACTTCCACGTTCATGAACAGAAGAGAATTAACATTGTTAAGATGGCCATACAACCAAAAGCAGTATACAGATTCAATGAAATCCCCATCAAAATACCAATGACAGCTGATGCAGTGCCTGTAATTCCAGGGGCTTGGGAGGCCAAGGCAGGAGGATTGCAAGTTCAAAACCAGCTTCATCAACTTACTGAGACCCTGTCTCAAAATACAAAATAAATATATTGACTGGGCATGTGTCTCAGTGGTTAAGCAATCTTAAGCAATTCTGGGTTTAATTCCTGGAACAAGGAGAGAGAGAGAGAGAGAGAGAGAGAGAGAGAGAGAGAGAGAGAGAGAGAGAGAGAGAAGAAACCAGTGACAGTCCACACAGAACTCGAAAAATAGTCCTAAAATTCATTTAGAAGAATAAAAGACCCATAATAGCCAAAGCAATTCTAAGCAAAAAAGAGCAATGGTGGAGACAATCACAATAGCTGACTTCAAATTATACTACAGAGCTAGCCTAACAAAAACTGCATGGTACTGGTATAAAAACAGACACTTAGATAGAAGAAAAGACACAGAGATAAACCCACACATTCCAGTTCTCTGCATGCACCAATTGGGTGTCCTTTAATTCAGTTCATTCTCATACTACCTGGAGGTAGTACAGACCCATGAGTCAAGAGTGCAGTCTCATGAAACCCCCTGCTTTAGATGCCAAGCAGTAGGTCTCCAGGTCAGTTTCCACAGTTATTTGCTATAATGACAGGGAAACACTTAATGTTTAATCTTTTTAAAAGGCGCAGTAATAGGAGAGGAAAGAGATGCTTAGTGCAAACTATGTAGGAAGGGAAGCAAAGCTTCTGGATCTCTCTGGTGGCTCCACCTCCCACTCACTTCCATGTGCTCAGTGACCTGGAAAACTCTCAAACTTATCATTTTGGATGTTTATGGAAGGAAGCTTCCTGATGAAAGAATGGTTGATTAAATCACTGGCCCTTTGTGATCAACTCAACATTGAGGTACTCTCTTCTCCCTGGAGGTCAGGGGTTAGGCCAAAAGTTTGACTTCACCTAATGTTGGAGGATTCATACCTCCCAATTAAAAGGCTACAGTGACCTAAACAGTGCATAATAAAATAAGGGTAGACTTGAGGGTGAGTGGTATAGGATTGAGGGTTGAAAAAGAAGTTCATACATTGATGGATGTTTGATTATATTTAGATATATTTCCAATTATCCTAGCTCAAAGTTCCATTTTAATATTGACTAGCAGTGGTGAGAGTGGGTATTCCTGTCTTGTTTCTGATCTTAAGAGGAAAGCTTTTGTTCTTTAACAATTGAGTAGGAGGATAGCTGTGAGTTTTTTCTAAGTGCCCTTTTTGAACTTCCTTTTTCCTATTTTTCCGAATCTCTTTAATCTTGAAAGCGTATTGGGTTTTGTCATAGTGCTTTCCTGACAAGTGAGATGATCCTGTTTTTCTCCTTTGTTCTATTAATGTGCTAATATTGCATTCATCTTCTCATATTGGACTACCACTGAATTCTTGAAATAAATTGCACTTGGTCATGGTGTAAAACTAATATTCTATTGCATTTGGTTTGCTAGTATTTTGTGGAAGATTTTTTTCATATGTAAGCAATAATGTTCTATAATATTCTTTCCTTCTTGTCTTTGGCTTTGTTATTAGGGGAGTACTGGCTTCATTGAATGGATTAGGAAGCATGATTACCTGTTTGCTCCTCTTCTATTTTTTCTTGATGAGATAGAGAAGAATTGATTTTAATTCTTCTTTAAATTGTTGATAGAATTCACCAGCAAAACTCTCTGGTGCTAGACTCTTGTTGGGTAGTGGTGATTGTTGTTTTTCAAACAAACTAAAGTTTTTTAGAGCAGTTCATAGCAAAATTGACTAAACTGACCAGAAGGCAGAGTTCTCATATACTTCTGGCACCCCTCCCCCAAACTCCTCCCTTATTAACTTCCTATACCAGTGTGGCTCCTACATTACCAACTTCCTATACCAGCATGGTATATGTCAGAATTGATGGACCTATACTGACACTTCATTATCGCCCCAAATCCATAGATCACGTTAGGATTCACTCTGGGTGTTGAGAACTTTTTGATTAATGATGTAATCTCTTCATTTGTTATGGCTGTGTTCATATTTTGTATTTCTTCTTGAATCAGTCCTGGTAATTTGTGTCTTCTTAGGGATTTTTCCATTTTGTCCAGTTTGTCCTAATTGACATAGTTATTCCTTTTTTATGTAAAGTTGGGAATAATGTCCCTACTTTCATTTCTAATTTTATTATTTATTTTCTTGGTCAATCTGACTATAAACTTTTAAATTTTGTGGATCTTTTCAAAGAATCAACTTTTGATTTTTGATTGTCTAGTCTCTGCTTTTCTTTAAAATATCTCAAATCTTTAAAAAAATATTTTAGTTGTACACAATGCCTTTATTTATTTTTATGTGGTGCTGACGATTGAACCCGGGCTGTGCACATGCTAGGCAAGTGCTCTACCGCTGAGACACAACCCCAGCCCCTAAAATATCTCAAATCTTAATTTCCTTCCTTCTGCTAGCTTTGGGCTTAGTTTGTCTTTTTCTACTTCCTTAAGATGTGATGTTAGGTTATTGAGACTTTTCTTTTAACGTTTAGCTTATTTACTATCACTGTATCTTTGACACTCTTAAACTAATAGCTGCATTAGTGTCCCACTAGTTTGTGACAGATGTCACAAACATTTTAACATAAATATAGTTTTTAAAATTTTTTCCTGTGGTAAATACATATGAAACTTACCATTTTAACCATTTTTTAAATGTGTAATTCAGTGGCATTAAGTACATTGACACTGTTGCCATCATCTATTTCAAAACCTTTTCATCATCCCAAACTGACACTTTTGTACCCATTAAGCCAAATGTCCCCATTCAGCACTCCCATTGTCCCTGATAACTTCTATTCTACTTTTTGTCTCTGTAAATTTTTCTAGGGAGCTCATGTCCATAGAATCATATAGTATTTGTCCTTTTGTGTCTATTTCACTTAGCATGTTTTAAAGGTTCATTTGTTTTTAAGGTTGAATAGTATTCCTTTGCAGATATATACCAGATTCTGTTTATCCATTAATTAATTTATGGGCATTTGGGTTATATATCCACTATTTGGCTATTGTGAATTAAACTGCTTTGAACACTAATGTACAAATATTTACTACAGTCTCTTTTGTGTATCTGTCTAGAAGTGGAATTCCTAGGCCTTATGGTAATTATGTTTAATTTTTTTGAAGAATTTCCATACTGTCTTCAGTACCTGTTGCATCACTTTACATTCCCACTGGCAAAGCACATCTTTGCCAGCACTTGGTATCTTGTTTTTCTGTTCATAACCACCTTGATGGATATGAAGTGGTAGTGATTTGCAACTCCTTAATGGTTAGGGACTTGAGAATCTTTTGATGTTTACTGACAATTCATATCTTTTTTAGAGAACTAGCTATTTAAATTCTAGGCCCATTTTTTTGTGGGTTATGGTTTTTTAGTTATTGAGTTGTATATACACAAAAGTTTTAAATTTTGATGAAGTTCAATTTATCTATTTTCTTTTGTTGCCAGTGCTTCTGGTTTCATATCCAAGAAAAAAGATTCTCCCCTAGGATTTCTTCCACAAGCTTTATACCAAGTAAACCTAAAGGAAAAGGCAAAGAAGCCAGGTCTGGTGGCACACGCCTGTAATCCCAGCTACTCAAGAGGCTAAGGCAGAAGGATCCCAAGTTCAAGGCTGGCCTCTGGAACTCAGTGAGACTCTGTCTCAAAAACAAAAAAGGGCTGGGGATGCAGCTAAGTGGTGAAACACCACTGAGTTAAATGGTAGCAGAAAACAACAAAACCAAAAAAGGCAAAGAATCAACTATAAATAGTAAAAGCTAGAATAGTAAATGGAACCAACACACATTACTCAGGTAGTGTGGGGAGGGCAGGAATAGTCACAATAAAGAGGTAAGGGAAATTATTGCCACTTGAAACTATAAATATAACTTAGATGATTGACACAGAAATAATTAAGTTGACATTAACATATATTTAACCAGATTTATCTTTTGGAGATTTCTCTGATAGGCTCTTCTGCAACTTATTTGTGTGATTTGGTATAATATATAGCATATATATTTTTAAAAGGCAATAAAAGGATACTTTATCATATATATTTCATTATATATTAGGATTGCATTTTTTGAGTTTATACAATGTTCTAGAAAGAGTCTACCTTCACCATATACTATAAAAATCAAGTTAAATATTTCTGTTGAATTGCCTTTGCCAAAATGCACTTGATAGTTACGAATGTTTCTTTTACATGTCAAATTGTGTCCACTTAGAATGCAGAATTCCTTACATAAAACGATGAGAACATGTTTTGTGGAAGTACTTGTTAATTTGGCTCTAAATATTTTTTTTTATTTTCCTAATATATAGCATTTAGTTTTTCTTTCTTTCTTTCTTTTTTTTTTTTTTTTTGGTACTGGGGATTGAACTCAGGGGCACTTGACCACTGGGCCTCATCTCCAGCCCTTTTTTGTATTTTATTAGAGACAGGGTCTCACTGAGTTGCTAAGTGCCTCACCATTGCTGAGGCTGGCTTTGAACTTGTGATCCTCCTGCCTCAGCCTCCCAAGTGCTGGGATTACAGGCGTGCGCCCCGGCTAGCATTTAGTTTTTATTGTATATTGTATATATTGTCAAGATACAGTTGTTAGTGATGGCTATTATCTTCTCTCAAAGTGGAACTGGGGATCAAACGTAGCTCTTTGACCACAATGAGTGGGTGTTTTAAGGCTGAGGTAAGCCCCACCTGAGGCACATCATAAAGAGAAAGCAGTTCATTAAAAACCCTCATATAACAATGGTAAAGACAGCTATCCCTACAGAAGATCACATTCAACATAGGAACACAGATAAAGACAACATGAAAAAACAAGGCAGTAAGAAGCCTCTAAAAGTTCAAAACTCCCCATCAACTAAATCCAGAGATAATGAAGTGTAGGAAATGTCAAGGAATTCAGTTGATTACTAAAATGATCAATGAATTAAAAGAGAATATAAAGAATGAACTATGGGAGTAAATGCAGGATATGAAATAACATTTCAATAAAGACAGAGATTCTGGGGAAATAAACCCAGAAATCTTGGAAATGAAAAACTCAATCAAATAAATAAATCAGTTAAGTCTTATAAGCAGACCAGATAAATAGTAGGGTTGGAGGATAAGATGCAGGAATGGAACACACACAGTATTAAAGAAAAATAAACTACAAACAGAATATACAAAAGCTCTGGGACAAACTTAAAAAATTGCTGGCTTTGAGGAAGGAGAGAAGATACAGACTAATGTCATGGAAAACTTAGTAAAATAATAAAAAATTTCCCTAATCTTGGGAAGGGCATGGATGTAGATGTCTAGGAGGCATTTAGAAATTCAAGTAGAAACTGAGCACAGATTAGGAAGCAAACCTTAGCGAATACAAACAAAAAACACCAGAAACAAAACAAACTGATGATATTTTGCATTTTTTTCAGATCATAATGGAATGAAATTACAAGGAGAACCACAGATCTACACAAATACATGGAGATTAAGTAATGTATTTTTGAATGATGAGTGGGTCATTGAAGAAATTAGGGGGGAAATTAAAAAATACATAGAATCCAACCAAGATGGAAACACAACATAACAGACTCTCTGGAATGTAAAAGTATTAAGGGAAGTTTATAGCTATGAATGTCTACATTAAAAAACAAAAACAACAAGAAGGAGATCTCAAACAATCTAATGATGTACCTTATGGTCTTATACAAACAAGAACAAACCAACCCTAACACTAGTGGAATGAAATAAGTAATAAATATTAGAGCTGAAATTAATGAACTAGAAACTAAAATAATACACAGGGTCAATGAAACAAAGAGTTGGTTCTTTGAATAAGTAAACAAGATTGATAAATCCCTAGCTAAACAAATCAAAAGAAAGAAGAACCAGAATAATAAAATTAACAACAAAAATGGGGATATTACAACAAATGCAACCAAAATCCAGAGAGGGTCATTAGGGTGTATTTTCAACACTTATATTTCAACAAATTAAAAAGTCTAGAAGAAATGGACATATTTCTATACTCATGTGACCTAAGAAAACTGAACAAAGGGAGGACAGAAACCTAAGTAGACTAATTACAAGCAATGAGACTGAAGCAGTAAAATGCTTCCCACTAAAGAAAGACCAAGACTTGATGGAATCACAGCTGAATTTTACCAGGTTTTCAAATGCCAATAGTCCTCAAATTATTCCATGAAACTGAAAGGGAAGATCTACTTTTAAACTCATTCTATGAAGCCCATATCACCCTCATACCAAAACTAGATAAAGAAATTTCAGGGAAAGAAAACTGTAGACCATAGATGCAAAAATCCTAAATAAAATATTAGCAAATTGAATTAAACTATACATTAAAAAGATCACACACCATTTTATCAGGTTCATTGCATTGCAGGGATGAAAGGATGGTTCAACATACACAAATCAATAAATACACCACATGAATAGAATCACATGATCATTTCAACAGATGCAGAAAAAACTTCAATGAAATTCAACAACCCTTCATAATAAAAACCCAGAAAAAAATTAGGAATAGGTTATGTCCACAGTTTAGCTATTGTGAATTGTGCTGCTATAAACATTGATGTGGCTGTGTCCCTATAGTATCCTGATTTTAAGTCCTTTGGGTATAGACTGAGGCTGTGGAACCAACCTAGATGCCCTTCAGTAGATAAATGGATAAAGAAAATGTGGCATATATACACAATGGAATATTACTCAGCAATAAAAGAGAATAAAATAATGGCATTCGTAGGTAAATGGATGAAGTTGGAGAATATAATGCTAAGTGAAGTTAGCCAATCCCCAAAATCCAAATGCCCAATGTTTTCTCTGATATAAGGAGGCTGATTCACAGTGGGGTTTGGACAGGGATCATAGGAGGATTAGAGGAACACTAGAAAGGCCAGTGGGGAGGGAGGGGAAGGGAGGGGGCAAAGGATAAAAAAAAAAAAAGATGGTAGAATGAGATGGATATCATTACCCTAAGTGCATGTATGAAGACACGAATGGTGTGAACATGCTTTGTATACAACCAGATATGTAAAAATATACTCTATATGTGTAATATGAATTGTAATACATTCTGCTGTCATAACAACTTAGAAGAGAAAAAGGGGGTCTGATTTGTGTATATAGTTTTTAATATATATATACACACACATACATATATATGTACATATATATACATATATATCATACTATAATAAATAAAATAAATCCATCCTAAAAAAAACTAGCAATAGAAGTAATTTACCTCAGTATCATAAAGACTATCTATAAAACTGACATGTGAACCAATGGAACAGACTATAAGACACAGAGACAAACCCACGCAGATATACTCATCTGATTCTAGATAATGGTGCCAGAAAACATACTTTCGAGAAAAGACAGCCTCTTTAACAAGTGGTGTTAGGAACCCTGGATATCCCATATTATATAGAAGTATGAAACTCAATTCCTCTCATTCTGTACAAAAGTAAACTTAAAATGGATCAAAGACCTAACTATAAGATCAGAAACTTTCCCACTGTTAGAAGAAAATGTAGGGGAAATACTCTAATATACAGGCACAGGCAAAAACATCCTGAATTAGATCTCTATAATGTGAAATAAGAGAAAGAATAAATGAGCTGGCCTGTAATTTAAAACCTTCTTCACAGCAAATGAAACAATTTTACAGAATGAAGAGACAACTGACAGAATGAGAGAAAATATTCAATAGCTACCCTTCCAACAGAGAACAAATATCAGAATATATAAAGAGCTACCAAAACTCAACATTAAAAAACCAAATAACCCAACCAATAAAAGGACATATAAACTGAATAGATGTAGCTCAAAAGAAGTACAAATGGCCAAAATATATGAAAAAAAAATGTTCAACATCTTTGGCCATCAGGGAAATGCAAACCAAAACCAGATGAGATTCCATTTTTCTCCAGTCAGAATGCAGATCATGAAGATTCCAAATAACAATAAATGTTGGTGCAGATACATGAAAAAAGGAACTCTTATACGTGGTTTGTAGGAACATAAATCAGTAAAGCCACTATGGAAATCAGTATTTATGTTCCTCAAAAATGTAAAAATAAATCTATCTTATGATCCAGCTATAACTCCTTGGTATTTATCCAAAAGAATTAAAGTCAGCATATTTTAAAGACACATGCATACCTATGTTTATTGCAGCACAATTCACAATAGCCAAGTTATAATAACACTGGGTGTACATTAACAGAGAAATGGTAAAGAAAATGTGGTACATACATACAATAGACATTTATTCAGTGATAAAGGAGGACAAAATCTATCACATGCAGGAAAACGGATGGAACTGGAAATCATAATTTGGAGCCAAATAAGTCACCTGGAGAGAGAAATATTGTATGTTTTCTCTCATATATGGAAGCTAGGGAATAGTGAAACAGGGAAAAGAAGGGACTCTATGAAATTAGAAGAGAGAACAGTAGGGTAGACACAGGGGATAAGACTGAGGGAGGTATTGGGGAGTGAAGATAAAATTTTTTTGTGTGTGCACACAAAGATGCCACAATGAAACCCACTATTCTGTACAATGCACGCGTGCATGCGTGCACACACACACACACACACACACATTAACCCCTTCACCCTAAGTATTTCTATAAGCCTCTTTTGTAACCCAAAAATTACCATAAAAATGAATGAAAACACTTGTCCCTGTCTCCCAGGTATTATTTTTATGTAAGGGTTAGAAAATTTTTTCTGTAAAGAACAATCTGTAGGGGCTCTACAAACCCTGATCTATCTACTCTGCTGTTGTTCAAAAATAGCTTAGGCAATAGCAAATGAATGGGTATGGTGACATTTGACTCATGGATGCAGTTTGTCTGTAGTAGTGCACCCAAATGAAACCTTTTCTTACAGAATGATGAATAATACAAGATGAATAATGTTGGGTTTCAAAGACAGGTAGAAAATCTTTTTGAGTCTTTTAGCATAAACATTGTGTTTGCCTGGAAATTACCCTGTACTCTAAATATACCTACATGGTTTGCTTTCTTACCCTGAGATGTTTATTAAGAAAGGATAATGTGAAGTCCAGAACATAAAATAACTTTGCAGACATACATTATGTAAAGAGGAAGTGACATTACCTTGCATTATAAGAACCCCAATTCCCAAATAAAAGTGACTCTTAGACAATAAGCACTCCTCCAACATATGGAATATTAAAGGACAATAAGTTCTCCCTGGCAGTGACTGCAGCAATTGAAAGTTACATTTTCATATCTAGTATAGGGATGAAATCGTCCAATATTTTTCTTTGTAGCAAGTAACGTTGTTGGTGAAGACTGAGAAAAAGGATTATCAGGTGAGCTTTCTGTACAGGTAACTGGATCCAACATACGTAGAACCTAAGGAAAATGAGAGGTAATATTAGATGTATGTTGTATTGACTATAAAAGCCTTTCATTTCACTGATGTATGACTACCTATGAAGTTCCAGTTCACTAATATGGAATTCTTATAAAAATCACATCTGAAGGATGAATTTGAGAACAGAACTTACTCCTTCCTCTACCCCAAAACCATACATCTAACAAAGATTCCTAGTTATTATTAATTACCCTAGGTTACATGTTTTTTAATTATAAATATGATAAAATTAATGCTCTTTTATGAATACTGACAGGAATAAAAACATAGAAAATGAACTTATGTCAATTCTACCTTGTGATGTCAATTTTTATCTTTAAGTAAATAGTGTTAACTATGTCTTCTTTAATCTTTCATTCAACTACTTAGAAAAAGGATTCTGTTCTTCATTCTTTTATTGAATGCTATTTCACAGTATTATTAGTTTTTATTTGTAAAATAAATGGCTTTTCATTTCTCTTTTTCCAATTTATATGCAATAGTTCATGTTAACAATCATGTTCTCATTTCTTGGGCTCCATAATACTGTCACTCTCTCTATTCTTCTACTCTTGACTATTCCTATTTAGTCTCCTTTACTGATAATCAAAGTAGGAACTTCTGGATTGAAAAAAATTTCTCTAATAAAGGATAAGGATAACATGTCTGGCTCACAGGTCTTCTATCGCTTGTTCATAGTCTCCAAATAATCATCACATGATGAATTTTAGTAATGTTTCAAAGGAGGTAGGCACTGCAATTGGAAGGAAATTGTGAAAGGAACCAGAGAAAAGTCACTCTCTCTGGTGGGCTTATTCAAAGGAGCTTACAAGAATAGCTGAAGAAACCCATTTCCCTGCTCTGATGTTGTCCAGAAGATTGTTTTTTTCCTTCTAAGTTACCACCACACCCACACCACAGTTACTTTAAGAATATCCCAGCATCACTTAAAAGCCATTTATTTATTTTAGGACCTCTATTTTTCAAATAAACCCTGCTTTTTCTAATTTAGGTTTTGAGATCTTTCCATTTTTACACAACCAAGTTAAATGTGAGATAACAAGAAAAGAAGAAAGGCTTAAAGTTACTTATAAATTTGGAGGGGAAAATAAAGTTTCCAAATAGATCCTCTATATGTTGTTACATTGTGGATCTTTTTTTTTTTTTTTTTGACAATTCTGCAATAGTTTATTTTTACTTGGCATCAATATGACATTATGGATCTTTAGAGAGAAACAAAATGCTTAGGAAATTCAACAGGATACTAAGATACCAGAATGGATCTGGACATTAGCCTAAAAGTGACAAGGATTGATTTTTTTTTTTTTTTTTTTTTTGGTACCAGGGATTGAACTCAGGGGCACTCGACCACTGGGTCACATCCCCAGCCCTTTTTTGTATTTTATTTAGAGACAGGGTCTCACTGAGTTGCTAAGTGCCTCGCCATTGCTGAGGCTGGCTTTGAACTCGCGATCCTCCTGCCTCAGCCTCCCAAAGTGCTGGGATTACAGGCGTGCGCCACCGCGCCCGGCAAGGATTGATTTTTAAGCATCGTCCCTTTCAGAGATTATGCTATATACAGTGTGGAAGATGGGAAGAGGAGGCGGCATTGGGGCAGACAAGGGAACAAGAGAGAAAGGTAAATCACTGCAATTATCTGATTAAAATATAATGGCAACTTGAGGTAATGGGGCTGACAGGTTCAAGAAATCCTAGGAAGAAGTGCCATCAGTTTTGTTAAATGGGAAAATGTGATGGGATAAAGGACTAGGAGAACAAGGGAATCTTGATCAAGCCCTGAGAATCTCCAACATTCTGAAATAAAATGGTCAAATAAAAGAAAACACACGAAGTTTTAGGATTAGGAAAAAACAAGGGAAGAGAGTATTTTAAAAAAGAGGGAATGGTCTACTACTCCAAATGCTCCTGGCAGCAACCAAGTATGCACTGACATCACTTCCCAATAAATAGTAGAAAAGAGGAAACAAGGTTTTTGATAAAGGTAATGAGTATAGTTCTAGGCACTGAAATATTCAGTAAATAGCCGAGTCCTTACAACGTACAACATATGCCACACCTTGAGGAAACAAAGATGTATTCCCTAGCTTGTAAGCAGCCCATGGTTTGGGATAAGGAAGGAGAATCAAACAAGTACAACTTAAGCTAATGAACAGCTAGTGCAATGGAAGCCTGCAGAAGGCACATCTAGACTTGCCGGTAAGACTGAGAGTATAGTTCTAGGCACTGAACAGGCAGTGCAGAGGCTGGGCCACAGGTCAGGTGCTGGGAAGCAGTCTAGGGAGATGGGAATGGTTGACACTGCTAGGCTGTAAAGTGCAGGGGGCACTTGAGAAGTGATCTGTGAGAAGGAGGGATGGAAAAAAGATTACAAAAATTCTTCTCTACTATATGAAAAAATTTAGATTCAATAATGAGGGAGACCAGAAGTTGTATGATTATTGTACTGGCATTTGAAAAACAACCCTCTGGCAAAGTAGCTCAGGATGGTCTGGAGGCAGGTTTAAAAAAAAAAAAAAAAAAGCCAGGGATACTGACATAGTCTAGGGTGTAGGTCAGGATTTGGAACTTGGGGGCAAGGCAGGTGTGTGTGTGTATAAATCAGAACTGAGATGATCTGTAAAATTAACAGGATTGGAGCATGAAGAAAAAAATAAAAACGATGGCTACCATCTGTTGAGAAATTGTCACGTTATGGCTTTTATATGCATTATTTTATGAATCCTGAAAACATCATTTACAATAAGAATAGTTCACTAAGATGTGGAGTATAGGAAAAGAGGTTACTTTTCTTCTTTTTAGGGGGGTATATAAATGCAAAAGCTAGGAGAAAAGATGCTGTTCCATTTTTAGCTGTCTGTACAATAAGCAGAAATGTGCAGGTGTATAAAATGTCTATAAAGAAGAACTCAGAGTAATGTTACAGAAGTCAAGGGAGTTTGAAGGAAAAAAATGCTTGCTTTGGTAAAATATGATCACAAAATAAGGATTCGTGACCTTTGTAAGAGTACTTTTTAAGGACACTGAGGCTGGGAGTCCTCAACACTTTAAAGTGGATGGCACGCGAGGACCAACAAGCATGAACTTGTCCAAGACTCTGGGCTGTGAAGGGAAGGTGATGAGGCCATACCCAGGGAACTAATGAGAGAGAATTATTTTTCAGATAGATGACACCTGGGCATATTCTTAACTGAAAAGTAACAAGTCAACAGAGAGAGAAGGGATAACTGTTCATGGAACTGGTATGCCTAGAGTGACTATGCTTGGGGCAGAGGAGGAACAACTTTCCCTGGGAAAGAAATGAATATAATGCTGGTCATCATACATGCAGGGTTCCAGACGTCAATAGGGACTCTAGGGGCAGTTTTTTGCCTGTACCCTCTTCTTCTTCTGTGAATCAGGAACCAAAGTCATCTGCTGAATGTAAGGTAGTGGTCTGATGGGTACTGAAACAAAGAAGGCAAACAGCCAAACTGACACAAGACTGGGTTCTGAGTACACCTGGGGAGGACAAGGAAACAAGGCACCTGAAAATGAAGTCTAGGCAAGACGGGGAAAGAAGAGAAGCTAGGACTGTGAGCAGCTGATAAGATGAAAAACAGTGGGTAACAAGGGAATAAAAATAATGATGTGATCAAGAAACAGGTAGTAAAAAATGAAAGAATCAGAATTAGGAAGCTGGAGTCACAGATCAGAGAGAAAGATGTTTAAGATTATTAATGAGTTTTTTTTTTTTTTTTTTTTTTTTTTGTACTGGGGATTGAACTCAGGGGCACTCGACCACTGGGCCTCATCCACAGCCCTTTTTTGTATTTTATTAGAGACAGGGTCTCAATGAGTTGCTAAGTGCCTCGCCATTGCTGAGACTGACTTTGAACTCGTGATCCTCCTCCTCAGCCTCCCAAGTGCTGGGATTACAGGCATGCACCACCGCCGCCCAGCTTAAGATTTTAATAATGGAAGAGTTCTAGTGAATAACAAGTTTGGGATATAGAGTTGGGTACTAAAGTTTTAAGGTAAACTTTGCTGTCACCTCAGAACTGTGAGATTGCAGTATTTGATAGGTCACCTGCATGGGCCCTGAATTCATCCAGAACTGGAGGTACTTGGTCTACATTATTTGATTCTGTATTATTCAGCACATTCCCAGTTTTTATGTGGGAATTACATAATTTCTTAGATCAGAAGTAACCTACTTAACTTACTAATGATTATTAAATTAAAAATTGTACACAGTGGTTTTTATATCAAAATGAATGTAAAGAAAAGGATTATCAGTGAGTTGTTGGCTAAAAAAACTGGACCTCTTTCAAAACAATTACATTTTTTTCCTCCTTAAAATAGAGCAGTTATGGTAGAGAAAATTAAAACTCAGAGGAGGAGATAATTGTCTCCATGATCACAAGCTCGTTAGCATAAAAATCAGGTTTAGATCCCATACTTCCCAACTCCCAATGCCAAGTACTTCCATTATAACATGTTGCTTTTCAGTAAGGGTACAGTAAAATTCCAGAGATCATAACAGAAGTTTCACAGATCATCAAACTATTTTACCTTTTCAGCCATTTTCTCAGCTGGGGAGTTGCAGAATTCAACTGTTGATGGTATCTTTTTTTGACTGCTAATGCCAACATTCCCCAGAAGATGAGAATTTAATGCTTTTGACAACTTGTGATTTGTTAATGCAAGTTCTGCTGTGCTGTGTGGTTGTGCACTGGGGGAGTAAGTCTGCTCTCTTCCCCACTGTAAGGAGACCAAGAGCTCCTCCAAAAATCTGCATAAGACACACATGAACTCTGAACATTATTGAGAAGACAAAATATAAAAATCCATAATAAATAAAGGAGAAACATATTTCTGAAATCATATATCTTTCTCCTATACCTTTCTCTCTCCAAGCTCAATAAACCAGGAAGTCTGGTCAAACAAATTAGCTACAGAAAGCACCTGTCAACCTGAAAATCATTCAACAAATAGTACTTTTTCAGTTATTATTATCAGTATAGGAGCTACTGATTTGTGCATCTATGGTTTTTCTTTTTTGGTGAGTTTATACTGATTTTGAATGCTAAACCAACTTACAATACCTGAGGCTTAACCCTAGTTTGTCATAATATACAAATCTTTTTCTATATTGTTGCATTTGATTCACTAAATCTCTGTTAAGGATTTTTACATCTATGTTCATTAGAAATATTGGTCTACAGTTTTCTTGTTATGTCTTTGGTTTTGGTATTAAGATAATAGTAGTCTCATAAAACAAGTTGGAAATGTCTCCTTTCTCCCTTTACACTCCAAAGAATTTGTGTAAATTTTATTTCTTTCTTAGATATTCACTAGTAGTTACTAGTGAATCCAATTAGACCCAGAATTTCCCATACTAGATGGTTTTTTAACTATAAATTCATTTCTAATAGATTAGGACTACTCAGGTAATATATTTTTTTCTTTTTTATTTCCTATTCTTTTTGCAGTTCTGGGGATATGTGTGTGTGTGTGTGTGTGTGTATGTATATATATGTACTGGAGTAACCTTTAGTAGTTTGTCTGTTTCATCTACATTACTGAATTTATTGGCATAGAATTGTTAGCAGTCTTTTAATTTTTTCATGTCTATGTAACCTGCAATGTATACCCCCTCATTCCTAACACTTAATGTGAATCTTCTCTTTTTACCCTAATTAGATTGGGTAGAGGTTTCTTAAGTTTATCTTTTCAAAGAACTAGCATTTGGCTCTCTTTTTAATGTACTTTATCTTTCATCCTTATTATTTTCTTCCTTCTGCTTACTTTGGGTTTAATTTTTTGAGTGAGTTTCAATAACTGATGAGACCTTTCTTCTTTTCCAAAATAAGCATTTAAGGCTATGCATTTCCCGCTAAACACTGCATTAGCTGCCTCCCACAAATTTTGATATTTTGACATACTATGCTTTGTTCTTTTCATCACCCATACAATTTACTCTTTGACAATTACTGATTCTGTTGGTAATAATTCAATTATATATAGTGCAAGGAGCTGATTTTTAAGGAAGACTGCTTTTTTTTTTTTTTTTTTTTTTTTTTTAAGACTACCAATTTAAGTAGTTCTGGAGTATACGAATTTGAAAACAAACTCTAACACTGTAGAAAGTCTTCAAAAAGATTACCATCCATTGGAAAGACAGGTACATTCCTTGACTTCTACCAAGAGTTATATTAAACTAGAAAACCACTATCCAATTCAGCTTTTAATTCCAGATATGTTTTTTCTACTACTGGTATAAATAATAATCTCCCTAATTAAGAACAGGTGAAGAAGCATGTCTATATTTTAGGCCTCCTCCCTTCCAAGACATCTGTTTTAACATGCTACTCAAAGTATACATTCAGTAAGTTATCAAATGTACACACACTAAAAAAAAAAAAAAAAAAAAAAAAAAAAAAAATCACAGTAACAAAAACTGCAGGAGAAACTAGAAGAATTAGTATGTAAACAAGTGCCATACTTCTTGGTAGCTATCATTTCTTGACGAAACTGCTCCCGTTCACTGAGGAGATCTTGTATAGCACTTTGTGCATCACGATTGTGACGCTGTAAAACTGCTCTGGAGCTGGTTAACTCATCTGCCATTACCCTGGAACAGATTAAAATTTCACATACAATTTCTCTTACAATAAGACAATAAGAAAAATTAACATACTGCTTTGTAATTGGCATTTTCAAAAACAAAGAAGATTTAACATAGTCGAGCTGTCTTGTTTTAAAATTTTCACTAAAAAACATTTAAAAATGTTTATGAGCTTAGAGTTCATTAAAGGAATTCAGTTAAGCCAGAGCGGTGTCGCACGCCTGTAATCCTAGCACTTGGGAGGCTGAGGCAGGAGGATTGCGAGTTCAAAGCCAGCCTCATCAATGGTGAGGCATTTTGCAACTCAGTGAGACCCTGTCTCTAATAAAATACAAAAAGGGCTAGGGATATGGCCCAGTGGTCGAGTGTCGCTGAGTTCAATACCTGGTACCAAAAAAAACCCAAACCAGGATTCAGTTAAAATGCTTATAATATGACAAAGGAAACACTTAATGTCTCTATACAGCAACTTTTGAATTTACCCCAATCTTATTCCAGACTAATCATATTTGGAAAATAAATAAAACGTTTTTAAACATAGAAAAATATAAAGAGGAAGACAAAAATGAGTTATTTTTTTAATACTCAATTAAAATTAAAATTTACCCTTAGAAAAATACAAACATAGAAAGGCTTCTATAAAATGAAAACTAAGTCTTTCCTCTTGCCCAGCATGCCCATCCTTCTTTTATATGTAACTAACAAAAGTCTCTTATACATTTTTACCAAAAATTATGTACATTTCAACTTAAAAGTATGTGTTAAAAATAAACAGTTTACAAAATGAGATTACTTAATTTAAAGTTTACCTTGTTTTTTTTCCACTTGCTAATTTTGAAGCTTTTTCCACATAAGCACATGTAACACTATCTTATTCCCAGTTCTTTTTTTTTTTTTTTTTTTTTTGCAGTATTGGAGATTGAACCCAGGGCTTTGCACATGCACTGAGCTATATCCCTATCCCTTTTTAAAGTTTTACTTTTGAGACTTGAGTTTCGCTAGTTGACCAGGCTGGCCTCAACTTGTGATCCTCCTACCTTAGCCTCTTGAGTGGCTGGATTATAGGCCCAACTCATTCCCAGTTTTGAAGAACCAACTTCATGTTTTCTACTGATTGTATATACTACATTTTACTTGACCAATTCTATTGATGAAACTGAAGCAAATTTTAAAGTACAGTTTCAACTGAAAATCTTAACACTAAAATTTAAAGTTTCAGACCATACTTATTACTCAATTCCTTAAAAGGAAAACAATTTTGACATTAATAGAGTAAATCAACTACAATATTAATTTTTTCTGTCTTTAGAATGTTTTCAGGATGTTAATAGAGTTACATACTGTAATGACCTGTAGGACATATACATGATTTGCTTCTTAAACTGTTTAGTAAGAACTATCTTTTAATTTAAGTCAATACATAGTAAGTTCATTTCTTCAAATAGTATACTATACTAGCACAAGTAGAAAACAAATAAATGAAGGACTTTGAAGAGAGCAATCAAGTACTAGAAAGTATCACAGATGTTTGTACATGAAGAAACACATGATTCTTAAAGTATAACCTGGAAACCTTTGGGTGTTTTGTGAAAATTTTATAGATGTTTCAATTTAAATCAGTAATTGTTAAACACATTAAGTCCTTTTCTAAGCACTAGAAATACAGAGACGAATAGCATCAAATCTTATTCACAGTAACTCAAAGTCAACAGAGACAAACAAAGAGTCAACAGATACATAGCAGAGTTTCTCAACCAGTGTGTCCAGACACCAAAACTAGGACCTTGGTTTATCACCTGTTAGAAAGTAGCCTCATGAGGTATGCCATAAATATGTTGTAATTTTTTTACTTATGATGGAAAGAAAAAGGTTGGGAAGCTCTCTTATATAGACAAAAGAACTATGAGAATAGGACATAGATAGTGTCCCCTTAAGTCAGTGTGAACAATATTAGAGTTCTCCAGATAGAAGGTAGAGAAAAAATAATGTAGTTTTGTCTTTTGTGATTTTAATATTTAGCAGATGTCTGAATTTACAGGTTTGTTTTGGTCTTGAATCATGCAGGAGTGATTTCCAGACTGAGAGAGGATCCTTCTATTATTTTCCCATTCAGGGAGAATGCGTGAGAGCCACATATTAAATGATGTATGAAGTACTCTGACAATCTCAGTCAGAAATTTTTGTACAATAATCTACTTTCTTGTGCTATGGTTTGAAAACCTGATAGAACAAAAACTAGTAAATGAAATACTATTTAGAATAGAAAATACCTGCTTGCAAGGAATTTACTACGCCACACATCACACTGTATGGACATACGTTCTAACTGTTCAGAGAGTTGAGATGTGTTTCGACCTAGGGCTTCATTTTCTAAAATAAGTTGATTCTTCTCACGGGCTAGACGTTCAAAGTGATACTGAAGATCATCCCCCACAGAAGCCACCAGCAACTTTTTTAACTCACGATTTACCTACAAGAACGTAACAAATATGATAAGCTCAAAGTAATGTCACAGACTTTATAGTAACAAAATTAAAACCAAATAAACAACCTGTGTTTAAAATGTGTAAAAAAATTGATATTAAATAATTAAGATGCATAATGTATACAAATATAATCTCTATCTTTACCTATAGATAATGTGGTTATAAACTGAGCCTCTATAATAAAGTACATCTCAGCATGAAAATAAACTGCTTCCAGTCAACATAACGGAAATGCAATCAGAAAACTAAACCAATGCACTTTGCCCCAAAATATGAGGATGTTTTATGTGGTTTTTACTTCAATATTTACAAGTTTATCTCTTTGTGTCCTAAGACTTTTAGGAATTTAAGAAAAAGGAAGTAATATAGGATGTCAATAAGTGTATTCTTTACACTGCTATTGAAAAGGAGCAAAAAATTAAAATAAATGTCTTCCAGATATTGGTACAGACATTGAAGAACACTATTACTACTAATAATTAGAACATTGTGACAAGGAAAATAATGACTGAAAAAATGTGGGTTACAAGACAAAATAAATTCAATATGTAGTTTTGAAGCTATATCTGGATAGTACAGTTATGGGTGGTACCATTTTCATTGTGTTTTTCTCTATTGTAAAAAATGTTTACTATTTACCAGATGTCTGAGTTCATAGTTTTGTTTTGGTCTTAAACATTGTAGAGGTGGTTCTGAACGAGAGAGTTTCCTTATATCATTTCTCCACTTCAGGAGACTATAGGACCATCCCGTACTCTGACAAACTTAGTCAGAAATCTTAACACTAAGATCTAATAAGTATGTGCTACTTTTGTACTTAGAAATCGGTTAAAGACATATTTAAAATATATTATTAGGAGGCATGGAGTGCATGCTTGTAATACCAGTGACTCAGGAGACTGAGGCAAGAGGATTTCAAGTTCCAGGCCAGCCTCAGCAACTCAGTATGGTCCTAAACAACTTAGTGAGACCCTGTCTCAAAATAAAAAATTAAAAGGGCTAACTAAGTGGGGACATGACTCAGTCCCCCTCCCCACAAATTTATATGTACATATCTATCTATTCATATATATGTATGTTTGTGTTTATATATTATTAAATATATGTGTTTAAATTATATATATTTATATATATTATTAGATACATTAATACATTTGGACAAGAACCATTATGGTGTCACAAGACTAGTATCTAGCAAAAAAAGATATAGTCCAATAAAAGAAACAAGGGAGGGTTAAGGCAATTTTACTAAGATGTAAAGATAACAGCATTTTATAACTGTAACCTACCTTTACAACCTACTTTTACAAGCACCTCACATCTCCATCCTTGACTAGGCTTGTAGTGTAAGTTCCCAATAATAACTTTCTCTAGAAGCCCTCAAGAGAATGAGAAATATAAGGGGAAAATTTTTAAAGAAATGATAACCTATGATAAATGACATTTCCACAAAGAAATGCAGCTTCCTATCTAGGCTGAGAAAGTCCAGGTATAAAAAGTAGCCCCCATTCAAGCTATTCAGGCCTTTCTTACCTCTGTTTGTACTCGGAGCTGGTTTGAAAGACCTTCTTTGTCTTGTAGTAACCTCCTTTCAGAGTTCTTGAGCTTTTCCAATATAGTCTTTACCTCTGAGAGTTCCTTTCTAGGTTCTGTAACTCCTTCAAGCTGTCCATGAAATTCTCCTCTATGATGTCCCAGAGACTTAACCTTTCCATTTTTGTTGGGGATATCGTGAGTTATAGCAGCTTTGGGAACAAGTATTCTTATAGCTTCTACCTCCACTGCTTTTTCAGAGAGAATCTTTCCCAGCTGAAGAACTCCTGGGCTCTCTGAGGGAACTGCTTTCTTCCGTGGACTCTGAAGGATATGATGCTTTATGGATTGGACTCCAGAGGTGACTTCAATAGATTTAGGTGGCTCTTCTGTTTCCATTCCATCTCCTGCTCCTCGGATTGGGGTTGAAGTAAAGGTGACTAACAAAGGAAAAACAAAACATGAATTACTAGAAAGAAACGCTAAGGAAATGCCAAGACTGCTTTGTTTTACATTCAATTAGTGGCACTACAAAAATTTTTTAAAAAAGAAAAACATCCAGAGTAAAAGATAATTTTCCAAACAATCATTTGTCAAGATGAATTAAGTCTTCCAGGCTCAAACTTTCCTTAAGTGCATCTCTTGGTAGAAGATGCAAGAGAATTGGAATCACAATATTTGGTTTGGACTTCTCTTTCTTTTTTTTTTTTTTAATATTTTTATTTATTTGCTTTAGTTGTACACAAAGTGTTTTATTCAATGCATTTTATTTGTATGTGGTGCTGAGGATCGAACCTGGGTCACCCACACGCTAGGCGAGCGCTCTACCGCTGAGCCACAATCCCAGCCCCTGGACTTCTCTTTCTTAATATGATCCTAGGTAAATAATTTTTCTTCTTTTAGTGCTGGGGATCTAAATAAATAATTTAATTCTTCATTAATCTCTATAGCCTGATATGCAAAATGGAGATTAAGAAAGATACTACAGGGTGTAGTAAGAAAGAATGTAATAAGATTGAGTGCCTGGTACATTGTAGATAACAATTTTAGTTAAATATTAAAAAAAGATAATAATTTTAGCTAAATATAAAAATAAGTATCAGCTTTACATCTACACATTTACAAACCATTTATATACCTCAAACAAAATTTAACTTTTTTTGTGACTTCCTGGCAAAGAATGTTTTGCACAAGGGTAAGGAAAAACATGTTAAAACTGGAGAATTGATTAGGCAAAGACTGAGTCATATTTTTAAACCTAAGGGTTTAAGTGTTGCTTACATAAGTGAAACATTTTACTGTCAGATTAAACGTCCACAGACCTCACTTTCACCATACCATATTCAAATTATTTTACTGGTATTCTGTTTCCTCCAGTGGCTTTCAACTTATTTTAGATATGCTATATTCCCCCATGAAGTGCTTGTACACAGTACTCAACACATAAATAAATAACAACAAATTCATGATGAAAAGAAATGAATGAGAATAAGGAGAGGGTAGAGAACAAGCACACAGGTCAGCAACCATGATCATAATAATCAAAACAGGTTACAGGCAGTGAACATGGTGCTGGGTGCCTTATGGAGTTCACACATTCTGAGGCAGTGCTGACCATTTCACTGGAAAAACAACTATCTAATTTAAGAGACAGGATATTCACTTAACAAGACAAAATGGGTATTGAAAGTGTAGGTCAGTGGTAGAGCATGCATGAGGCCCTGGATTAATTCCTTATTACCACATAAAAGAAACAAAAAAAGATGTAATGTATTACAGGGTAATGTATAGTGAGGTGCAATAAAGGTACAAAAATATTTTGATAGAAATTTTATTTTTACAAAAACATTAAAGGCCATCATGAATTACTGATTGCTCTTTAGTGATTTTATTACGGTTTAGCCAAATCTCATATGCGTGTGTGTATGAATTATGTAAATAACATATAGTACATATTATACATTTGATATATAAATAATAAATAATGTAAATAATGTAATCTCCTGAGAGAAAGACCTGAAATAGAATTCTTAGTAAGATAAAAAGCACAAGTATATCTTTAGTTTTGATTATTACCAAGTAAAAAATTTTAATGTATCAAATATAAATCACATTTCACTGTAACTATACTATTAGAACTTATTGAATTTGGTAAGAGCAATGATAAGGTCTTACTAAAATTAAACCTCTTTATGGGTTTTTTTTTTTTTAATATTTATTTACTTTAGTTGTACACAATGCAATTGCATTTATGTTTACATGGTGCTGAGGATCGAAACTCGGGCCGCGCACGTGCGAGGCAGGCGCTCTGCCGCTGAACCACAACCCCAGCCCCTCTTTAGGGTTTTTGATGTCCAAAGCCACATTAAGAGAGAAATGCAAGTCGTAAACATTCCAAACTGAAGCAGACTGTGCTGTCACCCTGGTTCCTGGAATTATGTATGGCCCTCAAATGGTGTCCTCTGGCCAAAGCACCATAAAAAGGGTCAGCATTCTTGGGGCAATGTTAAGAAAGTTCAAAAGTTATCTGCTCAGGTGTTTTACAGCAAAGGAAATACCTAACCCAGAATAACTTCCTGAGGTTTCTTTGTTAGGTCTACTTTTTACTGAACTCAGTTTTCTTCCTCTTCCAAACTCATTACATAGATACAAAAACTACCAAACAGAACAGATTATCTTCACACACAGTCACACATCTTTGGTTTCTATTACTATTTTTAAAATATTATATTACTAAAGATATTAACAAGAAAAAAATTACTTATGTTATCATCACTATAAAATACTTATTATTTCAAACTACTTCGATATTTTTCTAATCATAATAAATTATAACCTTAATATATTTTTCTGTTTTGCTATAATCTTCATATTTTTCATTTTATGGCTATAATATATCTTCATGTTTATATAGAATTCACTTATTATATTGTTGGGTATTTGCTTTTTTCAATTTTTCACTATAATAATAGTGTTACTATATAATGATTTAGTGAACATTTTCATTCATGCCTCAACCTCTGACTTCTGGATCCTTTCTTCCTTCTTCCCTCTCCTTCCTTTTTTGAAACAACGCATCACTATGTTATGAGGGTTAGCCCTGAACTTCTGTGCTCAACCAATTCTCCTGCCTTAGTCTACCACATGGCTACAATTACAGGTATGTACCACCATACCTGACTTCTACTTATTTATTTCAAATAAGTTACCAAGCATGGAATTAATGGGTCTGGTGAAGATCTGTATTGCCAAACTGTCTTCCAAAATCATTCTATAATCTATTAGTCTATTCCTTATGTTTTTAGTTTTACTTTTTTGACATGCTCAATCCTATGATTTAATACAATTCTTAAAAGTAAATAAGAACACACGTGAAGTGTTTAGAATGGCATTTGGCACAGTAAGCACTCATTAAATATTAGGGCCTACTGTGATCATCATTATTCTTCTTTAAAGAAATTCCTAACAAACTTTGGGTGCTGCTAAAGAGGACACAGTTTAGTTAATGTTACAAAATGTAATTCTAACTTTTATTCCTTCACGATAGTCTTAAAGTTATATCACTAGACCACAGGACTATTTTTTCATTTAAGAACATTTTTTGTTCAAATTTTTCCTGTATATTTAGGAATGTCCTGGGAATTTCAAAGTACATTAGAGGGGAGGGAGAAAGAAATCTGGGGTGGACTTAATGTGCTCTGTTCCATAATATATGTACACTAGAATAAAACAGTGTCAATACAATACGAAATGTTAACACATATGGGACCTTTAAGACTGACTCAAATTTCAAAAAGATAAGCAAGTGAGCATTTCAGAAAGTGAGAAAAAGGATCTGTATATTATTTAAAAACATACTGTAGCACATTAGCACTCACTAGAATATCCACTGAACTGCTTTAAAAATAAAGAACTGGGCTGGGGTTCTGGCTCAGCAGTAGAGTGCTCGCCTAGCACGTGCGTGGCCCGGGTTCAATCCTCAGCACCACATACAAATAAACGAATTGTGTACAACTAAAGCAAATAAATAAATATTTTTTAAAAAAATAAAGAACTATTCTCATGTTCTTAAAATCTGGTTTGTCTAACTTTACCTAATGTGAATTTTATTTTATTAATAAGACATTCTGGCATTCAAGAACTTAGAATCAAGTATTTATTACAGATTAATAAAAACAAAAAAAGATCACAAGAGCCATGCACTCAGGCCCACTGAGGCTGAAGATATGACAAGCAGGTGAGACGCTTTGACCACAGTTGAACAGAATTTCTAGGCAAGTCAGAACTTTTTTTTTTTTTTTTTTTTTTTTTTGTGGTACCAGGGATTGGACTCAGGTGCACTCAACCACTGAGCCACATCCCCAGCCATATTTTGTACTTTATTTAGAGACAGGGTCTCACTGAGTTGCTTAGCATCTCACTTTTGCTGAGTCTGGCTTTGAACTCATGATACTCCTGCCTCAGCCTCCCAAGCCACTAGGATTACAGGTATGTGCCACTGTGCCCAGCTATATTTACTCTTAACTTTATTTGAATTGTTCTACTCACTCAAGGTTTGTGAATATCAAAGTTGTGTTACGTTATCATATGGCAGCTCCATCTCACTGAAAACTGATTCTAGCTAACATGCAAGGGCAAGCTGGCAACAAGAGCCAGGGCTTGACAGTTTCTCATCTGGTAGCTTACCTTTCATAATTCTATTTTTCCCTGTGACACACATAGATACCTTTATTACATATGTACTGGCACAATCCAGGGCACATTCATGAGCAATTACCTTCTCTCAAGTGGAAAAATAAGACTCTATGGTACCAGCTCCATAATTATGAGTGATGCTTGAGTAAAGCAAAACACCATCCTTGCTTTTCTCCACTTTTTGAGGGGAACCAACAAGACCACCACTATGGTACTCACCAACACTTGTCTTCACCTGTGATCACTTACCAATGAACTGAACCAAATCTAAGGTTCACGACTCACTCTAATTGCCTTCTCCAAGGACTGGTGAAATGTAAGGACATAAGAAATAAGGTTGCTACTCTAACATTCTAGAATAGGGGTTGGCAACATTTTTTGTAAAGGGCCAGAGAATAAATATTTCAGGCTTTGTGCACCAGGAAGTAAAAGCAAGGATACTAGCTAGGTACATACACACAAAAGAGAAAAAGCAATGTTTATTGATAAAATTCAATTTATTATGGAATAAAGTTGGTACTATATATCAAATAATAAAAAGAGCAGAATTCCTTCTATTCTTTTTATTCAGGATAACATCTGATTTATGTGGAACTCAAAGTTACTGTTCCCTATCATCAATCTGATCACAACCATTTTCAAGGAGGCCCAAGAGCCACAATTTGCCAATTCTTGCTCCAGAATATTTAGGCAAAAAGTATGATTTTACAGTCTGTCATTTATTCATAACATTTATTCATAACATTTTTAATTGACTATCTTTCTCTATAGAGAAAGATAGTCAATTAAAAAAAAAAGTCAGCTGGGTGAGAAGGAACACCAGACTGCCATCAGACCCTGAGTCAGAATAATGTAAGTCCCCATTGCCCTGTATTGTTCCAACTTAGATCAATCACTCAACTGCATCCTCCTCCCATCCCCTGGAGATTTCAGAACAATGCTATATTACAGTATTTTAAGATAATTTGTTTTTATTGGAGGCTAAACTATTGGAAGCTCCTTAGAGTAGAAATGTTTCCTACTTTTTACATCACCAGCTGCAGAAATGGGGCTTGGCACAGAAACAATAAATAAGTGCTTAACGAAGCTTATCAATCTGCCACACACATTTAGAAGATTTCAGGTGTGTGTTAATGTCCAATAACTAACTCCTTTAAAAACTGCTTATTTTTTTCCTTTACACTGAATCATTAATTCCTAACTCAGTTACAGTCTGAAAGATTTTTCCTTTAGAACATCTCTAGCAGCAATGATACATCACTCTAGTGATGACATTATTGCTCATATGTCTTCTGAGAGGAAGTTCTAGTATGATATCAAACAACCAATGATCAAGAACATAACCATGTTTCTCACCCGAGGCAGGTATAGGAAATGCAACACATTTAATACGGTCAAACATAAGTACACTTCTTCTCAGGCCATCCTGTATAAGTAATTTTGTTCACTAATGATAGTTAACATTATATTAAATAGCAATAGCACTAGTAGTTGGATTATCATCCTTATTAGATAATTAAGACCAAATGAAACAAAAGTATGTGAAAGTATTGTTTTATAACTCTAATCTTCATTAAAAGTAACAATAAAAACAATTTCAGAGGCATTACAATAATAAGCTTTTAATCACTAATCATAATACTGTATTTAGTGTTTGCCAAAATCCATGCTAGTTGTTTTTGCATTAGTTATCATTTAATTGCTCTTATTTTCCATTTATTCCCAGTTTATTACTTTGATTAGTCTCCGATTTGCTTATTCTAATGCTTTTAAGCTGTTTTAGTGACTTGTGAAAATGACTGATACAGTTGTTGCATATAGCTGTATCAAATTCAATTAAATCCTTATTAGTGTGACCTTTCTTTGTTGTTTCCTGAACACATCTGAATAACTTTTTAAGGACTGAAATAAGCAGAGTTTGCTGCTGGAAATATGCCTTCTGAAAAGTTTGCTTCTAGAAAACTGCTTCCTATCTCTCATTAAAGGCTCCAATAGGGAGAACTCAAATCTATACCCAAATTGAGCTGGGTCAGGAGTTCACTTTGGGACATGTCAAGATTGTTGCCTATATCTAAAAAAAGATAGTAGTTGTCTATAAAGGACTAAATCTTAAGAGAAGAAATCTGAGCTACGGATTCATTTGGAAGTTGTTCTTACAGATAATTAATTATAGAAGCTCTGAGAGCAGAAGAGAAAGAGAGCTGAAAAGTACTGATATTTGAAAGATAAACCAGAGAGATGAGGCTAAAAAATTGAGAAGATATTGCTACAGCAGCACTGTCCAGAAGAATTTTTGGCAATGATAGAAATATAATCATTACCAATCACATTTGGTTACTGAGCACTTTGAGGTTGTGATGGTTTAGATATGAGCTATCTCCCAAATGCTTACATGTGAGACAATGCAAGAAAGTTTAGTGGTGAAAAGATTGAGTTATGAGAGTTTTAACTTAATCAGCATATTCATTCCCTGATAAGAACTGGGTAGTAACGTTAAGGAGGTAGGATATGGCTGGAGGAGGTAGGTCACTGGGGGTGTGCCTCTGGGGTACATATTTTGTCCCTGGAGAGTACAGCTATCTCTTTCTTTCTCTTTTTCTGCTTCCTGGTTCCATGTCCTGAGCTGTTTTCCTCTGGCACACCTTCCACCATGATGTTCTTCCTCACCTCTGGTCCTTAGCAATGGGGCCAGCTATCTATGAACTGAGACCTCTGAAACTATAAGCTCCCAAATAAACTTTTCCTCCCCTAAAATTGTTCTTGTCAGGTCTTTTGGTTACAGCAGCAAGAAAGCTGACTAAAACAGGTGTAGCTGATATGATTGAGAACTAAATGTTGATTATTTTAGAATGTTAATTTAAAGCCGGGTGCAGTGGCACACACCTGTAATCCCAGCACTTGGGAGGCTGAGGCACTTAGCAACTCAGTGAGACCCTGTCTCTAAATAAAATACAAAAAAGGGCTGTGGATGTGGCTCAGTGGTCAAGTGCCCCTGAGTCCAATCCTTGGTACCAAAAAAAAATAATAATAATAAAAAAAAAAAAATAGAATGTTAATTTAAATTCAAATAGTCACATGTGGTTACTGCATTGGGCAGTAAAGAGCTACAAAGCAGGCTGACAACACAAGTGATGGCTTGGAAGTCATGGAAAGAATTCAAAAGGTAGGGAATGATTAAGAATATTACAAGCAAAGCAGGACTACAAGCTGACTACTGTACATGGCAAGTGCTATGGGTAGAACTGTGTCCCCCAAATACTTATGCTGAAGTCCTAACCCCAGTACCTCAGAGGCCTTGTTTGGAAATAGGATCAGTGTAAATGTAGTTAAGATGAAATCATATAGGAGTAGGGTGGTTCCCTTTTCCAATGACTGCTGTCCTTATAAAAGGGAAAGCTGGACACAGAAAAATGCACACAGAGAGAACACCATGTGAACTGAGGACAGAAAAGCCAAGGAGCACCAAAGAGTGCCACCAAACCCCAAAGGGAGGAGCCCAGATTGTTTCCTAATGCCTATTCAGAGTGTGGCCTTGCTGGTACTTTATTCTTGTTTATTTAAATCCTGATCTTCTAGTGGTTAGGGAATACAGTTGTAAAAGTCAGTTTTGTTACACTAAACTTTTAAAAGTAAGTAGTTATTCACTTGTTTATCTGAAGTACTGAAGTATGAAAGGCAAATTACTAATTAACTATGAAGAGATCTGAAACACAAATGATTCCCAAGGAATCTATGAGATTTAACTCATCTGGCTGAAACATCCCTTCATATCATAAATTTCATGTCTTAAAAATAGGTATAATCAAAATAAGGACACTTACCTTTGGTTTCTAAACTTTTAAGAGTAGTCATTTTTTTTTTAATGAAAATGTATTTCGAGACTTCCACTGGGAAAAAACCTAAAAATGTATACATAGAAAAGAATTAAAATGATATCACATATCATTACCCTAAGTGCATGTATGAAGTCACGAATGGTGTGAATATACTTTGTATACAACCAGAGATATGTAAAAATGTGCTCTATAAGTATAACATGAAATGTAATACATTCTGCTGTCATTTCTAACAACTTAGAATAAAAAATAAATTTGAAGAAAAAAATAATATCATCTAAACACAGTTGATTAGTGCCTGTAGTTAAAATTTTATATTTTAATTGCTTCTGCTTTTAGAACCCATGCATTTAGGGAAATATTCTTTACATTGCCTTCTCACAGGTGATAAACCATCAGGCATAATTTACTTGTAGATGCTGTTTTACCATCCTCACCAGTACAGTCTAAATTGTCAGAGGTGTGTCTTGAATTTTAGAAACGCTTAAGTTACTGTAAGAACTTTTATACCACTGATACAACAGGAATTTTAAAGTACTTATTCCCTCAGGCCTCAGGAGACACACTGACACAATCTGTTCACTGTACATATCAGAGGCGCTTCCGTTTAGATTTTTTTTTAGGGGGGGTCATTTAAAAATTTTTTAAAAATTTGTCTTAATTAGTTATACATGACAGTAGAATGCATTTATGCACTGTGATATTATCATACGTAGATGGGATATAATTTCTCACTTTTCTAAGTGTACATGTTGCAGAATCACATTGGTCATGCAGTCACATATGCACATACAGTAATAGTGTCTGTTTCGTTCCACTATCTTTCCCATCCCCACATCCCTTCCCTCCCCTCCCTTCACTTCACTTCCCTCTGCCTAATCTAAGGTAACGCTATTTTTCCCGCGTGCCCCCTGCCTTATTGGTTAGATGTTTAACAAGCAACAAAAGTCTACTCAAGATAACTCCGTTTGCCCTTTTTTGGTAAGACAGTTAAATGGTTCAGCTCCTAAGAGCGAAGACGGACACCGAGCTTCCAGCCACGTCTGCACTGGCGCCCACGACTACCCTGGACTCTCGGGGCGAAGGAGGAGGGCGATGCCAGCGCGGTGCCCTCAACGCGGCGGACGGCACGCTCGATGACAGCCGGAGTGGCCGCGCCAAGGCCACGGGCCCGACCCGACGTGAGGCAGCGCGGTGGCCCCTGGCCGGCTTCCCCAACCAGGCGAGCCCGACCTCCCCGGTGCCCCGGCTCTGGACGCAGGAGCGTCCGGCCCGCAGCCGCAGGCCGGCCCGGGAGGCTGATCCCCGTTCCGCCCGCGACCGAGAAGCCTCCGGGGCCCTCCGTGAACCCAGAGCCCGGGCCGCCGCGCGGCACCCCAGGCCTGCGCCCTCCCGTAGTTACCTGAGCTGGCTCAGGAACTTGAGCCAAGACCCCGCTCTCCGGCTCCGGGCGGCTCACAGTCGCAAGCCCTGGGCTCCGCGTCACCGGCTCGCTCCGCCGGTTCCCCTCCCACCTGACGCGTCCTGGGCCTTCCGGACTCCCGGCGCCCCTCCCGCCACTTCCGGTTCCTCAGGGTTTTGTTTCCGGAAGGCTTTTCCAGAAGAGAAAGATAATACTCTGTGGTGCGTTTAAACTCGAGAGACACTGAAAATACAGTGTAACGCCTCCGCAAGTGAGAAGTGAACAAGGGCATATTTAAAAACAAAACAGCAATATTTGCAGCCTAGCCCTTATTCGCTTGAACTTCCGGGTCAGCTGTCAATCCAACGGAAGTGCAGACGGAGGAAAGAAGAAGGACCGTCCGTTGCCCTGGCAACACCTGAAGGGGCAGGCCCCCCGGCTGCGTGGGCAGTACTCAGGTCCCTGCAGCCACTGGAGAAGGAGAGGCGAGGGAGCTTCCTGCGCGGGGCCCGGATGGGCGGGGCTCTGTCGCCGGAGTAACCGGTTGGCGGCCTTGGTGATGCTGTGTGCCTGTCGCCACGGCGGTTCGGTGCTGAGATCCTGTAGCCATGGTGAGTGCGGGGTGGCCTGGAGAAAGGCTCCCGGGTCGCGTTGGGCAGCTTCCCCGCCGGCCCCCCTCCTTTGTCCCGCGGGCTGTGCCCCGAATCTCGCCGCGGCCCCGCAGGGGGAGCGGAGGCGCTCCCAGCAGGCCGCTGGTGTCCGGGCTTTCCGCGCGGGGGGCTGAGTGACTCCGACGCGCTCCCGGTGGCGGGGCTTCAAGCCAGGAAGGGCCAGCCCAACGGGTGCACGCGCCCGGCTCTCTCCTAGTCAGTCCACCACCTTCTAGGTGTGTCTCAGGATCATTTGGAAAGCTCCTGAGAATGAACAGGAACGGGCTTCCTGTGTGCATTTTTAATTTTTTATTTGTTCTAATTAGTTATACCTGACAGCAGAATGCATTTCGATTCATTGTCCACAAATGCAGCACAACTTTTCATTTTTCTGGTTGTACAGGATGTAGAGTCGCACCACATGTGCAGTCATACATGTACCTAGGGTAATGCTGTCCATCTCATTCCACCATCTTTCTAGCCCCCACGCCCCCTCCTCATCCCTCCCTCCCCTTTGCCCAATCAAAATTTCTCCATTACCCCTCCCCAACCCCCGAACCCCCATTATGGGTCAGCATCCACTTATCAGAGAAAGCATTAGGTCTTTGGGTTTTCAGGATTGGCTTTCTTCGCTTAGCATGATATTCTCCAATCCCATCCATTTATCTGCAAATGACATAATTTTATTCTCTTTTAATGCTGAATAATATTCCATTGTGTGTATGTACCACAGTTTCTTTATACATTCATCTACCGAAGGGCATCTAGGTTGCTTCCACAGTTTAGCTGTTGTGAATTGAGCTGCTATGAACATTGATGTGGCTATGTTACTACAGTATGCTGTTTTTAAGTCTTTAGGGTATAAACCCAGGAGTGGGATAGCTGGGTAAAATGGTGGTTCCAAATGGTGGTTCCATTCCAAGTTTTCTAAGGAATCTCCATACTGCTTTCCACATTGGTTGCACCAATTTGTAGTCCCACAAGCAATGTAGGAGTGTGCCTTTTCCTTCACATCCTCACCAACACTTATTGTTGCTTGTATTCTTGATAACTACCATTCTGACTAGAGTGAGATGAAATCTTAGAGTAGTTTTGATTTGCAATTCTCTAATTACTAGAGATGTTGAACATTTTTTCATGTATTTGTTGATCAATTGTATATCTTCTGAGAAGTGTGTGTTCAGCTCCTTAGCCCATTTATTGATTTTTTTTTTTTTTTTTTTTGGTACTGGGGATTGAACTCAGGGGCACTCGACCACTGGGCCAAGTCCCCAGCCCATTTTTTTGTATTTTATTAGAGACAGGGTCTCACTGAGTTGCTAAGTGCCTCGCCATTGCTGAGGCTGGCTTTGAACTCGCGATCCTCCTACCTCAGCCAGTTCTGTCCCAAGTGCTGGGATTACAGGTGTGCGCCACCGCACCCGGCCGCGGGGAAGAACTTCAGAAGCAAACTGGAGACAAACAGCTTTTTATTCTGATAACTTTTCTCTCTGGTTCTAACAACTAACTCACGCCAAACACACCACTAAAATGGCGCTGACCCGATCAGCAATTTCGGCCAAGTCACTCCAGATCCCGCTACAAAAACCCGTGAGACTACGGGTGGCGGCGACATTGGCCAAATCTCCACGGGTCATAGTCAACTGCAATTCAAGCCAATCCCCAAACAGGGCTCTGCACCTGCCATTGCTGAGGCTGGCTTTGAACTCGCGATCCCTCCTACCTCAGCCTCCCAAGTGCTGGGATTACTGGTTGTTTTTTTTTTTCTTGTTAAGTTTTTTAAGTTCTTTATATATATCCTGGAGATTAATGCTGTATCTCATGTATTTGTGGCAAAAATTCGTTCCCAAAATGTGGGCTATCTCTTCATCTCATTGATTGTTTCTTTTGTCAAGAAGAATCTTTTCTAGGTTGAATCCATCCTGTTTATTGTTTCTTAATTTTATTTCATGTGCTTTGGGAGTCTTGTTAAGGAAGTGGGGGCCTAATCTGACATGATGAAAATTTGGACCTACTTTTTCTTGTCTTAAGCATAGGGTCTCTGATCTAATTCCTAAGTTATTGACCCACTTTGAGTTGAGTTTTGTGCAGGGTGAGTGATAGGGGTTTAGTTTCATTTCGATGCATATGGATTTCCAGTTTTCCAGTTCCATTTGTTGAAGAGATTATCTTTTCTCCAATGTATGTTTTTGGCAGCTTTGCCTACTATGAGATAACTGTATTTATGTAAGTTTGACTCTGTGTCTTCTATTCTATACCATTGGTCTACAAGTCTATTTTGGTGTCAATACATGCTCTTTTTGTTTCTATAGCTTTGTAGTATAGTTTAAGGTTTGGTATAGTGAGGCCACCTGCTTCACTCTTCTTGCTAAGGATTGCTTTGGCTATTCTGGGTCTCTTATTTTTCCAAATGAATTTTATGATTGCTCTTTATATTTCTATAAGGAATGATGTTGGGATTTCAATTTGAATCACATTGAATCTGTATAGCGCTTTAGGTAGTATGGCCATTTTGACAGTATTGATTCTGCCTATCCAAGAGCATGGGAGATCTTTCTGTCTTCTAAGGTCTTCTTCAGTTTCTTTCTTTAGTGGTCTGTAGTTTTCATTGTGGAGGTCTTTCACCTCTCTTGTTAGATTGACTCCCAAGTATTTTATTTTATTTTTTGAGGTTATTGTAAATGGGGTAGTTTTCTTAATTTCTCTTTCAGAGGATTCCTCACTGATGTATAGAAAGGCATTTGGTTTATGGGTATTGATTTTATATCCTGCTACTTTGCTGAATTAATTTATTAATTCTAGAAGTTTTGTGGTGGAATTTTTTGGATCCTTCAAGTGTAGCATCATGTTGTTAGCAAATAATGATAGTTTGAGTTCTTCTTATCCTATTTGTATCCCATTAATTTGTCTAATTGCTCTTGCTAGAGTTTCAAAGACTATATTGAATAGAAGTGGTGAAAGAGGGCATCCCTGTCTTATTCCCATTTTTAGAGGGAATGCTTCCAATTTTTCTCCATTTGGGATAATGTTGGCCTTGGGTTTAGCATAGATTGCTTTTACAATGTTGAGGTATGTTCCTACTATCCCTAGTTTTTCTAGTGTTTTGAACATGAATGGGTGCTGTATTTTGTCAAATGCTTTCTCTGCATCAATTGATATAATCATATGAATCTTATCTTAAGTCTATTGATGTGATGGATTATGTTTATTGGTTTCCGTGTGGTGAGCCAACCTTGCATCTCTGGAATAAACCCCATTTGATCATGGTGCACTATTTTTATATATGTTTTTGTATGAGATTTGCCAAAATTTTAATGAGAATTTTTGCATCTATGTTTATTAGGGATATTGGTCTGAAATTTTCTTTCTTTGATGTGTCTCTCTCTGGTTTTGGTATCAGGGTGATACTAGCCTTGTAGAATGAGTTTGGAAGGGTTCTTTCCTTTTCCATTTCCTGGAATAATTTGAGGAGTATTGGTATTAATTCTTCTTTGTAGGTCTCGTAGAACTCAGCTGAGAATCCGTCTGGTCCTGGGCTTTTCTTGGTTGGTAGGCTTTTGATGGCGTCTTCTATTTCCTTGTTTGAAGTTGACCTATTTAAGTTGTGTATGTCTTCCAGGTTCACTTTGGGTAGGTTGTATGCCTCTAGAACTTTGTCAGTGTCTTCAAGATTTTCTATTTTACTGGAGTATAAATTTTCAAAATGGTTTTTAATTATCTTCTGTATTTTAATAGTGTCTGTCATATTTCCTTTTTCATCATGAATTTTGGTGATTTGAGCTTCTCTCTCCTTCTTTTCATTTGGGTGGGTAAGGGTTTGTCGATTTTATTTATTTTTTCAAAGAACCAGCTTTTTGTTTTGTCAATTTTTTGAATTGTTTCTTTTGTATCAAATTCATTGATTTCAGCCTTAATTTTGGTTATTTCCTGTCTTGTGTTTCTTTTGGTGTTGGTTTGTTTTTCTTTTTCTAGAACTTTGAGATATAATGTCAGGTAGTTTATTTGTCGACTTTTTCTTCTGTTAATGAATGAGATTAATGCAATGAACTTTCTTCTTCATACTGCCTTCATAATGTCCCAGAGATTTTGATATGTTGTATCAGAGTTCTCATTTACCTCTTAGAATTTTTTTTAAAACCTCCTTGATGTTTTCTGTTATCCATGGGTCATTCAATAGCTTTATTTAGTCTCAACATGTTGGAGGAGCTTCTATTTTTTATTTTATCATTGATTTCTAATTTCATTCCATTAAGATCTGATAGAATACAGGGTAGTATCTCTATTTTTTTTGTATTTGTTAAGACTTGCTTTGTAGCATAATATATAGTCTGTTTTGGAGAAGGATCATGTGCTGCTGAGAAAAAGTGTATTTGCTTGTTGGATGACATATGTTTGTTAATTCTAAATTATTTATTGTTTTATTGAGATCCATAGTTTCTTTGTTTAGTTTTTGTTTGGAAGATCTATCCAGTGGTGAGAGAGATGTGTTAAAGTCACCCAGTATTATTGTGTTATGGTGTATTTGATTCTTGAAGTTGAGAAGGGTTTGTGTGATATACAAAGATGCCCCATTGTTTGTGGCATAGATATTTGTGGTTGTTATGTCTTGTTGGTATATGATTCCCTTAAGTCGTATGAAGTGACCTTCTTTATCCCTTTTCACTAACTTTGGTTTGAAGTCCAAACCAATATGATATGAGGATGGAAACCCCTGCTTGTTTGCATAGTCCATGTGAGTGATGTGTTTTTTCCGCATCCTTTCACCTTCAGTCTGTGTATGTCTTTTCCTGTGAAATGAGTCTCTTGAAGGCAGCATATTGTTGGGTCTTTTTTTTTTTTTTTAATCCAATATGCTAGTCTATGTCTTTTAATTAATAAATTTAGGCCATTGACATTCAGGGTTATTATTGAGACATGGTTTGTATTCCTGGTCATTTTGGTTTATTTTTGGTTTTTACCTTGACTTGGTTTCTCCTTTGATTGGCCTTTCCTTTAGTGTAGTTCCTCCCTTTGCAGGTTTTCATTGTTATTTTTCATTTTCTCCTCATGGAATATTTTGCCAAGAATGTTCTGTAGTGCAGGCTTTCTTGCTGTAAATTCTTTTCATCTTGTTTATCATGGAAGGTTTTTATTTCATCATCAGATCTGAAGCTTAATTTTTGCTGGATATAAGATTCTTGGTTGGCATCCATTTTCTTTCAGAGCTTGGTATTTGTTGTTCCAGGATCGCCTGGCTTTGAGGGTCTTTGTTGAATCTGCTGAGATCCGAATTTTTTCCCCTTTGTAATCTGATTTCTCTCTCTTGCAGCCCTTAAAATTCTATCCTTATTCTGTGTGTTGGGCATTTTCATAAATGTGTCTTGGTGTAGATCTGTTGTAATATTGTACATTCGGTGTCCTATAAGCTTCTTGTATTTGATTTTCCAATTCATTCTTTATGTTTACAAAAATTTCTGATACTATTTCATTGTAGAGATTGTGCATTCCTTTTGTTTGAATCTTTATGCCTTTCTCTATCCCAATAAATTTTAGATTTGGTCTTTTGATGTTATCTCATAGTTCTTGGATGTTCTGTTCATAGTTTGTTACCATCTTCACTGTGTGGTCAACTTTATTTTCAAGATTGTATATTTTTGTCTTCCTTGTGTGAAGTTCTGTCTTCAAGCTGATCTAGTCTGTTGATGATGCTTTCTATTGAGTTTTTTTTTTTTTTTTTCAATTTGGTTTATTGTTTCCTTCATTTCAAAGATTTCTGTTTGGTTTTTTCAGAGTCTCTATCTCTTTCTTGAAGTCATCTTTTACTAGTTGTATTTATTCTCTTATCATTTTTTTGGAGTGATCAGTTTTTGCCTATATTTGCTCACCTACGTCATTCTTTAATTCCCAGATTATTTTAATTATGTATACTCTGAACTCCTTCTCTGACATTTCATCTACTGTGCTATTGATGGATTCTATTGTTGTAGTATCTTGGTTTGTTTGGGGCACTTTCCTCCCTTGTTTTTTCATGTGGTCTATGTGTGTTCCTCTCTTGCAGTGCAGATCTGAGGTATTGCAGCTTGTAGTGTCCTTCCAGGTTACCAATACCTCACCTTTAAGGGAATATCAATGTTTACAGCACCCAATGCATCAATATGAAGTCATAAGTCAGTTAGCTTCTATTTTGACATTTACAGTTTTGTCACTATAAGCAGAAATGATGAAATGATGAGTTCGGTTATCTTCTACCATATAGCCAGTAGGTTTGCATAATGGTTTACAGTTTCTAAGGGTAGATGGGGGGTGGGGTCAGGTAGGTTGTGATGTTTATGAGGTAAAATGTGAGAATATAGAGGTGTTATAGTATAGGACTAGTGAAAGGATAATCAAAAGAAGTTGACTGTTAGCAGGAGAAAAAAGAGAGAGGGGCAACCCCAGGCAAGGCTCCCTATTACCTCTGCTATAGGATAGTGTCTATTAGCATATCTAGTAGAGAGAGATCTGGTGCAGTTGGACCCACAGGGACCTTGGTGACGGTTTACTAAGTCCTGGTTGTTGTCCCTAGTTGGTGGCAGCAGTAGCATTAAGCCTGTAGGTACCTTGATGTTGGGCGTCCAGACCCAGTCAGTGTCCCAAGGTGGAAGCTGCCCCAGCTAAAGATGGTGGAGGTGGCACAGCGGAGGTACCCCAAGATGGTGGTGGAGGTGTCCCAAGATGATAGCAACTGCTTTCAGAGATGGGGCTGTATGATGGCATTGGCTGACCCATTTGGTGTGAATCTTTAATGAGTGCTGTTCACCAGAACGCTGGGGTTCTAGTTAAGTCACTTAATCACATATTTTAGGCACCAAGGATGAGGGCCTAGAGGATAGCAAGTGGACAGTTCTCATGGTGTATCTGAATTTAGCAACTGAACCCCCCTACCCACCGCCCTCCCATTATTGCTCAGCAGTCCTTTTTGCTAACCCAGTGTGCCCCTGCCCATTTACTGCAGAGACGTTTTCGAATCTTCACTTTACAAACCCTGACCCTTCACCTCTTTTCTGCTCTTTAAAGCAGACAACAGAATCTAATAGGCAATTTCTTCAGTCCCGTGCCCTCTCCAACACACTGATCAATATTTTCACCCATTCTTTAGTCTTGTATTTCTAGTTTAGAGGAGGTGTTGAAAAATCGTCCATCTTTGCTCTTAATCTCATTTGCTGCCTTCTGTTCCAAAACATTTTGCTTCCAGTTGTCTTTTTCTTTCCTGTGCTTTAAGTCTCTTCTTTTGCAGCCACTTCTTCTAGTGCTCAAGCCATACATCTCAAGAAAATTGAATGAAACAAAAGCATTTCCTCCTTCCTATGTTGATTCAGTTTTTGCCCAATCCTCTCATCAATCTATCAGTAAATTGCTTGAAAGAATAGTGTTTTTACTTGCACCAACTTCTGCCCTCTCCTTTTCATTTTCAGAAGTCTGTTGTCTGGCTTCCTTCTAATGACTTCAGTGTCGTTGCTCTTTCTTATGTTTCTTATGGCCTGTTAAGTGCCAAATCCAGTAATTCTCCAAGTTTATTTTACTTAGCTTCTCTGTGACAACTGAGGGTCATGGTCATTCATTCCCTTTGTTTTGTACTGGCTTTGTCTACTTCTTAAATGTAATTTAATTTCTTAGTTCATACATGTTCTTTGTCTGATTTTGTCCACACCCATGGATTCTACTAATACTTGTGATTTCACTACTAAGTTTCAGTTTTCATCTCAAACCTAAGATCTAACTCTGATGGTTCCTGGACATTTACATGCTGGAACTTAAAGGCCCTGCAAACTTAGTACAATTCAAACTTAACTTTTAAATTTTCCTTCTGGTTGCTCCTGTTATCACCAAGTTAAGTAATGATTCCAGTATGTTATAACTGAAACTAGAAATCAGAATCATCAGGGTTGGGGTGTAGCATAGTGGTATAGGGCTTGCCTAGTAAGCACAAGGCTCAGGGTTCAGTCCCCAGCACCACAAATACATACATACATACATATATAAAAAATATTAGTTATCCTATGTTCCTCTCTGTGTCTCCCATATTCACATCACCTCCACATCCCATTTTACTGTAGTGTCTCCTCATTTCTTGTCTAGACTATTATAATGTCTTTTATACTCTGATCTGCTAATTCTCCAATCTATTATTTTTCTCTGCCACAAGAAGGAATTTTCTAAAACCCAATCTGTTGATGGGTTTTAAAAGTTCAGACTACCCATTCCTTATAGTGAAATGTCTGGATTGGCTCACAAGAGCTTTTCTTTGGCCTCTCCTTTACCTATTCACTACTTTAGCTTTTGGCCTTTTATTGAACATACCAAGAAACTCCAAGCTAGCAGTGTGCTCTTCCCCTGCTCTGCACTTGCTGTTCCGGCTACCTGTACCCTTGTTTGCTTGCTGTACTCCTGTTGATCTTTCCAGACACAGGTTAGGTGTCTCCTCTTCTGTGATGCCTTTCCCTATTCAAGGAGCATTGACACTTCTTTCTTTCTTTCTTTCTTTCTTTTTTTTGGCCACTACTTTATGTAGTACACATTTCTCATACGTACTTGTTACATTTAGTTGTATTTATCCATAGATTTGTCACCTTTATTAAACTGTGAACTTTGAGGAATGGTTGTTTGTTTTGTTGTCTGCTACAGCTTAGATCATATTAGGTACTCAACTGCTTGCTGAATGACTTGGAAAGTAAAAAAGTATGTGGTAAAAATGGTCTTTGAGAGTGCAGAGTGCTTGGGGAGATTGCTGGATGGAGTCATCAGGCCTCAGAGTCAGAAGATGTCAGCGACAATTGCTGAATGCTGGTTTTTGTGCCTACTTGCATTTTGACTTTCAGACTTGCCGGTAGTGCTGAGAGTTAAGTGCAGTGAGCTCCTCTTCTGGCCCTCTTGCCTTTCCATATTTGTTCCCAGCCAACCCTTCCCCAACTTGCCCTGGCTGGGGTTCTGGTGGTGAATCTCAAGTGGGTGGTCCATAAAGAACCTTCTGTGGCAGGGACCTTCATGTTGAGAGTCCTGAGTGATATGAAGTGCAGAGATCTGTAGGAAGTGCTCCAGGCAGCATTAACTACAAGACCAAAAGCCTTGAGGTAGAAAAAAGGTTAGTACATTTCAGGAACCTATGGCTCAATATAAAAGAAGAATAGAAACTGAGTGGTCAGGCAATGTGGGGGTGGCTGTGGTGGGGAGTGTGGTGGGAAATGGCAAGAGATGGCTTAGAGGGGTAGCAGAGGCCAGACCACAGTGCATGTCTGTATACTCCACGTGGCAGTGCTCCTTGCACAGGGTTCTGGCCCATTATCTGCCATGCAATCAATCTGTGGTGAGTAGCCAGCATTAAAAAAGAAGAGGTAAGTGATAATGTTGGCACTCAGTGCAGTCCCATTGACTTGGGAGGCAGGAAGATTGCAAGTGTGAGGCCAGTTGGGGCAATTTAGGGAGACCTGGCTTAAAAAAATAAAATAATAAAGACTGGTGATGTAGCTCAGTGGTAAGGCACCCATGAGTTCAACTCCAGTAAAGTGAAAACAAGAAAAAAACAAAAACCAAAGCAAAAAAACAAAATAAAACAAAACAAAAAAAAAAAAACTGACATAAAGTAGAAACAACATATTTATTGTCACATAGTATGGGTAACTTTCATGAACTTTTTTAAAAATTGTATATATATGGTGTGTCTATTGGGTTATGATGTAAAAGACATTTCTTACTGTGAATCATGATCCATTAAATTCAAGATAAAGTTGACTTTATTTTGAACAATATATATTTTAAAAGGCAAAGTAGTTGAAATTTTAAGGCACGCAGCTTCATCTTATTCTTGTTTATACCTAGTGATGGTGCTCTTATTGTGTCACAGGAAAAGCTTTGAATTTAATGAAAGCCTAAAATTGGCTAGAGTAAATTTTCCAGTTTCTTTCTGCATCCAGATCTCTCTTCTAATCATTTGCTATTAGTCCTTTATGAGAAAGTGTGGGCCTTTTGGGAAGAGGAGAGAGCTGTCCTTCTCTGTGCTCAGCCTTGCCACTGGCATCTGTTTTGTAGCAAAGGCTAATGGTTTCCCTGTAAGCTGCTGGTGATAGAGGTTTCTTGCTCTGCTGGTGTGGCTTTCAGCCACTGTAATTTAATTACACAATCAGCTTCGACCTGCTTCTGGTTTGTTACAGCTATGTCTTCCAGCACCAGATTTAGGTTCTGGTCACAAATTCTAGAACCACCTTTCTCTTGTGAAACAGACAAGCAACCATAGTTTAGTATGTCTTTCATATATATTATATAATATGAAGAAAATCTAATGTTAGAATCACTAATATTGGAGTCCTCAATTTTTTTATGCTTAAAGAGAATAAAGAAGGCAATTTTAAGACCCATTTGACTAACAAAGAATGTTATGTAGTTTCTAAAATATAGCATTTATTTGAACACTGTTATCTCACATGAACTGTTAATATTAAAGGACTTTAAAGATTATCAGCCATATTTCATAAAAAATAATCTAAACCTTTGGAGTACAAATGTCTCAAAGCTGTTTTAACAGACCTACCAAAGGCAGTTTCATGATTATTAAATAAAGAACAGGATTTTATTCCATGAATTTTTTTTCAGTTTCCAATGTTATTTACAAAATTTCTTGTAAATAGCTTTCTAGTTTTGTCTTCAGCATCTCTTTCTTGTCCATCCAGAATTCTTTTAGTATTTGAACTATTAATTTGGAAGAATTGTAATTCTAAAGTTCCATATTTATTGAAACTGAATCAGAAAGCATATAGCTTAAATTATAAATTTGAAACTTAAAAAATTAATTTTCTTCATGTATTTTATTAAGAATAAAGTCCTGAGTCTATTGTATTCTCTAATAGAACCAGTAGTCTTCATAAAATTGAATAGCATATGATCAATATAATACCCTAATAAGCTCTTTTCCTTTTTCTGCATTTTTGTTCCTCATTCTTTTTTCTTATTCACCAATTATTTATCAGTTTAAAAGGGTGTTGAGTATTTTTCATTCTAGGTATTGGTGGCTATACATTGATTAGTAAGACAGCACACAGTGGCCTATATCTCATGGAGTTTATAGCGAAAAACAGATACTGGAGAATAAATTACAAGTGTAAGTTGGGTTGCAAAAGAAAAATTACATGAGGAGGTGGAAATAGGGTGATCTGACCTAACCTGGGGTGGTCAGGGAAAGCCTCGTTGATGACATAACATATTCCTTTTTTCATTAGTTGGGGAGAAAAACCAATGTATGTGAATAAATAAATGAAGGAGGCTCCTTCATATGGTGATAAGCACCCTGGGGAAAATTAAATCCAAGTAATGCCATAGTGGCTGGTGCCAAGAACATGTAGCTTTGCAAATGTAGTTAGGGAGGATCCTCGCAGGAAGGCAGTTTAAAAAAAAAAAATTATTTATTTGCTTTTAGTTGTACACAATGCATTTATTTTTATGTGGTGCTGAGGATCGAACCCGGGCCACGCTTGTGCTAGACGAGCGCTCTACCTCTGAGCCACAACCCCAGCCCAGGAAGGCAGTTTTTTAGCTGAGATGTCAATGATAATAAAGGAGCTTGCATGTGCCTGTAATCCCAGCTATTCAAAGCCAGCCTGGGCATTTTAGTGAGAGACCCTGGCTCAAAATAAAATTGGAAAAATAAAAAATAAAAAAGACTGGGGGTGTAACACAGTAGTAGAATCCTTAAAAAATAAAAGGAGTTTGCCAGGTGATGATGTAAAACATTCCATCGCAAGCAAGCGGAGGCAGCAGGGAGTGCACTGGAGGACCCAGAAAAAGAGAGGACTGCCATGGGGATCTGAGGGGCTGGTAGGAGCCAGGGATACTGAAGTTTATGAGACTTGGGAGGATTTTGACTTATTCTGAGTGCAGTATTTTCATGTCTCATCAAATTTTTTTTTTTTCCTTAAATTTGCCTTTAAATTGTAGCCAAAGTAGTTTGGTCTAACAGTGCCAATTTTTTCCTGTCTATAACATTTGTGATCTTATAAACTTTGGAATATGTTTTTCTGTCTTGCTGTTGTCTTTGAAGATCAAAGACTCCCAGGTTCTCCCTTTTCAGTTGTTGTTTCATAATATAATTGCCCTGTCTGACCTTGTTCTCTTTCCATAAGGTCATCTGTAGGTTGTGGTGAGCAGAGCTGCATGTTCCAGGTGGGTGCACATCCAAGTTTCTACATGGTTATCGTGTTTTCTGTGGGGATTCTCACCTGGTACGTTTCTTGATGGTGCTTTAGCATATGATGATTATTCTCTAGAACTATCTCCACCACTTGCAATGAACTTTATGTTCACCTTTCTGCAGAAACTGTCCAAAAGACTTCATTTCCAAAAGCCGTTGATATTTTAAGGTTTTCTGTTAATTAGATGTGAGAAACAGTAGTTATTAAAATTCACTGCTCAATTCATGCCTATTTTCTGATACAAGACACTTTGCCTAATTAAGTTGCTGTTGTTATCTTTGCTGACTCATCTTGTGTGTTGTGCCTTCATATTTCTTCATTCTTTAAAATGTATCTCCATGTGCATGTGGAATGGCTCAAGGGCTGTCCAATATAGCTAAATTTATGCCTTGTTTTCCATCATTCCAATATCTGCAAGTTAAATATATGTGCTATATGTTTTTATGTGTGTTATATATATTTATAAATAAATTTAACTTATTCTGTTGTAGAAATATAGGAAGATATTTTGCCATTTTTGAAGATTTGGAAAAAATCACTTCAAAAAAGTGAAAACAAATATAATTTCACAACCTATACATAATCACTATTAATAGTTTGGTGAGATATCTCAGTCACATGTACATATACATACATGTGTATTTCCCACTTAATATATCTTGTACATTTGTCCAGATTTGTTTTAAGAAGTACATTTTATTCTTTCATTTACTTTGATTTTAACCAATCCATTTATTGGTTAGTTCTGTTAGTACCATAAATAGCACTTTTTATACATGTCCATAATCATTTCCTTAGCATAAATTAGAAAGGGAATAGCTTGTCAAGGGGCCATGTGCCTTTCTAAGGATTTGATACATATTGTCAGATTACTAACAGAAGTTTTACCAGATTATGCTGTGCTAGCAGTGTGCTATGGTGCCACCTTCTGCTAAACCCTAAACTGGTATTTCTATATGTTGTATACATATATGTAGATTTGACCTTTAAATAAAATATTACCCACTTTCCAGAATATTGAGAAAATGTTAAATTATTGTATGCTGTATTGATGAAAGACATTGTAAATACTCACCTATAATATTTCTTTCATAAATTGTTATTATTAAAAGTTTATTATCTATATTTACTGAAGCAGCTAAAGCTACCTTTCTTTTTTTTTTTGGTACCGAGGATTGAACTCGGGGCACTCGACCACTGGGCCACTGGGCCACAATCCCCAGCCCTTTTTGTATTTTATTGGAGACAGGTCTCACTGAGTTGCTGAGTGCCTTGCCATTGCTGAGGCTGGCTTTGAACTCGTGATCTTCCTGCCTCAGCCTCCCAAGTGTTGGGATTACAGGCGTGAGCCACTGTATCCGGCTAAAGCTGCCTTTCTTTAAACGTTATTCATAGGTGACATGCAGTCCTCTCTTGTCTGCCTGTTTGAAGAAGCAGCTTGTTGTAGTGCTAAGGAATTTGTGTAGAGCTAGTAATCTAACTTTTCATTCTTTATTCTAGTCCTGCTGCAGCACTTGTGAGTGCATATTGTATAATCTTCACAGTCGTTTTGTCCTCCATAAAATCAGATTAATACTTTATGTTCAGATTACCTTTAAGATATTTTTGTGAGGATCAAATAAGGTAATGCATAGGAAAGTAATTTATAAACTGTAATGTACTATACATATACAATGTTATTTACATATTAACTAGATTTCTGCCTAATGAGAAGGTAATTGAGGAAAATGGAAAGACATTAAAATCCAAAACAAGTCTCAGAAATAAATATCTGAGGTTGGTAGTAGTATTAACAAATTTTGTGGCTATGGAAAAATTAACTTTTATATATTAAATTCCCTTTTCCAAGATTTCTCTTATATTTTTCTAATGGAAACAATACAAGGACAGAAAAAAGGTAGGGGAGGAGGGAAGATGGAACATATAGTCCAGTTTTTAATATCTCTCATACACTTTTGGGGAATAGGGCAGCTAAATATGACTGATGTGCACTTAGTGGACATTAGCATTTAAGACCTATGAAGTTTTACTCAGCTTAAATGGATTAGTTGAAAACTTTCACCTGTATTGCTGGTAGTCTTAAGATTTTGTTTTTCGGTTATTTAATTGTGAAAGTACAGTAAGGCCATTCAGACTCAGTCTGTTTCTTCTTACTTGGGTTCAGGAATATGACTGTGGAAAAATTAAAAATTTCTCCACCTAGGGGCAAGGACAGTTCTATCATTTATGTCAGTCATCTTGGTTTTACAGTAACATTGAATTTACTGCATACAACCAAAATTTTAAAAGGTGAATATTTGTATTTCTTAGATATGTGAATATTTTTTGTAATTAAAAAAATTAAGTTTTATATCCAAAGGGAAAATGGCTTCTTAATAACATGGCCACTTTTCTCCTAGCATTTCTGCTTTAAAACTAGGAAGGGCCTTATGACTTTTTTCTTGTCTTTCAATACCCTTCACACATAGATCAAGGCATGTATCACAGGAACACCAAATTGAATTTGAAGTGCTCAGCATGGACAGAAGGCAGTGGAAGCTGCCCTCTGGCTCTGGGAGGAAGGACTCAGCAGTGTATGGAGGAGAGGGCTCCTTCAGAGGAGGGTTCGCTTTCTGCTCTCCTGTGTATTCCCAGCCTGGCTCTTGGAGACTCTCAGTAATGCTTTGCTTCAAAGACTACCCTAAATTCTTATGAATACAAACAAAAAAATCTGTAACCTGGGAAGAAGTTTAAATCAAAAGAGAATTTTGGAGAATGTGCAAGGAGCTTGATGAAATTAATCCAAAAGTTAAAAAAGTAAAAGTTCCTTTTAGACACAACATATTAAACTTTCTTTAATGTCACAGGGAAGATGCTCTTAAAATAATTTGATAGCATTTAAATATCATTGTTTTTAGTAGTTTAAAATGCTTTTATGTAATTTACTAGAAATTTCATTAAAATTACCTGTCAGAAAGCAATTGAAGAGAATTCAGCAAATGTCCCTCATCTGTGAGAGCTGTTTGAAGCCTGATTAATTTCATCAGTGGCTAAAAAGCAAGGCTTTAAACTTACTTTGGGCTGACTGGAGGAAATGATCAAGAAAGATTTTCAAGGGCTGGGGTTGTGGCTTAGCGGTAGAGCGCTGGCCTAGCACATGCACAGCCTGGGTTCGATCATCAGCACCACGTAAAAATGAATAAGAACGAAAACATTGTGTACAACTAAAAATAAATAAATAAAGTTTTTAGAAAAAAAGATTTTCAGAAAAGGTTTTCTCTATGCAAAAGATGAGAGAAATGAAATTGTTTACCTGCTATATGCCATCTTTTCATTAAAACTTTTAAGCTGCTGTAATGGAGGGGATGTGTTAAAACCAGAAACCCTCATTAGCTTTTAAATCAGAACAGGAAAGCTATTTTTATTAATAATTATTATCTATCAAATGCTGAGTGTGTAATAATTTATTACACATGTTCTCTTAATGTAAGGAGACAATCTCAGTTTTTAAAAACACCAAGGTTATACTGACTGTTAGCTCTGCATTTGAACTTCTTTAGGCTAGAAGCTTACATTCTTTCTGGTCTATCACAGTAGGGGTCAAGATGCTTAAAAGTTTTAAATTTCTTAGGAGTAGTTCTCTTCTGCATTTATATAGAATTAAAGAACTTTAACTTCCTTGTTGAAACATTGATTTCTAGAGGATATGAATGATATAAAACTTTTTAAAAAGGCATAATTCATATTGTGATACTTGGCTAAAGCCTTTGCAAAATTAATGTGATTTAATATATAAGTACAGGGCTAGAATGTTTGTAAAATGGCTGTGTAGCCAGGATATGTTGACATCCACATTGAACATTAGGTGGCGCTCCTCCATCATTGGACACATTCTTTAGGGAAAGATATCTGTATGGATTTTATTAGTTGCATATTAATTTTAATCATATTGATGTGACATTCAGATGTCATTCATCTAGATATCACAGAAGTGCACAGTACCACAGATTATTTCTCATAAAGTCAAAGACATACTTTTTCCTCTCATATTGGAAAATTGTAGTTTAAATGATGAAAAGATTGGCCGTTGGAATTAAACTTGAAAATAGTATATTTGGAATCTTTTACTGTACCACAATATTCTTTAACTAATTAAAAGACTCAAACAGTAGGTTACAGAATAAAAATACTGAGTCACATGAGATAATATAGGCAAAACATACTGCAATGAGTAGAAATGACTACTCTAATACGTATTTCTTTAGAGGATGCTGACTTCTAGTACTCGCTGATGTAGACATGGCTTTGACCACTGTTACAGAGATACATTCATCCTTGAAATCTCTTGAATCTGCATCAATTGACTATGAACACAATATTTTCTCCCAAGGACAAATATTCAAAAAGTACTCACTCATTTCTTTTTTCATGAGGATAATGCTAATGGAATCAGCAAATTGTATCTAATGCTAAATAGTAATAATTTGTAATTCATGCAAATTGACATGTATATTTAGTATCTACAGCATATGGTATATGAAATAGAGAAAAAATGGAACCAGTCTGGTTTAGATAGAAGTTCTCTGTCTCTGCAACTAGTGCCTCTACAAACTATATATGCAACATTTTTAAAAACATCATATTTAGTAGTTTAAAATGCTCTTATGTAATTTACTTGTGTCAGAAAGTAGCTGAAGAGAATTCACCAAGTATTCCTCATCTATGAAGGCTATTTGAAACCTGGTTAGTGGCTAAAAAGCAAAGCTTTGTACAACTAGGAGTGAGCATAGGCTTGCTTATTCCATATTTTTCTTACCAATGGAAATAAATGTTCTGAGGAAGGCACATTTTCTGTTTGAACAAAAGTAGGACAGCTAAGAAGCAGTCTTCTCAAGTTTCTTAGCAATGATACTGATTAGCTTTGCCATTGGCTCTTTTCCTAGATGAAAAAAGTAATATGAAAGAGAACATTTCAGGGTATGTCTACAGCAAGGTAGGTTTGGAGCCTCCACAGTGGAGGCCACATGCTTCCCTCTCTATCTGCCCTTCTTACTCCACCTTCAGGTCATACTGTCCTTATTGTTTCTTAAACTCACCAAACTCCATCTCCCACATCAAAATTTTTATACATTTTTTTCTGCCTGGGATATTTTTCTCCTAGGTTTCTATGTGACTGGCTTTCTCTGACATCTCATGGAGATGGCCTTAATTATCCATTCTTGTTGAAGGAGGGCTCCCTAGCTCTCTGTACCAAATTATCAACATGTTTATTTATCATATTATCTTTATAACCCTTATTATTCTGGGATTATGTTGTTTTTTATATTCTTTGAGGAGACAGAAAATTAGTAAGTAAGCTTCATATCAACAGGGCCTTATCAGTTTTGATTATCCTAAGAGTCTGTTGTGCATGGCAAAGAGAAGCATGAATTAATGAATAAGTTCACCTTTAAGGCATGGCCACCTTTTCATTTGATAACTGGTGGATAAATTCTGCTTTTAAAATTTACTCATTTAACAAATATTTAATGACATGACTTCTACTCTATGCCATATATAAACATTTATAAGGCATAGAGTAGATGTGTGTGTATATATATATGTGCACACACACACACACCTAGTCCCTTCAGATGTATCCTTAAACAATACATTCTACTGGGAGAGATATATAATAAAACACAACATACATGATATTTGAAGGTATTGAATGCTGTAGGGAAAAAGGGAGTAGAACAATGAATGTTGGCAGTGCTGATAGCTGTGGTGAATATAGTTTAAAGGAAGGTAACCAGGGTCAGTCTTAAAATAAAGGTAATGATAGTGAAACTTGCACACACCAGCAGCTTCCCCCCAATTTCTTCTTTTTTTCCTAGCGAGCACAAGCGTGGGATTAATTAAAGAATAGGAACAGAACTCTTATGGACAAGAAAGACCCATAACAGATTATTCTCCTTCAGAGCGCACGCGGCTGGGGGTTTATATAGCTCTTGGGTCACTGTGTTGGTCCAAACTTTTATGCTAATTAGGGCTTGGAAGATGATACTAATGCAATTGGTCCAAACTCATGTTAATTAGGATTAACATTAACTCTACTGGTCAACTCTTGAGTCCCAACTTCATTCAGGTCTGCCCCACTTCCAATTTCCCCACGCAGGTCAGGAAGCGCAGATTGAGGTCCTTGGATGGATGGTGGATCGCGCCGTGCCACGTGGAGCGGGCTTCTGTAGCGGGAATATCGACTGTCTGGTCCCCAGGCCTGGCTGCGGAGAGGTGACAGGTCCACAGGCCTTGGCTCCCCCTTCTGTTTGCTTTTAGCGCCTCGGGCTCGCCGCACCTGAGTGGTCTTTGATAAAAAGCTGGGGACCCCTCCCCAGTGCTTGTTGTCGCAGCTGCAGCCCACCTAGCCGCCACTCTGGTGGGGCTCCACTGCTCTGCCGTCGCTTCTGGGCAGGGACCAGGGTGAGGCCGGCTGCGCCGCTGGGCAGTCAGGGCAGCCAAATGATTCCATCTTCTCTTTTTAAGATCTGATTTGCTTTCATAGAAGATTTAGTTGAAAGGACTTGGTTGCCAATTCTGGAGATCTAGTAAAACAGTGCTGTAGATAGGCTGCTTAGTCCTACTGCCACGAGAGGCCTCTTTTCACAACTTTTGGTCAGAGTGGTTAAGAACATGAGATCTGGGATCAAACTAGCTGGATTCACCTGTTTTTTAAGCTGTGTACTCTTTGGGCAAGTTTCTCTCTCTCTCTCTCTCTCTCTCTCTCTCTCTCTCTCTTTCTCTTTTTGATACTTTACCACTGAACCACATTCCAAGCCCTTTTTTTATTTTTTATTTTGAGACAGGGTCTCACTGAATTGCTTAGGGCGTCGCTAAATTGTTGAGGCTGGCCTCAGATTTGTGATCTTCCTGCCTCAGCCTCCTGAGTTGCTGGGATTATAGGTGTGTGCCATCATGCCTGGCTTTGGGCAAGTTTTTAACTTATCTGAGCCTCCATCATTATAACATCTCTCCCATACGTGGTTTAGACACATAAGTGTTCATAACAGGGTTTGGCACATAGCAAATGCTCAATACAAAGTGCTAGATCTTGACCATCACCATTACTTTTCTTGTGATATTGGACTGTAATGAGTTGTTTACATGTTTGGGCTTTATGTTAAGTTGGGGATTGCTACTAGAATTCACAGACTCTACCCAGAACTAGGCACAAGATAAGCAGTTAACTACTTTTTTTTTTAACAATCTTTTTTTTTTAATACGTATTTATTTACTTTAGTTGTATACAATGCAATGCATTTATGTTTGCATGGTGCTGAGGATTGAACCCGGGCCGTGCACGTGCGAGGCAAGTGCTCTTGCGCTGAGCCACAACCCCAGCCCAGTTAACTACTTTTGGAATGAGAGAGAGCATGAGTGGAGAACCTGATCAGATGTGGTCTGTGTTTGAACTCCAGCAGATGAAGCTGACTTTGAGCTCTTGTAGTGAACACAGATGGACAGAGTGTATGACTCAATTTTTGAGCTATTTTAGTCTCATGTTTCTATCAGAAAAAAAAATAGAATGTCTTTTCATTTCTTCTCCCTCCATAAATATGTGCTTAGTTATAATTTGTATATAATTATATTGATATACTACATATGTTGTAAACCATATATAATAATAGCAATCTAGTGGGCTAAGATAAAAAAATAGTAATACAAATACTGATATTTTCTTCCTGCCCCTTGGGGGGATCCACCACTTCAGAGACTATTGGTATTATAAAAATGTCTTTTAGTCAGACTTGGGTTTAAGTCCTGGTTCTGGTACTTAGTGTGGGTACTTAACTTACTTATGCCTCAGTTTCTTATTTTGGAAAATAATAACCTATTGGGGTTATTATAAGTTATGTTTTTGGGACATAATAAAGGCTCAGTATATGTTAGATGTTACACTACAACTACTACTACTACTACTAATAGAGTTACTATTATTATGTCTTCTGCAAAATATTTTCTTTGGGGAATTTTTTCATGAAATTACTAGCTTTTGTCAAGTTTAATACTTTTTATATTTCTGAATCATCACTTTTGTTCTTTTAACTCAAATTTTAGTCTCAAGAGCCCCCAATATTACTATAAAATTATTTGAAATTTTGCCTTCACACAAGACCATATCTAAGAAGTTGCAACTTCAAATCTATAGGGCCTACCTGTAATATCATCATTTTTACCAGTAGAAAGAGCCTCTATTCTCTTACTCACTTTGGCTTGAAACCTTGAAAAGATCTTTCATCAATCTCTATCTATTCTACCCATATCTTTTTCCTGTCATTGGCTAATTATTGCTTACTTAAAAAGCCTCTTTTATGACTGAGTTAAAACAGCTAGTCTCCTCCTTTTAGATTTGTCCCATCCATCTGTCCACTCATAATATTGGACAACATTTATTGAACACCTAGTTTGCCAGATACTTTTCTAGACCCTGGGAGCTATGTCCATATTAAGGTGAATATTATTTAAGTATTAGCTTCATGATCAGCTTATTTCCTTAGAATGTTCACTGACTCAGGGATTCACTATTTTCATTTTGTTTTTAAAATTTAAACCTGTCTTTTATCAAGCATGCTATGTTTTTACTTAGCTCCATCCTCTTGGGTTCAATAACACCCATGCTTTTTTCCAGTCTGCTGTCTTATGGCTTGCCTCATGATGATTGTGTAGATTCCTCTGCTTCAAAAGCCCACACAGCCCATCTCTGTTTATTTTGTATTTTTGTTGTTGTTTTGTTCATATTGGTCTTCATTTGTACCATTTGGAATGTGTGCAAAGCCCCTGGAGATCAGAATTGTTATTTTTACCTGTGCATATGATCCTTTTCCCTCCCAAGACCCAGGGTCAAGTCTAGGAGGCTGCTTATTCCAGCCTTTATCAATTCTGTCTCTATAGTCTGCTGAAGATCCTCCCAAGTAAAGGGGTCCCACACTGTCAGCATATTTTACAGGCTTCTTGTTATATTACTGAAACAGGAAATCTAATATTGAAATTTTAGCGATAATCAGAAAGGAGAGGTAAGCTGCCGTCCCTGTGGCACACAGCTCCTCTTCTCTCCCCCACCTCTGGTGTTTGTAGAGGTTGGAGACAGGTACCTAAGTTGCTGTCCTAGACAAATGGGACTGTTAGGAGCTTGGAAAAATATTATTTTGCTTGTTCATTGATTAAATGTATGTTGTGTAAATAAAAGCATATATGATTTGGTGGATACACGTTAAAACAACTTGAAACACATTAGTGACAAGCAATGAGTAAAATCCTAAATTAGTAGATGTGCAAGATAAAGTTTTTAAGAAGTGGTGGGCTGGGATTGTGGCTCAGCGGTAGAGCGCTCGCCTAACACGTGCGCGGCCCAGGTTCAATCCTCAGCACCACGTAAAAATAAACGCATTGTGTACAACTAAAGCAAATAAATAAATATTTAAAAAAAAAAGAAGTGGTAAGATGCAGAAATAACAAAACTTGAAAATTTAAAAAATCTTTTGGCAACAGATAAAATAGGCATGTAAAAAACTTGTGTTAGGTGTTGTGTAAACAGTTTTCAGGGGCATTTAATTCCTAGAGAATCTAAGATTGAAGTGTTGAACAGATATTGACTGAGTGCCAAGTTGTGGAAGGTACTTTGGGGGATATAAAGATGAATGGTTCTTATTTTTTGTTCTGAGGAACTTACACTGTCATAAAAGGTAAGCTGTGTATATGAACAACTATAAATATGCTTCCAAAGGCTCAGGTCAATGCAGGGGGATTTCAGAGCATTGAAAAAAATGTCTTTAATCTGGGAGGCTCCTGGGTAATTATCGAGCAGCTAAAATTTGAACTGTGTGTGTTCTGACAAGAAGATATATAAAGATTTTGAGGGAACTGAGAGTTTAGAAGTACTGTAGAGAAAGGATATGCGGTATGCCATTGATCCAGGTCTGCAACATTGTTAAGACTTTATTTCAGCTGTGTTCAAAACTGAGGCATGATTCTTTTTTGGTTTGTTACTAGGAAAACTAAAGAAGCCAGTTATTAACTATCATTTTAGAGTCTTTACCTGCACTCATGTTAACTCATCATACAGAAAGAGCCATCCAGTTCTTCCTAGGATGTGTCAGTGGACAAGGACGAGCTCCTTTGTTGTTTTTTTCTTTCCTTTCTCAAGTAGCAGTATGTATTGTAAGGGTTTTCTTTTGTTGTTGTTTTCTTTTAAATGGTAGTCTTGTATAAAAAAAATGGGTATAAACACATACATATTCGCAATGGAAAACAGTGTATTCCTTGTTACTAGTGACACCAGGGCTACTACTGTACTACTACTACTACTACTATTACTTCTCTCCCCTCCATTTGTTCTCTAAGGAGAACAAATTTATTGAGCATGCTCCCATGTGCTGAACACAGTATTAAATAGCTTACTCATTTAACCCTAATGGCAGGCAGATAGAGTAGTTGAAGTCTGGAAAGGTTAAGTAATGTGTCAGCTAGTTACCTTGGACCACAACAAGCCTGAGTGGGACTACAGCATGGGCATTCCACCTCTGCATGATACTGACTCCAGTCCTGTTAGTTAGAAGGTCCACTATGTCCTGAGTGAGTGATTTTTATTTTGGTAAATCTCTGTGAGACATTTTCTTCTTCTCCTCCTTTTTCGTAGCTTTTGCTCAGTAAATAAAGGATACAACTAAGGACATTTTAGTTTGTAGCACAATTAAACTCTTCAAAATTTGAAAGAGTAAGAGGGTAAAGGTAGAGCATTAGACTAAGGTGAGCTATCTAAATGTTCTTACAGTTGTTAAGACCTTAAATGTTTCTTTAAGTAAGACTTATTTTATTCTTTTAATGACTGTGTTCAATGCAATGAACTTTCCTCTTAGTACTGCCTCATAGTGTCCCAGAGATTTCTATATGTTGCATCACTATTCTCATTTACCTTTTAGTATTTTTAAATTTCATTCCTGATTTCTTCTGTTATCCACTGGTCACTCAATAGCATATTATTTAGTCTCCAGATGTTAGAGTAGCTTCTATTTTTTATTTTGTTATTTATTTCTATTTTTATTCCATCATGATCTGAGAGAATGCAAGGTATTATCTTTGCTTTTTGTATTTGCTAAGAGTTGCTTTGTGGCCTAAGATATGGTCTATCTTAGAGAAAGATCCATGTGCTATTGAGAACAAAGTGTATTCAGCATATATGTCTGTTATGTCTAAATTATTAATTGAATTTTTTAGTTCTATAGCTTCTTTCTTTAGTTTTTGTTTGGAGGATCTATCCAATGGTGAGATAGGTGTGCTAAAGTCACCCAGTATTATTGTGTTGTGGTCTATTTGATTCTAGAATTTGAGAAGGTATGAAGGAACCCCAATTAGGAAGGGTTATTGCGGGTAGCTGGAAGCCATAAGTTCCACCTGATATGTATGTGACGCACCTGTAAATGCACTTGAGGCACCCGCAAAGCTAAAGGTATATAACCGGGTGAAAGCAGTCGGAGAACGGAGAAATTCATTCAGTCAGTCGTGCAGTCGCTCGGTCGGGTCAGAAGAAGAGTTCGGGTCGGAGAAAAGAATCAGAGCGGCCAGAACGTAGGCAGAGCGGTTACAGAAGAGAAACCAGATAGAAGAAGTAATGGCTGGTCAGAGTTAGGCCGAGGCTCCCGAGGAAGAAAGAAGAAAGAAGAAAGAAGCTCTAAAAAATAATCTTTCTCTAAGCTAAGCTCTCTCTATCTTTCTTTCTCTCTCTCTAAGCTAAGAAGACAAGAAGAAAGCTCTTTCTTTCTCTCTCTCTAAGCTAAGAAGACAAGAAGAAAAGCTCTCTCTAATCTTTCTCTCTAAAAATCTTTCTTTCCCTCTCTAAGCTCTCTCTAAGAAAGTAGAATTAAAAGTAGTAATAGCTTTACTCTGCCTCTTAGAGTTTTCCTCCCGCGGCGGTCTGTGGCTGGCCATGACAGGCAGCTTACAAGAAGGGATTGTTTGATGTACGGAGATGCTCCATTGTTTAGGACATAAATATTTATGATTGTTGTGTCTTGTTGATGTGTAATTCCCAAAGACAGTATGAAATGTCCTTCTTTGTTCCTTCAGATTAACTTTGGCTTGAAGTCCACATTATGTGATATGAGGGTAAAAACCCCTGCTTGTTTACAAGATCTATATAAATGATATGTTTCCCCCCCCCCCCATTCTTTTACTTTCAGTCTGTGGATGTCTTTGCCTATGAGTTGTGTCTCTTGGAGGCAGTATATTGTTGGGTCTTGTGTTTTAATCCAATCTGCCATTCTATGTCTTTTTTTTTTTTTTTTTTTTTTTTTGTGTGGTACCGGGGATTGAACTCAGGGGCACTTAACCACTGGGCCACATCCCTAGCCCTTTTTTGTATTTTATTTAGAGACAGGGTCTCACTGAGTTGCTAAGTCCTCGCCATTGCTGAGGCTGGCTTTGAACTCGCGATCCTCCTGTCTCAGCCTCCCAAAGTGCTGGGATTACAGGCGTGCGCCACCACGCCCGGCTCATTCTATGTCTTTTGATTGATGAGTTTGGGCCACTTACAGTCAATGTTAGTATTGATAAATGATTTTTATTCCCTGTCATTTTATTTCTGGTTTTTAATTTGAATTAGTTTCTCCTTTGCTTAACTGTTCTCCCAGTATAATTCCTCCCTTTGCTGGTTTTCACTTTTGTTTTTCATTGCTTCTTCATGAAATATTTCATTGAGTATGTTTTGTAGTGTAGGCTTTTTAGTTGTGAGTTCTCTTAAATTTTGTTTATCATGGAAGGTTTTTATTTCATCATCAATTCTGGTGCTTACTTTTGCTGGGCATAGTAAGTATTCTTGGCTGGCATCCATTTTTCTTCAGAGCTTGTTATATATTATTCCAAGATTTCCTAGCTTTGAGGGTCTGGGTTGAAAATCTGCTGACATCTGGATTGGTTTCCCTCTAAATGTGACCTGTAGTTTTTCTTTGGTTGCCTTAAAATTCTCTACTTATTCTGTATATTAGGCATTTTCATAATAAATGTGCCTTGCTGTGGGTTTGTTGTAATTTTGTTCATTTGGGGTCTGGCAAGCCTCCTATATCTGATTTTCCATTTCATTCTCTATGTTTGCGAGATATTCTGATATTATTTCATTGAAAAGATTGTGCATTCCTTTGGTTTGTATCTCTGAGCCTTCATCTATCCCAATAAACCTTAAATTTGGTCTTTTCATGTTATCTTATATTTCTTGGGAGTTCTGTTCCTGATCTCTAAACATCTTTTTTTCATGGCCAACTTCATTTTCAAGATTATATATTTTGTCTTCATTGCCTAAAACTCTGTCTTCAAATTAGTCTAGGCTATTGGTGGTACTTCCCATTGAATTTTTTAATTTGGTTTATTAATTCTTTCACTTTGGGCATTTTTTAATCTTTATCTCTTTATTGAAGGGATCTTTCACTTCCTGTATTTTCTTACACCAATCCTTTACCTTGCAGATCAGTTTAACTATGTACACTCTAAATTCCTTCTCTGATATTTCCTCCACCATGGTGTTGATAGATTCTGTTATTGAAGTATCTTGGTTTTGTTTGGGTAATTTGTTCCCTTGCTTTGTCCTGTTCTTTGTGTGTCTACTCATCTAATAGTGTGGATCTGAGGCAGTAGAGTTTCTACTGTGTGGTTTTAAACTGTCCCTGAAGGTTTCTAGTACTTCACCATTTAGGGGGAGACAAATAATAATGCAAGTAATTCATAGCATTAAACCAAATAGTTCCTGCTGTGGCATCTACAATATTAATTGTCACAGTAAACAGAAATGATATGATCAGTTATTGCCTACAGTAAAAACAGTGAGTTTGCAAAAGTGTTGAAAGTTTTGAATGGCGCACAGGGAGAGAACAGAATTGATATAGGATGTGATGATTATGAGGTAGGAGAGAAGATAGAATTAAGTAATTAAAGGAAGAATGAAAAAGAAGATTAGAGATTAGCTGTTATCAGAAGAAAAGAGAGAAAAGAATCAAGGGACAGAGATAAGTAAGATTGAAAAAACATACAAGGTAAAAATTTAATAAAAAATAAAAATAAAAGAATACAAAACAAAACTGAAATATACTAATTAAGCATCCTAGTCCTTAAAATACTAATCCATGAAAAATAACTGGCTTGAAAAATGCTAGAAATGAGAAAAAAAAAACCAAATTTGAATATGTATAAGTATCCATGAACCATTAAGGTTACAATTAAACAGAGAAAAGAAAAAAAGGAGGGGCTGGGATTGTGGCTTAGAGGTAGAGCACTCACTTAGCAGCTTAGCACGTGCCACGTAAAAATAAACACATTGTGTACAACTAAAGCAAACAAATAAATTTAAAGAAAAAAGGAAAATAAAATTTTAAAAAATCTCAATGGAAAAAGAATTGTTTCCATTGGAGTTCCGTAGATTCTCAGCTTCCCTTTTCAGCAATGTTAGGTAGGGTCATCTGGAGTGTGATGCTTGCTCCACCCTCAGGGTGGGGTTTAGAATGAGAGAGAGGTGGTTCCATAGGCTGAACTCCTGGAGGCAGGGGTTAGTAGGCTCCAAACTCTTGGCCGAATGCCAATTGGTCTGGAGATTTTAAATCAGCACACCTCCTGGGCCCAGCAGTTGCCAGTCCTGGAAGACTGCACCCCAGGGATTTCCCCTGGCTTCCACTCATGTAGTGGAGGAGCCAATACATAGTCCAGTATGTCTCCTGTGGACCACACATTTCCTGGACCCAGGTTCAGTCTCCAAACTCAATCTTTCCCACCCCTGCTCTTTCAAATTCCCAGCCAGGTGCTTTTCTCCCTGCTGGCCCTGCAAAGCAGCCGGATAAGAGGGTCATCTGGAGTATGATGCTTGCTCCAGAAGGAGGGCCAGGTGGGTTTCTTACAACCATTGTTGCCTGTGTAAACCTCTCTCCATGTCTGATCTTCTCCTGGTTCTTAAGCCCACTCTATGTCATGCAGTGTGAGTTTGCCTGTTCTGTATTTCGGGCCAAACTTGTGTTTGCTGGGAATCAGCTCTCCCAGCTGCCTGTCCCTGTTGCTGCTCCAAAATGGTTCCTTCCTCTATCCTCTGCATACAGCTGGGAGAGATGTACTTTCTTTCCCATACAAGGATATTGTGCAGCATGCCTTTCAGTTTAGTCGGGCATTATATTTGATCTCTAAACTCTGTACCCAGACACACCTCAGTCCTCCAAAAAATGTGGGTTCTTTTACACAATTCCTTTTGTTTTTATGTGGTGCTGAGTATCGAACCTGGGCAGCACACATGCTAGGCAAGCATTCTACCGCTGAGCCACAACCCCAGCCCGCGGGTTCTTTTAATCCCTCCACTTTGCTTGTGGAGGGACCACACTGGCTAGTACTTTTGGCCCTGATAGTGACTGCGCTGCGGGGGATTTCTTCCTTATTTTATTATATCTATATCTATTGATCTGCTTTGAGTGTCCAATATTACATTCCAGTAAGGTCCCCCTCCCTTTTATTATTTATTCACCCAAATTGCTGAGAAGCTACCTGTCTGCTTTCTTGGTTTCATGCCACAGAGCAGCCAGGAAACTAGCCTTCTCTATTCCGCCATCTTGAATAGGGTCCTCTTTTCTCTATAAATTATCTAGTATCAGATGTTCAGTTAGAACAGCAGAAAACAGACTAAGTTGGCTTTGCAACTACTAGCCTGACTACACACATTCACACAGACTTCCTGGAAAAAGTAACCTTTGAAATTAAAAAAAAAAAATTTACTTTTCAGCTTCCTGGTTTAGCAAACAAACAAACAAACAAAAAAAGCAACTTGATGCCTCTTTTTAAAAATGACATCAGAGCTAGATATCATTTTATTCAAATCCTTCACATTAAAGAAATTGAATTCTAGAGAAAATAAATGACCAACATAAGGCTGACAGCCAGTTAATGATGAGACCAAAACCAGAAACTACACTTCATATAACCTAGATCTTCCCATAACTCCAACCTTCCAGGGACAACTTAAGGAGAAACTCATACTAGCAGCGCATAGGGACAACTCAAGCTCCTTGCCACAGATGTGCTGACAAGAATGATTATAGGGAAAGTCATTCATTCTCTATTCATTGGCAATTTCAGTTTCCATCAGACTGTTTCAGAGAGAGCATGTCAAAAAGAGACTGTTTTCTAACAAACCCAAATAATTTTTCCTCTTGCAAACATTTTAGATGTAATTTGTATATAATAAAAGGGTTGCTCCCTCACATTTAAGCATACTTTGCTCAAATTTTGCAAGTAATAACTAATGGGCCCATTTAACTTATCATATTATAGCAGACATCCACACTATAGCCAAGACTGTAAGATCAGAGTCAGGAAATGGAATAAAAGCTTTCATTAGCTCAAGTCCCAGTGGTAGAGACTAAGTAGCAAAATGCACAGTGGTCTGCAGACTGCTGTACTATAAGAACATTAAGTCCATGATTATGTAAATAGTAGCTAAGCAGGATATAGAAAGTGAAGCTGTGGAGAATTATTAATCCTGAACTAAAAAGGTTCTGTTCCTTCTGAAAAAAAAAAAAAAAAAAAAAAAAGCCAGCATAGAGCAACATAATACCCACATTCATTGTCAAGAAATTTGAGTGGTAACTGGAATATTTAATATTCTATTTTAAGTCCTATAGAGAATGTTGTTCTACAAGGACCCTCAAAAGTACATCAAAAGTAGATGCAACTAGGAAGTGCACAAGTTGAAAACCATTTGAACCTTACTTGTTATAACCTGTTTATTGTCAAAAGGGGTTAAATTGTTTGTTTTCTCACTGAAGTTTCTTTTTTCTTTTTTTCTTTCTTTTTTTTTTGGTACCGGGGATTGAACTCAGGGGCACTCAACCAGTGGGCCACATCCCCAGCCCTTTTTTTTGTATTTTATTACAGGCAGGGTCTCACTGAGTTGCTAAGTGCCTCACCGTTGCTGAGGCTGGCTTTGAACTCGCAATCCTCCTGCCTCAGCCTCCCAAGTGCTAGGATTACAGGCGTGTGCCACCGTGCCTGGCAGCTGACATTCTTTATACTTCAATTTTCAAATTCCATAGAAAAGTTGAAGCTAGAATCCATTTAATAAGTAAGAATTAAAAACCCAAAGTGGTCATCATCACTACAGCTTTCTTCATGTCATATTTCATGTGGAAGCTTTGGAGTTCTCTTTATCAGTTACATTTAAAAATCAGAATGGACAGATAAAAATTAAAACCACTAAAAGATAAAAAGTATAACATGATTTTTGAAATTTATTTGTTCTTTTAAGATATAAATGACAGTGGAGTATATTTTGAAATGTTATATATACATAGACTATAACTTATTAGGATCCCATTTTTTGCAGTTGTACATGATGTGGAATTTCACTTGTCTTGTGTTTATATATGCACATAGGAAAGTTATGTCCTATTCATTCCACTGTCTTTCCTTTTCCCATCCCTTCTCCCTTCCCTTCATTTCACTTTGTCTAATCCAGTGAACTTCTCTTCTTCCCTTCCCTCACCCCTTATTGTGAGTTAGTCTCCACATATCAGAAATAACGTTTGATCTTTGTTTTTTTGGGAGTGGCTTATTTCACTTAGAATGATAGTCTCCAATTCTATCCATTTACCTGCAAACACCATAATTTCATTCTTCTATATGGCTGAGTAATATTCTATTGTGTGTATATACCACATTTTATTTATCCATTCCTCTGTAGAAGGGCACCTTAGGTTGGTCCTGAATTAGGTTGCTATAAACATTGATGTGGCTGTGTCACTAAGTCCTCTGGGCTTATGCCAAGGAGTGGGAAAACTGGGTCAAATGGTTGTTCCATTCCAAGTTTTCCGAGGAATCACAATACTGCTTTCCAGAGTGGTTGCACCAATTTGCAGTGCCACCAACAATGTATGAGTGTGCCTTTCCCCCCACATTCTCACCAACATTTGTTTATTGTTACCTGTATTCTTGATAATTACTATTCTCACTGGAGTGAGATGGAATCTCAGTGTATGTTTTAATTTGCATTTCTCTAATTGCTAGAGATGTTGAACATTTTTTCATATATTTTGTTGATCATTTGTATTTCTTCTGTGAAGTGCCTGGTCAGTTCCTTTGGCCATTTATCAGTTGGGTTATTTGCTTTTTTGAAGTGAAGTTTTTGAGTTCTTTGTATATCCTGGAGATTAATGCTCTATCTGAGGTGCAGGTGGCAAAGATTTTCTCCCATTCTGTAGGTTCTCTCTTCATGTGCATGAGTGTTTCCTTTGAATATAGTTTATACTTGGATTAATAAGCCTTTTCTCATAGAGGAAACAGTACTTACTTGGGAGTTAGTTCCTTCATTTGTAGATAGAGTCCATTATTATTCTTGGGCCATTTAAAAAAATCTCGTTGAGTGAGTCCAGTTATAGATGAAGGAACTGACTACTTTTTCAATATGATATCAAAGCTATTTCTTTGTAGGTAAGTGGTGGTATGAACCACTAAGTCCAGACTCCAAAAGCCATTCTCCAAAGCTTAAAAGTTTTTGAAATATCCTGGAAATAGTTATTGTCTGTCTCTTCTTATGGTACTTATTTATCAGATTTATTTGACTCCTCTGGAGAGTTGCAAGTTCTCCCTTTAGCACTTAATTAGGTTGTTAGAGTACAAGGGATTTTAGAATACCACTGCTATCTACTTTTTTAATGATAAAAAATAATTGTTTATATTGTTTTTCCTGATCTTATGATAAAATAAGAACAATTAATGCCCACAGTGAAAATGGCTTCAAAGGGGCCACTTCTTGGCAACATGGTCTGTAATTTCCCACGTTGGAGAGTGAATAATTTGGTTCATCATTGGTTTAGGCCCATTAAATCAATACTTTCTTTAATAGTGACTTTTACATAATTTTCTACACGTAGTACTGTTTAGTGGGACAAAGTCTGGGATTTGTTAAAATCTGTAGGACCAAGGTTTGAGTTTTGTTGTATAACCTTAAGCCAGTATTCAGATTTTCTGAATTGACTATTCATGTACATAAAATTGGGATACTATCTACATTGTCAGTTTGAGAACAAAATCATATAATGGTGTAATGAACCTGGCACTTAGTAGGTGCTCTAAAAATTGTTAAATTATTATTGTTATTGTCAAGATTAATGGTTATCATTCATTTCTTAAAGTTTGAATGATTTCCCTGTTACTAATTGATTAAATATTCTGAAAAGTACTTTCCTGTGAGGAGTAGGAGAGGAAGGAAAGATATTTTAACAGAAGAGAGGGTAAAAAATAGGAGTGAACATTCCTGATTTGTTGTTGTTGTTTTGGGGAACTTCTTGTTCACTGATGTGCATTGGAGTTTAATAGATGGGAGAAACAGGTTAACAACTGATCTAGAAGGTACTTTCTTTGCTTCACATAAATTGAAGAACATTGTCAATCCCTCACATCCTTTATATTCTTATTGAATGCAATCAAATTATACTTATTTTACTTCCTATAAGACAATATCATTATTTAGTGTAGTTGTTATTTATTTGTATTTACCCACACAGTTACTTTCCCATTAATCTTAATTTCTTCAACTCTTGGAATCATCTGGTGCCATTTTCTTTCTTCCTTTTTTTTTTTTTTTTTTTTTTTTTTGTGGTACCGGGAATTGAACTCAGGGGCACTCGACCACTGGGTCACATCCCCAGCCCTTTTTTGTATTTTATTTAGAGACAGGGTCTCACTGAGTTGCTAAGTGCCTTGCCATTGCTGAGGCTGGCTTTGAACTCGCGATCCTCCTGCCTCAGCCTCCCAAAGTGCTGGGATTACAGGCGTGCGCCACCGCGCCCGGCTTCTTTCTTCCTTTAGAACCTCTTTTAGACTTTCTTTTAATATAGGTACATTGGCTATAAATTTTCTTAGATTTTGTTTTATCTAGAAATGACTTTAGTTCATCTTTAGTTTTTGAAGGATATTTTTGCTAGTTATAGAACGCTACATTGGCAGTTATTTTTAGAATTTCCACTTTATTTAAAAAATGGATTCTGGCTCCCTAATGAAATTCTCCATTCTTTTTTTTTTTTATAATTTTTAATATGTACAACTCATAGTGCATATATTTAGTATCTTTTACATACAACTGTTTGTATACAAAGTATATTCGTACAATTTAGGTCTTCAATCATGCATTAAGGAAAATGATATCCGTCTCATTCAACCACCTTTTTTTCCCCCCCTCCCTCCCCTCTTGCTCCCTCCCTTACCCTCCCTTCCCTTGACCATTCTAGTGTTCCTCTAATCCTCCTATGTACCCCATCCAACAATACTTTGAAATAGCCTCCTTATATAAGAGAGAACATTTGGTACTTGGATTTTTGAGACTGACTAACTTCACTTAGCATTATGTCTTCCAACTTCATCCATTTACCTGCAAATGCCATTAATTTATTTTCTTTTATTGCTGAGTAAAATTCCATTGTGCGTATATACCACATTTTCTTAATCCACACATTTACTGAGGGACATCTAGGTTGATTCCACAACCTAGCTATTGTGAGAAATTCTCCATTCTTAAATGTGTTTTCTACACCTATCATTGTATTCTAAAGCCTTTGTTGGATAAATATAGGTATTCACAGGCCTCTTTCTATTGCCTTTTTTTTTTTCTCTCTCTTTTCCCTTGTCGTCTTATTTGGGAATGTATTTGGGCACTGAAGGCTGGACTTTAGATATGAAAGGTTGAGAAGTTTTTGGAGACACAGGGGTATGAGATGGGGAAATAGCACCTCAGCGTGGTCAGGGGCTAAGCATTCAGTGAACACAATTTTTTTTTTTTCAGACTTTGTAAGGGTTAGTTTACCTCTAGTTTACCCATGCTCCTGAGGTGTGAGGTTCCTGGAGCCACAACAGACTGTTAGAGTGTTTACCAGGGGTCTCCTATTCGGTTAGTTTAAACTCTTTATTTTTCTTTCCTCATTGCTGTGAGATTACGAAAAGCTCTGCTGGCTTGAGTTCACTATTCTATGCTCCCCTTCTCTCCAGAGTCTTTGTCCTTAAATCTTGGCTGCTTTGAAAGGCCCACATGTGGGTTTAGTGTCCTTATCCCTGTTGAATTGCTAGATGTTCTGCCAGCTTCTCTACCTCCTGGCAGGTGCCCTCTGCCAGCTTCTTAGGGTCCTCAGGGTTAAAGCAACACAAAGAACGTTGGGCTCCCTGAAGTGAGCTTCCTGCCTTTCTGGATCTTGGTGCCTCCTACCTTGGCTGCCTCAGAAGCTCTCCAGCATCTCCAGTACCCAGTTTTCTAGTTGTTCTCAGAAAATAGCATTGGTTTGCTATAAAGCAGCTTTGTAGCAAAGTTAGTTTGTTAGTTTGTTAGTCCTTAGTTTGTTTCCTTTATATTAAAACCTTTTCTAGGTAGTGTGTTGTGCAAAATTCTGCCACTTAACTCAGAATTCAACAGTGTGATTAACAAGTTTGGTGGCAAGGCTACTTGGGGAAATGGAATTACCAAGTTTTCATTTGCTTTATTGATTTTCAAATGCATCATCATTTTTTCCATTTCATAATTTTATTTATTTTAGAGAAATATTTAAATTGTGTTTGAGTGAATATTTTATCATGGATCTTAAAAAATAAGCAACAAATATTTAAAGTTTTAATTAAAAGGAAAGCACAATGATGCGATATACAGTGAAACCTAAACTCAAAAACCCCACATTATTAGAATAAATATGAAAAAAAATCCGTGAAGAAAAACTTTTGCAAATGTGATAATGTGTCTTGAGCTGGGGTTGTGGCTCAGTGGTAGCACTTGCCTAACATGTGTGAGGCAGTGGGTTCGATTCCCAGCACCACATAAAAATAAACAAATAAAAGTATTGTGTCCATCTACAACTAAAGTGTATGTATGTATATATACATACACATACACATATATATTGAAAAATTGAGAATGTGTCTTATTTTACATTTATTTTCTCTTGACTAATTAGTATTGGTTAAATGTATCTTTTTGGATGATTGTGGGAAAAATAAAAGTGTCTTAAAAATTGCTCATTTACATATTGTTTATGAATCTAATAGAAAAAATAAATAGATGTACAACTTCTACCATTATAATTCACAAGTCAGTTATTAACATAAAAAAAGACCCCAGCTAAATCATCAAATGGCAAATCCAAAATTTGCAACAAAACTCTTCAATTCCCATCTTTCTTATGCAGTTACTTGCTTATTATAACGAAAGACCTTTGGATCTGGAATATTTTTACTTACATATATAGTGGGAAATCGTGCATAGTAGTCAAGGGAAAAGGGTGAATCTCTGACTTGCTTTAAAATTTTATTCTCTGTATTAACCCTAAGAATGCACCCTTTAGACCTCCAACCATAGGAAGCTTAAGTGACCAAAGGTACCAGTGGTTATGCTCTGAAAGTGCACTGATGTTTCTGAGCTTTGGACCTGTCCCTAGGGCTGCTCCCAGCCAGTGACACAGAGGAGCAAGGATACTAGAACTGCCCCCTCCCTGGGACTTGGGGCACTCCTCTGACAGATAGCTGACTGGAGCACTCCCTGGTGGACTTAATGAACCCTCTGGTAGACTGCCCGGCAGGGAGTTCCTTGTGACTTCCTTGCTGTTCTCTAGTCAGATTTGTGTTGTGATCTGTCAGCTCCACCAGGCTTCCCTGTCCCTCTCACGGGAATTCCCCTTAATGAACTGCATCTTCAGCCTGTCTTGGCTTCTGTTTCTCAGAGGTTCTAGACTAACACATTCTCTTACTATTTCTATAAAAAGATACTGTTGTAAAATTACCAAGGAGAGAAACAAAGTTTACTATAATTTTAATTACAACAGTATTCTAGTGTTGCTAAATTCTTTTCTTTTTTAAATATTTATTTTTTAGTTGTAGTTGGACACAACTAAACTAAATATTTATTTTATTTATTTTTATGTGGTGCTGAGGATCGAACCCAAGGCCACCCATGTGCTAGGCGAGCGCTCAACTCAACCACTGAGCCACAACCCCAGCCCCTAAATTCTTAAGTTCAGGAAAGTTAAAATATCCTGTAATCGAATCTCTCAATTTTTTCTCATATTAGTTTACTGATAGTTTGTATAAGCTTGCTTTCAGAAGGACTTGAATTGTTACAGTAGTTGGATTAGGAACTCATGTTCTAAAAAATGTTAATTTACTTAGGGTGATTGGATAGTTGGTCATGAAGCCTATTGAAAGTTCATAACTCATCTTTAAAATATCTCAGGTATCCAATGATAAATTAGCAGGAAATATTTCTGAAGGGGTGATATTTTGTTAGGAAGAATAGTTCAGTATGATAGTAGCAGATTAGTTTGTTGCAAATATTTGGAAATTCTCTCTTTCATTTTATGACAAGTGCTTATGTTTTATATGTTACAGTGCTAAAATTCTTTTTGTTTTTCTTTGCAGAATCATAGTGAGAGATACGTTTTCATTGCAGAGTGGTATGATCCAAATGCTTCACTTCTTCGTCGATATGAGCTTTTGTTTTACCCAGGGGATGGATCTGTTGAAATGGTAAATGAACCTTTCTTTACTTGGAAGTTGGCAAAGCAGGTGAAGGTGGGACAGGAAGAGGAATAGGATTACCTTTTAAATAGTTGTTTTAAAAAATATATTTCTGTGTGTATAAATTCTTTTTTTATTCATTATAATACTGATAAAAGAAGATAACTTTGTGCCTATATATATTGTGTGTGTGTGTGGTGTTGGGAATCAACCTCAGGGCCTCATGCATGCAAGGCAACACTCCCCCATTCCATACCTTTATATATATTTTTTTCTTTTTAAAAAATTTATTTAGATGGAAAGTTTGGGTCGCACCCAAGTGCAGGGAGAGAACATGAGGATTTCTGAGTTGATTTTTCTTTTCTTTTGATCTGTCACATTTACCAAGGCATCCAAATCAGAAAAGCCAGTAGGCAGTAGTAAATATGATTCTGGATGGAGGAAAAATCTGAGATAGATCTGATTGTTAAGAATTAATGCTTCACAAGTGGATCAGATCACCCAGAGGTGAAAGGAGAGGAAGAGGGGTGGGATAGACATGGGGCAGATACTGATCCAGGTAAGTTACTCACACACAGGAGCTCATCACCATGAATCCCATTCTTTTGTACAATTGACATGCAGAGATGGTATGGCCTGTAATCCCAGCAACTCTGGAGTCTGTGGCAGGAGAATCTCAGATTCGAAGCAACTTAGTGAAATCCTGTCTCAAAATAAATGGAAAACAACAAGTAGCTCTGTGGGAGAGCCAGTGTGTTTCATGCCTATATTTTTAATGTAAAAAATTGGAATATTTTTTATTAGAAAACTGGAGTAGGATTATTCATATTTTAGATTAAGCAGTAACTGATAAGTTATTGATGTAGATAAAGGTATCATGGTCACAAATATCATTACCAAAAGTTTTGTAATCTCTGCAAAAAGTCAAATTGAAGAGGATCCAGGGTCCCTTTTTTACCACATCATTGTCAATACCTTTAAGAGGTAGGTCTATTTGGTATAAGAATGTATATGCAAGAAAATAGAAATTTGGGCATATGTTGGTCTTTCCCTGGGGTTTTATAGGACTAATTTGCTGAAATAATTTGGCCATAAACAAATCTTTGTTTAAAAGTGCTAGATGTGTAATAAGATACTTTTATGTTATTACTGTGTTGGATTAGGAAGTACAGAATTTATAATATAAAAAATTGTGATTTGGGCCCAGCATGGTGGCACATGCCTGTAATCCCAGTGGTTTGTGAGGCTGAGGCAGGAGGATCGCAAGTTCAAAGTTAGCCTTACCAAAAGTGAGGTGCTAAGCAACTCAGTGAGACCCTGTCTCTAAGTAAAATACAAAATATAGCTGGGGATGTGGCTCAGTGGTCGAGTGCACCTGAGTTCAATCCCCAGAAACCTACCCCCCAAAAAAAATTGTGGTTTGTATTTGCATCAAAAAAGACCTATCGTTTAATATGCTAGAAGAACTATTTCTACCTCATGATAAAGTTAACATTCTTTATTGATAATTATATTTTTATTGTATTATTGTTTTTGCTTCTAGCATGACGTAAAGAATCATCGTACATTTTTAAAGCGGACCAAATATGATGACCTGCGCTTGGAAGATTTATTTATAGGCAACAAAGTGAATGTCTTTTCTCGACAACTAGTATTAATTGACTATGGTGATCAATATACAGCTCGTCAACTGGGCAGTAGGAAAGAAAAGTAAGAAAATAATTATATAACCTTCTTTTTCATTCAAAACAGTAGGCATGAGGATTCAAAACAGTAGGCATGAGGCTTGGTACCGTATTTCCTGTTCCTGTTGTGTTTTCACAATGTGGAGATTTTTCAGTGAGCCAGTTCAAAGTTATGACATTTTTAAAATATTTTGGAGTAGATTCTGTGATTTAATGTTCAATCAGAATAACGGAGTGATATCCCTAGTCTTAGGCAGTGATTATTTTCTGGGGAAAAAAGACAAAGCTTTAATATGCCCATCATTTTTCATAACATGCATCTCACTGGGAACTAAGAATATTTACAAAATCTTGTTTTAGGAAAAACATGACTTATGGGAGGAAAGAGAAGCATTCAGTGTTAAAAGCTCAATGGGAACTCCAAAGCAAAGTTGTAGAATTGCAAGGAAGGCTTTGTGGAGGTGTTTGGGCTAGATGATGAAAGTTCAAAGTCAGCCTCAGCAATTTACCAAGGCCCTAAGAAGCTTGGTGAGACCCTGTCTCAAAATGAAAAATAAAAAGGACATGGATGTGGCTCAATGGTTAAGCACCCCTAGGTTCAATCCCTGTTAACAAAAGCAGCCACTGCATGCTTCCCATCACTGTCACTCCACTTTTTTGACCATGCACATTCCTTCTTTTCTTGGGGATGAGGGGGAGGTACTAGGGATTGAATTCAGGGCCACTTGACCACTGAGCCACATCCCCAGTCCTATTTTGTATTTTTTTAATGTAAAGACAGGGTCTCACTGAGTTGCTCAGAGTCTCACTTTTGCTGAGGCTGGCTTTGAACTCTTGATCCTCCTGCCTCAGCCTCCTGAGCCGCTGGGATTACAGGCATGCACCACTGTGCCCGGCGTGCACATTCCTTCTTTCCTCTTCACACCCACCATCCTAACTTAGATTTGCTATCTCACAAAATAAACATTCATAAAAATTGAACCACCATGTTATCCGGGCAGAACAACAGGCTTCTCCCAGTATAAGGTGTACAATTTCTTGCCTTCTACCCTTGCTTATGCTCATTCATTTAACCAGGACTTCACTCCACTTCATCTGCCTGGTAAAAATTCAATCCATCTTTCATGCATTCTGCTATCATATATACCTAAGTAAAATAAATGAAGTAATTAATTTTTTTAAAAAATGAAAAAAAAGGAAATTGATGACTTACTATCTTACATTTTAACAGTAAGGGTTTGTGAAATATTCTTCTAGAGTTTAACATAATTTATAGATTCGGTTGGCTTATAACAGTTAAATAATGTGAAATAAATAAAGCAAAGACTTTCTTTTTTGGTACCAGAGATTGAACCCAGAGGTGCTTTACCACTGAGCCATATCTCCACCCAGCATATATGTTATGTTCTTCTCATTGATAAAAATAGCTTACTATGAAAACTGTTCTCCTGTTATGGATTCCTTGAATTTAATGCCAGTATTGTCAGAACAATTAAAAATATAGAAGTGGAAGTAGCAGCAATTCTTTATCATGTATATTGAATTATTGCGACTGATCAGGTTTTTATCTTATACTTGCATATATTATTCTTGCAGATTTGGTGATAATGCCTCTATATAATAATATTTTTTTAAAAAAATATTTTATAGCTGTTGATGGATCTTTATTTTATTTGATTATTTATATTTGGTGCTAGGAATCAAACCCAGTGCCTCACACATATGAGGCAAGTGCTCTGCCACTGAGCTACAACTCCAGCCCCAATATTTAATAATTATAATAGTAACACTATTTATGGTGTGGAGGGAGTACAGACCTAGAATTCTTCTGAGCTGTGTGTTTTGTCCTGAAGATGAAGCTAATCATTTGTGTGACTTTTCCATATTACCTCTTTAGACCTAGTTTCCTCATCAGTAAAGTGACACTGCGGTTATGTCCATCTCCAAAATTCTATTAATTCATAGAATTCAGAGGGGGGAGTGCATTGCTCTGATGTATCCTCTTGGAAGGAAGCGTGATTTTAAAAGTTGGCATGGTGCTTGCTATTCATATACATTGCTGGGTGAGAGGACATTGGGTTCCTTGTGCATCACCCATGCTATGAATAAAGAGTCAGTAGAAGAATTTATAATTATTTCCAAGTCAGTTCTGAACCTATCACATAGCATACATGTTTAAGCCTAGAAGACCAAAACTAAGCTTCTAATATACTAGTACAACTCTTTAAGACTAGTCCTTTGTAGAAAATCTCTTATCAGAAATAGAAATTTTAAATACCTGTTTTCTAATTGGGGTATATTGAAAATAGCCAGCTATTTTAGTGTTTTTCTCCCCTCTCACCATTCTCCTTCTTCTTCTTCTCCCTCCTCCTCCTCCTCCTCCTCCTCCTCCTCCTCCTCTTCTTCTTCTTCCCTTTCCCTTCCCCTTCCCCTTCCCCTTCCCCTTCCCCTTCCCCTTCCCCTTCTCCATCTCCTTCTCCTTCTTCTTCTTCTCCATATTGGATACCTAATTTTGATTTCCTTGGGAAAAATACTAATCTTGCTTTGTATAAGTTTTCAAGAGAAGTCTTTAGCCGGGCGCGGTGGTACACGACTGTAATCCCAGCACTTGAGAGGCTGAGGCAGGAGGATCACGAGTTCAAAGCCAGCCTCAGCAATGGCGAGGCATTTAGCAACTCAGTGAGACCCTGTCTCTAAATAAAATACAAAATAGGGCTAGGGATGTGGCCCAGTGGTCGAGTGCCCCTGAGTTCAATCCCCAGTACAAAAAAAAAAAAAAAAAGAAGAAGTCTTTAATACACATTTCTATATACTTAATTTTGATGTTGATTATCTGGAATGATTGTTAAGGAAACTACCAATCCTTGGGTATTTTAAATAAAAACTGAAGAACTCTGTTTATTTTCAAATATATTATTTATTTATTTATTCATTTACAGAACCTTAGCCCTGATTAAACCAGACGCAGTAACAAAGGCTGGAGAAATAATTGAAATAATAAACAAAGCTGGATTTACTATAACCAAACTCAAAATGATGATGCTTTCCAGGTAATTTAAAAAATCATTTTTAGTTATATAATATCTGATTTTGTTTGTTAAAAAACTTACCTATCTTTCCTGCCATTGTTTCAAATTTAAAGAAAACTTCACTGAATGACAGAGTAGAATAGTAATTTTATCAGAATGAGAAAAATAAAATAACAGGTTATTAGATGCATAAATAATTACTGAACTCTAAACAATTGGGAGTTTTCAGATAGTCCTTGTTTAACTTTTGTTGTCTTCATAGCCCTATCTGCTTCTATGACATTAATGGTTGATAGTTATAATGTTATTAATACATAAGAATGACATACTGTATGTGAGTGATAGAAGAGGAAATGAATGTGATTATTATAGATTTTCAACAGTGATGCATTTGGAAGTGTTTGCATTTATCTCTTCTAAGTATATATAATGGATAAATATATCTGCTCACTACTATGGAAAGCAATCCAATGTATCTAACCAGACATTTTTTAAGTTATTTAATGAAAATAAGACTTATTCTACTTAGCTATATCAAGAAATAAAGTAACTCCAATCCCATGATAAAATGGTGTTTCTCCCTTGAGAATGGCAAGAAAAATATTCACAATGTCCAAATAAAGAACAGAGAAATGGGACAACTTCTCTGAAGAAACTGAAAACTGCTGGGAAAAAGCACAGTATCTTTCCATGACATTGGATACTTGTTTTCCAAAAAATTTCATATCTAGAAAGCAAAACAAAGACAGAAATATTCCAAAAGATGCAGAAGGGAGTGGGGCATCTTCGGGGCAGAGCCCCTTTTCCGTGGGGTCACGTTCTTGTTGGCTGAGTGTGACATAGTAGCACAGTCTCTGAAGGGGCCTGTGAGTGGCAGTTAGGCAGAGCTGGCTCCAGTCTTTTTCTATTATTCCATCAGTTTGAACTCAGGGGCACTCGACCACTGGGCCACATCCCCAGCCCTTTTTTGTATTTTATTAGAGACAGGGTCTCACTGAGTTGCTAAGTGCCTCGCCATTGGTGAGGCTGGCTTTGAACTCGCCATCCTCCTGCCTCAGCCTCCCAAAGTGCTGGGATTACAGGTGTGCACCACCACGCCCGGCTTTTTCTTTGGTTTTGATCAGGTGCCTCTTTCTCCTTCAAGAAATCATTGGTTCCTGGGTTTCTCTTCCGTGGGTCACTTGCATTTTCGTCTCTGAAAACAGGGACAACAGGAACCAGTAAACATTCAATCCAGGTTCAATAGGTGTGATCCTGGAAACACTGACAAAAAACCCTTAGTTTTATCTTAACAGTAACATGTTTAAATTTGAAAGTTTTCTCCTATGTAAGATCTCCCTGTTTCCATGTTATGTAGAGGCAGAGGCTTACATTTTAGAGCAGAGTCTACGGCCAGATTGCTTGCAGCTATGCCACTTTCTAGGTGTGTGACTCTGAATTTTTTGCCTCTATACTTGTTTCTTCATCTGGAAAATGGGGTCATGATAGTATGTATAGCTTAACATGGTAAAAGGATACATGCATTTAATGTCTCTACCTCCCCCATGTTTTGATAGTGTGGTGTCAAATGTCCCATGATAGGGATGCTGCTTGTTTATCACAAAGGCCCTTTAGCCCATTAAAACAAACAAACAAACAAAAAACCAATAATCAACACTTTAGGAACACCACATAGTATAAATTTGCAGCTTAGTATAGGATCCTGTTCAACTTATGAAAGTTTTTTTCTAAAACTGGAAATTTATTAATTCCATCTATGCATTATAAAACTCTTCAGCCTTTGGAGTGCCACAAATGTGAGCTCTTCTAATTATTGTCTACACAAATATTCGTTCCTTTGTTTCTGTGTACTGCCTTTCCCTTTAGTCCCGTGATCATTAATCTGTTATCTGGCCCTTCTGGAAGCCAAGTTTCATTGTAAACAACCATTCTTGTGTCCACAGCGTCATAATAGACAGCTCCCAAGTCGCCCCTTCACCTCCCTTTAGTTGGGATCTGACTCTTCCATGGGCTTCCTTTCCTTTCAGCCCTTTGGTGTAGGCTGTTCACTCTTGAATATTTCTGTGTCACAGGGTCATAATATGGCATCAGTATTTTATCTCCCTCTGAAAATCTCCACACTTTCACAAAAAAACTTGCTCTTGGAAGGTCATGCCATACATCGAACCTCATTTCCATTCTTCAGGACACAAACTCCACATTCATTAAGTATTTGGACATTTGGCTTAGTCTTTGTCTCTACTTGAACTTCTGTTGGTAGGGATGACTTCAACATCTCTGTGAGTGATCATCCAGGATTGTTGGATTTATAGTAATTTGCTTCCCCATCTCAATGACTGCTACCATCTTTTCAGTGACCTACTTCTTTTTCTTAAATCATGTTCTATACATATTCTTTTCTTTACACTTTCCGTGGGTAGTCCCATCCATGTCCATGTCATCACCTATTATTTATTTATAGATGAAATTCAACTACATCTCTAGCTCTGACTTCTCTCTATAACTGTCAATCTGGAAGTGATCCTGGATTCATCCTGATTATCCCCCACTTCTCACACTTACCTGATATTTAAGTCTTTTTACTTCTGATTTCTATACATCTTTGAGAGCCTTTCCCTCCTTACAATTCCCATTGCAGCTTAGCATAGGATCCTGTTCAACTTGTGAAAGCATTTAAATGTGCTACTGGCCAATTTACCTACTTCTAAAGTGAATGTTCTTTAATGACTCTTGATAGGTTATTCCTTACCCAAGACTGCTCATTCTATTCTCTATATTGCCGATAGAGTGAGGCTTATAAATAGATTGGAAATCTGAGCACATCACCATCCTCTTAAACTTACAGTGTTTTCCCATTGTCTGCTGGAAAAAACAGACTTAGCTCTTTCGGGGAGTACATAAGACCCTTAGTCATCTGACTTCACCTACCTTAATAGGCTCACCTCTTGCCACTCCTTAGGTTTTAATTACTTGAATATGCTTTGGCTCTCACCTCAATGCCATGGAATCACTTAGCAGTGCATTTATCAGAATAGATAATATGGTTAAGTGACACATGACAGTTTTTGTTTGTCTTTTTTTTTTATGACAAGGGTGTCAAGGATAGGAGGGGAATTATAAAGTTGCAATGCTGTTTCTTTTTTAAAATTTTTTTATTTGTTCTTATTAGATATATATGACAGTAGAGTATATTTGACATATTATACATACATGGAGTATAACTTCCCATTCTTGTAGTTGTACATGATGTGGAGTTTCACCAGTCATGTATTCATATATGAAGATAGGAAAGTTCTGTCTGATTCATTCAATTATCTTTCCTTTTCCCGTCCCTTTCCCTTTCCTTCATTCCCCTTTGTCTAATCCAATGGACTTCTATTCTTACCAACTCCGCTGCCACCTACTTATTGTGTGTTAGTATCCACATATCAGAGAGAACATTGGACCTTTAATTTTTTGGAATTGGCTTATTTCACTTAGCATGATAGTCTCCAGTTCTATCCGTTTACTTGCAAATGGCATAATCTTATTTTTCTTTGTGGCTGAGTAGTTCCATTGTGTATATATACCATATTTTCTTTATCCATTTCTGTGTTGAAGGGCACCTAGTTTGGTTCCATAGCTTAGCTATAGTGGATTGAGCTGCTGTAAACATTGATGTGGGTGCATCACTGTAGTATGCTGATTTTAAGTCCTTTGAGTATATACCAAGGAGTGAGAAAACTGGGTCAAATGGTTGTTCTATTACAAGTTTTCTGAGGAATCACAATACTGCTTTCCAGAGTGGCTGCACCAGTTTGCAGTCCCACCAACAATGTATGAGTGTGCCTTTCCCCCACATCCTCACCAACATTTACTGTTACTTGCATTCTTGATAATCGCCATGGAATCTCAGTGTAGTTTTAATTTGCATTTCTCTAATTGCTAGAGATGTTAAACAATTTTTCATATATTTCTTGACCATTCATATTTCTTCTTCTGTGAAGTGCCTGATCAGTTCCTTTGCCTATTTATCAATAGGGTTATTTGCTTTTTTGTTGTGAAGTTTTTGAGTTATTTGTGTATCCTAGAGATTAATGTTCTATCTGAGGTATAGGTGGCAAAGATTTTCTCCCGTTCCATAGGCTTTCTCTTCACATTTTTGATTGCTTCTTTTGCTTTGATGAAGCTTTTTAGTTTGATATCATCCCATTTATTGATTCTTGACTTTACTTTTTGTGCTTTAGGAGTCTTGTTGTGGAAGTCGGTTTCTCAGCTGACATGATGGAAGAGTTGGGCCCACTTTTTCTTCTAGTAAGCGCAGGGTCTCTGGCCTGATGCCTAGGTCCTTGATCCATTTTGAGTTGAGTTTTGGGCAGGGTGGGAGAGAGGGGTTAAATTTCATTCTGCTCCATATGGATTTGTAGTTTTCACAGCACCATTTGTTGAAGAAGCTATCTTTTCTCCAGTATAAGTTTATGGGTGCCTTTGATGTGACAGGATTTTTAAAGAAAATTAAATATAACTAAAAAGAACCAATAAAAATTAATTTATAAATCCTTGTGAAATAATGGTGAGTTTTTTCATAAAATCAGTGTAAAACTCTTATAGATAGTGACGCAGTTTAATGTCTTCTCCTTCTAAGCCTTGTAAGGGAGAAATTAGATAAGAATAAGGAGGAAAAATTCATGCACTCTCATTCTGGCTTCAATTTTAGATTTCGAATCTCCATGACTATGGAATCAGTGACATGTTGGAAGAGAAAAATACTTGAGGGAGTCCTTTTCACTGATATTAAAGATTGTAGTTGAATGGTTTAGAATTCATTTTAGTACTCTTCTACTGCTTCTTCTGATTTACTTCTTGTGTGAGTTTTTCAGATATTCAGTTTAACCCCATTTTAAGTTGCTGTGTAATATATGCATGTCACATTTTTATGAACTCTTTACTGTCTAGGGTTTTTTTTTTTTTTTTTGCTGTTCAGTTAGTGGTAGAAAGGACATAAGCAATCAGAGACTTGGGTTCAGATCTTCCTATCTTTCCCTATTAGTTCTTTGACCTGAACAAGTTATATCACCATGCTAAACTTGTTCTTCTCATATGTAAATGAAGGTGATCGTACTACTGCAATATATTGTTGTGGAATAAAGTAATTTAATCATGGCATGTCGTGGGCTCTAGAAATATGTGAGTTTTTCCCCTTCCTCATGTCTTGTTATGAATTTTATTCTCTGTACTTGTGTAGTATATTTTTATAATGTCTCCAGAGCCAGAGGGAATATTTGAGTATTTGTGCATAGAGCTGACATAACATGTATGTGTGAATTCACTTTGTAATAGGCCAATGAGGTATTTTTTGGTGTGTTTACTTTTCACTAGAGACCACATTACTTCATCTGTTTTAGCAAATAACAGATGAGAGGCAATGATTCAAGAGAGCACCAGAAAGGGCATCATAAAATGACAGAAAGGGTAAGCATCTTCACCACCTAACCCTTTGTTAATTTTTTCTTCTGATCTGCCTGCTGCTTCCAGAATGGGCTCCACCTTCAGATTTTATGCTGGTTAGCATGCAATCTATCAGCTTGCCTTAAGAGTGTAATGGGGGTCCCTAACTTAGCTGAGGAACCTGGACATGTTGTCTTTGATTTCAGCTTCATCCCAACATGAGTGGAAAAGTAAATGCTATCTTTTCTATTTATTTTAATTTTACATTTTAACATAGAAATGATTCATGCTTGCAAAATATTTAAAAGGAGGGGAATTTAACAGACTATTTGGTGAAACATCATTAATTAATTCACACACTGATATATACATATATACACGCACACACACACATTTAGAGGTTTTCATTTTTTTTAAGATAAGCTAAAATAATAATTTTCTTACATAATTCTTAACTGCTGTCATTTTGATTATTTTATAGGAAAGAAGCAGCTGATTTTCATGTAGACCACCAATCAAGGCCATTTTATAAGTAGGTATTTAGTTTGGGGTAGTGGTACATAATGGAGGATATCCTAGAAAAAGTTATACATATATGTGCATGGGGGGGGGGGTTCTACTAGGGATTGAACCCAGGGGTGCTCTGCCACTTGAGCTACATTCCCCAACACTTTTTATTTATATTTATTTGTTTATTTTTAGTTGTAGAAGGACATAATACCTGCATTTTATTTATTTATTTATTTATTTTTATGTGATGCTGAGAATCAAACCCAGTGCCTCACAAGTGCTAGGCAAGTACTTTACCACTAAGCTATACCCCTAGCACTTATTTTGAGACAGGATCTCATTTAGTTGCTCAACCTGGCCTTGAACTTGTGATCCTCCTGCCTCACTTAGCCTCCCTAGTTGCTGGAATTACAGGCATGTGCCTCTGTACCTAACAAGAATCATATTTTATAATTCAAAATTTTTTTTCATGATAACAATCTGTCAAAAGGATCAAAATAATATCTTGCAACTGCACAGAGTTCTTTTCTAATAATTATTTTCTGTGTCTTTTTATTGGATAAGAATTTTATGTCTCAGGCCAGGCATGGTAGTGCATACCTATAATCTCAGCTACTTGGGAGGTTGAGGCCGGAGGATAGCAAGTTCAAGACCAGCCTGGACATGTTAAAGAGACCTTGTCTTAAAATAACATTAAAAAGGACTGGGATACAGCTTGGTGATACAGTGCTTGCCTAGCATGTGGTAGGCCCTGGGTTTAATCCCCAGTACCATTAAAAAATGAATTTTATATGTTTATCATTAAATAGCTGAAACTTAATCAGAAGGAGATGGATGATTTAAGTTACAAGAAGTATAGCTTTCTTGAGTGAGTTAAAAATGTAGTAACGAAGCCGGGCGCGGTGGTGCACGCCTGTAATCCCAGCACTTTGGGAGGCTGAGACAGGAGGATCGCGAGTTCAAAGCCAGCCTCAGCAATGGCGAGGCACTTAGCAACTCAGTGAGACCCTGTCTCTAAATAAAATACAAAAAAGGGCTGGGGATGTGGCCCAGTGGTCAAGTGCCCCTGAGTTCAATCCCCAGTACCAAAAAAAAAAAAAAAAAAAAAAAAAAAATGTAGTAACGATTATATTGATGAATATTTTTGTTGTGCTTTTAAAGTTTTTTACTTTGGTAGTCTTGTATGTTTAAAATATCCATAGAACCCTTATATTTGAACTTAAATAGTTCAATATATATTTTTTGTTTCTTGAGAAATGGCAACTAATATATATTAGAAACAATCTGTATTCTGAATATTGGGTATGTAATTAAGTTTAAGTGAAAATGGTGCATACTTAATTATTGACATACAAAGGAATGCTTACATTTCTAATAAGGATAAATGCTATTTTACTCAAACTGCTACAACAGACATGCCATTTGGTATCCTACACAAAGTAGTGTTTTTAAAGCTTTTACAAGAAAATTACTATTACAGATTTTTTAAATGTTTTTATTAGTGCATATTAATTATACCAAAGAGTGGATTTCTTTGTGGTATATTTGTACATGTATTTAACATAATTTGATCAATTTCACTCCCTAATACCACCCTTCGCCCTCTCCTGCTCTCTCCTCCTGACCCTCTTGCTATACCCTAATAGTCTCCCTTCTATCTTCATGAGACCCTTTTTTCTCTAAATTCCACATATGAGAGAAAAAGATGAGATGCTTGACTCTCTGATTCTAGCTTATTTCACTTAACATAATGCTCTCTGGCTCTGTCCATTTTCCTTCAAATGTCATAATTTCGTTCTTTGTGGCTGATAAATACTCCATTGTGTGTGTGTGTGTGTGTGTGTGTGTGTGTGTGTGTGTGTATATACATACCACATTTTATTTATCCGTTAATCTGTTGATGAACACCTAAGATGTTTCCATAATTTTGCAACTGTGCTTGCTATAAACATGGCAGTGCATGTATCTCTAAAGCATGCTATTTTTTAACTCTTTTGTTATAGATTATTTTAAATCAAGCATTATAAAAATATTCCCAAGTTTTGTTAGAATGGGCATATGCAATTTTCTAACAGATTTGTAGAAATTATTATTAGAGGTTCTTTTATGTGTTTATATCACTAAATTATAAATCCTAGTTTAATGTCTTATATGTAATTAATATGCAGTAAATTTTAGTGAATGAATGAACTAGTTTTCTGGTATTGGGAAAGATGTATTGAAGGAATAGCAGCAGTAACTGGATATCGCTTCATGAAGCAATATCTTATTATATACTCGTCTCTATATTATGACATAATAAACTCATGTTCATAGAATCCTTCATTAACAGGACTTTAGATCATCAGTTCCTTGGAGGAGGAATCTTATTTTATAGTATAGATTCTGATATGTAGTAGGGTATCATCAAATGCTTATTGAATGGATAAACATGGGTTTGCTACCTTTATTTGGGCTCCTTAGATCTAATGGTTGGTTTGCAGGGGTTTTAGGGTAGGTAAGGGCTGGCAAAATATATGCTAGGGGGTCCCATGGTCCTCTTAGAGTCGAGGGTGAATACCACTTCATATATGCTATTTCTTAGGAACAGTCTTCAAAATGAATTGGAGTGGTGAAGTACTGAGGGAGTTAGGTGACATGGGAGTGTATGTATCTCTAAATTAGACAGGTCATGTGGTAGGTGAAGGAAGGAATTGTGTAAAACAGTCCTAAGTTAATAGGCACAAAGGCTGTTACTCCCTTCTCCTTCCTCCACAATTCTGTTCTCTCTCTGATTTGGATGAGAAAGAAACATGGGCTTGCTCTGAAGCATGCTTGTATCGCAGTAGTGAGGATCTCACTCCCTTCACAGTTAACCTTGTCATTGCTGTGTTGTGTACACGTGGAAGTGGAAAAATAAAATGAGGTTACTTTTTTCATTCCCTGGGGGATGGTGACTCATTGCTGGATTTTTAATCAAGAACCTCTGTGTATGCTTTAATAATTTAATATAGGAAATTCAGTAGCTTTTGAACTAATAAATGGATATTTCTTGAAGAACCATTGATGCCTTTTTTCTTTATCACTAAACCAAGTCAGTGTTTATCAATAGAGAGTTCTTCATCACTCTTTTTGAATTCTAATAGTTCTGTACACACACATACACACATACACAGTCAATGAGATAGTCTTAATTCAATAAAAGTGGCTTTTTTTCTGCTAACTGTAATTGATTTAACATTACTACTACATTGATTTTCAGTGAATTGGGCTACTTCAAGACACTTAGTTTATGAAAACCTTATCCTGCTCATATAAAATTCATTAATCCCAACAATAGTTCTGAGATTGTAATATTCCTGTCTGTGTTGAAATATTCAGATTTAAATATATCCATGTGGTTAAGAGAGAAGTCTAATTTGGCAAAAGCAAACCAATCTTTTCCCTGTTTTATAGTGAGATGATCCAGTTCATTACAAGTGGTCCTGTTATTGCCATGGAGCTTTTAAGAGATGATGCAATATGTGAATGGAAAAGACTGCTTGGACCTGCAAACTCGGGGGTGGCTCGTACAGATGCTCCTGGAAGCATTAGAGCCCTTTTTGGAACAGATGGCATAAGAAATGCAGCTCATGGCCCAGATTCTTTTGCTTCTGCTGCCAGAGTAAGGTTTTTAAAAAATATTTTAATTGTTATAGTTGTGTGAAATGTTTTATATCAAAGTAAAGCATGTCTGCCATTGGTGATTCAGGATGGCTGTAGACAGCTGATCTGGTACGGAGAATACCTTTGACGTTGGGTCAAAAGGTGTGTCGGTGATGTTTCCTTTGTGAACTGGTGGCCTGGTCATTCTCAGGATGAGTTTTCTGCAATTAAGACTTGTATTTCTTATTCTAAAGATTTAAATTACTAAGGCTCACTATGTTATTAGATCTATTAGATTCATGTATGAATACTAGTTTATGGGAAGTAGATACTCAAAAAGAAGGTAACATTTGATTTAGCCTTTCTTTGATTCAGACCCAACAGTAGGAATCAAGGAGAAATACTGTGGCTGGAAAATGTAGCATGTATGAAGAAGCAAGAACCATAGCTCTTAACAACAAATTGAAAACATACATGTGGCCCCAAGCAGCTTCTCCTTGACCTTGAGTTCCTGTTAGAAACTGTCTATAATTATTTTTAAACTGTCACATTTTATGTTTCATTATATGCTGTTTCTCAGCTGCCTTTGACCACTCACTGGAAGCAGCCATTCCAATTTGGCTTTGTCCCCACCATTCCGCTGAAACTGTCTTGACTGAGATAACCAGTGTCCTCTTAATTTTAAAATTCAAGGAAAAATGTGCATCTCTTACCTTACATTATCTCTCTGCTACATTTGACACGTTTGAGGGTGTCTCCTTTTAAATACTGGACCTATTTTAATTTTGTTATATGTGACTGTTGATGTTTCTTGTATCTTATAGACCATGATCTTTGTCTTGTTAGTTCATTTTTCTTCCTTCACTTTCTTCCTGTCTTTTTAGATATTGGTATTATTCATGCTTCTTTTCTTGGTCTACTACTGTTAATCTTGCTTTAATTTTCAATCTTCTGGTCTATAAAATGAGGCAATAGTTTGCACCTGCATCATGGAGTTCTTCTGAGTATTAATGAACTTATTTAAGCCCTTAGCATAGGGCCTCAAACATAATATTTAATGAATAGATAACAACCTTTGTAATTGTTATTAATATTTCACTTTTATAGTGCTTCCCAAATCTATATCTGTATATTCTGCTGGACGTATGCCATTACGTAGTCGTGTACCGCATGACAGGGTTTATGTCAGTGATAAGCCACATATCTAACAGTGGTCCTATAATATTATGTTGCTCTCTTTGTTGGTGTAAATACACTATGATGTTTACACAGGGGTGAAATCACCTAATGAACATTTTTCAGAATGTATTTATCCTGTCATTTAGTAATGTTTGACTGTATAAAAACCAAGAATAGTTTTGATATACTTGAAATAGCCTGTAAGAAAAGGTAATGTTAAAAGAAATCACCATTCCTATGGTAAAAGAACTATGTCATAGCTTTGATAAATTGAACAAAAAATATGAGAAAGATCTTTATGGAGAAAATTCTGAATCTTTACATTAAACAGTAATAAAAGATGTGAAGATATATACCCTGTTCATGGATGGAAAGATTCAGTTTCATTGAGACATCAGTTCTCTCCAAGTTGATCCTATAACTTCAGCATGAATTCAGTCAGAATCCTAGCACAGATTTTTATGAAGTTTAAAAAAATGATCATTTGGGGCTGGGATTGTGGCTCAGCGGTAGAGCGCTCGCCTAGCACGTGGGCGACCCGGGTTCGATCCTCAGCACCACGTACAAATAAAACGCATTGGATAAAACGCATTGTGTACAACTAAAAGCAAATAAATAAAAATATTAAAAAAAAAAAGATCATTTGGAAGTATCAAGGACCCAAAACAGTTGAGACAATTTTGAAAAGGGAAAAGAAGGTATAGTAATGATAAGGTAGGACTTCATAAAACTGTAGTAGTAATAAAAACAGTGTAGTATTAGCATGGGAGTAGACAAGAATATTGATGCAACAGTTTAGAATGCTCAGGAAATGACCTACATGTCATGGGCATTTAGTGTCATTATAAATCAGGGGGCAAGGGATAGATTGATTAGTTTTAAGTTTTGCTAGATAATTTTATATGAAAAAAAGATAAACTAATTGCTTAAGTCACTACAGAGGGGTTCTCGTTAGACTTTCAGACTTACATCTAAGTGATCCATTCAAAATTGAACTGACCATAATTCACCAAATTATTCTTTTGTATTTTGTATATTACTAGCAAAGACATTTAGGACTTATATTCTTTCATATTCTTTCTTCTACCTCCTGTATCTTCCAGATTCAATAAAAAAAAAAAGTCTCATAGGTTTTTCCTTCTAAACATTTTCTTGAGTTGTCCCTTCTCTCTCCATTCCCTCTGTCATTCTTGTGGTTCTGACCTGGTCTTCTGTTATAGCCCTGGTTTATACTTTTTTCACTTCAAATACATCTTCCACATAGATTTCAGAGTAAGCTATCTTAAAATCCTCATGTTTCCATGTCATGACTGCTGAAGACATTCCAGAGTACTCCAGCATCCCAGAGTCAAGTTCAACCTCCTTAGTATGGTTTACCATTTCTTTGAGTGACACCTGTCCTCGCCCTCTTCCCCAGCCTTGCATCTTGCCTCTCCCTGCGTGTGCCCTGGTGTTCTTGCTCAGTTGCATATGTTCACTCTGCCACTTTGCCTTGGAATTCCATCTCTTCTTATGCCCAAGCAATTTTTACTTGTCCTTTAAAATTTAGCTCAGAGTTCTTTAGCATTATGGGTACAAATTCTTCATTCAGATATATGATTTGCAAATATTTTCTCATGAGGTATGTGATTTGCACCTTCCATCTCTTCAACAGTGTCATTAGGCTCTTGATGAATTTCTGCTCTTTCATTCATTGTGGTTTTGGTGTCACAACTAACAAACTGTTGCCTCACCGAGGATCACAGATTTCTCTCCTTTGTTCTGGAAAGTTTAGTTTCAGGTTTTACATTTGGCTCTGTGGTCCATTTTTGAGTTAATTTTTACATATGCAGTAATGTATGACCAAAACCTGTTGTTCCATATCTGGATATCTGGTGTTCCAGCAGCGTTTGTTGAAGATCATCCTTCCTCAGCTTCACTGCCTTGCACCTTTGTTGACTGTATGTGTAGGAGTCACTTCTGGACTCTGTTCTGTGCTGTTTATCCATTAGTCTCTCTGTATGCCAATTTCATACTTATTTTAGAAATCACAATTGATAATCAGCAATAGATTTGAGTAGGCACTTCATCAGAGAAGATAGATGAATGGTAAGTAAACACATGAAAAAGACAGCGTCCTTAGACATTAGGGAGATGTTGATTAGAACCATAGTTCCTAAAGACTGACCATAGCTCATTATCCTAAATGCATGATTGAAGATTTGAATGGTACACATATACATTGTATACAAACAGTGTTTTGTAAAAAGATGCTCTATATGTTTATTATGAATTATAATGCGTACTACTGTTATAAATACAACAACTTTGAATTAAAAAAAAAAAACAAACTAGAACTCTCCACACTCTGTTGCTGGGAATTAAAAGTCAAGCAACCACTTTAGAAGAGAGTTTAGGAGTTTCCCAGAAAATTAACCTACATAATATACCCTATGACACAATCATTCCACCTTGAAGTGTTTACTCAAGAGAAGTGAAAGAAAATGTCAATGCAAAGAAGACTTGTGCATCCATATTTATAATAGCTTCATTCTCACACTATACTATGTGTTGCTTATGTCACCTCAATTTATGGTTGCAGAAACTGAGACTTGGGGAGTTTAATTACCATGCCCTCATGAGGACTTGAGCCCAGACACTGGCTCCCGAGCCCCTGTGCTTAGCTACCATTCACTACCACGTGGGCTGGAAGTAGCACCTGCTTTTCTTCAAATGTTATGGACTTTTAGAATGCAATTTTGAAAAGTATGGGAAAGAAAATTTGTCATTAACAATCCTTCCAGCAAAGTTTTGAAGAGATATCTGTTTATGGCATATTCCTTCCAGCTCATTCCTTTGATCATGTGTATAGTTTATACACTAAACATCATCTTACATTGTTTTAATTGGATTCCTTTTTCCATTTGATATTTTATTATAACATTTTAGATGACTTCATATTTCATTAATGTTTTGAATTATTTTCTGAGAAAGATTCATTATTTTAGGAGAGTAGGTAGAGAAAAATTTAAGTATTTTTTTTGCAGTTTTCATCTGGGGAATTTATAAAACTATTTAAAATCACCATGTACAGGTAAAAAGTTTCAGAAAAACTTAACTGAAAATCATTTAGCAATATTTTATTGTTACAATTAAGATATTTAATGTAGGTTTGTCAAATGTTATAGTGTAGTTACCATGGGATCTTATTAGGGTGAAAATTTACGAAGCAGTGCAACTATATATTTTATGATTTATTTAAAAGTTATATGCTTGAACTTTCTCAAATTGAATCTGAATTATCAACTTTTACAAGTTACAATTTGTTTTCCTTTTTATGTTAGACAATTTAGGGAAACATAGTGCCTAAGAATGATAGCGCAAACCCTTGCAAGGAGAGGAGTTTTATACAAAATATTTAACCTCTCAAATCACAAAAGAACATGGACCTTCTTCAGTGACTTTACATTTGTTCTGTGAAGACTTTGAATTGGTTGACATAAAAGTGACCTACTAAAAATATTCTTGCAAATGTTAGCTTAGATTGCTAGGTGGGATGGATATAACTACCTGCACAGGAAAAAGAGAAAGCACAACATAAAGCCATAAGATAGAATTGTTCACTTTTACAAAGAAGTGAGAAATATAGGATATATATATATCTGTATACTCTTTTTTTTAATATTATTTATTTGCTTTAGTTGTACACAATGCGTTTATTTGTATGTGGTGCTGAGGATCGAACCTGGGCCACGCACGTGCTAGGCGAGCGCTCCGCCACTGAGCCACAACCCCAGCCCTGTATACTCTTTGCCTTAAATATTTGTTCATCATATGTGAGTATTTGGGAAACTAACTTCCATTTTTAAAAATTGAACAAGAAAATAAATTAGAATTAATTTGAGTTGAAATAATTCACCAGTTTAACAAGTTGTTAAGTAAATTGTTACACTAAAGGTAGAATAATGCAGCATTGTTTTTCACTTTTGGAACTAGATATGATAGAAAAAGTTCAGGGCTTTGGAGTCATAATGACATGGATTTGAATCCTGACTTTGCCACTTGTTAACTTTTAAGGCCTTGTTACTCAAAGTGAGCCTCATTTTTCTCCTTTGTATTATGTTGCTATATTTATTTTACTTAGCACATGCAGAATTTATAAGTTTCTGAATTTCTTCCATTTCAAATTGTTTATTGAGAGCTACTAGTGAATAAAGTGCCTGCCTTGATTTTTCTCTCTCTTCTGATGGGGGGAGTGTCAGATAATAAACAAGTCAATAGACACATAACATTTTGGGTGGTAAGTGCTTTGATGGAAATAAAGAGAAAAGGAACAGAAAGACTAGATGGAAAAAGACTATGTGTTGAGTAAGGATGTGGAGTGCTGTCTAATGCAGGAAATCCAGAAAATCCTCACAGTCTCTGGTTTGAGAGAGATATGAAGGAAGTGGAGGAGAAAACCACGAAAATATCTGGAGAAGGGACATTTTAGGAAGAAAGGGAACAATAAATACAGAAGTTCTGAGATGGGAACATATCTGCTGTGTTCAAAGAACTGTGAGGGGGCAAGGTTAAAGATGCCAGGGCAGGAACAGAAGTGGTCAAAGTGGCTGGAGGTTCGGTCAGAGGTGCAGCCAGTAGGCAGATCATATGAGCCTTCTAGTACATTTAAGACTCTAGGATTCACTCTGAATGAGATGGGAGAGGATGGAGGCACTGTGTTGAGGAAGGGCAAGATCTGGGTTTCATTCTGCCTAGAGTATTAAGAAGAAAACAGGCAGGGTGGGGATAGGAATGGAGATCTCTTAGGAGGTTACAGGGAGGGCCAGTGGTGGTCTGGTGGAGATGGTTCAGTTCTTGGTATATGTTAAAGAATTTCCAGATAGATTGGACAGATGAGTGAGAAAAGGGGAGGCATCAGGGATAACTATTTTTCCCCCCTGTATGTGTATTTGGGAATAGGGAAAATGGGGTGGCAGAAAAAGAACAGATATTTGGAGTGAAAGCATGAACTCTGTTTTGGTCATTTTGAACACGAAATGTCTGTTAAGTGGTATTTGCAGTTATGAGTGTGGAGTTTAGGGAGGAGGTTGAGTTGGAGGTAGAAATGTGGGAACCAAGAGATGACAGATGGCATTTAAAGTTGTAGGACTCAACGAGATCATCAGGAGAATGACTGTAGATAGAAGACAGACTGAAACCTGGAGCTCTACCACACGTAGAGATCAGACAGACAGGGAAAGCCATCAAAGGAGACTGAAAGAAGTTAACAGTTGAGGTAGGAAGAAGGCCAAGTGATTAAAGCATTCCAGGATTTGGGAGTGATCAACAGAGTCAAATACTGTTGGGTCAAATAGGATCAGTTCTGAAAATTAACCTGCAGACTTGGTAACATGGATGTGGTGAGAGATTTCCATAAGCAATGGAATAAAAACCTGACTGATTGTGGGTTTAAGAGAGACTGGAATAAAGACATCTCTTCTGAGTTTTGTGGTGAAGGTGGCAGAGAAGTGGGAGCTTTGGAAAGCGCACACCCTTTCTCTTTTACAGCTCTCCCATGCTTTCTTGTCCCACCGGTTCCACTTTATTCCTCCAGTGATTACCTGCCAGACCCCTTGAGGCTCTCAGTTCTGATTTATACCATAGGGTTTTCTGATATTGTGTGATCCAAAGATCTTGTGCAGGATGAGAAGCGGTAATTGATGATGTTATTGATCCAGAAGAGCGGCAGAGGCAGCAATATGATAAAGAGGAACTCAGTGTCCAAGGAACAGAATATTTTTTATTTTACTCTAAGACGTCTCACTGCTGGAACAGCTCAAGCATGTGTACTGTTTGAACAGGCCCTCTTACTCTTTTATTAAAAAAAAATCATATAGCGTGGCACATCTTGTGATCTTCAATTTTAAGTCTGGTTAAAAAAGTGAATATTTCCTTTGAGCCAAGCATTGTTTTAGGTACTTTGGTGCCTACAAAGACATGCAAATTAGTTCCAGTCTTCAAATTTATAATTTGGTAGAGGCAAGTACCCGAATAATCGCAACTTTGAGGGAGAACAGGGTGCTGACTGGGGCATCAGGAAAAGCATTCTAGAGGAAATGGTATTTAAAGTGGCCCTTTCTGCATTATGAGGGTCTTGGCACTTTCTAGGGAATAATGAAAATAACAGTAACTGTTGCCGCCTGAAGCGCTTGGAGCAACGGAGCCGCGGGAAAAACTTCAGAGGCGAACTGGAGACAAACAGCTTTTTATTCTGATAACTTTTCTCTCTGGTTCTAACAACGACTAACACACGACAAACACACCACTAAAATGGCGCTGACCCGATCAGCAATTTCGGCCAAGTCACTCGAGATCCCGCAACAAGTCCCGTGAGACTACGGGAGGCAACAAAGCCCAAATCTCCACGGCTCATAGTCAACCGCAATTCAAGTCAATCCCCAAACAGGGCTCCTGCATTTCCCCCTTTTTGTTTTAAAAGAGGTAATGCTCTAGGACGTCTATGTGCAACCAACATTCTTACCCGTCATCGGATAATCAAGGCTGTGCCCTTGACTCCTGTCTTAGGTTGATATGACAGTCTCACACATGAGACTGTCCCGTGCGACTGTGCCTGTCTTAGGTTGTCCCCCTCTGGGGATCTTACCCGTCATTGGCTAACCAGCCATCCAATGGAGCCCTTTAGGATCGACTATATATGATGACTAACAGCCGTCCAATTGTGAGGAGATGTTGCGGCTTTAAGGCGACAAGCCTTTTGGTGATGAGCCAAATTGCATAGCATATCAAATTGTTTAAACAAATCAGCTGCCCTAAGTTCCATCAAGTAACACACTGAATTCTCTAGACAAATACCCGCAAGGCATTGTCCCGTAAAGTCCCAAACAATGAAAGATCAAAATGTCCATTTGTTATAACATGTTGATGTAGGAGGCCCCATGCATGTAGAGCAGAGGCCACACTGTTGGTGAGGTTGTTTGATGTTTGAGCAGCAGGGATGCTTGCGGCGGCCGCGATCCCTGCAGCTGTAGCAGCAGACGTCTTTTTTATGTTTAGACAATGCCACCGGCAAATCTTCAGGGCCCGCTACCTAGAAACTCAAGCATCAATTATTAAAGGAAAGGCAGTGCTATTGCAGCACTGAGTCAAGAGGCGAGTTGTCAAACTACAAAATAGAATAATTAGATTAGAAAATTAAAGTTGATTTTTGTTCACATACATCGCTGGTTGAGCTGAAAATTAAAGTTGATTTTTGTTCACACACATCGCTGGTTGAGCTTCTACAAACATAAGTTGGAAAAATATCATATTTAGAACAAAACAAAGAAAGACTGAGGGTAATTACTGCATTAAAGATAGATTAAAGAAAAGGTAAAGGCACTTTAGAGAAATAATTTGTTAACTGGAACCCTTGAGTCTCTGTATACAGAGCAATCTTTTACCTGTTGAGATAATTGAAATTAATGAGCTATTAAACAAATGAAGTTAATAACAAATAAACAATCTTAAGTCAAAACACCAAAATATCAGGTTATATAGCACCAGTCATATTGTTTGCTAAAGAGAAGTCCGAGGGACACCTATAAATCAAAATTGAAAGTACCTTCATTTATAAAATTATTTACCTAAATTGAATACTCTTAACCTAAAATGAATTAAAGTTATTTGGATTCATATATATATATATTTTCTTTTTCATAAGCGCTTTGTTCTTTGTGATGTCACACTGGACAGATGAACAAACATACAAACATATATTTGTGACGTCACATTAACATGAAATGTAGACAAATGTACAGACATAAAGACATGTATAAAAAGGAAAAAAAAAATACAATTGTGTGCACACTAAAGAGAGATCTCGTTGTCCCGGCCGGGAGGAATGACACTTAAGTTGTGAAATATTTTGAAGGACTCTTTTGAGGGAATCATTCTGTACCTTGATCTTGGTCCTCTTGATTTTGTACTTTTTTTATTAATCTTGATACTTCAATAACTTCATCTTGATCATTTTGATGTGGTACCTGTTTTATTAATCTAGATGGTATCCATATTGGAAAGGATTCGTCTTTTGGAAAAACACAAACAGATCCTCTTCCCCAAATTAATACTGGATCTGGACCCTTCCATGTACCTGAAAGAACATCCTTCCAGTAAACCAAAAGTTTATGTTGTTGGTGTGGATTCCAATGTCTGTCTCCAGCAGAATAACCATTAGAGTCTAAAGTTAAAAAATTTAAGGTAAACAGGGCAACTGCCAATCTGTCCTTAGGACTTTTCCAATTTCCTTCTTTTTGTTTTAATAACATAATTTTCAGTGTTCGGTTTGCTCTTTCAATAATGCCCTGACCCTGAGGATTGTATGGGATGCCTGTTTTATGGGATATATTGAATTTTGCGCAAAACTCTTTGAAAGATGAGGACGTATATGCGGGGCCATTATCTGTTTTAAGCATTTTGGGGATGCCCAATGCAGCAAAAGCTTGCAAACAATGAGATGTAACATCTTTAACTTTTTCTCTAGAATGTAAGGAAGCAAAAATCATGCCTGAGCATGTATCTATGGTCACATGAATAAATCGCAATTTTCCAAAACTTGGCTCATGAGTAACATCCATCTGCCACAAATGATTGGGCATTAATCCTCTAGGGTTAATGCCGAAATGAGGATTGGGCAAATGTGTCATACAAGATTTACAATCTTTTACAATTGTTCTGGCTTGCTCCTTTGTGATTTTAAACCTACGTTGCAAGGTGGTGCTGTTGACATGAAACTGGGAGTGGAATAAAGTAGCTTTTTGTAGCACTGAAAGTATAAATATTGTTTTTGTAAGTTCATCAGCCTTTTGATTACCTTCATGGAGGGGACCAGGCAAATTAGTATGTGCTCTAATATGGCCTACGAATAGAGGTTCTTTTCTTGCCCACAAAAGTTTTTGTATTTGATAAAACAATTTAAAGGCTGGAGTATGAGGTGCTATTGGTCCTGCTAACTCTAATTTTGGGACGGCTTGTACAATATAGTGGCTATCTGAAAAAATGTTTACGGGCTGGTCCCTAAAATTTTCCAGAGCTCTTACCACAGCTTCCAATTCCACTAGTTGAGCTGATTTGTGTGCAGTTATGTAAGTCATATTTTCTTTTTTAGTGACTACTGTAGCAGTACCATTTGAGGACCCATCTGTAAATACATTAAATGCCTTAGGAACAGGTTGATTTTTTATTACCTGTGGAAATATAATAGGATGATTAATACAAAAAGATAATATAGGGGACTTAGGAAGATGATTATCAAAATTTGCAGAAGTAGAGCATTTAGCTATAGCCCAATCATTATCATTGAAGCATAAGTATTCAATCTGTGATGATGAATAGGGAGTAATAATAGTAGCAGGGTGAATGCCAAATATTTTAGTAGAAGTCTTAAGTCCTTGAAGAATAAGTTTAGCCACCATGGAGGTATAAGATTCAATTATACTTTTAGGAGAGACGGGCAAATGTATCCATAATAAAGGCCCTTGTTGCCAAAATACTCCTGTGGGTGTATATTGTGAAGAAATAATAATCAACAAGTAACAAAACTTAGTGGCAGGAAAGCATCTAAGTAATTAAAAGACCTAATTAATGTGACCATCTATGTGGCTGATTTCAGGTTGCTGGGTTGTCATTTTAATGAACTGTGTGCAAAAGCAAATAAGACAGCCTGAATCAGGCTGTAAAACATGGTTCATTTCATTTGACATATGCTAGAACTATCCTAAGTTAGTTTAAACCAACTGTAGTTCTCAGATTCCTGAATATTAATCTCTATTTCTATAAAGATCTCCTTGTTTTTAATTTTATTTTACATATTTTAATGAAAAGCTTAAAATTAAACTTGTGTCTTATGAACTATGCTTCTGGGAAAATAAGAACTTCATACTGATTACTTCCAATATCCAAAATTTAAGACCTTGTCAGTTATAATCAGAAAGAGAATGATCCCTAATCTATGCTTTACTGCTTCTTTATATGTTCTTTTGATAATAAGCTTTGAAACCAGGTTAAGTTAATCAGTTACTCTTTATAAAACTCATTTTTAGAAACTTTGAAACAAAGAATTTATATTATGAAAATTTTTTTTTTTTTTTTTTTTTTTTTTTTTTTGGTACCAGGGATTGAACTCAGGGGCACTCGACCACTGGGCCACATCCCCAGCCCTTTTTTGTATTTTATTAGAGACAGGGTCTCACTGAGTTGCCAAGTGCCTCGCCATTGCTGAGGCTGGCTTTGAACTCACGATCCTCCTGCCTCAGCCTCCCAAGTGCTGGGATTACAGGCGTGTGCCACCGCGTCCAGCTTATATTATGAAACTTTGAAAGTAATTGCATAACCTACCCCCACCCAGAAATCTCCTGTAAGTTAGAGAGAAGAGGTCAAATGGGCCAAAGTCTTTTCTTTCTGTCTTTAGGAAATGGAGTTATTTTTCCCTTCAAGTGGAGGTTGTGGGCCAGCAAACACTGCAAAGTTTACCAGTTGTACCTGTTGCATCATTAAGCCTCATGCTGTCAGTGAAGGTAAGTGTTATGTTGAATACAGAATCTCCAATATATTTTGGTAATAGAACAATTTGTTTCACTAATATTTATTTTCTTGATGTATTTTACACGATGAAATTAAAGTATAATTTTAATATTTCAATTTATTTTTTCTTTGAAGGTATATAAATAGAGATGACAAGTTATAAGGGGAAATCTGTCCAAATCTCTGTCTTTATCTGTGTGCATTTTTAAAAGGTGTTCCTTGGGTTGCTGATCATGGTCCTGTTCATTCCTGTTAATAGGTCTCAATTCCTTGACTCAATTTTCCTCCTGTCTTTCCAATCACTTAACTGTGAATCACAGAATTCATTTAAATAGCACTCCTAATGTTTAATTTAAAACAATGTCTACCATACCTGTATTATACTCTTTCTAAGACAGGTAGAGAAACTGCCTTCAGTTCTCAGTATCTAAAAAAGCTGTGGTGTGTGTGCATGCATGTATATGTATGTACATATATGTGTATGTGCTGTGAGAGTTGGCAAGTTTCTTTTAATCCCAATTTCTTCATCTGTTTATTTATTTAATATTTCTTAGTTGTCAACGGATTATTTATTTATTTATTTATTTATTTATTTGCGGTGCTGAGGATCAAACCCAGGGCCTCACACATGCCAGGCAAGCTCTCTACCACTGAGCCACAACCCCAGCCCTCTTCATCTATTTATTTTAATCTGTTGTATGTATTTCTATCAGCTATCCAAAATTTTTTTGGAAATGAGGTGGGGAGTAATTAAAAAAAATCACTCTTATTAAATTAGAATATGTAAATAATACACAGAATTGAATGAATTTTTTCCATTTATTTTTCTAAGCATCAAAGTGATTCATGTGGTTTAAAAAGTGGAAAATAAATAGAAATTTAACTTTTCTGTCATCCAGAGGTGGTCATTATTAGTATTTTGATGCATTTCCTTCAAATCCTGTTCTTCTGCATTTGTATATGTGTATACGGTGTACATAAATGTAGACACATGAATGTAATTGTTAATATGGTTGAAATGTAGATCGATAGGCTTTTGCTTTGATTTTTGTGTGTATGTATTACCTTAAATCTTCATGAATATTTTAATTGTTTATTTAATATTTAATACTATAAATATGGATGTAGTATACTATTTAATATTTAGGTTGTTCCAATTTTTTATATTAAAATTAAATTTTATCGAATATATTTGTAAATAAATATTTGATCTTTCTAATCCTTTCCTCTGGCTAGTTTCCTAGAATTGTTGGTTGAAAGGATATAAACCTTAATATCTTGTTGCATAATTAATAGTTTATTAATTATTTAGGCAATACTTTAATAACTTACAGATCCTTAGGAGTATGATTATATGGAACTAATATCTATGATGGCTAACACATTTGTGGCGAACTTACCATATATGCCAGGTAGCAGTCTGGGTGTGATCTTATACATTTTCTTTAATCATCAGAGCAAATGTGTCAAGTAGGTAAATTTATTATTCTTTTCCAAGGAGCACAGTAAGGTTCTGTGAGGATATTTTCCTTAACTGCAATAGGGAAACCAGGATGACAGCACTGGCTGTTTTTTTTGTTGTTGTTGTTTGTTTGTTTGTTTAAGCTTTTATGTTCTTTCTTCTATGACGTATTATCCCAATATCAGCAAAAGCATTTCCAGTAGGAAGTGATAGCAATACAAATGGCTGACAATGCATGAAAAAGTCCTGGAATCTCAAGTTGTATCCATTTTTCTTACCTATGCAGTAGTATGTGTATGTGTATATACTTATATATTTACATACATATGTATGTATACACATACATACACAGCTTGTTACACTCATTTTTCTTACCTAGGGAGAGATATGAATATGTGTATGTATTTATATGTTTACATATGCACACATATATATTCACACACACACCCTTATTACACTAATTTTTCTTAGATGTGTGTGTGTATATATGTACATGTGTGTATTTCATGTGTGTATATATACTTATACACACACCTCTCTGTAAGGAAAATGAATGTAACATAAGATGTCAATATTTTTCATTATTCAAATGTTCATTTTATTTGTAAATTATTTCTGAAGAAGTTTGATTTTAGTTTATCTTTTTTCCTTCTTTTTTTTTGCTTTGTATTTTTTATTTGTTTTAATTATTTATACATGACAGTAGAATACATTTATGCACTTTAATATATCATACATAGATGGAATATAATTTCTCATTTTTCTGAGTGTACATGTTGTAAAATCACATTGGTCATGTAGTCACATATATACATAAAGTAATAATATCTGTTTCATTCTACTATCCTTCCTATCCCACATCCCTCCCTCTCCCCTTCCCTCCCTTCACTTCTCTCTACCTAAGGTAACTCTATTCATCTGTAGTGCCCTGCACCCCTTATTGTGAATTAGCATCCTCATATTAGAGAAAACATTCGGCCTTTGATTTTTTGGGATTGGCTTATTTCTCTCAGCATAATATTCTTCAACTCCATCCATTTACTGGCCAATGCCATAATTTCATTCTTCTTTAAAACTGGGAAATATTCCATTGAGTATATACACTACATTTTCTATATCCATTCATTTATTGAAGGACACTTAGGTTGGTTCCATAGTTTAGCTATTATGAATTGAGCTGCTATAAACATTGATGTAGCTACATTACTGTAGTATGCTGATTTTAAGTCCTTTGGGTATAAATCAAGGAGTGGGATAGCTGGGTCAAATGGTGGTTCCATTCCAAGTTTTCTAAGGAATCTCCATACTGCTTTCCATAGTAGTTGTAACAATTTGCAGTCCCACCAGCAATATATGAGTGTACATTTCCCCCCATATCCTCGCCAACATTTATTGTTGCCTGTATTCTTGATTATTGCCATTCTGACTAGAGTGAGATGAAATCTTAGAGTAGTTTTGATTTGCATTTCTCCAATTGCTAGAGATGTTGAACACTTTTTCATATATTTGTTGATCAATTGTATTTCTTCTGTGAAGTGTCTGTTCAGTTCCTTAGCCCATTTGTTGATTGGGTTAGTTGTTTTTTTGTTTTGTTTTGTTTTGTTTTGGTGTTTAGTTTTTTTAGTTCTTTATATATCCTAGAGACTAATGCTTTATTGGAGATACATGTGGTAAAGATTTTCTCCCAATCTGTAGGCTCTCTCCTCACATTATGATTTCCTTTGTTGAGAAGAAGCTTTTTTTTTTGGTACCGGGGATTGAACTCAGGGGCACTTGACCACTGGGCCACATCCCCAGCCCTTTTTTGTATTTTTATTAGAGACAGGGTCTCACTGAGTTACTAAGTGCCTCGCCATTGCTGAGGCAGGCTTTGAACTCGCGATCCTCCTGCCTCAGCCTCCCAAAGTGCTGGGATTACAGGCGTGCGCCACCGCGCCCGGCTGAGAAGAAGCTTTTTAATTTGAATCCATCCCATTTATTGATCCTTGATTTTACTTCTTGTGCTTTAGGAGTCTTGTTAAGGAAGTCAGATCCTAGGCTGATGTGGTGAAGATTTGGGCCTACATTTTCTTTTATTAGGCATAGGGTCTCTGTTCTAGTGCATAAGTCTTTGATCCATGTTGAGTTTTTTTTTTTTTTTTTTTTTTTTTTTTTTTTTTTTTTTTTGTGCAGGGTGAGAGATAGAGGTTTAAGGTCATTTTGCTACATATGAATTTCCAGTTTTGCCAGCACCATTTGTTGAATAGGTTATCTTTTCTCCAGTGAATGTTTTTGGCACCTTTGTCTAGTATGAGATAACTCTATTTATGTGGGTTTGTCTCTTTGTCTTCTATTCTGTACCACTGGTCTACAAGTCTATTTTGTTGCCAATACTATGCCATTTTTGTTACTATAGCTCTGTAGTATAGTTTGAGGTCTGGAATTGTGATGCTTCCTGCTTTACTTTTCTTGCTAAGGATTGCTTTGGCTATTCTGGGTCTGTTATTTTTCCAAATAAATTTCATAATTGCTTTTTCTATTTCTATGAAGAATGTCATTGGGATTGTAATAGGAATTGCATTAAATCTGTGTAATGCTTTTGGTAGTATGGCCATTTTGACAATATTTATTCTGCCTATCCAAGAGCATGGGAGATCTTTCCATCTTCTGAGGTTTTCTTCAATTTCTTTCTTTAGTGTTCTGTAGTTTTCATTGTAAAGGTCTTTCACCTCTTTTGTTAGACTGATTTCCAGATATGTTATTTTATTTGAGGCCATTGTGAATGAGGTAGTTTTCCTAATTTCTCTTTCAGTGGATTGATTTGTGGGTGTTGATTTATATCCTGCTACTTTGCTGAATTCATTTATTAGTTCTAGAAGTTTTTTGGTAGAATTTTTTTGATCTTCTAGATATAGAATCATGTCATCAGCAAATAGTGATATTTTGAGTTCTTCTTTACCTATTTGTATTCCTTTAATATCCTTTTTCTGTCTAATTGCTCTGGCTAGAGTTTCAAGGGTGATGTTGAATAGAAGTGGTGAAAGAGGACATCCTTGCCTTGTTCCAGTTTTTAGTGGGCATGCTTTCAATTTTTCTCCATTTAAAATGATGCTGGTCTTGGGTTTAGCATATATAGCTTTTTCGATGTTGAGGTATGTTTCTACTATCCCTAGTTTTTCTAGTGTTTTGAACATGATGTGTGTTGTATTTTGTCAAATGCTTTTTCTGCATCTATTGAGATGATAATATGATTCTTGTTTTTATGTCTTTTAATATTATGAATTACATTTATTGATTTCAGTATGTTGAACCAACCCTCCATACTTAGGATGAACCCCACTTGATCATGGTGCTCTATCTTTTTAATATGTTTTTGTACGTGATTTTCCAGAATTTTATTGAGAATTTTTGCATCTATGTTCATCAGGGATATTGGTCTGAAGTTTTCTTTCCTTGTCTTTGTCTGGTTTTGGTATCAGGATGATATTAGCCTCTTAAAATGAGTTTGGAAGGGTTCCCTCCTTTTCTATTTCATGGAATACTTTGAGGAGTATTGGTGTCAATTCTTTTCTTGAAAGTATTGTAGAACTTGGTGAAGAATCTATCTGGTCTTGGGCTTTTCTTGGTTGGTTGGTCATTTTCTATCTTTATTTCTTTTTCTTTCTTTCTTTTTTTTTTTTTTTAATTGTTGATGGACCTTTATTTTATTTACTTGTTTATATGTGGCGCTGAGAATTGAAACCAGTGCCTCACACATGTGAGGCAAGCACTCTACCGCTGAACTACAACTCCAGCCCCTCATTTTCTGTTCCATTACTTGCAATTGATCTGTTTAAATCGTGTGTGACCTCCTCATTTAGTTTGGGTAAGTCATATGTCTCTAGAAATTTGTTGACATCTTCTGTATTTTCTATTTTATTGGAGTATAAATTTTCAAAATAGTTTGTCATTATCTTCTGTACTTCAGACATGTCCGTTGTGATATTTCTTTCTTCATCTTGTATTTTAGTAATCTGAGTTTTCTCTCTTTTTCTATTTGTTAGCATGGCCTGGGGTTTATCTATTTTATTTACTTTTTCAAAGAACCAACTCTTTGTTTTGTCGATTTTTTTCAATTTGTTTTGATTTCAGCTCTGATTTTATTTTTCCCTGTCTTCTACTGCTTTTGGTTTTGATTTGTTCTTCTTTTTCTAGGGCTTTGAGATGTAGTGTTTCGTCATTTATTTGTTGACTTTTTATTCTTTTTTTAACGAATGAGCTCAGTGCAATAAACTTTCCTCTTAGTACTACTGCCTTAATAGTGTCCCAGAGATTATGTATGTTGTATCAGTGTTCTCATTTACCTCTAAGAATTTTTTTATTTCATCCTTGATTTCTACTACTATCCATTCATCATTCACTAGTTTATTTTTTACTTTATCGTTGATTTCTAATTTCATTCCATCGTGATCTTATAGAATGCAGGGTATTAGCTCTGTTTATTGTACTTATAAATGAGTTGCTTTGTGGCATAAAGTATGGTCTGTTTTAGAGAAGGATCCATGTGCTGCTGAGAGGAAAGTATATTCACTTGTTGATGGATGAAATATTCTATATATATCTGTTAATTCTAAATTACTGATTGTATTATTTAGTTCTATAGTTTCTTTGTTTAGTTTTTGTTTGAAAGATCTGTCCAGCAGTGAGAGAGGTGTGTTAAAGTCACCCAGTATTATTGTGTTGTTGTGGTCTATCTGATTTTTGAAATTGAGAAGGGTTTGTTTGATGTATATAGATGCTCCATTGTTTGATGCATATATATTTATAATTGTTATGTCTTGTTGGTGTATGGTTCTCTTAAACAGTATGAAATGTCTTCTTTGTCTCTTCTGATTATCTTTGGCTTGAAGTCTACTTTATCTGAGATGAGGATGGAAACCCCTGCTTGTTTATGCAACTCATATGAGTGATATGTTTTTTTCCCATCCTTTCACCTTCAGCCTGTGGATGTCTTTGCCCATGAGGTGAGTCTCTTGAAGACAGCTTATTGTTGGGTCTTGCTTTTTAATCAAATCTTCCAGTCTATGTCTTCTTTTTTAATTTTTTTTTTTCTTTGTAGATAGACACAATATCTTTATTTATTTTTATGTGGTGTTGAGGATCTAACCCAGTGCCTCACACATGCGAGACAAGTGCTCTACCAGTGAGCTATCACCCCAGCCCAATCTATGTCTTTTGATTGATAAGTTTAGGATGTTAACATTTGAGCTTATTATTGAGGTATAATTTGTATTCCCTGTCATTTTGACTTATTTCTGGTTTTAAATTTTACTTAGTTTCTCCTTTGGTTGAATATTCCTTTAGTGTGATCCTCCCTTTGCTGGTTTTTACTTCATCCTCATGGAATATTTTATTGAGAATATTCTGTAGTGCAGGATTTCTAGTTGTGAATTCTTTTAATTTTTGTTTATCATGAAAGGTTTTAATTTCATCTTCAAATCTGAAACTTAATTTTGCTGGATATAAAATTCTTGGTTGGCATCCATTTTCTTTCAGAGCTTGAAATATATAATTCCAGGACCTCCTAGCTTTGAGGGTCTGAGTTGAGAAATCCATTGAGATCCGAATTGATTTACCACTATATGTAATTATGTAATTTGATTTTTTTTCTCTCATGGCCTTTAAGATTTTATCTTTATTCTATGTGTTAGTCATTCTCATTATAATGTGTCTTGGTGTGGGTCTGCTGTAATTTTGTACATTTGGGGTCCTGTAAGCCTCTTGTATTTGATTTTCCATTCCATTCTTTAGGTTTGGAAATTTCTGCTTTTATATCATTGAAACGATTTTGCATTCCTTTGATTTGTATCTCTGCTCCTTCATCTATTCTAGTAACTCTTAAATTTTGTCTTTTCATGTTATCCTATAATTCTTGGATGTTCTTTTCATGATTTCTTATCATCTTCTCTGCATGGTCAACTCTACTTTCTTCAAGATTATATTTAAAAAATTTTTTTTAGTTGTAGATGAACACAATATTTTTATTTTATTTACTTATTTTTATGTGGTGCTGAGGATCAAACCCAGTGCCTCATTCTTGTGAGGCAAGTGCTCTGCCACTGAGTCATAATCCCAGCCCCTCAAGATTAAATATTTTCTCTTCATTGTATGAGGTTCTGTCTTCCAAGTGGTCTAGTCTGTAGGTGATGCTTTCTATTGAATTTATAATTTTGGTTTATTGAGTCCTTCATTTCGAGGATTTCTGATTGTTTTTTTCACAATCTCTCACTGACTCTTTATTGAAGTGATCTTTCACTTCCTGTATCTTTTCTTTTATTTCAATCCTTATACTATCCTTTAATTCACATATCAATTTAACTATGTACATTCTGAACTCCTTCTTGGACATTTCTTCTACTGTGTTATCATTGGCTTCTGTCATTGAAGCATATTTGTTTGTTTGGGGTGCTTCATTCCCTTGTTTTTCATGTTGTTTGTATGTTTTTTCATCTAGCAGTATGGATCTAAGGCATCACAAATTCTACCCTGTAGACGTATAATGTCCCTGAAGGTTTCCAGCGTCTCGCCTTTAATGGTGAGACCAATATCAATAGCACTCAGTATAAACAATACATAGCCTTAAACCTAATAGCTCCCACTAAGGTATGTACTGCTTTCTTGCCTTATGATGAGTTCAATAACTATCTATAGTATAAACAGAAGATTTGCTAAAACGATTTACAATTTCAAATGGTAGACAAAAAAAAAAAAAAAAAAAAAAAAGTAGGTGATGTTCACAGGGAGGAAGAGAGAAGCTAGAAGCAAAGATTCACAGGAAGAGTGGAAGAGGAGTCGACAGAGATTGGCTGTTGGTTGGAGAAAAACTGGAAAGAGAATCCAAGAAAACAGACAAGTGATAGGAAGAATATGAACAAAGAGAAAAAATTAAGACATAAAAATACAACAAAAGTGCAAAACACCACTCAGTGTATCATTGTCCTCCACACACTGATGCATAAAAAACACACTGATCCAAATATGCAGAGATACTAGCGAATAGAAAATGAAATAAAATAAATCTTGATGGAAAGTCGAACTGTCTATATCAGCATTCAGAAGTTTCTCAGCCCTATCTCTGACCTCTCATGGAATTATCAGGCCCAGATCTGCCCTTGAAGACCCAGTCACTGTCCTACCAATCTGGGCTTAAATACCTCAGGCTGGGCCATGCTGCAGTCCCAAGATCTCAATGCTGCTCCTACTTGCAGAGAGACCACCAGGGATATACTCATGCAAAGGAGCAACCCTGAGATGCAGCAGCAAGACAGGGGCCACCAGCACCCCAGCAGGAAGACCCCAGGCGCCTCTAAACCCATAGGCTCCCCCACACACACTGGCCCTGCAGGTCCCAGCCAGAGTCCCCAAACTGATGCAGTTGTGGTGGTAAACCTGCTGGCACCCTGGTCCCAGGCCCTGGTTGGCCCTCAAGATGGGTGCAGCCACATGCAGCCAATCCTAGAGTCTACCCTGCTGCAGTCTTCTAGGCAGTGGTAACAGCGGTAGTGGTGGTGGTTGGTGGCAGCAGGTGGCGGGTCAGCAGCAGCAGTACTGAAACAGTACCTGAAGCAGCATCTGCAACTGCAGCTGTGGGGGCAGTGTCACCCAGGCAATCTCCAGGGGCCAGCAGTGGTAGGCGTAGGGGCAGCCATGTCTACAGTGGCAACAGCAGCTGGCTGCAGCTGCCTGGGAAGCAGCACCCAGAAAGAGGACCTCCAGGCAACCTCGGGGTGGCAGTAGAGGTTTCAGAGGCAGCGGCAATGGTGGTAGTGGTGTAGGTAGCACCAGAGGTGGCCTGAAAAAAAGACTTGCAAGCAGGGCAGCGGCTTCTGTGACAGCTGCGTATACAAGATCTCAATTTTTAACATGTTGTACATACATATGTATCTACGACCATAACACACACATTGAATATGGAGAGACAGTTTCTTATTTAAAGTCCTCAACTTTTAAAAAAATCATATCTTTGGCATCTTACTATATTTTATTCAGTTGGATTTTTTTCTGATTTAATTTTTTCTAAGGAAAAATGTGATGCATGGAAATAGACTGATATAAAACTAGAATTAAAATAAATCCTAGCTATTTATTTTAATATAGATAAATGCAATTGAAATCTAATAAAATGATAATGCATAATGAAAGATTATGCAAAACTGAATAAATTTGTGTACCATCTTTATATTTATACATATTTAAATCATTTTTCCTCAGAACTTTCTTTAAAGATTTTATGTGTTCCCCCACCGCCAGTGCTGGGGATTGAACCTAGAACTTTACACATGCTAGGCAGGCCTTCTACCACTGAGCTATACTTGGTCTCTTTTCATGTTTGATATATAACATTAAGTTATATAAAGGAAAGACATTTTTGCAAAATCTATTCATATGGCAGAATGAACTTTGACATTTTAAGTCTTTTTATATTCTAAACCTGGATTTCAAGGACTCTTAAAGAAATGTGTAATTAACCAATTCAGATTAAACTATGGCTATAATGACATGTTGAGTTTATTATTAGATTGACTTGGCCCATTCTCAATTGGTGGTTTATGCTTGTCTTTTTCTATAATCCCATCTCCTGGTATATCTCATTTTACCTGTGGTCTGGTCTTGACATGAAAGAAGAAATTTAAAAAGGACTTGCTGATAAGAGAGCAACTGAAATGGAATCTGTTGACTGCTGACTTTCCCAGGAAAGGCCAGAGTAGCCTGTTGATCAGGCAGAGCTGGGTTTATTGCTTACTGTAGTAGGGACACAACCCTGATGGAGTCTTAAGAGACTGCAAAGGAGAGGTCCTGGGTAAATACTGCAGTTTTGAGGTCTACCCTTGAGAAACTTAGGGCTGGCCTTTCAGTGCAATGATCTGATTGAGAGTGGGCAGAGTTAATGAGATTATGTTTTAGGGTTAGTGAGTGAAGGATCTTAACTATGTTTTTTATTTACTTATTTTTTAATTTTAATTGTAGATGGACACAATACTTTATTTATTTCTATGTGGTGCTGAGGATCGAACCCAGTGCCTCATACATGCTAGCTCTACCACTGAGCTACCACCACAGCCCCTTAACTATGTCTTTTAAATATGCAGTTGTTTGATAAGTGAGTTGTTTCCTTAGTTGAGGGAAAATTGTGAATACAGGACTATTTGAGTAATCTGTTGTTGGGGTAAATTGATTGGGGGGAAGTGCCTGAAGCAACTTATTTAATACTTATTTTTCTTATTTACTTATTTAATCCTTATTTTTCTAGGCAAGAATTTCTTGGCATAGATAGTAGTCATGTGTGTGTAGGCAGCTTTAGTGCTTAGCTCTATGCTTAATCTGTGTTGATGCAGTGACTTCACTTCTCACTTCCAAGAGAGCTAGGGAAAACAAAGATTAAGTTTAGTTTTGGGGATAGATGGTAGTAAAAATAAAGTGTATGTTAGTCAGCTTTCCATTGCTATGACAAAATACCTGAGAAAATCAACAGAAGGAGGACAGATTTATTTTGGCTCATGGTTTCCATCCATGTTGTCTTTTGTTTCTGGGCCTGTGGTGAGTTAGATCCCTGCCTATGGTGGGGAGCACATGGTGGAGCAAAGCTACGCACTTCATGGTGGCCAGGAAACGGGAGAAGGGGGAGGGACAAAATATACCTTTCAAAGGCATGTCCCCAATGATCTATTTCCTCCAGCTAGGTACCACTTCCTGAAGTTTCCATCACCTTCTCAAAGTCCATTAATTTAGGAATCCATAAATAAATGGATTAATCCATTGGTGAGGTCAGAGCTTTCATGAACACTTTACCTCTCAAAGACCCCACTGTATTGGGTACCAAGCCTTCAACACATGAACTTTTGGGGGACATTTACAGTTCAAACCATAACAGTGCATGTGAGGCATTTCCAGTCTTTTTATGTACACAGGTTGAAATACATATTGTCATTTTGGGAATTAGGTTGAAAGGGAAGAAAAGTCAGGTGAATGTTCTTGTATTGTTCTTACATTTTTAATTTTTAAAATATGCATCGTGTTTATTTTTATGTCCTCATCAATTGTGTGGTTGGTTTAATTCCATTCATAAAATGAAAATTTGCTGTTGCTCTTTAATCAGGCTCTCTAAGTTTGAATTCTGGTTCTGCTACTTACTAGTCATGGAATATTGGACAAATTACTTCATTTCATTGTACCATTTCCTAATTTGTTAGATAAAAGCTATAGTATGCTTCATGAGGTAACTATGACACTCTGAGTAGGACAATACCCAGCACTTAGGTAAGGCTATATCAGTATTAGACATTGCTATTCTTTGACTACTACTGTTGCTACTAGTTTCATTATCTTTTAATTTTTAAATGAAATTGATAGCTCCCTAGTAGAACAGTAGTAGTTTAAAATGCTAGCAAAATCCAACATCCACAGGGACAAAAATTCTTATCATTAAGGAAAACAATTCTTTAATAGTTTCCCCAGTTAAAGCCTAGGTCTGAGTTAAGTTCATGAAGGAGGATTATTGTTTACATCTCGTTAATTCAGCAGCTGTTTTCCGATTGCCTCTTACAGTTGGCACTAGGCAGGAGGTGGTAACCAAATTTGGGAGAGCTGTTTTGGCACATATAATGGTGAAACATTTTAGGCTTTTAAAGAATTAGAACTCTGAAAATTTGTAGAAATTTTTTTCTTTCTTATAACAGATAATTCATCAAACAGCTTTATTGCATTATTATTAGCATAGTCCTTTCTAAAATTTTATTTCTTCATCAATGAATTAAGATGGCTTAAAGGTCTTATCTCAGCCTCTAAGTCCAGGTATTTTATTATCCTGTGAGAAACTGTGTAGAAAATTCTTATAAGAGTAAATTATATTCTGTATCTCAATGCTGTGTTTTGGTTTTGAAAAGTAATTCAATTTTCATAGAGAATATTTTCAAGCAATGTTATAGATTTTTTTAAGAAAAGAGATGGAGAAACTTTGGGGTTGTTTGCATTTAACTAACTATGAAGCAAATTATTTATTAGAATATTATGTAGTTTGTAAATTTTTTGCCACAATTGCCTCTGAAATGATAATTGAAATAGGACTGGTAGCAGAAAGGTCTTATCTGTCAAGTTTCTCACTTCTTAAAATCAAATTATTCTTACTCAGCTTCTTTTCAAGAATTTTAATGCCCACCTTAAGGGTAGTTTTGATGCTGTGTTGCGCCAAGAGCACTAGAAGACACGTTCCACCAATGCATCCTCCTAAATTTGGACTGATTGACCTGGTTGACTTTTAGTATTAAATTTTCCTCATGTAATTCATGTTTCAGGTAACTGTAAGAGGGGTGTGAATTTTTTTTGGTGTAAAGGGATTAAATTTAAGCATCGTAAATTTCAGTTTCAACAACAACAACAAAAATCTTGGAGTGGGCCTGGTTTTGTTTAGAATGTCACAGTTTTGGAATTCTGTGATTGTTCTGTGTTCTTTCTGAAAGAACAAACAACTAAATGGAATTTATAACAGATGTACCAAATGCATGGAAGTCCATGTACAACTGATTGAGTACACAGAGCTCAGCGTGCATTTTTGAAACATAAAATAATAGGCAGGGATAACATCCTATGAATTTGTAAGTTATGGGAGCTTTAAATGAAATTAGTTTTTTTAATATTTATTTATTTACTTTAGTTGTACACAATGCAATGCATTTATGTTTACGTGGTGCTGAGGATCGAACCCGGGCCGCACACATGCGAAGCAAGTGCTCTGCCGCTGAGCCACAACCCCCACCCGAAATTAATGATTTTTGATGTAGGAGGAATCTCAAGAGTTCTGCTAGTCACTTACTGAAGACTCTTAACTTTCAGAAAGGATAACATCAAGTGGTCCTGAAGAGATAGATGTGTATTAAGCTTCAAAAACTTCATTTCAAAATACTGAAAGTTTGTTTGCTAATGTGTCTCAACATCTAGTAACTTTTAGAGAAAAATGGGAGTCCTGGGATTGTTAGTTGTAACGACTTGGGAGAAGGCAGAGGACCCTCAAATCTTGTTTATGAGATTATTGGAAATGGCCTTTCCCAAGTATAGAACAGAAACAGTTTCATTTTTATTACAAATTGCAGCTTATGTTTGTGAAGTGCTAAATACTTCACAAATTTAGTGAATTATTTAATTGTCAAAACAAAGAGAGCAGGTCCTACTTGAAACCCATATCACAGACAAGAGCCCTGGGCAGTGAGATGTTAACCTGTGTAAAGTCACACAGCTCTTGTGGGATAGGGTTGGGATTTGTGCCAAAATTGTGTAAATTCTATCACATTATATCATTCTGCTCTTGCATGGACTATTCCTTAGAGATATAATACCATATCATCAGGTTTAGTAATTAATCCCCTTTTATAGGTGTGGAATCTAAACGAGGTGATACCTCAAATCCAGAATGACTTAATTCCACAGCTTGGGTTATTTGCTGTATTCCATTAATATAAAGGTCAGTTGATCAGAAAACAAACTGGTAGGAGGTTATATAATAATTAGTATGAAGGGTGATTTTAATAATTAACATCTTACCTAGGTGAAAAATATTCACAGCTTATGGTAAAATTTAGAGAATTACTGCTATTCTGGCTGAGTTAAGAGATGAACAATAGGCAAGTTCTTGAGAATTACAAAGTAGAATACCTCCCTAAAAACTTTTGTAGTTAAATGGGAATAATACCCCACACCCAACACCCCCAACTTTGGGCATTGCACCCAGGGACACTTTATCATTGAGCTACATCCCCAGGCCTTTCTATTTTATGTTATTTTTTATTTTGAGACAGGGTCTCATTAAGTTGCCAAGGCTGGCCTTGAACTTGTAGTTCTCCTGACCCAGCTTCCAAAACCACTGGGATTGCAGGACTGTGCCACTATACTTGGCAGGAATTATGCTTTTTATGTTTTAAAAGGTAATGATTTGACTAAAGGCAGAGGTTTTTTTCCTTCTATTTTCTTTTTTATTTGTGGGAGTCTGTTTTTCCTAAGTACAGTCAGCTCTCTATATCTGTGGGTTCCATCTTTGTGGAGTCAGTCGACTGTGGGTGGAAAATATTTGGAAAAGAATATCGTCTGTTTTGGAATGAGATGGACATCACTACCCTAGGTACATGTATGATTGCACATACGGTGCGACGCTACATCATGTACAACCAGAGAAATTAAAAGTTGTGGTGCAACTGTGTACAATGAATCAAAATGCATTCTGCTGTCATACATACCTAATTAAAATTAGCTAATTAATTTTAAAAAAATAAAATAAATGCACTAAAAAAAAAAAAATAGCTTCTGTACTGAACAGTACAGACTTTCTTGTCATTCCTTCCGAACATTATATAGTACAACAACTGCTTACACAGTGTTTACTTATGCTAATTATTATAAGTAGTCTAATGTATGTGGGTTACATGCAAACACTGCATCATCCAAAGGACATAGACATCTACATTTTGGTATCCACGGGTGTCCTGGAGTTCATTCTGCATGGATTCCAAGGGGGACATGTGCATTTTGTGTAGACTGCTTCAGTTTACTGCCTCTTTCCTAGCACTACTGGAGACCTTTAGGCTCCCTGATTCCCCTTGCTCCATTCTCAGCACCTTTTCATTCATCCTTTTATGACCAAAATGTGCATCTCTTCTTTCTTTCTACTCTCAAAATGTGATTTCCTTAGGAATACTAGCCAGACACCCTCCCCACCCCAGTAAGGTAAGCGTCCAAACGTCAGAAAATGTGGTCTCTAGGATTATGGTTTTATTTTTAATTTGTTGATCTCCTTTATCAACTTAGTATATGATTAGATTAAAAAAATTCTAATGTGTGCTTGAAAAAAAGGGTGTTTGATGCAGTATCCTCTCTTTATACTTAAATAAGTATTTATTCAAATCTGTAGCCTTTTACTTTTTATCTGCTTGATCAAGACATTTTTATCTTAAAAAATAAACAATCTGTTAATTCTCCCACGTTAAAATGACCTGGTAGCTGGGCTCGGTGGCGCACGCCTGTAATCCCAGCACTTTGGGAGGCTGAGGCAGGAGGATCACGAGTTCAAAGCCAGCCTCAGCAATGGCGAGGCACTTAGCAACTCAGTGAGACCCTGTCTCTAAATAAAAAATACAAAAAAAAAGGGCCGGGGATGTGGCCCAGTGGTCGAGTGCCCCTGAGTTCAATCCCCGGTACCACAAAAAAAAAAAAAATGACCTGGTATTGTTATGTGTGAGTTTTTTCACTTGAATTTTGAGAGTTTTTTTGCTTTGTATATTTTGAGACTTTATTATTTGTGATTTATTATATCTTTTTACTTATTTTATAACATTTCAATTATTTCCATCATTTTTTAGTGTTTACCTTAGAGGGTGTTATATCTTTTTGTAAGTTGTTTTTAGCTTTTTCCAATATGTATCTTATTTTCATTATGGCTGACTTTGGTGATTTTTAAAAGTTAGAAGAAATTTTTCAATCTATTCTAGTAGTCTTATTAATAGTTGGATTTAATCTTTTGTTCTTTATTCTGATTACTGATCTGTTTGGGTTCACTTCTTATTTATCTTGCTTAAACCCCACCCCCCCACCCCCAGCTGTTTTCCTCTGCTTTTTTTTTTTTTTTCTTTCTAGCTTTTTGTTGGATGGATAAAGTGTTCTTATTGTTCTCCTTTTTATTTATTTGCTGGTTTGAAAACCATAGATCAAGAGTCCGCAAACAATAGCCCCTGGGCCAAATGGGCCCAGCTGCCAGTTGTGAGAATAAAGTTTCACTGCAACGCAGCCACAGCATTGTCTATGGCCGCTTTTATGCCACAGTAACAGAGTAGCTGTGACATATACCATGTGGCCTGCAAAGCCTGAGTTATTAACCATCTGATCCTTTATAGAATGTTTGCCACAAATTGTAATTTTTAATTGGTTATGCCTAAAATTTAGCATGTGTACTGGGCTCTAAATTTTATTAATACAATCTGAATTTACTCCATTTTTGTTCTGAAATAAGATGAAAATTTTAGTATGCTGTAAATAGCCACTGAAATCTTCAGTTTTTTCAAGTTATGGTGAGAATGTTAATTCTTATTCTTAGGCTTCATTTTTTAAAAAAAATCAACTTTATTGACACATAATTTACATAACATAAAATGCATTATTTCTAAGTATGTAGTTTTGGCAATACATTATTGTCTCAAACACCCAGAGTCAAGAAGTTCGTTTTTAATGTATAGATTTGGTCTTTCCTGATGTCTTCATTTTGGAGACATTTTAGAGTAGATTTTTTTTTTTTTTTTTTTTTTTTTTTTTTTTTTTTTTTTTTGGCAAACCTGTGGTTCAGTTGCAGAGAACTCCTTCTCCTTTCAGAAACCGCAAGTAGAGGCATTGATTTTTCATATCCAAAGATTTCTTTTCCCTTTAATTTAGAGTAGATGGTTTTTACTGATTATTTGATAGCTTCATTGATTAATGCTGTGTTAAAGCAGGAGGAATGAACAGATTCATTCCAAACTTAATTACATGAGTTTATAATTACGGTCTCCATCAAAGACAAACAATGGAAAGTCACTGTGTCATTTATCTTCTAAAGTCAGGCTGTACTCTTCCCATCTGACTGGAACAAATAATTCTAGGCAGCCAAACACCAGTGCCTAGCAACTGTGATATCTGCATCAGGAACCTTAGGGTCTCTTCAGAGCCTGATGTTGTGTAGTTAAAGCAGAAGATTTGTGCTTATCTGTCAGAATTAGAAGAAGCAAGAATCTAGAGGGAGGAATGAGTAAGCACTTGGGAAACATCCTACTGCACTGGCAAGTATGATTGTAATGCATGTTTGGAATGACCTACACTTTTATGCCTTTGACACTCACTTATTTTGTGATCTGGGAAACATTTCTAAAGCCCCATTTTTTTTTTTTTTTTTTTTTTTTAATGTGTAAAATGGAAGTGACAGAAGCTAGTTCATAAGTAAGTTAATACCTGTGGTGCACTTAGCACAGGTTGCAATGTAAAGCAGTCAATATAATGTTAGCTGCTAATGATAGTTTTAGAGATCATATGATATAACATTTTTTAAAATAACTGAATTAGTAGTGCTTTGTTATCTATTGCTATATAACAAATGACCTTGAAACTTAGTTTCTTTAAAAACAATTTGTTATTGTTTGTAATCCCGTGGCTTTTCGCCTGACAATTCTCTGGCATACCTGGAGTTGTTTGTGTGGCTTGATCAGTTGGAACTGTGGCTGGAGTGTACAAGATTGCTTTCATCCTCCAGACACTTTCCACATGGCCTTTCACCATGCAGTAGCCTAGGCTGGGCTTCTTATAGCATGGTTGCTGGCTTCCTGGAAGAGCATCCAAGACATTCCCCAGTGTAGCAGTGCATTAAGCCTCTGCTTAACAGCATACCTTAATGTCCCAATGTCTAAAGCAGCCACATGGCCCAGCCCAGAGTCAATATGGGAGGGGATTCCACAAATGTTTGAACACCAGGAGTTAGAATTCACTGGGGCCACAAGTTTAGCATCTCCCTCCAGTGGTAGAAAACATCTTAAGATAATAACTGGTCAGGATGTACAAGTGGAACCTGACCTGAGGTGATGTGCCACTACTAAGTTTTTCTAACTTTGAAGTGCCCAGAACACTTGGGTACTGTTTAAAATGTCTATCCCTGGGCCCTAACTTTAGAGCTTTTGTTTTGGTAAGTCTAGAGTAGGGCTCAGGTTGTCCTGATGAACACTCAAGAGAATCACTTTTCAGAAAACTTAAAGGCAGGGAACACCTTTACTTCCTCTGTTAACTCTGCCTTTGTCAGAGGCAAGCCTTATGAAATTTGAAACCTAAGGGAAGATTGCTAGTTTATTCTCTGTGGTAGGTTAAGAAGAATCGCAGGGATGGTTGGAGAAGAGTCCACTTTTGGTTTACAGTTGTTTGTAAGACTCAGAGGTAGTCCTCTGTGCTGAATTTTAGGTTGGTGAGAATTTCTTAGAATGATGGAAATTTTGGATGTCCTGGACATTCTTCTCTACCAAAGTAGCTTCTGGAATGCGCATCAGCTTCTGTGTAGTATCAACTTAATGGAAATAGTGGTAGAGTTTGCTTTGTGGCTAGGTAAGTCTCTTAGATTGGCATTTCCCTCTATTAAGATTAGAATGTAATCCAGTTTTATGGAAAGAAATAGACTAGTAGAGATTAACATCAAGGAAAGGGCCTGCTAAAATAAGCATCTTAAGTTACACTAGGCATACTTAAGCTATGGTTTTAAGCTTTAATAACTTCAGAAGTATCAATACTACAAATATCATTGGTAAAAAGTAACAATTTTCATTTCTTTTTTACATATATAGTTTTTATATTTTGAATAACATTTCAAGTTTTTGTTTCAGGAAACATTTGTAAAAAGAAATTTTAAACAATTCCTGTATTTTTGTGTTTTAAGATTTAGCAGTTACCATTTAGGGAATGAGGCCATTGAAGCAACCTGCCACACATGCCTCTGGGATCTCTAACTGTTGATATTCTAGATTCAAGGTATGCACAGAGACTTAGGAGGAAGAGAATTACTGCCAGCTTACGAACAGAGCTTTGATGACCTCGTTTAATTTGATGTCCTTGTCTTTAGAGGACTATGTCATTTTAGAACACATGATAATCAACACTGAACATAGCTAGACATGACCTAGACTGAAAGAAAGCATCACTTCAAGAGTTTGTAGCAAATATAGGGCCTCTCATTCCTCTCTGTGGCACTGGCTCCTGGATCTACTGAGCTCTCTCCTTTGCAGCAAAGCCTTGTCATTGCACAGTGACAGAAGGAAGACAAGAAGAAAGATGGAGTTTCTTCCTCCTGCACTCTGGTTCTGTTCTTCAGGATTCTTCCTCCTCCTTCCATTCAGGAACTGGGCCAGTCCAGGGAATCCAGGGATTCAGAGAACATGATGTTTGTTTGCCAGGAAATGTTTAAAAATGAAAAAGCTAAGGAAGTACAAGCTCATGCTTTAAGACTTTAGAAGATAATGAAAGTTACGTGGCAGATTATAAGTTCCGAAAATATGACAATGTAATTAAAATTGGTTCTTATGAGGAGAAAAAAGAAAGAAAAGATGGTTTCTTATAGAAAGGTATCTGAAAACGTGGGGTTTCCAAATGACCCATTGAAGGATGGGAGGAGTTGATACTTATGAAAATGTTGGACATGGTCACTATCATTGTTTTTGAGTGGATTAATAAATAGCACTCTTCTTTGCTTTTCTACACACTCAGATATTTTTTACTCTAGAAACCCTTTTGTTCAAAGCCCTCACTTATTTTGGTTGTTAATTCATTTCTAACATGTCACCAACTTGCATCTGCTGCATCTCTGTGTTGACACAGCATATACATGGTGGCTTCTGTGTGTACAGAATGGTCACTCATCCCATTTATTTCTCCAGAGATCTGTCATGGTGGTCGTTGTGGAATACTGTCGTTATCACAGAGCTGGTTTGCAGTGTTTCTTAGGATTTAAATTTAAGCAAATTGGAATGAAGTAGGATGATTCTGGAGTGTTTAAAATAAATCTTAATTTTTTTCCTAAAGATTTGTGTCATAGACTTTTTATTCTGTTTTCCTTATTGCTTATAATATCCACAGTTTAAGTGGGAAAAACTTTAAGCAAAATCTTATTTAAGCATTGGATTCAATCAGGATGAAATTTCAAATATGTTCTTACAAGGTTTTGCTTTTTATCATAATTTTTACTTATTCTGATTGCTATTAATGATTCAAAACACATGCCTCAATTTTTTCACAACTATGAGGATAAATTAGGTAATGTATAAAAAATGAATTTGGTTTCTTTAGAAAAGTCATTCCTCTAAAGAGAACATCTTACACTGATGTATAATTCAATAAAATTGAAAGTTCTGTTTGAGCAATGTGTTCTTTAGATACTGAAACTGCCACAATGCTCCTATTAAGAAATAATGACCTTGCATGCACAAGGCCCTGGGTTCAATCCCCAGCACCACAAAAATTTGAAATAAAATAAAATAATGACACCAAAGAAGTACAGGGGTGGGCAGTGCTAAGTTTAAGCCAGGAATTTGTCTCGGGAGCTGCATTGGGGGGGTGGGGGGCTGGTTCTTGTATTAATAGAACATATATAGTAGAAAATTTAGAAATCATAGACAATGTATAAAGATCACTTACTTCTACTATCCAGAAATTCTAATTACTTTCTTTTTTTCTGGATTAGGAACTTTATATATATTTAATTGGTGTATTGTACATAATGGAGGATTTGTTGTCACATATTTGTGCATGCACACCATATAACAAAATAATTTGGCCAGGATCATTCCCCAGTTTTTTCCCCTTCCCTCCCCTCCTCCCTTCCCCTAATCTCCTTCCTCTACTCTGTTGCTCCCACTTTGATTTTCATGAGATCCCCTGTACCTTTATTTTCCTTTATCCTCTTTAGCTTCCATGTAAGAAAGAAAACACATGACCCTTGACTTTCTGAGTTTGACTTACTTTGTTTAACATAATGTTCTCAAGTTCCATCCATTTTCCTGTAAATGAAATAATTTTATTTTTCTTTATGGCTGAATAAAGCTCCATTTTGTGTATATATACCACATTTTCTTTATTCTTTCATCCACTGACAGATACCTAGGCTGGTTCCATAGTTTGGCTATTGTGAATTGTGCTGCTATAACCATGGATATGCATGTATCACTTCTTTTTTTTTTTTTAATATTTATTTATTTGCTTTAGTTGTACACAATGCAATGCATTTATGTTTACGTGGTGCTGAGGATCGAACCCGGGCCGCGCACGTGCGAGGCAAACGCTCTGCCGCTGAGCCACAACCCCAGCCCAATGTATCACTTCTTATTGCTTTCAAATGTAATTTTCTTGACTGTCAAACAGAGCCAAACATAGCAACATAGATAAATATCATAGTCTTGAAGTTGAGTACAATAGGTAAGATAAAACCAAAACATGACATGATTTTTTTCACATAAATAAGGGCCAAGGTTACTAATATATTTCAAGAATGTATATGTAGGTGGTAAAATATAAAGAAAGGTTATTCCAAAGTCAGGTAGTAACCTTCTCTGAAGAGAAAAAGGGTAATAATTGGGGAGGTGTGTGCAGAGGGCTCCTAAAGAGGACTTGCAATGTAGATTGCCAAGGATGTTCACTTTACAATTATTAAATGTAGCTTATCTATTACATATTTTATCATTATATATGTACATATATATTTTTTAGTTATTTTACAATGACTATATAAATTGAGTAGAGCATAAACAGTATAGTCTCACTGATTTTTTTTTTTTTTTTTTTAAAAGGCCATGTCTTGCCAGGTGTGGTGGTACACAGCTGAATTCCCAGCAACCCAGGAGGTAGAGACAGGAGGATGCAAGTTCAAGGTTGCCTCAGCAACTTAGTGAGGCTCTGTCTCAAAAGAAAAAATAAAATGGGCTGGGGATATAGCTCAGTGGTGAAGTGCCCCTGGGTTCAATCCCTAGTACCAGAAAAGAAAAAGGCCATGTGTGTATATTTGTATATGTATTGAAAATTTCTAGAAGAGCCTGTAAGAAATGACTAACACTGATTGCCTTTGTGAAGGACTGAGATTCTGAGAAGGGAGAGAAATTGACTTTCATGATACATCCTTTGTTGTCATTTTGTGTGTTTCTGATTTAGAACAGTTTTCAAAATTAAATGACAAAAGGTAGGAAAGATTAAGACAACAATTTAAAATTCAAGGAGTTTGCACCTTCATGATTTATTTATAATTATGTAGCTTTGGAGTGGTAGGATTAAGAAAGACTGTGATTCAACAAGTTAAAATCATGGGCTTTTCAGATCATATCATCATTTTTCATTGCCAGGGAAGTGGTCCTTAAGCTACTGTGTTGTTCCCAGAGACCTTGCTCACAGAAATGGTTCACACTTTAGTGTGCAGTAGGATAACCAGGAAGAGTTGTCAGTAGATTTCTGGACCTACCTCCAGAGTGTCTGACTTATTGTTTCAGGGTTAGACCCAAAGAAATTGAATTTCTAGTGAGTTCCCAGGTCATGCTAAAGCTGCATATGCTGGACCACACTATGAGACTACTAGACAGCAATGCTGCCTTCTGCATCAACCTGCTGGGAGCTAGCAGAGTAGAAGTGCAGGCCCCTGCCCAGTGTGTGCTTCCAACAGACGGGGAGCAAGAATTACATAATTTTTGGTCAAGGATGTGGCATTAAGTCTATTTTTAAGTCTCTTTATGAATAGCTATATAGGTCTTGCCAAAGCTCAGGAAATCAGAGCCATTTAAAACAAAGAGAAGAAACAGTTGGGCGTGGTGGCACACGCCTATAATCCCAGTGGCTCAGGAGGCTGAGACAGAAGGCTGAGGCAGAAGGATGGAGAGTTTAAAGCCAGCCTCAGCAAAAGCGAGGGGCTAAGCAATTCAGTAAGATCCTGTCTCTAAATAAAATACAAAATAGGGCTGGGGATGTGGCTCAGTGACTGAGTGTCTCTGAGTTGTTAAATTCCAGGTACCCCACTACACACCCCCACAAAAAGAAGAAACAATGTTCTTGAAGGATGGTGCCTAAATTTGTGGATCTCCTTTACTGTGACTCATTTTGAAAATATGCAAAGGACTTTCTAGCTTTGAGAAGCTTTTTCTTTTTAAAAGGAAACAACAGAATTTATTTTAGGTAAAAATATATATGTATTTTTTTGTTCATGTTGGAGTTAATGGTTCCAGTGTTCTTATTGTATTTGCATCCAAAACTAACAAGTTTCCATGAATGAGTCAATATATAGCATCTATATGATTTCATTTGTCAAAAGTCTCCTAGAAACTTGAAGGCAGTTTCTGACTGTTCTTGCACTAGCCCCAGAGTTGCTCTCCTTTTAAGATTAGGAAGGACCTTATCCCACCCACAAGGTGGCAGTACTTGTGGCATGAAACTTAGCTTTGCTTTGTGATTGCGTGGCTAACTTGTTTTCTGAAGCAACCTGGCTTTGACTGGAATTCTAATGATCATTTGCTATATATATAACTATATCTTATATAGTTCCCAGTTTCTGGCCTGCCAACCTAGTACCCTACTTTGTTTTTCTTTTTCGTGAATTTTCTTTGTTTTAACCTTTCTCTTATTTCAGCCTCGGTAGCTGTCTTAGCTGCTTTTGCTATGCTGGGCCTAGCCTTGTCTTCACAGTAAGGAGTGGTGTTTGCCCTTTCCTGGAAATCTTAGTTCCTGTAGGTCTTCTGTTGACCTTCTATTGGAGTAGACCCTGCCTTTTCTGTTTTCTACTCATTTAATTACATTTTGGTGGTTTCCTGTACATAGAGTCACTATGTTGTGGGCATATCTATAAAGCTCTTATATTCAATACTCCTTTTTACTGCCTTGCAAAGAATTTATGGATTATATTGTTAAGAAACTGATAGGAAAAAGTGGGTATTTTAGATCTGGGTGTGTAATTACATGGAGGATCAGAATAACCTTATTTGATACCAGAATGGATTTATGATCAGCTAATGGATTAATTTGAAATTCTAGGTGCATTACTTAGTTCTCAATTTAATACTTCAGCTGAATCCAAACTCTTGTTTGGCACTAACAATGTAATTCTACAATCTTTTTTCTCTTTTTTTTCTTACTTCCAAGACAGAAAACCATAAAAGACATTTACAGTGTGCTATAGTTTACATCTAAGTGTCCCCTAAAGGCCCATGTGTTAAAGGCTTTGTCCCCAGCTTGGCACTTTCGGGAGGTGGTAGAAACTTTAACAGGTTGGGCATAGTGGGAGTTCTTTAGGACACGGGGCACATGCCCTTGATGGAAATAATGGGCCCCATACCCCCTTCTTTTCTCATTTTCTGCCTGGCCGTGACATGAATAGTTTTGCTCTGCCAGACATTCCCGTCATGATTGCTGCTTTACCTGTGGCCTAAAAATAATGGAGCCCAGTCATCATGGACTGAAACCTCCAAAACTATAAGCCAAGATAAACCTTTTCTCTATTTAAGTTGATTTTTCAGTATTTGTTACAGTGATAGAAAGGTAACATGCAACCAAACCAATCTGTGGGTTTCTCTTTATATTCAATTAAAAAATATTGGAAAATTATTAGTGAAATGGTATTGCCTAGTTACATATTGCTGTCTGGGAGACAGATAACTTTTCCACCTGGTTTTTATGCCTAATGTTATTTGCTATGCATATTTGTTTGGATTAGTATTAAATTCCTTCTGTTGAATTTAGTAATGCTTGTAATTTCTTTTTTACTTTGGCGTTGAAAATGAATCTAAACTCTTAAAATCTCCAGCTTTGATTTGGGTTTACACTAATCACATTTTAAAGACATATTAGCCCTATTTTTTAGTTAAAAATACCTTTTAATTTTGTTTCATTAGATTTAACTTTTAAAAAATCACATTTCTCCAATATGATTTAAATTGGCTATTAATATTTAATGTAGCTATTTATCTAACAATTTTGTTACTTCAAGCACTCTTGATTATATCAGGATTAAAACTTTTTTCACCAGTTCTTGCACATACAAAATTTAAAATTTCTTTGTGGAAATCTTTCTGTTTCTTCCCATCCTTCATTTTCACTTCATTCCTCTTCATTATCTGCATTGTGGAGTGAAGCCTCCAGGTAAGAGTGAATTGCGTGTACAGTAAGCTGGCTGCTTCTTTAAATATCAGTTTTATAAACCATTTTGCTCATCAAAGTGCGCTTTTCATGGGCTGTCATTCTTGTGAATAGGGTTTTGTCATCATCTGTACCCTGCTGTTGCAAGGAGAAGGTTAACACTAATGATTAAGGTATTTTTCAGGCTTTCCCACAGTATGTGGGCGTAGTCATTGGCTGCAGATTTGCTTTGAGGTTTTGCAGGTAACTGTAGGGTATAGTATGACACAGAGAAAATCTCAAGACTCCAGGCAAGACTTTGACATCAGATTATGTTATTTCACATAGATTTTGATGTAGAGACTTTTGGAAATACAAAACTCTTAGATTATTAGCTATATAAACCAATTTTGTCATAATTTTAAAAAGTATTATTCATCTAACTTGTTAAATTTTCTCTTGATGTTGTTTTCTCTATACAACATTTTCTTAAAATGTTGATAAATAGTAAATGATGATTTTTTTTTTTCTCTATCCTGTAAAATCTGATAAATATCAAAGTGATTAGTGAAGGAAATCTTTAACTTTGAATAGTCAATAAACTGGGGTGATGATCCTCTGACTGATTAAAAATTTACTATATATGCATTCTATATTATTTTCTTATGGATTTTATGGTATATTTTCAGAAGATCTAAACAGATAAATTTCACGTATATATGTATACCCCATATAAACCTATGCATATTTTAATATACATGGGTAACTTAACTGAATGACATTTATGAGCCAATTAAATATTTTGATTATTCCATTATATAACATAATCTCAGGCTCTGGGACAAGCGACAAGCAGCCTTTTAGGAATCTGTGAGGTTAAAGCTGTTTTCATAATTGTATTAGTTGGATTTTTATTGCTATGGCCAGAGTTTCTGACCAGAACAACTTACAGGAGGGAAAGTTTATTTTGGCTCATGGTTTCAGACATTCAGTCCATGGTTGTCCACTCCACTGCTCTGGGCCTGAGGTGAGGCAGAACATCATGGTGGAAGGTATGGCAGAGAAAAACTGCTCAGTTCATGACAGCCAGGAAGCAGAGAGAGAGCGAGCATGAGAAACCAGAGACAAGATATAACCCGCCAGGCTGCCCCAGTGGCCTACTTCCTCCAGCCAGTTACCATGTAGTAGTCCATTCAGATTCATCAAATGGATTAATCCACTGATGGGATTACAGCTCTTATCACTGCCTAAAAGCCCCACTTCTGACCTTCCAACATTGGGAAAAAGCATGAGCTTTAGGAGACATTTCTAGATCCAAAATATAACACCTCCCCTCCCTCCCTTCCTTCATTTCTTCATTTTTTCCTAGGGCTGTGGTTCCCAAACTTTAGTGTGTGACAGAATCACATGGAGGGCCTATATATATATATATATATTTTTTTTTTTTTTTTTTTTCCTTCCATTCCCAGAGTTTATGATTCAGTGGGTCTGGGTTAGTCCTGAGAATTTCTATTTCTAACAATTTCCCAAATGATGTTGGAGCTGCTGGTTTGGGGATTATTCTTAGATAATCATTAAGTAATAAAATGCATATCCTTAGTTTTCGCAATCTACTTAGAGTTAAGAATGTTATATGACTTCACTTATAATATAGAAACTTTTCAGTTGTATAGGTCCACTTACCACCTCTCTACCTAGGCTTTTGCTGTACTTTGGATGTACATTATAAATACAGAAGTTTTGAAATTCCACAGTACAATGTTAAAGTTTTACTTTAATCAGGCATATATTTTTTCAAGAAGTTAAGAGGAAAAATAGTTTTTTGTATTATCCATTTGTTAACCTTTATACCATTATTTCTTCCTGATGATCCTGTTTTCATCTCATTTCCCTAAAGTTGGAATAACTTCCTTTAGCATTTCTTATAGTACAGGTTTGTTGCTAACAAATATCTTGACTTTCTTTATCTGAAAATATCTTTATTTTATCATCATTCTTGGAAGATTTTGTACTGGTATAGAATTTCAAATTGACAGTTTTAAGCTTTTCTTCCTTTAGCACATTGTAAAGTTCAGCCGTACACTGGTCTGCGTTGTTTCTGATGAGAACTCAGTCATACTGGAATTGTTGTTTCCCTCTCTGTGCTCATCATTGCAGCCCTAACCCACCTGCATCCTTCATGTCCTCTCTGACCCTATTGGGAAGCAGTCCCACATCACCAGTTTTCTATATGGAGTTTATTCAGTCTTTCAACCGTTGGTCAGGTTTCTGCTCTGTAACTGCTTTTAGAGCACACCTTGTGTTTCTAGTTTTTTCCTTTACTAATTTGGTTTAATTACAGTTTTCTTCCTAAAGGTGCTAATATTCTTCTAGTCTTTTGGATTCAAAATCTTTTATTTCATTTAGTTTTGTGGTGCTGGGGATTGAACTACGGGCCTCCCTAGGCAAGTGCTCTACCACAAAGCTACACCCCCAGCGCTGGACTCAAAATCCTGAACTCATTTTTAACCCTTCTTTCAACTTCACATTCTGTGGAGTTTAGTGCTGCTACTTCATGTTTGAGAATGTCTTCTATTCACTTCCTTTTTTTTTTTTTTTTTTTTTTTTTTTTTTGTGGTGGTGCTGGGGATTGAATCCAGGGCCTTGTGCATGTGAAGGAAGCACTCTACCAATTGAGGTATATCCCCAGCCCTATTTACTTCCTTTTTGATTGCTGCCATGTAGGCACTGGAGTCCAAAATCAGAGAAAATATTTAAAGATACAATAGCTGATATTTTTTCCCAATCAGCATACTATATGATTTCAAAAGTGCCATAGTTTGGATCTGAGGTGTTTTTCTAAAGCTCCTGTGTTAGTGCAGGAATATCAGATATAAAATTATTAGATTATGAGCACTATAACCTAGCCAGTCCATCCTAGTTTCAGTGGACTGAGTGGATGGTAACTGTAGGCAGGTGGGGCATGGCTGGAGGAGGTGGGTCACTGAGAGTATGCCCTGGCAGGGTTCACCTTCTGTGGACTCTTTCCCTCTCTCTGCTTCCTGGCCACCATGAACGGAGCAGTTTCCCTCTGCCATACTCTTCTGTCGTGACATTCTGCCTCACCTTTGACCCAGAGCAGTGGACTCAGCCAATCATGGACTAATCCTCAGAAACCATGAGCTGAAATAACCTTTTCTTTTTATAAGTTGTTCTTTTGGGATATTTTGGTCCTGGCAGCAAAAGCTGACTAAGACAAAAGCTTTTAATGTTCCTTATATTCCTTATTCTTTTTTTAGTCAGATCAGCTTGCCTGTCACTATTACATTAACAATTTTCTGAAAATACTGCTTTATTTTGAATTATATTATTCAATATTTTCAGTTATCCCCATTTCTTCTCATAACATATCATTCTGGAGAAAAGTCATCCTCATGAACTCTTATTGTTGACAGATTATTCTGATTTTTAATAATGCAAATTAGATATGGCTAAACATAAACCTAAGTATATAAACTTTTGCATGTATAGTTATATAACTAAAATAATTTACAAGTTCATTACAAACTATAAAGTGAAGAATGTTTAAGTTAATGTCATTAATGTAACAAAGGGTCTTTATCAACAGTTCAACATGAATATGGTGCACACTTAGGCATGGGCCTGTTCTCAGTGATGACTCAACTACTTTTCTGTATTCAGACATCTGAGAAACCTTTGTTTCCACAGCATGCTATGGTATCATTTGGCCTTCCCTTGGTTCAAATGTATCATTTAAGAAATAGATCCATCTCTGTCTTTTTCTCATCCCTCAGCCTGCTACAATTGAAATGGCACTACTTGGCTACAGTAAGATAGTCACTAAAACACACGTTGAGACACCAGTACTACTGGTGATCAGGGTTTCTAGGTGAGCATCCAGATGATCAGAATGTGGTGTGTGTGTGTGTGTGTGTGTGTGTGTGTGTGTGAGAGAGAGAGAGAGAGAGAGAGAGAGAGAGAGAGGGAGGGACAAAAAGAGTTTTAGTGTACTTGAAAATAAGAAACTTAGAAGATTTTGTATAGGAAACAAATAGACTCTTAAAATCATTCCCATGCCCCCAGAGTCTAGAGATCCCATTAGAAAAATCACTCATCAACCTGGCTCAATCCCCTCCCTTTCCCACTTTGTTTTTCTTTCCTACATTCTTACTGTGGTATGAACATGCCCACGCTTTCCTGGATATATGCTTTCTCCTGCTGTGGAAGCCCATCTCTATAGCCTTTAAGGACCATTCATGCTATCATTTCCTTAAAGTCTCTGCTCACCTTTTCAGTGATAATTTAATTGTTTCCCTCCTTTGAACATTTCTTTGATTTCCTTCTGTATCTAGTATTTTGGCATTTCAGTTTTTTGTAATGTATTTTTAAAACATTTGATTTTCATGTTCTATATAGCACTAGATTTTTGGGGCCTTCAAGGCAAAATAGTATCTTAAAAAGAATTTTTTTTTTGCATAATTTTTAGGACTATTGTTGATATTCTTAAAGCATTTTCTCAGGGAATCAAATAATGAAATGTAATGCTAAATATTACAGATTTAGTTTTGTGGCAAAAATATGTTTTTTCATTTTATAATATATATACACACATATATGTATATAAATATATATATAAACAAAATATGTTGATGTAGAAAATTTATATTTCTGAGAAACTAAAATGCTTTAAAAAATCTATTTGTTCTTCATTTTCAGGACTGTTGGGTAAGATCCTGATGGCTATTCGAGATGCATGTTTTGAAATCTCAGCTATTCAAATGGTAGGTACTTTGAAGTGAGCCATAACATATTGAGGATTTAAAAAAAATAATCTTTAACATTTAAAAAATTTTTTTTAGTTGTTGAAGGACTTTTATTTTATTTACTTATATGTGGTGCTGAGAATCAAACCCATTGCCTCACACATGCTAGGCAAGTGCTCTACCACTGAGCTACAACCCCAGCCCCTAATCTGTAACATTTCTTAATTGAAGGCTCTCTGTGCACTTGTGAACTCAGCACATTAAAAAGAAAATGTTTTCTGAACTTAATAACCTTATAATAAAAAAGTTTTTTTTTAAAGAATAATTATCAACTATTTTGTAAAGTCATCAGTCAAAACTTGGAGACTAATGAGAAGATAGATAATTGTGAACTCTTACCGTGGAGTGTTAAGAATTCTTAGCCAAAACTTTCAAAAAGTGTTGCTTGTTGATGTATTAAGCGATTATAGGATCTGCGCCTACTTTATAAATAATAACTCTAGGAATTTTAGCTTTAAACATTGACCTACCTCAGGCCCGCAACCTAGCCCAGTGATTGGCCACAGTACTCAATGAACATAATAGCAATAAAAAAAGTGTTGGATTTTTCATGGAGGCCTGGAAATGTAGTGGCAAGTGCAGTTTTTGACTTTTGGAACCAGAAAGATCTCTTTCAGAATCTGGGCTCAGCTGCTTTTTAGGTATGTGACACTGCTAGAAACTGTTAGAAACCTGACTAGCATCCTATCCCTTAGCTTTCTCATCTGGGCAGTGAAGATATTAATTGTCTGAATTGGTTATTCTGAAAATTAAATGAAACACACATAGTGCCTTGTAAAGTTTGTAGTTCGAATTCCTGAGTTCGTAACAGGTTTTATCTTCTGTTATTATTTCATTGCATTAATGAAAGTTGTGTAAATGCAAGATAAAACACTGATATCAAACAGTTCCCTTCCTGTAATGGTAATGTTGCCTATGATGATAAATCCTTTCAACTTGAAGTATTGTCTCTGTAGGAAGAAATTTCTCAGTAATCTTTAATCTTGCCAACAATAGAGAAACCAAGTAAGGGGGGAAATAAAATGGAAATTCAGAGGCAATTTTTAAAATATTAGGGTTTTGGTTCTTCAGACCTGGAGTGTAAAGTTTTACTACTAGCTACCTTGAAGTCCAGCCTGCATAGGAATGACTTGTTATGGACTGACCTTTTAAACATACTCTTATTCATGATGTTATGCAAGGAAGTAGCAAGTCCAGATGATGTGTGTAAGTGCTTTGTTAGAAACCTGACTAGGAATTTCTCTGAATTCTTTGGAGAAAAATGATACTGTTTTTCATTCCCTCTACAAAATCTAATCACATTTCTTTAGTAATATTTCTTTCTTATACCTCTGATCTATCAACAAACAACATTACATTGCATAAGTCCTTTCTTATCAAGAATGAGGTTTTATTCAGAGAGTTATAGGGTAGCAGATAATAAGAACATGATCAGTGGAATCAGACTGCTGGGAACAGAATGCCATCTGGGAAGGGTTCATTGCTCCTCTGACTCTTAGTAGCCTTATCTAGCCATAAAATTGTAAGAATTAAATTAGATAGTGCATGTGCAGATCTTAAAATAATGCATGACATATTAAGTACTCAAAGATTATCCATTGCTATCCTGCAGCTGATCTTTAATAGCAGTTTTTTATGAAAGAGCAAATTATTCAAGATTCACATTTCAATGGAAAATATCATGCTAAGTGAAATTTAGCCAAACTCAGAAACTCAAAGATCAAATGTTTTCTCTCATTTGTGGAAAGGGGGAGGGAAGGATAGGCTAACCTAATGAACCAATCAAATATAAATTAAAAGACAAATGAAAGGAAGTCTAGTAGAGTAGGTGAAGGAGAATGGGAGAGGAAGGATGGGAAGGAAAAGGGAAGGGATCAGGAACTGAAATCAATTTCCATGTGTGTATGAGTTACTCAGGATGAACCCAACTACTGTGTATAATTATAAAGCTCTAACTAAAAGGAAAAAAAAAAAAGTATGCATGTTATCTCTGACAGCAGCAGTGCTTAACCTAGAAAAAAAGAAAAAGTAAGCCATAAAAGGATTGAAGAGGGATCGGTGGAGGGGAGGAAGAGGACGTCAGGGTGGGGTGCTGATCTGGAACAGGTCGAGCCCCATGCTTTGTAATTAGATCAGGTTGTTTCCTGGTGTTGTATATAACCAAAAATAATTAAAAGCAAATAAATAAAAGGAAACAAAAATATTTACATTTTTAAGTAAAGAATATATCTAAGGGATAATAAATAGTGAGTGCTAAGAATGGCTCATTTATTTTTCTTTTGTTGGCTTACAGTTTTGTTTTATTTTTTAATATAGTTCAATATGGATCGTGTTAATGTTGAAGAATTCTATGAAGTTTATAAAGGTGTAGTGACAGAGTATAATGTAAGTATTGAAGTAAATTTAAAGCAAAACCATTTGGATGTCTCTAGTCTTGGGGATCTCAGTATAATTTATAATCATTGAAAGTATTTTTTAAATTATGATTTGCAAACCATACATATGAGAAGGGCTAATATCCAAAATATATCAGGGACTCAGGCTCTGTAGTTAGAAAACAAAACACCAAATTTAAAAATGAAGAAAGAATCTGAACAGATATTTCTCAAAATAAGAGATGTGATTGGCCAATAGATGTGTGAAAAAAAGTTCAACATTTCTGATCATCAAGGAAATGCAAATCAAAAGCTGCAATGAGATATCACCTCAGACTTGTAATAATAGCTATTATAAAAAAGACTAATGATAACAAACCCATTTAGTTAAAAATGCTGAAGAAACTAGGGAGAGAAGGAATTTACCTCTACATTATAAAGGCTACAGATGACAAGCCCAAGGTTGTCATCATATTGAACAAAGAAGAACTGAAAGCATTTCATCTAAAATCAGGAACAAAACAAGGATCTCTCCTCTCACTATGCAATATAGTTCTTGAAACTCTATCCAGAGCAGTCAGGTAAGAGAAGGAAATTATAGGGTTACAAAAAGGAAAATAAGAAGTCAAACTATCTCTGTTTGCTAATGACATGGTCCTATATCTAGAAGACCAGAAGACTTCTAGAGCTGATGAGTTCAGCAAAGTAGTGTTACCCAAGATCAAAAAAAAAAAAAAAAAAAAAAAAAAAAGCTTTTCTGTATTCCAATAATGAATCTACTGAGAAAGAAATCAGGAGAACAGTTCCATTCACAGTATCCTAAAAATATAAAATAATTGGGAATAAATCTAACTAAGGAGGTGAAAGGCCTCTCCAATGAAAATTATAGAACACTGAAGAAAGAAATTGAAGAAAACCATAGAAGATGGAAAGACCTCTCATGTTTGTGGATACATAGAATTAATACTGTTCAAAATGCCATACTACCAAAAGCAACATATAGATTGAATATAATCACTATCAAAATACCAATGACATTCTTCACAGAACTAGAAAAAAATAGTCCTAAAATTCATATGGAAAAATAAAAGACTTAGAATAACCAAAGCAATATCAAGCAATAAGAGGGATGCTGGAGGCATGACAATACCCGTTCTCAAATGATACTACAGAACTATAAAAACAAAACAAACAGCATAGTATTGGCATAAAAACAGACATGAAGACAGTGGAATAAAGTAGAAGACACAGATACGAACCCATACAGATACAGTAATCTGGTACTTGTCAAAGGTGCCAAAAATATATGTTGAGAAAAGACAGCCTTTTTAACAAACGGTGCTAGGGAAGTTGAATAACCATATGTAGACGAATGAAACTAGATTCCTATCTCTCACCATGCACAAAAATCAACTCCTAGTAGATCAAAGACCTAAGAATTTGATCAGGAGCACTGTAACTTCTAGGGGAAAAAAAGTAGGCTCAATACTCTGATATATTGGCACAGGCATTTACTTCCTTAATAAGACTTGAAAAGCTAAAGAAATAAAACCAAGATTCAACAAATAGAATGGCATCAAGTAAAGTTCTGCACAGCAAAGCAAACAAGAACATGAAGGGAAGGCCTACAGAATGGGGAAAAATCTTTGCCAGTTACTCTTCTAACAGGGGATTAATATTCAGAATATACAGAGAACTCAAAAAACTTAACACCAAAAACCCAAATTACCCAATCAGTAAATGGGCAAATGAACTAAACAGATATTTCTCAGAAGAAGAAATACAAATGGCCCACAAATATATTTTTAAAAATGTTCAAACATCTTCAGCAATCAGGGAAATGCAAATCAAAACTACACCGAGATTTCATCTCACTCCAGTTAAAATGGCAGTCATCAAGAATAACAAATGCTGACAAAGATTCAAGGGGAAAGATACACATTGTTGGTTGGACTAAAAATTAGTCCAATTACTTTGGAAAGCAGTAGGGAGATGCCTCAAAAGACTATGAATGGTGATATGACCCAGCACATCAATGTTTATAGGAGTTTAATTCACAGTAGCTAATCTGTGGAACCAACCTAGATGCCCTTCAGTAGATGAACGGATAAAGAAACTGGTATATACACACAATGGAATATTACTGAGCATTAAAAGAGAATAAAATTATGGCATTTGCAGGTAAATGGATGGTACTGGAGAACATCATGCTGAGTGAAATAAGCCAGATGCAGAAAGTGAAGCATCAAATGTTTTTATCATGTGGAAGCCAGAGAAAAATGAGGAATTGCTTTAAAAAGGAAACTTATGAAAACAGAAGGGAGAAAAATGGAGTAGAGGAAGGAAATTGAGGGGGGAGGAGGAGGGACAGAAAAAGGGGAAAAAAACTACTCAAAGAACCAAATTGTTATGTACGTGTATGAGTATATATATATATATGTTATACACACACACACACACACACATGCAAACATACATACTGTGGTTACTAGTAATGTGTATTTCAACATTACTAAAATAGATTTTTAACTTTCTTATAAAGTGACAAATTGCTGAGGGGATAAATACATTAATTAGCTTAATTGAATCTTTGTATTATCTCTGTACATAAATCAAAACAACACATGGTACCCATTTATATATACAGCTATTTGTCAATTAAAAATTTATAGAAAAAAAATATTCCTTAAAGTGTTCTTACTGTTAGAGGCCAGGTGATCATGCCTATTAACTCAGGCATTCTTATCCCTGAGAGCTGGTAGAAAATGCAGTATTATTTCATTTATGAAACAAAATTTTATAGGAGAAATGCAAAAAAAAGGCAGCATCACACCAAGACAAACTTTTTTGGGAAAGTAGTACATTTTGCCTTTTTCTTTGAAGTTTATAATATTCTAAGAGTAGAAGACTGTCTGAAATGCTTTAGGAAGTTAGAAGTAAATAGTTCTTCACATTGTAATGTAACTCCACAGAGGTACTTCAAAGATACAAATGCAGATGGAATTAAGTGAATAATGATGGAAAGGAAGTTATTCAGAGGGCAATGAAATGCATTCTTACAAATAACCATAATCAAGCAAGCCAAACCTTTCTCCTTAATACAGCACTAGTAGATATTTCAAAGATGTTGGTTTTCTTCCTTACCAGTTTTCTTGGGTAGCTTTGTGCTGGTGCCTTGCTCATCAACCAAGTTCTTTTCTAGGGAGTCTTCTCTTTTATTTTTGCCACACAGGCAGTGATAAACAAGAAAGCACACCACTTGCATTCATAGAGCTGGAGTCTTGGTAAAGACCATCATGAATTACATTAGCGTAGGTCAGCAAAGAATGAAAGGAAGCAGATTCATCTTTTTTTGTTTAGAAAATCTGCTCCTTAATAAAAACTAGATGATTTAAATTTTTGAGTCCACCTTTTAAGGAATGGTATGCTTTTAGTGGAGTTCTAAGTTCTTATCTCAACATGGTTTTCTTTGCATTTTGTGCATTTTGACCAGCCCTGCATATCTGTATTTTAGTGCTATCTATTACTAACACTAAAAAAAGCAAAGTGAAAGAGACTGAAACTAAGAGTAAGAAGATGGAGAGAAGAAGAGGGGAAGCAGGCAGGCAGAATTTATTTCTCTTTTGGAACATGTGTTTATGCCTTCCTCTCCTGCTGAGAACTTGGCCTTGACATTTATATGTAGGCAGTACTTCAATGTCATGAAACAGAAAATCAAACTCAACATGATTTTATATAAGAAGTCAATTACATGTAACATTTTTTTTGGAATAACAAAATTACTTTGGTACATATTTAGGGATTCTAATGAGTAGGGTTATGTGTACTATATTAATTAAGAAGTTCTTTCCCTTCTCTTTTAATGTCTATAATTTCCATTAAGTTGACAGTATGGATTAGTATCTATACATATGTTCTGTAATAAGTTACTTTATTCTGGTGGTGAGCATCATAAACCCTCCAGCATCATCAGAATGCCTCACATGGCCTGCATACTCTGGCCTCCTCTCATTTCCTTCCTGGGTCTCTCTCAGTTCCTGATACTTTTGATCTTCATGTATCCCCACTGTTGTTCTGCTTCAGTCTTCATGTTTGTTTCCCTTTTGCCTGTTGAAGGGGAGGGAAGGTTCGCTGGGTATTCCAGATCTGTGAGGGCACCTTGATCATGCGTTTCAATGTGCAGCTTCATGTCCAGAGTCAAAGTCCTAATCAGTACACCTGTATTTCCCTCCTTGTGCTGCTGTGGTCGTACATTTTACGTCTTACAGTACACTCTTAATATTTTTTGCTTTAAATAATTATCTTTTTAAGCAACTTTTTAAAAAGACTGTGTTTTTTATTCACCCACGTTTACTATAGTTTTGTGTAGATCTCTGTTTTTATCTGGCATTTTTTCCCTTCTTCCTGAAGAACTTCCTTTGACATTTCTTATAGTATAAGGCTATTGGTGGTAAATTCCCCCAGCTCTTGTTTGTGTGGAAAAGTCTTTATTTTTCCTTTTTGAGGATTTTAGATTGGCAGATGTGCTGCTGTTCCTGTTGTGGCTGTCCTTGTCTCTTCTTCTGTTGTATGATGTGTCTTTTTCTGCTGCTTTTCAGGTTTTTGTTTCTGGCTAATTTGATTATGATGTCTGTATTCTAATTTTCCTTATATTTATTCTCATTGAGTTTTGTTGTTTTTTATGTGTTTCTACGAAGTTGGAAAAATTTTAGCAATTCTTGAAATATTTTTCTGTTTGTCAACTTTTCTTTAAGGACTCTAATTACAACATATATTAGATAGCTTGACATTGTCCCACAATTTTTATTTTTCATTCTCTTCATTTTTCTTTATTTCCATGCTTGCTTCTGTTTCTGTTCCCTGTCTTCAGATTCATTTTCGTCCACAGTGTCTTATCCTGTTCGCTCCATCCAGTGTTTTGTTTGTTTGTTTTTGTTTTGTTTTAATAACATTTGCAGCGGGGCAACTGTGTGGCTTACTTCATTGTTTCCTTTCTCCTGAGGGCCATGGTCTATGATGCCTGTCATCCAGAATCTGAAAATGGTTGTTTCATATACTTTGTCTAGTTCCTAGAAATTTTAGGTGGGAAAATAAATCTGGTCCCTGTTATTCCTTGTTGCTAGAATGCATTATGGTTTTTAAAAGGTTCTTCAGGAGAAACATTTAGTTTTTATATGTTAATTTGTGAGCACTGGGTTTAAGAAAATAAGAGAGACCTTTGAATGGAAGATATACTAGAAGATAATTTCAAATAATGAAAGTGTGAAGTGGCAGAGCATTACATTTAAATGGTTAGTAGTAACAGGAATGGAGATAAAGGAACATATTTAAAAATATTTTTTGGAGGGAAAATGGACAAAATTTGGGAACTGCTAGTATGTGTGATACAGATGGGAAAAGAAGGCAATGGTAACTTTTAACTCTGAAGAATTAGTGGAATAGTGGCACAATAAAAAGAGAAGGGGTTAACTTCACTTAGCATTATATTCTCTTAACTCCATTCATTTACCTGAGAATGCCATGATTTTATTCTCTCTTATTGCTGAGTAATACTCCATTGTGTGTATATACCACATTTTCTTTATCCATTCATCTACTGAAGGGCATCTGGGTTGGTTCCACAGTTTAGCTATTGTGAATTGTGCTGCTATAAACATTGATGTGGCTGTGTCCCAGTGAAGTTAGCCAATCCCCAAAAGCCAAATGTTTGCTCTGATATAAGGAGGCCGATTCATAGTTGGGTTGGGATGGGGAGCATAGGAGGATTAGAGGAACACTAGAATGGCCAATGGGGGGGGGGGGAAGGGAGGGGGCAAAAGGGTCAAGAAAAAAAAAAAAAAGATGGTAGAATGAGATGGATATCATTACCCTAAGTGCATGTATGAAGTCACGAATGGTGTGAATATACTTTGTATACAACCAGAGAGATATATAAAAATGTGCTCTACAAGTATAATATGAAATGTAATACATTCTGCTGTCATTTCTAACAACTTAGAATAAAAAATAAATTTGGAAAAAGTGAAAAAATAAAATAAAGAGAAGGGGTAAAATACCATGAAATTGTATTGATTCTTTTATACTCTTATATTACACATCATAGGAGATGGTGACAGAATTGTATTCTGGCCCTTGCGTAGCAATGGAGATTCAACAGAATAATTCTACGAAGACATTTAGAGAATTCTGTGGACCTGCAGATCCTGTAAGTTGTAACTATTAATCTAGTTTGTGTTATTCATTCACTTAATGTTTAAACAGATTTGATATTTTTAGTTTATTCTTTCAAAAATAAAATAAAGGTGAATGCATACAAGCATTTTTACTCAATAGTATTTTGAATAATAACATTGTCTAATGTTCCAAGAAAAATAATTTTTATTAGCCTTATGACAATATAGAATATATAGAAGCATTTATTCTGGCATGTTTTTATTGTTTCTTTTTGCTAAATTGCCTAAGTAAATTTTGCAAACTTTATAATAGAAATTAAGGTATTATCCTTCGACATAGGAAAGACATAAATAGAGCTCTAAATGTGAAGAATATCAATATGGTGACATTGTATAAGACCCACAAGTAAATATGAGCAATGGAACTTGTCACATGTTGATGATCTCAGAGTCCACATATGAAGATCTCTTAGAGTGCTTTAGTATTGCAGAGAAACAAACAGATAAGGACCAAAATATTGACTTTCAGGTAAAATCCAAATGTCAAAGTGTGGAGCAATTCCTGTGCCCTGGAGGTAATTAGACTTTGTTAGAGAAGAGAGAAGTAAACAGGGATTTCAAAGACAAATTAGGGAACAAAGAGAATGGGGAAAATGCTAATGCATGCAGAAAGAAAGCAGTGAAGAAATTTTCAAATTTTCTATTCTGCATAGCAGGAACATTTACCTGGCTTCAATGGGCAATGAATACCTGAAACACAAGGAAATATATTTTCTTAAATAGAGGAAATCAGGTAGAGAATGCTAGTAGGTCTGAGTGTGGAATGGTAGCTTTACAAGCCAGAATAGGAATGTAGATTCTGCATAATTTGAATACTATATGGTAGGCAATAGGAATTGCTTACATGTAGCTCAGTTTTGAGCATACTGAATTTTTCCTTTGATGTAAGGGGAAACTAGATGGGAAGAGGTTAAAAACAGAGGCTCTAGAAGTGGAAAGAAGCAGATCTGATGGCATCGGTAGAGCAAGTCAGCAGTCTTCTCTGGGAGAAACAAGAGTAGATATAAATAAGGCATCGAGTGGGAATGTGTGGCAGTTACACCTGATTCTGTTGTGAGAACTTTGGAGAAAACAGTGGTGATGCTGTTTACTGAGCACTAGTCTTAAGATAGGAAGGGATACTTTTTGACTTGAAGAGAAAGCTGAAGTCAGCTGTTGCCATTCTTCTCATTTTTAATTTATCTTTAATATGTGTTGGGTATTCATTTTTAAGATTAAAAAATGTGAGAGAACAGCTGACCAAACAAATAGGAATAAATTAAAGAAATGAAAAGTAGAACAAAAAAGGAGTGAGATATTTGTTCATTCTTTCAGTCTCTCACTTTTTCAGTAAAAACCGTGGAACCTGTGCAGGTGTTTGTAAATATAAAAGATAGAAACTTCAAGAACTGACAGTCTACAAATGAACAACCATTCTAGTGGCTAATTTTATGCACTGTGTTACTTGCATTGTTTGCAGGTATTATGGGAACGTGAATTACAGCACTTAGCTCAGCCCAAGGATGGGCAACAAGGGTTGGGGAGACTTCTTGACGAGAATGACATCTGAGCTGAATTGTGAGGAGTGAGTGAAACATAATTTGGCGTTAACTTGGTGTAGCATCTGGTATAACAACTAGCATGTAGTGGGAAATAATAGGATTACAGTGTCGCTTTTCGGCTGCAGCAGGCTCTTTACTGTTGCTGAAGTAAAGGCAGGGAATGACAGGATGGTAGTGTTGGGGAGGAGTTGGGGAGTGAGCAGGTGTGTAATCATAGACTCTGAAAAGAATAACGTGCTGACTCTAACTTTCTGGATGTTTCTTCAATGAACATTTACTGAGTGAATATTATGTGCAAGGCTCACTGCTAAGTCCTGCGGTTGGGGCAGAACAGAGATAATCAAAACAAGTTGTTGTCCCTTATGGATCATAATATCATGATAGCTTAATTGGAAACTTTCTGGCCATGAATCTTACCTCATTAAGCATGGTTGGAATTACTCTACTGTGAGTTTTTGTTTTTGTTTTTTCATTTTTGTTGCTTATGAGCCTCGCATGGAATCACAGAAAGTTACACCATAGGGGTTTTAAAACTTTGAGCTGATTTAATATGTAAGATGTTAATAGTGGTTTTCTTTGGGAAGTGGAATTATAGTAATGTGTTAGTTACATTTTCATGTATTTTACAAATTTTCTTTAAAGTGCATATTTTACATTTATAGTAAGATTTTTATTTTATTTTATTTATTTTTATTTTATCATAAACTTGAAAGTTAATGAACTTTTAAATACAGAGGCATATATCTGTTAGAACTGACTCTCCTTTTGAGTCTCGGGGTCCTGAATTACATATTGTTTCTAAATACAGATTAGGCTGTCAGACAGGACCACATAGGCATTTGATGGTGTTTCCAGGTCAAAAGAAGCACAATGGTAGTAGTTACAAACCATGCTTCCGGGACAGTGAGCTGTCCCTTTCTCTTTGGCCTCAGACTTCTTTGTCTTATCTGGTTCTCACTGCTTCCTTCTCCTCTTTCCCCTCACTTCTCCAACAAATAGGTGAATGTTTACTACATGCTAGTCGTTATGCCAGGTGCTACTAGGTTTATATTTGTTGGAAAAATTTTTAGTCTAACTCTAGCAGAAAACAGAATTGATAATTAACAAGAATTTCTCTTTAAATTTGCATGTGTGTCAATCTATTCATGTAGTATTCAATTATTAAAATAATTTAGAAATTCATTTCTTCATTACTTGCAATTCCCATATCTAAAGAAAAATCTTGTTACAATACACGTAAACAACTGCCAGGTACATAATAGTCTTGCAATTAATACTGGATGAATTAGTGAATAGACTGTTTTTAGGTGAGTACCTAACATCTGGTACTCACTCATTGCTTAAATGTATGTGACCTACCAAAATGGGCCTTTTTCTTTATTCTTTTCTAAAAGTTAGACCTATTTTATAATTTGATTCAGCCTAACAAAAACCAGTAGATAACTTTGTAACTTACATTTTGCAGATTGACTTCACATCATTGATGTCTATTCTATTGGAATATTTTTCTTCTTTGTGATTTTATAATTTTGTTCATGAACTCATTGTTTATGAACAAAATTTCTTCTGGTCTCTCTTGAAGCAGTATCCAAACAGAGTGGTGCATAAGACAGCTCATTAGGGAAGCAGGGAGTAGGGGATAACTGATTATAAATTTATATTTTACTATCCAAAGTCGGAGATTTTTAATAAAATATCATGTTTAGATAAGAAAAGTATATACATATTTTGATATATTCACATAATTTACTAATAGGGATACTTGAAAACATTTGGAGGCCAATGGAAAATATATCAGCTATTTCTTTACAATTAGAGATGTATTCACTCAGCACACCATTACATGCAGAAAATAAATCCACCTGGGCAGAAAATTCATTCCAGATTTGTCTCTTAAAAGGTTTTGATTGCACCTGCTGAAGAATTTTCCTGTTGAGTAGGTTAGCAGTTTTCATGCTGAGCCATTAGGAAAATCAGAATCACCAAAGAAATAGTAAATTGTCTGGAAGAATTGTGCAGATTACATTTGCTCTTGGACTGGTTGGTCTGTTAAGCCAAAATAATTTAGCATACTGTATTGGTCAGCTTTTTGCTACTATAATGAAAATGCCCAAGGCAATTAGTTTATAAAGGATTTATTAGCTCACAGTTCTGGAGATTCCAGTCCACGATCAGTGGCCCCATCACGTTGTGCTTCTGGGTGGCAATGGTGGGGATTGGGTGTCAGAGCATACAGCTCAAATCACAAGCCAGGAAGCAGAGAGAGACAGGATGGGCCAGGACTCCCTGATCCCATTTAAGGGCACCACTCCAATGACTAAAAGACTTCCCACTAGGCCTCACCTCTTAAAGGTTCACAGTACCTACCAATAGTGCCTGGGAGCCACACCTTTAACACTTGGACCTTTGAAGGACCCTTCACATTCACCCCATAGCACATGAGCATACTTTGTTTCATGAAAAATGTGTTCCTAAAATATATTATGTAAATCACATCATATAAAATGTAAAGGATCTTATTTAAAGGGAATCTGAATAGCTTTGTAAAATGAATATCCACCTTCGTCCACTCTCATATTTTGAAAACCTTTTCCCTATCACAATATTGAACTGAGTCAAATATTTTCAAGTATAAAAGGTGGCCCTACAAATTTTGATAAAATTTTCAATTCATTTGATTGTCAAAGTGGTATTTTATCTGTTCCCTAGTAGACTTTACCAATTTTTTTAAAATGTAGAAGTAGTACAGTATTTTGAAAATGTAAGTTTTTCTCAGCAGTGTATAGGAAATTGTATAAACTTGGAAGAGAAATGTTTGGGAGCTGATGTCTGTTGTTTCTGTCATCTACTAACTTCTTGGTTGTGTTCTGTATTCACTGAAGATTTTGAAACCCTGATCATATTCTTTATTTTTATCCGAGTTTCTCCCATCAACTTAGTCAAAATAGGATTCCTTTTATCATTGATTTGTAAATCATTCTACCTCTCACTTTTCTCCTATAGCCATGCTTTTGTTGGTAAACATCCAGAGACAAAGAGAGCCACCGTTGCAAACTGAACTTTAAGATAGTGGTATTTATCTCATTTCCTGGCTCTCTGGGTTTCCTGATCCCTTGCACCGAGCACCTATGACTTGGCTGAGACCTCCATTCTTTGGAGTCTCCAGTCCTTCCCTTACTGACAGTACTTCCACTTTATGACTTCTCTCTGCTCCACCCAGACGCCACTGTTGTCTCTCTATCACCCTCTTCATGGCATTCTTGACATTGTTTTTACTTTTGTCCCTTGGCCATACCCTGACAATTCCAGCCTTAGATCAGTTTAGCCATCTACCTACTACATTCCTGTGTGTGGACTGGAAGTGTCTACGTGACCAAATTTACCTGCTGATTCAGTACACACTGATAGAAGTTATCTCTACTCACAGCTGAGCCAGGACAGCCATATTCAAGTCTTTATTTTATAAAAATTCTTCTACTTTTCTCTTCTTACTAATTCTTATGGTGACCATTTTAGTTCATTTTACTTGATGCTTTTACAATGACTTCATCCTATTCTCCACCCAAATGATATTATCTCTTACATTATAGAGAAAAAGTTAGCTGATCTCTTAACTCTCTTCCTTTACATGGTTTTTCTATTTCTGAATTCACCTTCTTATTCTAGTCCTAGAGATATGTATTTTCCTTCTCTTTCAAAATTTTCCACCTATTATTTATTCTTTCCTTCCTACTTTCAGACTTCATTTTGTCTTCTGTATTTTGCTTTTTTAAATAATTTTTGTGGTTATAAAAGTAACATGGACATCATAGGAAAGTTAGAAATTAATTAATGTTTAATAAAGAAAATGTGGGCTATTATTCCCATCAGCCAGAGTTACCAGTTTTATAAATTAATTGGGATCAGACAGTGTATACTGATTTAAAGAGTGTAACACTACAAATACTGAGGTTTTCATGTGGCCTTAAATATTTTTCAAACACGTGAAGACATGTTTTGTAGTTTTTAGTTGTATATTGTCGTATGATAGAAAATAATTTTGACAGTTTCCTTATAATTAATAGTTATGTAATTTTTGATAAATATAACTAGATTGCCACTAGTGACAACTCTCAGGTTGGTTATCAGTGATCATGGTCCCTTGGTGTTTTTGTTTATTTTTCTCTTCCCCTTGATGTCATGGTGGGCTGAGGCCAGCTCCTGGTGGAAAAGGCCCAGCTGCATTCTCTGCAGAGGGGTTTCCTTCTCTCCTAGTTACTGCATGTCCTCGAGAAGACTGGAGGCAGGCTGCTGGCATTGGGGTATAGTTTATAAAACTTAAAAAGTTTTAAGTATCCTAATGGCCAATACTAGTATTTATTTTCAGGCAAGGAGAGTTTTGTGGAGAAATACAGGCATATGTTATTTGGGGCATGGAGGTAAGTAAGGGAGGCTCTAGGGGAATAGGTTGGACTGGTATTGGAAAAAAAAAACCCAAAAGTATAGCTAAATTGTTTGCACAAGAAATAATAGGAGTTTGGAAATAGGAAGTAAAAAGGAAGAGAGAAGCCAAGGCACCAGCAGAGGCTGAAGCCTGGGGGAAAAGACATGGTCAGGGACTGGGTGAGTGAGATTTTTCAGAACAGAATTTCTAAAACCTAAGTCTGAGACATTTGAGTGTCTGGGTGTGTATCCTCTTTGTCTTCTCAAAACTTCAGTAAATCTGGTCTGATGTGGAGCTTTTTGGGGGGGTGGTGGTGTGGGTAGAAAAGGAAACTGCAGGGCTGTAGCCCATTCATTAGTGCCCTTGGGCCTGGAGGGAGAGTGGCAGGGAGGAGGTGAGCACTGAAGCTGCCACCAGCACCAGGTGGCATGTCACAGCGGAAGGCAGCAAACACTTTCATGTTCCTGGCTTTTTCTTATCAGGTGACTCATTTTTCTCCTGATGTATTTAACTCTGAGACTAGAGGAATGCGATGGGAAAAGGGAAGCAAATAGAATAGACCTTATGGTTTAGGTAATTTGGGGCCAGCACTGTCCAGTACAAATATAGTGCATGCTACATATGTAATTTAATACATTGAAGTTTTCTGGTAATTGCATTAAAATAGAAATAGATGACATTAACAATATATTTTATTTAATTCAATGTATCCACAATATAATGAGGAATCTATGAATATAAAAATCATTAATGGGATATTTTACATTCTGGTACTTTTTACTAAGTCTTTGGAATTTATCATGCATCTTACATTTGGAGCATTTCTCAATCCAAACTGCCACACACATGTCAAGGGCTGAATAGCCACATGTGGTTATCATATTGTACACATCGAGCTTAGGAATGTAGAATCCCTGTCCAGAGTCAGAGATTATTGAAGTACTACATTTCAGTTTGTTGTCAAAACAAAAAAATAAATAATAATATTACATAGCACTGATAGTTTTGTGTATATTTCTCTCAGGTACATTATCTTTTTCAACTTTATTGAGGCATAGTGTAATATTGGCCAAATTATATTGTTATATTGTGTGCATGTATGAATATGTAACAACAAATCCCATCAATATGTACAATTATGATACACCAATAAAAATGTGGGGATAAATGTCAGGCACAGTGGTACATGCCTATAATCCCAGCAGCTCCAGAGGCTCTGGCAGGAGGAGAGTTGAAAGCCAGCCTCAGCAAAAGTGAGGCGCTAAGCAACTCAGTGAGACCCTGTCTCTAAATAAAATACAAAATAGGGCTGGGGATGTGGCTCAGTGGCCAAGTGCCCCTGAGTTCAATCCCTGGTACCCGCCCCCACAAAAAAAAAAAAAAGGAAAAAATAAATATAATTATAGAAATTTTAACTGTATAGCACAACGGTTTGATATACACATATATTGTGAAATAATTACCAAAGTCAAATTAGTTAGCATAGCTCTCTTCAGATAGTTACCATATTTTGTGTAGAAATTTCCTAAGATCTGCTCTGTTGGCAAATTTCAGGTATGCAGTCCAGTTTTGTTAACTGCAGCCAGCATGCTGTGCATGAGATCCCAGAACCTTCTCATCTTGTACCTAGGGTTCATGCCCTTCTCCATCACCTCCTGTTTCCTCTATCCACCAAGCCCTGACAACTGCTCTGCTACTCTGTTGCTGTGGGTTTCACTTTTTTGATTTTGTCCAGTACTTGTCTTTCTCTCACTTATTTCCCTTAGCATAAATCCCTGCAGATTCCTTCATATTATCACAAATGGATTTCCTCCTTTTTTGTGACTGAATGATATTCCTGTGTGTGTGTGTGTGTGTGTGTGTGTGTGTGTGTGTATATAAAATATTTTCTTTCCATTTACCAGTCATGGACACTTCGGTTTTATATTTTGGCTACTGTGAGAATCATGGTAGTTTTGTTTTTTTCCACATTTTTTAATTGGTGCACTATGCATAATGATATGATTTGTTGTTACATATTTGTACATCCACACAATGTAACAATATAATTTGGCCAATATCACTCCCTCCCTCCCTCCCTCCCACCTCTCACCCTTTGGTTCTTTCCCTCAGCTTATTTCACTTTGATTTTCACAAGATCTGCCCCCACCTTTCTTTTCCTTTTACCTCTCTTCCACATGTGAAAGAAAACATATGACCCTTGACCTTCTGAGTTTGATTTACTTTGCTTAAAATAATGATCTCTAGTTCCATCCATTTTCCTGCAAATGACATAATTTCATTCTTCTTTATAGCTGAATAAAACTCCATTGTGTATACATACCACATTTTCTTTATCCATTCATCCATTGTTGGACACTTAGTCTGGTTCCATAGTTTGGCTATTGTGAATTGTGCTGCTATAAATGTGGGTATGCAGGTATCACTGTAGTGTGATGAATTTAATTCTTTAGGATAAATACCAAAGAGTTGGATAGCTGGATCATATCCATGCCTAGTTTTTTGAAGAACTTTCACACTGATTTCCATAGTGGTTGTACTAATTTATAGTCCCACCAACAGTGCAAAAGTGTTCCTTTTCCTCCACATTCTCTTCAGCATTTATTATTTGTATTCTTGATGATTGCCATTCTGACTGTTGTAAGATGAAATCTCGGTGTAGTTTTGATTTGCAGTTTTCATACTTGCTAATGATGTTGAACATTTTTTCATATGTTTGTTGGCCATTTTTATTTATTCTTTTGAGAAGTGTCTGTTTAATTCATTTTCCCATTTATTAATTGAGTTATGTTTTTATTTTTTTAAAGATTCCTATCTCTATTTTTAAGGTTTTTTTTTAATATTTATTCTTTAGTTGTAGGTGGACACAATACCTTTATTTTATTTATTCATTTTTACATGGTGCTGAGGATCAAACTCAGCTAAGCCACAACCCCAGCCCTATTTATGGCTTTTTTGAGAAGCCTCCATATATTTTTCATCATGGCTGTCTCAGTTTTTATCTCCACTGGATTCTCTTTCCTTCACACCCTAGCCAACACTTGTTATCTCTTATGTTTTTATAATAACCATCTTAACAGATGTGAGATGATATCTCATTGTGGTTTCAATTTGCATTTCCCTGATAATTAGTGATGTTGAGTATATTTTCATGTACTTGTTTTTAAAAGAGATTATTTGAGCTTTTTGCTATTGTATTATATATGTTCCTTAGCTATTTGGATGTTTAACCTTCATCAGATAGATGGTTTGCAACTATTTTCCATCTTTCCATAAGCTGCCTTTCCATTTTGTGAATTGTTCCTTTGCCGTGCGGAAAGATCAGTTTTCACTTTGTTGTAGTCCCATTTGTTTATTTGTGAGGCCGTGACCTGTGTGTGCTTCTAGTGTTATGTCCAAAAAGATCATTGTCAAGGCAAATGTCAAGGAATTTTTCCTCTGTTTTCTTCTAGGAATTTTATGGTTTCAGGTTTTATGTTTGAACCTTTGATCCATTTGAGCTGGCTTTTGTGAGTGTGTGAGACAGGGACCTGATTCCATTCCTTGCATATGGAACACCTTTAACTGAAGAGACTGCCCCTCCCTATTTATGCACTCTTGGCATCACATCACACGTGAGTTGGCCGTATATATCTGGGTTTGTTTCTGGACTCTTGATTCTAGTCCATTGGTCTGTGTGATCAGCCTGATAGTGTTTTGATTACTATTGGTTTGCAATGTAGTGTGAAATCAGGAAGTGTGATGCTTTTATGTTTATTCTTTCAAAGATTGCTTTTCCATTTGGGATCTTTTGTGGTTCCATATGAATTTGAGGATATTTTTTCTATTTATATAAAAATAAATTTAGGGGGTTTGTATTTATTTTTAGGGGAAACATAAGCAAATTTGTAGATTGTTTTGGATAATATGAACATTTTAGCAATATTAATCCCTGTGATCCATGAATTTGGGGTATCATTCTATTTATTACTTCTTTAATTTCTTTCATCAATGTCTAATAGTTTTCAGTGTACTGATCTTTCACTTCCTTGTTTAAATTTATCACTAAATATTTTATTATTTTTATTCTATTGTAAATGGTTTCTTCATTTTTTTTTCAGATAGTATATAGAAATACAACTGATTTGTGTATGTTAATTTTATATTCTGCAATGTTATTGAATTTATTTTGAATAGGTTTTGGTGGGGTCTTTAGTGTTTCTGTATATAAAATCATGTTGTCTGCAATCAGAAACAAGGAGAGTTATGTTCTGTGAAGCTACCACAAACACTGAATTGATGAATATTGAACTGTTGCTCCCAAGAGAAATATAAGGCTAGGTTCCTGTGAGCCTATGATCACAACATATGCATTAATGAGGTGACCAGACACACTCTTGTATTATGAGGGTTTCTGTTTGAAGATAACTCATTCAGTTTGTACTGTTGGTTCAGTAACACTGAACTCGTGACCAGCACCACCATGACTTGGACCTCAGTGGAAGTTGATAATTTGGATGAGGTCATGTGTAACTAGGTACTATATCTACCATAGACAAAGAAATTCCTGAGAGAAATGACTGCTATATTTTCAAATAGGTACAGAAACTGATTTAAATCCCAAAGCCTGTTTAATCGTTGTTTAAGTGTTTTTCCTGAGCTGCTGATTTTAGGTTTAGGTACATACATTTTATTCTCAAAAGTAGGAAAGAGAGATGGAAATATGCATTCTATCTTGAGTTTAGACTCTAACTTAACTACCTATCAGCTTTTAGTAAATTTGGAACCCCTTGGTCTTTGAAGAGTTCTTGAGTGTGTCTATTTTGTTTTGTTCTTCTTCTTCCTCTTCTTCCTAGTCTCCTGCCTCTTCTTCTTCTTCCTCTCCTGCCCTTCCTCCTCTTTTGGTACCAGGGATTGAACCCAGGGGCACTTAACCACTAAGCCACATCCCCAGCCCCACCCCCTTTTTGAGACAGGGCTTCTGCACTAAGTTGCTGAGGCTGGCCTCCAACTGATCCTCCAGCTTCAGCCTCCTCTGAGTCACTGGGATTACAGATGTTCACCACCACAAAATCTGGCTTTGTTTTGTTCTTAAACAAAGTAGTGACTTGGCAATAATAAGATTTTACTCAGTTCCTTCAATGTTAATTTTGTAGGTTTTTATTTTTTAACTTAAGTTATTTTAAAAAATGCCATATTCCATTCTGCTGTAACCAGCAGGTGTTACTTTCTTGTTAGTTCTACTTTGGAGATTCAGAAGTGGGTGGAATTAGTTTATTAGAATCCAAAAACAGATGGACTATTAAAACATGTTTTTGAAAACCTTATTGGATTGAAATTCATATTCTGTATTTTTCAAACCAGTAAGTCTTAGGTGTCTTTTAGTTACTTTGCTATCTCCTGTAAGTATGATCCAGGTATTTACACAGTACATTTAGAAACTATTTGGGATTACTCTGAGTTTGGGTCATTAAGTCTTCCTATTAAATAATGTAATTGGCTGCTAGGAAATGTGACAGTTGGCTAGGTGTCATACTTAATACTGCAAAGCATGCAAATGAGATGTTAGTTTAATCATTAATACCATAGTGTCTCTAGTTTCAAAATTATAGAAATGGTTAGGAGAGAATTGACCTTCCTTTTCTTCAATCAGATTTCACCTTTGTTGTTTAAGTGTAACAATGTATATAGACTTTCATTTTGTTATCCTTTCTTATTCCTTACATGTAGCAGAGATAATATGTACAGTAGACTAGGTCCGAAGCATTTCTTTTTATATCTCTGATGTATTCATTCATTTAACCAACCATTTACCGACCTTCAGAATGCGTGGTATTCTCAGGTACTAGCAATGAAAAGATGAACAATCCATTTTCCCTAAGCCAGAGGAATTTATGTCCTAGAAGGAAAGAATTGTGTAGTCCTTAATTGTAATAAAGTCTTATAATTGCTGTGATATATATGTGTATTAAAAGGAAAAAAATAGGCCGGGCGCGGTGGCGCACGCCTGTAATCCCAGCACTTTGGGAGGCTGAGGCAGGAGGATCGCGAGTTCAAAGCCAGCCTCAGCAATGGCGAGGCACTTAGCAACTCAGTGAGACCCTGTCTCTAAATAAAATACAAAAAAAGGTCTGGAGATGTGACCCAGTGGTCGAGTGCCCCTGAGTTTAATCCCCGGTACCACAAAAAAAAAAAAAAAAAAAAGGAAAAAAATAGGATCAGGTAAGTCTGAGAAATGCTGGAGCACGTGCTGTTATGCATGATTCTTTTTTTTTTTTTTTTTTTTTTTGTACCAGGGATTGAACTCAGGGGCACTCGACCACTGGGCCACATCCCCAGCCCTTTTTTGTATTTTATTTAGAGACAGGGTCTCACAGAGTTGCTAAGTGCCTCGCCATTGCTGAGGCTGGCTTTGAACTCGCGATCCTCCTGCCTCAGCCTCCCAAAGTGCTAGGATTACAGGCGTGCGCCACCGCGCCCGGCTATGCATGATTCTTTACTGCAGGAATCTAGAGCATTTTTAATGCTGACATGCATTGTAAATCTCCACAAAGATCCTCTGGTATGAAGTATTTTCCAATTTTCTTACCAAATATTAAAGATGACAACCAGGATAAGAGGAAAATTCCTAACCATAATTTTTGCTAAGCTGCCTGCAGAGACCTTGAAGAAAACATAAAGAACATTGAAACATAGCTTTTACTTTTTAGGGAAAAGAGAAAGATAAGCAGGGCTATAAATCTATACTTCAATATTTTAACTTCTTTGCTTCAGCATCTTTCTGTCCATACCCTCCCTCCCCGTGCAGAGGATATCCCACTGATGCAGGGGTTTCTCTGCTTTCCTACCTTGGATTTTCTCATCAATGTTAAAAAGTAGCTCTTTATCCTCTTGTTGAGACTTACTTATCCTGGTACACTAAAACTCATAAATACTTGAGTTTTTAGGCCTATTCTCTAAATATAAAGTGAAAAGTATTATCTATAGGTAAAGGAATTTAGAAAAATAATTTTTTTCCCCTCTCCCTTCTGCCACTGAGGTAATGGAGGTACAGTCAATTTTGATTTGCTTCCCCTTAAAGGAAAGCCTGAGACTTATTCTGCTGTCTATAGACTGTAAGGTTTGGAGAATAGCACTTAGGGAGTCTATAAACTTGGGTGAAAAAAGGATCCTGTATTTGTTTTTACTAAAACAACTGAAGATCAGAATTCCCATGAAAATAAGCAGCAAACCACTGTAGTATACCTTTACTTTGCAGCCAGTGGAGATTGCAGACATTTCCATATTGCATCATGGTGTTATAGATGTCTTAAAATACCTCGCTCATGGCTATTTTTTAAATTATAGGAGTCACTAGATCAGCTTCTAGACCTTATTAAACAATTCTTGATTTAATTTCCTTTGCAGATCTATGTATTTTAAGCATTTAAAAACATTGCCCTGAGTAATGTTCATGGGCTTCATCAGACTGTCAAAAAAGATCCTTGGGACAAGACAAAGTTAAGAACCCTTGTCCTGGAGAAAGATAACTGGAGGTTAAGTAAAGATCCCTGTAGTTAGAAGATGTCATAGTAGCTCAGGGCAGCTTTTTCCTTTTTAGTCCTTTCCTAGCATTAATCTCTCTCCACCATCTTTGTTCCAAGCCTCTGAGAAATCCCTCCTAAGAATCATAGCCCATTTTTCTTAGTCATTCTTCTAACATTTGCTCCAGTATTTTGTGGGAACCAGTTACATACTAGGTACTATTCTAGATACAGCAGTGAACAGAACAAACAATAAACCTTGCCTTGTGGGAGTAACATTCTACTAGAGAGAAATAGACCATGCACAGAATAAAAAAGTAAAATAAGCAGTGTGTCTAATGATGGTACGTGCTGTGGGGAAGACAAAGCCAGAGAGGCAAATCAAGTTTTGCAGGAAGGAGAGGGATTTCAGTTTTAAATAGAATGGACGTGGAAGCCTGCGCTGGAAGGTCACACTGACACAGACTTGAAGGTGAGGATGAGTCGCTCAGCAGTCCAGGTGGAGGGAGCAGGAGGTGCCACATCTGGAATGCACCAGGTGCACTAAGAAGCCAGGAGTAGTTGCTGGAGTGGAGTGGGTGTGGCAGAGCAGCCGGAGGCAGGAAGACCAGGTAGAGCGTCCCAAGCTACTGGAGGACTTTGGCTCTTACTCTGAGTGAGATGGAGGCCGCGTGGTGGTCAGCAGACGAGCACACGTTCAACAGTCTCTCTGGCTTCTCTGTGGAGATGAGCAAGGCCAGAGCGGCAGCCGATAAGGAATGAGTGCCAGTGTTGAGTTGTGCCTCCCCGTGTGGCTCTAGAACCAGGCCCCAGAGGATCTTCATCTGTTTCCTTACCAATAAAATGGGGAAAAGGTAAGCCTGACACGAAGATTAAACCAGCCTGTGTGGGTCAACGCCCTGCATTAGCAGGTGTGCACTAGCTGCTAATCTTCCTTGCTTTGTTCCAAACGCCTCCCAGCTGCATGCTGTGAGGGTGCGCATAGCTCTTTGGTAGCTGGTGTGGGAAGACTGCATGAGTTTGTTTGGGGAACCTTATTCCTGCTTATTGATTCCAGGAGAGAAGTTGAGTAGACTAGGAATCACCCAGTGTCCCCTTTAAACGTGGCACCTTGCTCTCTCCACACGTGTGTGTGTGTGTGTGTCGGTGGTGCTGAAGCTGAAATCACATGAGGAGGGGGCAAACTATTGGCACTGATTCTGATGATAGGGAGTAGGGAATTAATAACTGAATGAACTAAAAATGTGCTTATAATAATTATAGTTTTTTAAGTGAATTGTATTCTTTGTCTAGTTACTCTAAAGCAATAACATGCATACCATTATGCTAGATTAATTATTAGTGAATAATAATGAATAATAAATTTGTTTTCAGAATTTTTCTACTTTGGTCGTATAGAGTAATCTTATAGTTGATCAGAAAATTAGATGGCAACTGCTTTGTGAGATCATGGCCATCCTTGTTTTGCAAACTTTAAGAAGGAAAAGAAATTTCCATCATTTCTAAAGGTGGCAAACTTGTTCAAGGAAGTCATACATCATATTTAAGAGCTTCAATAAGCATAAAGTTCAAAATTGAATAAAAATTAAGATCTAACAGTAGTCAAGGCATTACTATATATTGCTGGCAATCTGTAAGAAAGAAAAGAGATGTTCACAGATGATCGTAAAATAAACCAAAGAGTGAGATGCATACTCCTTAAAGGGAGACACACAATGTGAATGGAATTTTCAAAAAAAAAAAAAAAGGAGCACTTACATTTCTTTGGATTAAGTGCAAAGGCTCCATGGAGAATGTGACCTCTGAAGGAGGTGAACCTTGAAGAATGGATAGAATTTTTATAAGCTCAAATGGGGATATGCATTTTCAAGGTGAGGTATAACATCACATGGGCATAGGGTGGCAAGATGGAGTAATTTTTTGTGAAGCATCAGGTGGAATATAATAGTAGATTATAATAAGGTTAGACAGCTGTTGAGATCAGAATGAATTCTAGGCAAACATGAAAAACCAGTGAAGGTTGCTGACAAAGCAGTACTGTTACTATGACCAATGTAGAGTTATGTGGCAGTGTATAAGATTAATTGAAAGTTTAGGAGGAGAGGTTGCTATTGAGGCCTTTTAGGAGTTTAAGACTGGTGGCAAAGGGAAAAACAAATCTTATTGGCTTTATTTAACCTTTGTAAGCCTATGTCATTATCTCTTAAGCTTTACAGTTACTATTTGCAATAAATGAATGAAAACTCTTGCATATGGCTTGAAATCAGCAAGTACTGGGGGTAATTATTAGCCATTCTGTTGAAGATGATGTTATTCTCTCCAAATTTATTGCCTCCATTTTCCTTCCAAAACACTTTTCCTTCATCCATTCTTTTAAATTGTGGTGTTCCCTAAAATTCTATTTTCAACCCTTTAATTTTTTTCTGTATGTTGTCCTTAGGTTAAATCCATTTCTATAGCTGTAACAGCCACCAATATGCTGATAACTCTCAAATCTGTGTTTCCAATTTGGAAATATCTCCTTACCACAAGGTCCTTGTCACTAACTCCTGGCATCTCTGCAGAACAACACTATAGACCTCTCAAATTAAGACAGGTCACTTCTTTCCTTGCAACCTGCTTCTTACCTCCATGAACACCATCCAGAGTCAGCTAAGCCAGGAACCTAGAAGTCTGTCTGAATTCTTGCCTTCCCACACTCCATTGTAGCCAGTCAAGTCCTGCATGTTACCTTCTCAGACTCTCATAAATATTCCTTTCTGATCATCTCCAGTGTCTCTATCTTAACTTAAATTTCCATAACTTCTTAACATTTGTATGCCATAGCCATGCAATTAGTCTCCTTACTCTCAGTATTACTTCCTCTGGTCTGGTAACCACACTGCTGCCTGAGTAATCATTCTGAAATGTAAGTCTGCTAAGGTATATCCCTAGTTCCAAGATCTTCTTAGTAGTTAAAAACTCCTTAGCAAGGCAGACAAGGTTCTAAATGACATTGCCCTTTCGTATTTATGTAGCAGTGTACTGTAATGGGGTCACTGAAAGTGAAGGTTGAATTATCATTTAGTTATGGTGAGTGCAATAGATCAGAAGATGATTGCCATTGAAAAGATAATTATGGCTTTTGCTGTGGTTTGAATATGGATGGTGTTCCCAGAGGTCACCAGGGGTGTGGTAGTGGGAGGTATATGCACCTTTAAGAAGTGAGACCTTGGGGCTGGGGTTGTGGCTCAGTGGTAGAGCACTTGCCTGGCATGTGTGAGGCCCTGGGTTTGATCCTCAGCACCACATTTAAATAAATAAATAAAATAAAATAAAAGATCCATTTACAACTAAAAAATATTAAGAAGAAGAAGAAGAAGAAGAAGAAGAAGAAGAAGAAGAAGAAGAAGAAGAAGAAGAAGAAGAAGAAGAAGAAGAAGAAGAAGAAGAAAAGAAGAAGAAGAAGAAAAAGAAGAAAAGAAAAAGGAAGAAAAAGAAGAAAAGAAGGAGACCTTGTGGAAGGTCCCTAGATCACCTAGGGTATGCTCTCACACGGGATGGTGGGACCCAGGTCTCTCAGTCTCTCTCTGCATCTTGGCTTATGATGTGAGCAGTTTGCTCTGCTGCTCTGCCATGCTGTCTTTCCATCATGTGCCACCCTCACCAGAGGCCCAAGTCAGTGATGCTGCCAGCCTTGGACTTGAAATTCAGGATCCATGAGACAAAATAAGATCTCTTACTCCACAAGTAGCCTGGGTCAGGTATTTCATTGTAGTGGCATAAGCCTGACTAATACTGTTCCTAAGAGAGGGCACACTCTGCTGTGCAGGGCCATGAGGGGAAGCTAGAGCGGAGAGCAGAAGAGTGGGGAGAAGATGTGGAAAAGAGCTTTTATTGTGGTCTTTGTGGGAAGGAACCAGTGAGGCAGGAAGCAGGCTTAGGATTGGCTAGTTTGAAATTTTTCTGTGTGCTCTGGGTTGTAGGGAACTGTACCACGTTTCCAAGTACCTGACCCTGGGGTGATTAGGACCGAGGAATACTGACAAAAAGGGTGTGAGTCTTGATAGAGGAGGTGGAGGTGGGTGGGTTCTGGATTGGTTGGTTTGCACATGAATGACAGTCTCACGGGTGAGTCCTGTACTTCTCTAGGAGCTGGCTGGCCTTGGGAGAGGCACGCTCCACAGGGTCAGTAAGGCTCCAGATGGCAAACACCAGAATAAAAAGACCTGCTTAATTTAATCTCCCCTCTTCATGAGTGGTCTCCAAGCAATTCTAAATGATTTGCTATTTCTGACTACTCCATGCTAAATATCAGTAACCTCTTTCTGGAGAAAGAGTCATTGTCTCTCAATTTAATGATTCTCTTTGTATAGCCCACCCAGACCTTTACACCAGTGCTGTGCCTCCTTGTCCTGTCCATTCAGTGTTGCTTATCACATTATATTGTAATTATGAGTCCATACCTATACCTGCCTGCACCCAAACTGTGAGCTTCCTGGAGCATGGGATGTCATGTGTACTTGGTACACAGTTGACATTTACTATATATTTGCTGGCTGAAATAAAAAATGGCTAGCAAATAAGCAAATGAATTAATGACTCATTAGTTAATAAGTACTGTAACCGGGACTGGGGTTGTGGCTCAGCGGTAGAACGCTCGCCTAGCACGTGTGCGCCCTGGGTTCGATCCTCAGCACCACGTAAACATAAACGCATTGTATTGTGTACTACTCACGCAAAAAAAAAAAAAAAAAAAAAAGGACTGTAACCATTACAACTGTGGCCAACTCATCACCATTTACCTCCCTTTATTTTATAAAACCTGAACAGTCGGACCAAAGTCCTCAGTTTTATCACTTTGTGCAAAGTTAGCATCAAACTAAGTGATGGATGCTGTTCCTTCCAACTCTAAAGTTCTGGGTTTTACTGAGTAAAATAAAGCTTTTAGTATTTTTGATGAATTATGCCTTTTCCTTTTACCTTTGAATTGTCTTTGAGGAATAATTCACAGTTTTAAAAGTTGTAGCTGTGGGAAATGTGGTCCATGAGTTATTTTTTGCAGATGTTAGGAACTGTGAAGTGTAGAAAGGTGTTCAAGACCTTAGTAGGTTCTTCACCCAGCTAAGTCCACTTAGTGGTTTTGTCTTGGCCAAAACTTAATTTTTTTGTATGTGAACTTGTAATAATGATATATATTCTGTGAGATGTTGTCATAAAGAACAAATGAGATAATGTAAACTCCCTGGAACATAGTGAACACTTAATAAATATTAGCTAACCTTAGTATTGTCACTGATATAATAGAGGTTGTTAAGATGCTTGAAGTATGATCCTGGCCAAGTTTCAAGGGTGCAGTAGCTTTATCTGTGAGAAATAAAGAACAGACATAATGTTGACACATGTAGCTTTAAGTGCTTGTAAGTATTATTATTTTTGTCATGTTCGATGTAGTCCAGAGTCAGTGAAAGAACATCCTTTCAGCTTTATAATTACCTAGGAAGACTATCTTGTGAATTAATTCTTTCAAAGAGGTTTTTGAAAGAGGAAAATAAGAAGAAAATTTGTGTGTGAACTTTGCAAGATCAAGCAAGATATAAACGTGTGATTTTTTAACAGTTTTATTGAGATATAGTTCACATACCAGTATAATTCAACCACTTATTAAAAACATCCAACTCAATGGTTTGTAGAATATCCACACATTATGTAACCATCACAGGCAATTTTAGAGTATTTTCATCATCTCAAAAACAAACCCTGTACCTTTAGTTATCATCTTCTTATTGCCTCCCTATTTCCAGCCCTCAACAACCACTAATCTACTTTCTTCCTCTGTAGATTCTACCCTTCTGGAAATTTCATATAAATGGAATCATAATAGGTGATTTTTTTAACTGACTTCTTTCATATAGCATAATGTTTCAAGGTTTATCCACATTTTAGCATATATATGGTATTAAATTCCTTTCATGGCTGAATAATATTCCATTTTATAGATATTCCACATTTTGTTTTCTCAAATGATGGACATTAGAATTGTTTTTGCCATATTTATTATCATGAATGGTGCTGCTGTAAACATTGTATACAAATTTTTGTGGAACAAGTATTTTTTTCAGTTCTCTTGGGTGTATTCTTAGTAGTGATATTCCTGGATCATATGGTAACTCTGTGTAACTGTTTGAAGAGCTGCCAGACTGTTTTACAAATGGTTGTACCATTTTGCCATTAGCAATGTTTGAGGATTCCAGTTTCTCTATGTCCTCACAAGTATTTGTCATTATCTGTCTGTTTGCTTTTAGCCATCCCAAATAGGTCTGAAGAGATACTGTGGTTTTGATTTGCATTTCCTTGTTGAGTAATGATGTCAGGCATCTTGGGCTTACTGTCCATTTGTATGCATTTGTGGCTCTTCCTTGGAAAAATATCTATTCAGTTCCTTTGCCCAGCTTTTAATTGGGTCACTTGTCTTTTTTACTGCTGACTTATAAAAGCTCTTTAAATATTCTAAGTACAAGTCCTTTATCAGTTACATAATATGCAAATACTTTTCCCATTCTGTGAGTTGTCTTTTCACCTTCTTGATGGTGTCCTTTGAAGGACACACATTTTCAATGTTGATGAAATCTAATTTATCTATTTGTTATGATTGCTGTTTGTGCTTTTAATGTCATATTCTATAGAAATGTCACATCCATAGGAATCCTTTGCCAAATCTAAGATTGTGAACATTTTACTGGTATGTTGTTTTCTAAGAGTTTTATAGTTTTGTTTTTACTTTTAGGTCTTTGATGCATTTGAATTAATTGTTGTGTGTGTGGTGTGAGGGAAGGACTAAATTCTTTTTTTAGCAGATGGCTATCCATATGCTAAACAATGTCCTAACATCATTTGTTGAAAAATTTTTTTCTTTCCCCCATTGAACTGGCTTGGTCCCCTTGTGGAGAATTAGTTGAAGCGAATCTAGAATTATTACACACTTAAATATGAATATGAATTCTAGATATTACATAAACCTGAACATTTTCTAAATATTAGTCCTACTTTTATTTTGATAAATAAAATATTTTCCAAAATTATTTTCTGATTCATAAAACAATTAAATATACAGCACTTCATTTGACCCTAATAATAATTAGGTGAGATATAGGTACTGTTATCTACTGATCTTACTGTTACCCCGCATTACCTGTGAGGAAGCTGAAGCATGAAAGCATGCAGGGACCTGTTCATGTAACTCGCTCAGCTTCCAGCAAGTCTGCACACATCTCCTAACCAATAAGTAAGGTAGGCTCTGTGGAGAGTAAGGAAGCATATGGGGGCCAGGGACAGGGAAGGCTGGCTGAAGGCTGGCAGTGAGCATGCTGTGCTGTGAGTGAGCTCGCTTCTCTGAGGGCAAGAGGTTGAGCGCCACAGGGAGGGTGCACGGGCAGCCTAGCATGTCAGAGGCTCTAGGCTCAGTCCCCCACACTGATGGCAAGAACATGGAGATGGCCTGCAGCTGTGTGGAGATGGAAGGAAAATATTTTACACCTTCTTGAGACTGTTGGAAATTACCACTTGTGAACAAGAAGGAGCCTGGCACTTTTCAAGCCTATCCGTAGGAGAAAGGCACACACCAGTGCTGGGCTTGAGTCAGGGTCAGTTGCTGTTGGCGTGAGCAGGATGGAGCCAGGCTGCTCCCAGGGGGTTGTTAGGCAGACATCTTGTTTATATCTCTGTGCAATACTCCTGCCACTTGCCAGGCCAGGGAGAGGGGCTTTAGCCCTTAAAAGTGACCATGCACACCTGTGCCACCTTTTCACCTTATGTGTTGGTTTTTGTTTAGTGTCATTGGGTACAAAACAACTGTTACTTCAAATATAATGAAAACTTCAACTCACAGTACATAGAACTTAGGAATTGACTATTCATATTATGAAAGAAGACTGTAGTTTCCAAATAAATTCCTTTCAGAAGTACTTTAAAAAGAAGTTTTCCCACATCTAAAATAAAACTTAACTTTAACACATTTAATGTAAAAAGTGAAATACATATGTTGGGGAAAAGCCTGCCCTGGTTTGCAGAAGATTGTACCTCTCAGAATAAAGTAGTGTGATCTCTGTATGTTCCTCACTCCATGGTCTTTGAAAGCTTTGGTACCTGATCATCATGCTGTTTTCAAGTAACCATAACTAAGTTGTTCAGACTAAATAGTTCCTCTCAGCCCTGTGACCCCCACCAGAGCTCTAGGTATGCAAAATTTATAAAACTATGGAGTGTAAACTTATGCAGGAGAGGGTTGAGTGTTCTGTAGTCCCTTTTTTATTATTTTCCCTGTACTGTCTTTCCTTTAAAAGACCACCAGCTGCCCCATACTTGAGTCAGCCTTTGCCTTCCTTCAAATTCCTGTGCCCTTAATTGTCTCTGCCTTTCCTCTGGAAGTTGGCTTATGCTCCTTTTATAGTTATCTTTTATGTATGTTCCACACCTTCTGGTCAAGAAACTATACCTGAGTTGCATCTTTTTGGTTTCTCCAATATCAGAAAAATGCTCAGACACAGTGTTTCTCAAATGTTCTTGTGCATCAGAAACACTTTGGGATCTTGTTGAACTGAAGGTTGTGAGTCCCTTGGATTGGTGGGCTCTGAAAGTCTGCATTCATTACAAACTCCCACGTGATGTGAGGAAGTTGGTCCACAGGCCACATTTTGAGTGAAATTCTCTCATAGCCTTTTAGCAAATGTCTGATGGTGATACTATTTGTTGAAAAACTGATGAAAGATTTAAATTTTGCTAAATGCTTCATTTTTCTGTAATATGCAAACAGTACTAAAAAAGTGAAGTTTAATTCAGTCTGTATGAATTATTGAAGGTGTTGGCTGTCTTTTTTTTTTTTCTAGATATTTTTCATCTAATCAATAGGAATGGACTTCAGCTTATCCTTTTAATAGATGCCAGGCTGGATGAAATGACATTTCAATAACTTCTGTTTCTGACTTCATTAGAGTCAGACTTAAAAAGCAAACACCTTCAGAACACATTTCCAGCAGCCTGAGTTATCCAGTCTTCTTTTAACTTTTGCTTTTGTTCAGGACATCTAGCTCTGAGGAACAGCAGCTTTCCCACTAAATTCCCATGTCCATGAGTGTCACAGAGTCCAGAGTCAAGGCTTAGGCATAAGTAGTTCCTCTGTCACTGCAGTTTCACTTTGAATAGTTTCATTACCCATGGTCAGCAGTGGTCCAAAAATATTTAATGAGAAATTCCATAAATGAGTAATATGCTTTGAATAAATTTTATTATAGTGGACTGTTATAATCGTTCTATTTTATTGTTACTAATCTTACTGTGCCTAATTTATAAATTAAATTTGTTTATAGGTATCTATGTATAGGGAAAAACTGTAGTCTACATAGGGCTTGGTACTCTCCATCGTTTCAGGCATACTCGGGGTCTTGGAACATATTTCCTGTAGATAAGGGGAAACTATGAGAATACGATACACCTAGTGTGAACCTTATAAATCTTTCTAGTAGTTTAATAGACTTTGACTTGAATTATTTCATAGTTCCTTAGGAACTTTCTCTGGGTAGCAAGGCTTGTGTGGTTCCTGAGTGTACCAACATAAATGTGCTGCTTCCTCTGCAGAGCGCTGAGCGCCCTGGGAGCAGAAGCTGCAGGTGTGCGGGGCGCAGCAGCAGCTTCCTGTGGCGTCGCTGCACCCTCTGTCGTGTCCTGTCCCATGTGGGACTTTGGGTTGTACAGGCAGTGCGTGACGCAGCTCACACGTGAATTTATTTGAGAATGAATGGCTGTTGGCCAAAATAGGAATTTATCTTTCAAATTTTTTTCTCTCATGCAAAAAATATCATTTGGCGAACACACTACACTCTTGAGGCAAGCCAACCAAAAACAGTATAGGAAAAGGAAATCTGGTTGACTTTCTCTGTTAGTCTCAGAAGTACTTGGACTAATAAATTTTGATAGTCTATTTATTTGTTGTATTTCAAATTTCTTTATCATGTTCTAAAAGCAGAATCCAATATACAGATGGTTATGTTTTTAAATAGTTCGATTATGTAAGCCCATGTACCACTAAGCCCATGTACCACAGCACTGATTTTAAAAATAGGACTTGCTATGGTATAGCTTATTAAATATGTAGTGCAAATGGTCATATAGTGGTTTAGTTAGCTTTATAAAAGTAAATATTTCAAAAATTGACATACTGAATACATAAAATGGAAGTTTTGTGATTATTATTATTATTATTTAGTTGTAGGTGGATACAGTACCTTTATTTTATTTTTATGTGGTTCTGAGGATCAAACCCAGTGCCTCATGCTTGCCAGGTGAGCGCTCTACCTGTGAGCTACAACCCCAGCCCCAGAAGTTTTGTGATTTTTAAACATTCATTGTAGGTACCTGCAACAAAAGTGTCAGTAGTGGTGTCAGTAGTTACCTATTACTGCAATTATTAAAATACCTGTTAACACATATGGTTGTATCATAAGTCAACTCCATACAATAGGATAAATAAATTAAAGTGGATGTGGAAATTGGGGCTGAGAGTAAATGAGAATCCAGATGATAAAATGCATGCAACAAAGTCATTACTTTTATTATGGTGGGGGAAGAGAGCATCATGTGATTCAGTTTTTAGACTTCCATGCAATCAGATGATAAGACTGATGGTGTCCACAAGATAAACAAATGAGTAGCTCACAAAAGCCCCACTTTTCCTAATACCTGAGAGAAAATTCTTTCATGGATCTCTTAAGAACACACTAATGTGATCTAGCATGCACTGTCCTGCCTAATGACTAGTTTCTTGGGCTGCTCCTCATAAGAAACTGATGATGTCGCCCCAGTGTGTTGGCAATTATAGGAAAAGTCAAAATGATCTGACCCACAGTTGCTGCAGTATAGGAGTAGAGTTCAAAAAGAAACAATGTATTTTATTTCCTTTAAGAAATCTTCTATACATAATTCTTTACATCAAGGTTTTGATTAGTATTAAATGGAAGTGAGCTCAAGGTTAAATGCTCTAGAAGATAGCTGCAGTGTGGTTATTGTGTGTCTCTATTACAAGAGCAAAGAGGCACCTCCTAGCCAAGCCACGTTGCTTCTTTCTCTCTTCTTTTGGTATTGAGGATTGAACTCAGCAGTGCTTGACCATTGAACCACATCCCCAGCCCTTTTTATTTTTTCTTTTGAGACAGTATCTGGCATAGTTGCTTAGGGACTCACTAAATTGCTGAGGCTGGCTTTGAACTTGGAATCCTCCTGCCTCAGCCTCCCAAGTTACTGGGATTACAGTAAAAAATAATGTGGGTTACTAGGAAGCCTGTGCCCAGTAAGAGCTGCAACATGGTGTCTAGAGCCTGTGGCCCTGTGTGTGGCACTGTTTTGTTATTTGCATGAGTCTCAGGTTTCCACCTCACCTGGTGAAGTACCATCTAAAAGCAGCAGTTAGACAAGTGATCACAGCTCTTTCCTCATGCAGTAGAAATATTATAATTTTATGGAGATTCCCCCATGTAAATTCTGGTCATGGTCCTGTGTTGCCCAGAGTTCATCTTTACCCTTTTTGTAATTGAGTTTGTCAGTGTGTTTGGTACATTTTTACCTTTTGTGTATAGTTATAGAAATACATATATTTCATAAATCATGATGCATAGTTTCTGAATACTTTAAAAAATGCAATGCCTAGAGAAGATTCAGTCCAATGCAGGCATGAGATATTAAGCACCTCCTTGTGTGAGATGCCCTGATGCTGTAAGAGATGCTAAGATGAATACAACACATCCCTGTTTCCAGTAGATCGATCAACTCTAGGAAGAGATTCACAGGTTTTTACATGCTTATTCGATGTTAATTGAGCACCTATCACATGGTAGGCAATGTTCTCAGTATTCCCAATGCAGCAGAGAATAAGACAGATATTATCCATGCTCTTACAGAGACAGAGAACACAGTTGCAGTTACCATAAAAGTCACTGTACTTAAAGACCCATTGTAGCACGGTGCTGTTAACTCCTGCTGGGGCTGGAGATGTGCTTCATGGAGGTCATTTCTGAGTGCTTGGAGTTTTACTGACCAGAGAAGAGGGGGAAACATGCAAGTAGGAATCACATGAACACAGTATGGTGAAATGTATCACCTACCTCTCCACCTCCTAGTGTTTGACAAGGATTTCAGGTATGAGAGAATTTAAAGGTCTCAGTGCAAGTTGTGTAATGAGATTTACTGTTAGAGCAAATATCATGATGTGCTCCTTTTGATCCTGGGTCCATGCACTCATTTTTCTTTCATGTTCATTAGCTTTTTTCACTTCTAAATATTTTTAAAGCGTAAATCGTATAGAAATGCATGAGGAAATAAAAGTAAAAGACTACCTCAGGGCAGGATTGAGAAGTTCCCTGATTATTATGCCTTGCCTGTTTAGACATTAGAAAGGGGAGCCATCAGCAGCATTTGAGTCAGGGAGAAGCCATATCAGACGGACACCCCTCTCATCTTGCTGAACTGAAGCAGTAGCTGGGAAGAGGGGAGAGATGCTGGCAGACCAAGAGGATCCTGTGAAACCCACGGTGGGTACCTGGAGGTGCCGCCTGTTGCTCCTGCACACTTGGCACCATCTCTGGGACAGCTTCGGTTGCATTGCAAGGGCTTTGGGGGAGTGTGTTGTGGTCAGTGGCACAAGCTTGTGGGGCACAGTGGTTAGTATTGCGTCCCTCCGTGTTCTTCTGTGGTGGTAGTAGTTACACCGGGAAAAGGGGAAAGCAATACAAATCTGTTCCTTACAGTTGTATTTTTACAGTTTGTTGTTAAACAGTCACCATATATCATGGGCTATTTATTTACCTAACTTCTTGTAAAAGTGTGACCTCTTAGAATAAAATTACCATCTTATTAGTCTTCATTTCCTTACCTCTAGGACCAGTATCTCATATATTTAGGTATCCATAAATAACTACTGAATACATAGAGGGACAGATCAACAAATGAGATAAATTAGGTGATGACCCAGTACCCCCAATTAGGTGTAGGTGAAGCATTGGAAATAGCCCTGTGTTATCTAGCCTGGACATTTGGGATGATAGTCATGCCACTAGGAATCAAAGAAGAGAAATGGAACTGGTGGATGATGGGGAGGGAGGAATGGTAGGGAAGGTAATTGATTTGATTTAGGACATGCCGTGCTTGAGGTGCTAGCAGAAGAACAAAACTGCAGTTTGCCAGGTTTGTTCCAATTATTTTCAAATGACAGTTTTGAAATTACTTTTCCTGTGGTTTTCCAGAATACTCAACTACAGAGACTAGTTGGAGTTCAAACTTATTTATTTTAAAGAGATTGCTTCATACCAGTAGTATAACAGAAAGCATAATTTTTATAATGCATTCTGAACACTGCTTTGTCAGGGAGAAGCAAAGATCAGATAATCTAGACGAGTGAGGAAATGGAATTTTTTTTAACAGTGTGAATTTGGTGTTTCACAGTTTACAATTCTGTTAGGAAGAGAGAATGAATTTGGAAAAGAGGATAAATTTACCTTTAGAATGTAACTCCTGAATTTTTTTTCTGTTTAATATAGCTATTATAATTAATGACCAGAAGAAAAAAATGTCTTTCTGTATTAAAGACTTAAGCAAGAAAAACAAGCTACTTCCTGAAGGCAGCAACTTTAATCTAACTTATCCAAGTAATGTGATTCTCTGATTTATTTAATACTCTCATTAATAGAATAATTCAGTGTATTCTGTATATAAAATAAATGAGATGGATAGATAGATAGGATGCCAAGGAAATACGCTTGATATTGCAGCTATCATGAACAGACTTTATTCTTTTCTTTATAAGTGAGGATCTTGCCTCAATAGCATACATAAGAATGTGAGTTACTACATTATAGAGGAATATATATTTTAAGACTAGGCAATAGTAATAGGAAAATCCAACAAATAAGATGAAAGATCACCTGCTATAATGTGATCTCTAGTGTTCACAGTGAAATGGTCCTTTCTGCACTACGAATATTCACCAGAAGATGCAGTGGTTCTTGAGGGAATTCAGATGTGTCTTAATATCCCAACTAGAAAAATAATCTGGAACATGCTCTGGTAAGTCCAGCGCTACTCTGGTGGATTGCTCTCATCCCACATGTTTGCCACATGGCATTCTATGTCTATGACATAAGCAGTAATATTATCCTCAATCAAGGTCACAAAGCAAGTTACTTTCAGAGCTATGGGATTAGTGCTCGGAGTTCTTGATTTCATTCTCAAACAGGTGTGCCCTAGTTTGAGAAAATCTGTTATACAAACTACCAACTCACAAAGTAGATAAAGTAAATGGTGATTACTTACTTTTTGAAAGACTTCTTTTCAGAATTGCTTAAAATAGGCATTTCTGAAGAGTATAATATAGCCAAAGGAGCCTGGACTATTGCTAACCAAACCAACAGGTCTAGTTTCTCTGCTATATATACTCGTTAATGCCATAATGAAGTATATAAATTTGAGCACATTCATTGTTTCATTCATCCATTCACTCATCCACTAAATCATTCATATTATTGCTCAGTGAATCTTCAATGAGTATATTGGATATACAAAGACTAAGACTTGTATATATGGCTGTTCTTAAGGCATTTAAAAGAGACAGATGTGTAAATAAATAAAGGTAATAAATTTTTAATGATACAGGCAAGGCAATAAAGTCTAAGCAAGATGGAAGAATAAACTGTAGTAGTAGGGGCAGGCTTGTAAAATGAGGAAAGAATGCTGTGCTAAAGGAATAGAATTCATATGACATAGGCTGGGGTGGCTCAGTGGTAGAGCACTTGTCTAGCATGTATGAGGCACTGGGTTCGATTCTCAGCACCACATATAAATAAATAAAATAAGGCCCATCAACAATTAAAACAAACGAAAGAGTCTACATGACATGATAACAGATTGGATATAGGGCCCCTGGAGAGAGAAATGGGTGTTGGGATGACTTTTGGCCTAGGTTACTTGGTTCAACAGTGGTTCCATTCATGAAGAGAGGGAGTTTAAGAGGGGGGAGGTTTTGAGGGGGGATGGGTTGAATTAGATTGATTTTGGATGAGTTGAGTAGAAGAATCTAATGGGATGTCCAGGTGAAGTCAAGCAATTACATATTCCAGGCTGGAATTCAGGAAAGAGGACTGGATTAAAGAATCATCTGAAGGGGCTGGGGTTGTGGCTCAGTGGTAGAGCACTTGCCTGGCATGTGTGAGGCACTGGGTTTGATTCTCAGCAGTGCATATAAATAAATGAATAAAATAAAGGTCCATCAACATCTAAAAAAAATATTTACACAAAAAGAATCATCTGAAGAGGCACAAGTATATTAGTGAATGCAATTGTCCGTGGAGAGCCAGAAGATAGGAAGAGAATAGGGAGTGAACCCTGGGCAGCAAGAAGAGGGAAATATAGGAAAAGCCTAAGGAGGAAGAGTGGAAGGAGACTGGATTACAGTGTCAGGTGGGCTGAGTAAAGAGAGCATTTCAGGAATAAATGTCCATAATGTTAAATATTGAGTAGAATCACAAATAGAGAGATTATATGGACTTTTAGGTTATCAATGTCATTTGCCAAAGCAATTTAGGTAGTGTTGTGGGGCAAAATGTTTAAAAGTAAGTGGAAGTAGAGCTTTTAAGACTTCCAGAAACAGAGGAAAAGAATTGGACAGTAAAGTTGTTTTGTTTTAATAATGGTAAGGACATCTTAGTTTTTGTAGGATGCAAGGAAGTAGCTATTGAAAAGAAGTTGAAAATACAGGAGAAAGGAAATTACAATGGAAAAAGTTTCCTGATTTAGAGTGGCAAAGAAATGGGAGGGTTATATAGCAAAAGGAAAGGAAGAGAAGTACCTTTTCCTTTGGCACTGAAGGGAATGAAAAGGGTTGTTTCATTAATGTATACATTAATGTAGGTATAGAAATTCCCAGGATGATTCTTGATAGTCTCATTTTTTCAGTGAGCAGGAAACAGGTGTTTGCTAAAAGAAAAGGTGCAGTTAAAGCTATAGGCTTGAGGATAATATTGAACATTTACAATGCCAGCTATGGAAGATGAAAGTGGGCAAAGGTAGGTCAGGGTGTGGGGAGAGGAAGAGATGACAGCCTAGATGGCTGTGTTAGGAGCAAGGTCAGATTGCCTTCCCTTAGGGTTATATTCTGTAAAGAATATGACCTTCAGCATCAGAGAGGTTCACACTGTAGATAGCAGCTTTCTTGGCTCAGCTGAGGTGCAGTCTGCTGGGTCTTTGGTCAGTGTCCATTGTCGGATGTGGTGGACATTAGCACATGCGGTGTCTGCACACCTGGAATGTGCCTGGTTCACATTGAGATGTGTTGGACAAGTAACCCAAGCCTAGGACTTTTTGAAGACTTGGTATGAAATAAAAATTACAAATAGCTCATTACTAATTTTTAGATGAATTGCCTACTAAAATGATAAAATTTGGGATATGTAGGGTTACACTATTAAAATTTCACTTTTTATTTGTAATGTTATCACACAACTTAAAAATCTCATGTGGGGGCTGGGGTTGTGGCTCAGCAGAAGAGCGCTCGCCTTGCACGTGTGCGCACGCGGCCGGGTTCAATCCTCAGCACCACGTAAACATAAATGCATTGCATTGTGTACAACTAAAGTAAATAAATAAATATTTTTTTAAAAATCTCGTGTGGCTCACGTTTTATTTATATTGAACAGCACTGCTATCAGTAATGTGGAATATTAGATGGTTTCAGAAATGTTAATCTTAGTGAGTCTTGGCTGCTCACTGCAATTTTATAGGGAATCAGAGAGAACCTAGGACAGTTTAGGAAATATATGCTCTGAGTTTCTATCTCCCTTCCTTATCTCTATAAAAAGCTTCCCTTCTTTGCTCCCAATTAGTAAGTAATTTCTTGTCATCTGGCTTTTATCTCCACCATTCTGTTGAAATCGATCCTTCCAAAGTAACCTATAACCAGGTAGTTCTCTAGTCAAAAACTCTTACATAGCAGGAATATGATAGAAGTACCATCAGAAATAGCAATGGGCTAACAAACTGATCTTAGTATGGGTTTACCCCAATTTACAAAACAGAACACATATCTTATAAAATTTAAGCATATTTGTCCTGTAATAGAAACATAAATCTCAGCAGTTAGTGGAAAGATCTTGTTATCTTAAAGGCCTAGGTTCATTGTACAAGACTGAATTAAATGAGGTAATGCCCTAACGTAATTTAACAATGTCTGGCCAAACTGAACACTGTACACTTGACAGGAGATACAACCGCTGTCTTATAGGAGGCAATTACATTGTACTTGTATTTTTAAAAGGATATACCATTTCATACAAATCTCACAACTCCCCTTATGCTGACAATGTTTATCTTTTACATATGGTTAACTTCGTTATACTAACAGTCTTAGACTTCCTATCCAGTACTGAAGGAAGAGTATATCCAAAGATCCAGCCAAACACCAATCTCACTTCAAAAGATTAATTTCCTAAACTGTCCCAGGTTCTCTCTGATTCCCTATAAAATTGCAGTGAGCAGCCAAGACTTTCAACTAAGATTAACATTTCTGAAACCATCTAATCTTCCATGTTACTGTTAGCAGTGCTGTTCAATACAAATAAAATGTGAGCCACATGAGATTTTAAATTGTGTGATAGCATTATTTACACTACAGCTAATTTCTACTTAACAGAAAGTTACATGTGAAACCTGAGAGTTCCTAAAGCAGATGTTTTAATGATTCCTCAAATATAATAAATTCATGCAGTGGCCAATTTAGGCTAGGCGCGGTGGCACATGCCTAATTCCAGTAGCTTCTAAGTCTGAGGCAGGAGGATCGCACGTTCAAAGCCAGCCTCAGCGAAAGTGAGGCACTAACCAACTCAGTGAGAACTTGTCTCTAAATAAAATATAAAATACGGCTGGGAATAGGGGGATGTGGCTCAGTGGTGGAGTGCCCTTGAGTTCAGTCCCCAACACCCCCCAAAAAAAGTATGTTTACTGTGAACTTTCAGCTGGCTCATTCATTGAAACTAGTAAATAAATAATTGAGTTTAATTTTGCAGTTATTCTTTCTAAATCCTATACATAGGTCCCTCAAACTTAGCAGAAAATAACCTTTGGATATCTTCCCTGGTTTCCTTTCCTACTTCTGATTCCTTCCCTGTGTTTCATTATCTTTTTTTTTAGTTGTGACTTAGTCTGATATTGCTTATCTCCCAGGAATCCAAAACTGCAGCTGCATTAGTAAATACAAGGTTGCACATTTGTGTCACTGGAGAGTTTCAGTAATGGCTGGAAACGCATACACTTGCTGTTTTAAATGTGGTGGCTGCACATTGGCCTTTAATATTGTTTTATTACCCTTGTTGTCTCTGAAATGAAGGCTTTGATTAGAACAGGCTTTAAAGTCTTATTTCATAGCTATTTTAATGTGGCCATGACTGAAGCTGTGATTGCCCTTCTTCATACTTATCTACTTATTTCTATCACTACTACTGTGATTGTCCTGTAGTGTATATTTTCCCCCTGTACTTAAAATTCCCCTGGAATTAGTCTAATGATCTACTGATTTACCCACCATATACCATTCATTATGTGAAGGTACTCTACACTTGATCACCAAAGTCTCTTTTTTCATAGTTCTGTTATTAGTAAGTTTCACAGAGCTCTTTTTAATTTAATTTGCTTCTTAAATAGAAGGTCATTTTCATTCTTGCATCTCTCTCCTGTATTATGAAGAACTGTAACAGAATAGCTTACAATGGAGGCATTTTTTTTCTTTTTCAAGACATATTTTATCAGTCAGATAAACTTATTATTCACTAAACACTGACATGCTTAAAAATACACATAGCTGTAGATAATTAAACCGTCTCTTGGTTTTCAGTATTTTACTAAGCACCATTCTATTTGGTGCTTTTGATTTTAATTAATTAATTAGTTAGTTGTTAATTTGGTCTTAGAGGTCATTCTTGAAGCCAGAATTCTTCCTCCCATGCAGGAATACCTGAGACAACTTTCTAGTCCTTATGTGCTTTAAAAGAACCAAACACTTGAGGGGGCTGAGCAGGCAAGGTTGTAGAGGCAGAAATTTTGTGGCGTTTGAAGGCTCTTGATTCCCTAAGTACAAATAAATATTACTCTAATATTATTCTAATTTTCTCAGCCTAACTTATCATTTGTAAATATCATAGTAAACTTTAAAGTTACTTATGGTGGTAAATGAAATTGTATGTTGATACTGTGTATTGCTTTTATGTATCTGATAATCATTTCTGCTCCTTTAAGGGAGAGCAATTGCGCATGGTAGTGTAGTTTTCACCTTGGAGTGCTAGGAGCAGAAGGAACATAAATCTGCTAGAAATAATCAGGGAAAATCTACCAGAAAATCATCTGTGAAGGATCAACACTTTTTCAAAAGGATCCAAACGGAAAGCCTAATCACAGGACATATGCGGCTGCTGCCAGTGCGACATGGCATACTGCTCTACAGTTAACTTTGTTTTAATAAGTGGAAGGAGTACTCTAAGGGTGAAAAGAAGAGTATAGGAGTAGCAGCCATACTTATTTGTGTATACATATGTGTGCGGTCACACATAGCCAGGTGCATGGCCTTCTTATTATCATCAGCTATTTATCACGTGCCATAGGACCAGCAGCAGAGCAGATCTGTGTACACCAACATCACCACAAGCATGTGAGTGGCACGTTGTGCTAGGGCATCCCAACAGCTACAAAGTCACTAGGTGATGGGATTTTCCAGCTCTGTGCCATTCACCATGTCCCCATGTGGCACGTGGCTGTGACTAAGTACTGTTATCTCATTCTTAGTGCTGGAACCACAGGGGCAAGTGCTACTCAGCCTCCTTGCACCATCAGCCTCACCTATAACAATTCTTTGTGGTTTTTCACATCCTCCAGGTGATCCTATCAGTGCCTGGACCTCTCAGTCCCTGTCCTCCCTTCTCCTAGCAGTCTTACCATTAACCTGACCTCAAAACTGTCATTATCAGCCACTGTCATTATCCCCGCTTCAGCGGGGAACCCCACACTTGGAAAATTAAATTTTCCATCCCACTTCCTCTAACAGACCCATCTCAGTAAGCACCCCAGCCCATTGGCTGAGCTCAGATCTGTTGACCTCCCTTTTCATCATTTACCCCAGGCCCTTTCCTCCTTTCTCACTTCCTTTTTTATTCAATTAAGGTGTTTGTTTGTCCGTCCTTTCTTTCATTCTCTTGCACCTCTATTGTTTTATTTGTTTTATTGTTTTATTATATCTATTATATTCATTAAATTCAGGGCTGTTTATACCAAATTTTTTCCCTAAAGGTAAGCTAGTACTAAGCAGAGAGAACTGTAACATTTAAAAAAAAAAAATCTTTTAATATTGATACATTAAGCTGATTTATTTTAAATCATGTTGTTAGGATCTCTATAAAATACAAGTCTTTAAAAATGCAACTCGTATAGTAATGAACTGGATTTGTATTTTGTGTGATTTCAATAGTCTATTGATAAAAAGAAATACAATTATTGTTTGCCCTCTGACATAAGTTACGGTGGACTCTACCCTGAGCCACAGAATAAGCCTTATAAGTAAACTGAAAAGTTTCATTGCCTAAAATTTTCATACATTCATGTGGCTTCAAGGAAAAATCAGCATCCTCAATGTATAACATATATTTCATAAATAAAATAATTCACGTGTTTTATGTAACTTAGTGTTTTTCTTATTAACACCATATAACTAACTTTAATCTATACGTATTTAATAGGAAATTGCTCGGCATTTACGCCCTGGAACCCTTAGAGCAATCTTCGGTAAAACTAAGATACAAAATGCTGTTCACTGTACGGATCTGCCAGAGGACGGCCTGTTAGAGGTAAGGGAAAGAAGGGTAGACCTTCTGCTTATAGCCCACGCTCAGAAATACTCTCAGCAGTTGGCATTTAGGAAACCATTTCATACTCTTCCGCTGCACAGTTGTCTGGCCGTCTGATAACTTCAGACTATAAAAGACAAAACCATGGCTGGGCACAGTGGGTGCCCCTGAGGCAAGAGGATGATTTGAGCATAGGAGCTCCAGGCCAGTCTGGGCAGCATCATGAGACTTCATCTCCTTAAGAAAGAAGTCCAAATTGTAGTATGGTATATATAACTGGGCCAGCTTCAAGGAATTAAGTGGGTTTTTTGTTTTTTGTTTTTTTTTTTTTTTTTTTTCCTGATTGCCATATGTTGTAGTTTAAAATAATTTAACAAGAAACTATATAAAAATGTTATAGTTTCTTATTAAATTATTTTTAAAATGTGCTTTATAAGTATAATATGAAATGTAATACATTCTGCTGTCATTTCTAACAACTTAGAATAAAAAATAAATTTGAAACAAAAACAAAAAAAAACTATAACATAATTGAATCTTGTAAAATATATTTTTAAAGCAGGTGATAGTACCTTTATTCTAAGCCATGAAAATATTCCAATGGAATTAAGAACTGCAGTATGCAAAGTGATAGCATTAAAAGTAATAGCTGCCATTTAGTAGTACTTTCTATGTGCCAGGCCCTACCACGATAAGTGCTTTCTATGAGTTATTTCTCCTAATTGCTATGGAAACTCTAACAGACTAGTATAGTTAGGTCTAGTTTTTTCAGGAAAATGCAAGTGAGACACAAAGATTAAGTGACAGCCCCAAATGAGGCAGTTAATAAGCAACAGAACCATATTTTGGCTTCTCGTCTTGTAACATAAAATAAGAAATGGTGAAAAAAATTCTAAAAGAAAAAATGAAAATTTATCTGATTTGGGGTTTAGAAAGTCATTTCTAAGCCAAAAACAAAGAAAGAAGCTTTTTAAAAAAATAATATTTTTAATTTATTAGTTGAAAAAAAATTTTAAGTATCAAACTAAATGAAATTAAAAGACATGTCTCTACACTCTGAGTCTGTCCTGCTCCATGCATGTGTGTCTCTCTTTTTATGCAAAAAGCACTTTTTTCATGCAAGACACAGACTTAATCTATTAAATTTATTCCCACTGTTTTGTTTCTGTTGCTCTAGAGAATGACTGCATTAGCTTTATCAAGGTTTTCTGCCATAATCCAAGATGTCATCTACTAAAGTCTTATCTAAACTGTGGACCTCAGTATAAAATTTTGACATACTTGTGAAATAGGAAAATGTGACAAGTTTTTTTTAATTACCAAAAGGATTAAATGTTTATTTTAAATTCATCTGTTTTAGAGATATGTAAAAATGTGCTATGTAAGTGTAATATGAATTGTAATGCATTCTGCTGTCATATATAACAACTTAGAATAAAAAAATTCATCTGTTTTATAAATATTCTCTTCTCCTTGGTAGTTTAGGACATATACATTAGGTTGGAATAGAGACTATTACTCAGTGAAACCAAATTTTATTAACCATGAAATTTATACCCCTTACAAATGTTATCCTAGGTATGCCTGTGGTTTTGCTCATACAATTTAAAATAGATTATTGCTGCCTTCAGTTTATAAAGACATTTACTAAATGACTAATATCTAATATCACTGCATTGAAGATTTCATTGCAAATTATTAACTGTGCAGTCTGGAGAATTAATCAAAAACTAGAAGTTGGTGTTCTAGGAGCCTACTTGCATATGGCTAGTACATATTTTTTTAAAAATTTGTTCTTTTTAGATATGCATGACAGTAGAGTGTATTTTGACATATTAATACATACAGGGAGTATAACTTATTCTAATTAGGATCCCATTTTAGTGGTTGTACATGATGTGGAGTTACACTGATCATGTATTCATATATAAGCATAGGAAAGTTATGTCCAATTCATTCTACTGTTTTTCCCATTCCCATCCCCCTTCCCTTTCCTTCATTCCCTTTTATTTAATCAGATAAATTTCTACCGCCCCCCCCCCAAATTGTGTATTAGCATCAATATATCAGAGAGAACATTCAGTCTTTGGTTTGCAGGGACTGGCTTATTTCACTTAGCATAATAGACTCCAGTTCCGTCCATTTACTGGCAAATGCCATAATTTCATTCTTCTTTATGACTTAGTAATATTCCTTTGTGTATATGTATACCACCTTTTCTTCTTCCATTCATCTGTTGAAGGTGTGACGCCTAGGTTAGTTTAATTTCTTTGCTATTGTGAATTGAACATTGATGTGGTTGTGTCACTGTAGAATGCTGATTTTAAGTCCTTTGGCGGTAAACCTAGGAGTGGGATAACTGGGTCAAATGGTGGTTCCATTCCAAGTTTTCTGGGGAATCTTCTTGCTGCTTTCCAGAGTGGCTGGTCCATGCTTGATGTAACTTGGATAAGTCAGCCTCTTACTATAAAGTGGAGTAGAGAATGCAGACAGAGCCAAGGATGTGCTGTTAGTTAGGAATCAATGGTTTACTGGCTTCATTTGTCCTTAAATGCGAAAGTAATATAAAAGCACTTAAAGGCCAAAAGTCCATGAGTTATCTGCCCATGGGGCTCCAAAGAGAATTCAGAATGACGCTAGGACCTGCTCCCTAGTCCGGGAAGCACTTGGTTCTCTAGCACCACTGCTCACTAAAGGAGCATTGTTTTGGGGTAGAGTGACCTTCACATTTATCACCCAACCCAATATCCTTTTGAAAGGCAGCTCCTATGGGACAGGAGGCGTAAAGCTGAATGTCACAGGCAGAGTGAATTGCCATCCTGTTCCTACAGCAAGAAGTGACAAAGGAGTCCTTACTTCATCTTGCCCTAACGTGATGTTTACTGAGCTGTGTTTGTGTCACATGTATAGAGCTGAAAGTGTGATTTCGGTTTATATTTTTCCATCATCCATTATTTCCCATGTATATTTATTTGTATAGACAGTTTTAGCACTTGTTTCACTTGATGACATTGTGACAGCATTTTAAAATCAAATGAGACAATTTCTCTGTTCTCCTAGAGTTTACAGCAAATTTGAAAGGTCAAAGGTCTTAGCACAAATATAGAAATCTGATTTCTTTTGATGCTGCTGGTGGTGACAAGGTCATTTTTGTGATTCTAGGGCAGCACCATGCTTATAACATGAGACATCCTGGCAAGGGGGGGGGGGGGGGGGGGGGGGGGTGTTCTCTCACTGGCTGTGTGCTCTGGCACTCTGTGGCAGTAACACCAAAGATCTCAAGTTCATGTGTGAAAGCCTCCATGGAGAAAATGTCCAGCCTAATAGTAACCAGAGAAATCCTGATTCATAGCAAAGACTTTTTAAAGTAATAATGCCCACTGCTGGAAAGGCTGCAGTAAAGTAGATCTACTTATGTTACTGGTGACAGCTGAAGGGCAACAGGTATTAAAATCTTGGGGGCGTTTCCCAGAATTCTATTTCTTAGAATCTAACTGAAGGAAGAATATGGCATCCCAACTACAAAATGGAAAGTTATCTGTGCAGATGTTCATAGATGAGCATTTGTGGTAATTAAAGTTGGAAAGAATGTGCATGTCTAAAGATAGCTCCCATGTTCCCTCCTCTGAGAAACCTTTCATGACACTTGGAAGGCCCATGTGTGTGTTTTCAAAGCACTTTGCTTCTCTCTCTCTCTCTCTCTCTCTCTGAATGGTAAAGCATTTCTGTATTCAATCCCCAGTACCAAAAACAACAACAACAATAATAACAAAAAAAAAATGATAATTATAGAGCTAGAGTACAAAATTCTATTCTACTACAAGAACATACCAATAGAACAGCACTTAGAGCTAATGAAGTAATCATTGGAACAGTGAGTTTATTCTCTCTCCATCTCCCCTTCTTTTCATCACTTTTTATTCTACATTATCTTTTTTTTTAAATTTTTTATTACTCTAATTTGTCATACATGATTGCAGAGTACATTTCATTTCATATTACATATAAAGAGCACAATTTTTCAAGTTGCTGGTTTTATATAAAGTATTTTTACAACAGTTTTGTCTTCATACATGTATTTAGGGTAATCATGGATAACTCAGTCTGCTATTATTCCTATCCCCTTGTGTTGGGGATGTAGCTCAGTGGTAGAGCGCATGCTTAACATGCATGAGGTCCCAGGTTCGATCCCCAGCATCTCTAGTCTCTACTGTAATAGTATTGCCAGGAGTCAAAATAGCTCTGTCCTCTTGAGCAAGTCACTTATCTTGCTGTGCCTATGAAGGTAAATAAGGACAGCACCTGCCTTATTAGATAGCATAGTGCCTACTGAATAATAACTGCCCAGCAAATGATCATGATTATGTTATTACTGCACAGTGTCTCTTTGCTCATGTATTTTCACATGGGATTAAGTACTCATAGAGAAGAGATTCTTTCTTGCCTGGCATATAAGAGCTCTTCAATAAGTGATTTTTGGAGGAAAAGAGAAAAGAGTTTGATTAAATAAATTATGGTTGGTGCACTCAGTGAAAAAAGTAAGTAACATTTTTTTCTAATGATGAAAATATAGACTCTTTATCAGTGGTACCTAACCTTGATTGCACATTAGAATCACTTAGGCATTTTTTCAAATACTGATGCCTAGACCCACCCCCAAAGATTCTAATTTTTAAAAAAAATTTTCAAACTTCTAGAAAAGTTGCAATTATAATACAAAAAAATAAACATTTTAAAATGAACATTTGAGAGTCACTTATCAGCCTAATGTCCTATACTTCTGAATACTTTAGGGGATTTTTTTAAAAACATTAAAAAAAGACCTTTTCCCATAGAGTTACCTTATAAGCCTCCAGCTTAGGAGGTTAACAACGATATATCACTGTCCTAATTCTCAGTCTCCATTCTAGCCTCGCCAGTTGTCTCATAAGGTGCTTCAGTAGCTGGCGCCAGTTCAGCATCATACACTGCATTTAGTTTTTTCTTTCGTCTCTTTCAGTGTAGAGCAATTTTTCAACTTTTCCTTGACTTTCGTGACCTTGACGCCACTGAAAATAACAAGCAGCGATTCAAAGTAAATGTGTTCAGTTATGCCTTTGCTTGCCAGAAGCCTTGCTAGGTGGCCACTGCCCTCAGAACTCACAGCGTGCTGACAAGGGTCCATTGCTGTGTGGCTTGTGGACCACCCGAGGAGGCACTTGTTGGGCCCTCCCTGCTGGGAAAGGAATGGCTCCTTTTCATTTAGGACTCTGCCTGTGTCGCCTTCCCTCCGCCCTCCCAGTGACAGTCCTCATCTCACCCATGTCACCAGTTTCATTTTCTCCTTTCCTTCCCCTTCATTGAAAGAACTATCACTTGTCTGTCTTGCACTCTTTCACCTGTTCCCCAGACCGTCTTTTTCGGGTTATCTTCATCAGGAACAACCATCACTTTGTATGCACAGAAATTGAAATTCTCAAAGTTGCTGAATGGATATGGTAGAAAATACAAGTATGTTCGAATTTTGAATTGCACACTAAAACAATAGGTCAGTCATTCTTTACTCAGATATTTATGTTTTTTAAAAATCAAAAACAGTACACTGGGGACACAGTGATAAGCAGAGTACAAGTGGCCCCTGCCTTCATGGAGCTTTGCAGCTTCTAAGAGATAGTAATTATAGGAATTGTTTTATATAATAATGAAAACATGGATAGTTCCTCTTTCTTTCCTAAACATTTTGTTACTTGGTTATATAACTTTATGATTTTAAAATAAAATTTAAAAAATGATTTTAAATACTTTATTATATGTATAGTTGCTCAAAACAAATCTGAATTGGAATATATAATCATGCATGGATTCTTATTCTGGCACATTCTAGGTAAAATAGCCGTGCATCAGGGTTTAACTGGAGGTAAACACAGGCGCTAATATTCCCATCACTTAGCATAAGAACAATAATGACTCTAGTGATACAGTGCTAGAATAACTTATCCTAAACAGTCACAGTAGCTGTTTTTCTCATGCAAGTGTCTGTAAACATTGATACTGTATATTCAAACAGTTGTTTTAATGACTGAAACCACATTCCACAAAGGAAATTATAGATCCATGGGGCTTTCAGTTTCTCGAATACAATCTGAGTTGTACCCAGCCTTAGACTGATTTTCGATTAGCTGTCTTCCCAGTCTGGAAACTCAGAAGCATAGTGGTCTAAGGACTATATTTAGTATGATCATCCCACTGTATATAGGCACCCATAAATTCATTTGTTATAGATTCCAGAAAATAAATTCAGGTTAATTTTGGACAGATTGGTTAATACATAACGATGGCAAATCCATATAAAGTAAGTAGGTACAGAATCGTAGGAATGAAAATGAACTTAAAGGGGCATATCAGAATCTCCATGTGTTCTGTCCCAGCATTCTCAGCTTCTCTACCTATGCCCTAGGCAATAATGGTTCTCACACTTCAGCAGCAGCAGAACCCCCTGTTTGTAAAACACAGGTTGCTGGTCCCCTTTCCAGAACTCCTGATTCATTCGGGAGTTCTGAGGTAGGGCCTGAGAATTGGCATTTCTGATCAGTGCCCATTTAATTCCATGCTGTTGGCGCAGTGTGTCACATTGACAGTCGCTCCCTAGGCCAAAAGATGCAGCTTACTTTCACACTATGAAAAGTTGTTAGTTTGGCTAATGGCACTCAGATTTGGAATTTCTGGACCTGGAACATTTCCTGAAACAAACCAAGCAATAAATAACAGTAACAAAGCCACATTGGAGATAGACGTAATGATCAACTCCTAGATTTTGCCAAAGGACTTTAGAAAAAAATCATCTCCCATCAACAGCATCATTTTGTTTTAAAAGGACATTATCACCAATAGCATTTACTCATAGAATAAGGGCTGTCTCTTCAACTGAGCAAATTCAGCTCTACCCAGCAGCTGACTTTATGCTGGGCACAGAGGCTGAAGTGGTCTGCTGCAGGTTCAGCAGAACAGAGTCACATCTTCTACAGAGAGTTTAAAACAGTAATAGAAACCACCAGAAGTTTTTCCTGCTTTTCATTGTCACCATGAATAGGCTATCAGAAAGAAAATCCTGTCCCCTCCCCAGGCGGAGTGCTCCTGCCAACTCCAGGCTCACCCCTGCTTTAGATGCCCTGATTTTTCCCAGTATGCCAGAAATGGTGAAATATCATCCTAGCTAGCACCATCCATGGAGTGTTGGTCTTGATTTTATTCAAATACTCTTGATTTTATTCAAATCTGACATAGAATGCTTATGTCATGTTTCATAGGTCAAAGAGAAATGCAAACTTTTTAAAGAAAACTGTACAAATCTAAGTGCACATACATAAAAAAAGTAAAGAACAAAAATACTTTCTAGTCATTTAGAGAGGTAGAATATTCTTGAACTCTTATACCACCCAGGCTCAAATATGAATATTTAAAAATTTTTTTGCCTATGAGCAATTGATAAAAGGAAAATATTCTAATTTTCTACTTCAAAGGAAAAAGCCAAAGATTTTCCTTCATAATATTGAGCCCTCCAACATAATATTGACTTAAAAATTAATTTTATCTTCTTATTCAATGCCTAAGTTCTAAGTTAATTAAAATTTGTGTTTTATTTAAATTTCACTCATTCATTGAGAGGATGTGTAGCCAAGTATTATGGAGTCCTAGCCTCTATAAAGAATGGGGAGTTTGGATGGGAAAATAAGACAAATGCACATGCAAACTTAAGTTGTATTGTCCAGTTACACACCAGCATGTGAAAGTGTCACCATGCAGTGAGTGAGTGTATGGTGAGGTGTCAGAAATAGACATTCAGCATAAGAGGTGATGGAGAGCTGTGTGTCTATGGTCAAAGGGACCAGGAAATGTTCATTAATGAAATGGCACTTGGAAGTGGCCTGGAGGAATAAGGTGATGTTTATACACAGAGAGGAAGAGAACCTGGCAGCTAATGTTGGCAGGTGCTGAGGTACACAAGTCTGGTTGAAATAGAGAAATAGAGGGTTCCTTTAGTAAAGTGTGGGAGACAGCTGTGGAAATGTGAATTACAGCTAGGCTATGAAGGCTTTGGAAAGTTCCTTTCTGATGACAATAATGAACATTAGGACAATAGTTATGATGATAAAAGCTGCAGGTTCCTCAGCAATGTATACCAGGCACTGTGCTACTGTGCTAAAAAGCCCTACTGGGTATCTCCTGTTATTCCTTTTTTATACATAACGTGAGTGAAGCTCTCATGACCAGGATCACACCACAAGTAAGTGACAGATGAATTTCAAACCCACATCTGCTAAGTCCAAAACGTGTGCTTTTTTTTCCTAGAAAACTAGGACCAATATGACAAAATGGTTTCAATTTGAGTGCCAATTCTTGATTTATGCATAAGATGCTAAAGCCGCAACTAAACAATTTTTCCATGATGGTTTACTTGAGGTCCGCCATAATTAAGGGACATGAGTTTATGGGTATGTACAACACACAGTGGCTGCTAGGACTCTAGAAAACAGGAAACCATCAAAGACTTTTGATAGAGCAATGACCTGATTGCAAAGCAGAGTTCCCAAAACTTTGCCCATGCATCAGAGTTTCAGGTGAACAGGTAATAGTAGTGATGGAGCAGATGTTGCAGTCTTCAGTAAGAAGTCTTGAGGACCATTTAGAAATACACTGCTCCAAGGCATCTATTTCTACTCTATAATTCTTGAATAATGTTTATCTCATCCACTAATTTCTATGTCCATGAGGAAAGTGACCTTGAATCTTTTGCTTATTGCTCACCGCCCCAATGGCCAGGCACTTGACACACCTTTCTTAAATCCAGAACTATTCAAAGCAATGATAATGATAATAATTATAAGTGCTCACTTTATGCCAGGCAATGGGCTAATTATTTTCAGAATAGCCAGTACATTCAAAACCAGACTGTCTGGCTTGAAGTCTGCCACTTCCTAGGTGTTTGGGCAAGTTGATTCAACTCTTGTGCCTCGATTCTCTCATCTTGAAGGTGAAGATAATAATAGTATTTATCTCAAGTGATTGTGGTATGGTATAGGTTAGTTGATAACAGGTGAATCAATAAGAACAAGAAGTATTCAATTAAATGTTGATTAATAATAATTACTATCATAATACTTAACAATTTTTGGCCCTTTCATTGGAAAATAAACATATTAGGGTCAAAGGAAACACTTTAACTTTGATGGCATGCTTGTCACATGTCAGGCCTGCCAGGCCCTTCCACAAATGTTATCCCAGCTAAGGTTAAACTCTAAGTGTAATTACACTGTCACATTCAACCTCATTCTGCTCTTACCAAATACAAAATACACACAGATCTGGTTTCAAATAATATGTTTTTAAGAAGAAATAAAGGAGGCTTTTATTCTTTTAGTTTAGCCTTCAATGATGGAAACAAGCCACATTCCCTTACAAAGGACCCAGGTGCCAGCCTCCTTGCCACAGTGGGCTGAACTCGCTCCACTTGTGTGTCGTCGTCTTCTTTTCAACCTCTCTTTTCATTGCAAAGCTCTATTTTCTGTCACCTGGCAGCATATTGAATTCATGGATGATTTCCTTATTTAGCAGAGGTTTGAGAGGTAAAAGCCTGCTGAGCTGTCAGGAAGGGAGTGGGAACACATGCTGTATCTGGATAAGCAAAACTTCCCTGTGCCTACAGCTTGTTAAAGACTGAAGTCAAAATGTCATTCTATCCCTACCAAGTAATGCTTATCTCAAGCCTTTTTGTTTTTTACTGTACTGGGAATTGGTCCAGGGACACTCTACCACTGAGCCATACATCCCTAGCTCTTTGTATTTTTCTTATTTTAAGACAGGGTCTCACTGAGTTGTCCAGGCTGATCACAAACTTGCGGTCCTCCTGCCTCAGACTTCTAAATCACGGGAATTACAGGCATGTGCCACCATGCCCAGCTGATCAATTTTCCATAATTTGCCACAACAGAGAAATTGAAAGGTTAGCAAGAGCACTTGAAATCCAGAGCAGTACCAGCAACTGTTTATCTGTTAGTTGCAAACTATTCACCAAAATACATTACCTTTTTTTTTTTTTTTTAACAACTCTTTTTAATGGTTGATAGAATACATAGAAAATACAAATATAGGAGATTTTTTTTTAGATTTTTTATTTATTTATTTATTTATTTTTAATACCTTTTTGATAAGGATCCAAACAGACTAGTTAGTTCTTAAATTCTTAAATTTAAAAATATTTGAAACAGGCTTAAGACAAATATTTTATAATTTAATGAAGATGATTAAGAATCATGAAAGGACTCAAAGTCATAAACTAGAACGAAGTTAAAGGACTGACTCATGCCAGATCTATATAGTCTAGATTGGAGAAGATTATATCATCCACATATAATCCTCTGCCAGCAGATAGAAATGTATGACTAAGATATTAACCTGAGTTGAATATCTTTTACAACTAATAAGTAAATATGCTCCCTAGTGATTCTAGCTGACAGTTCTGAAGTTGAAAGAACTTCCACACAGCTCTGGTAGAGTCCATGGTGTGCACGGCTCCTTGTAGAAAGGAATAACTGAGAAGAGGTACCAGTGTGGTGCATGATGGGCGTGGCGCTGATCGAACCTCAGGAAGGGTGGCACAGTGCCCTAACTCAGGATCCGGTCTCCTCGCCCAGCACCCCTGATACACATTCACGCTGGGAACCACGGAGGTGCCCTGTGGCTCCCCTCCCTGGCTCTGAAGAAGTGCACAGGAAGGTGAAAGGACACTCACTGTCCTTGGCCCTCGTCAGGTGGCCCTGAACTCTCGCCTTAGGTCTGCACACTGCTTCATTTTTTAACCAGTGACTAAGCATTTTCTGAGGTAATAAATAACTCTCAGGTGACTGATTAAATCCTCAGAGAAGATGTAGAATGGAGAATAAAACATTGGCTAGTCAGATCCACCTTCCTTTTCATTCATAAGATATTAGTGCCTTCCACTTTGGTTTCAGAGTGAAAATTGTTAAACTCGCTACTGTTCTGTGTCCATTAGATAGTTACGGCTATTTCTGTTTTAGCCAGAAAAAATGGGAATAGTGTGAAGAAAGAAAACATAGGCCCTCAAACAAATGTACTGAGAAGGTTTTGCAAATTAAGTGAAGCTTTTAAACAAACTTGAAAGAACTTTGGTCTTCAAATGTCAAATGCCCCCACTACCACATAAATGATAATTCTGTGTTGACAGCTACCTGTGAAATAATTGTGAAAGAAATGATAACAGCTGCTGCTCCCTGCTCGCCCATGACCTGAGCAGTCTTTTAGCTGCAAAGGTAGCACCTTGTTGAATCTGCAAAGTGTCTTATCCACAGCAAAGTCACACCTTCTCTTTATGAAGGAATAGATGTAGTTCAAACCACCATGGCTGGTAGTTTTAAATCTTAGGAGACACGTTTGGTATCGTTAGGAACTGAATATAGTCATGTTTGTGGCGAAATTTAAGATAGCTCTGCTATGGGATTTATTTCTGTTAATTCCTTCATAGCACCTGCTTGTTGCTTTTGTATCTCTGTGTATACAGTAGCAATATTAACTAGCTTGTAGGAAGTCCTTCGCACGGGCCAAACATCATCCTAAGTGTTTCATATGCATTACCTTAGGTTACTCTTTGAGAACCCAATGAAGTAAACGTGCTTATCCCATTTACAGACGAATAGCTGACGTACAGAAATGTGAAGCAACTTTCCCAAAGTCACTAAGTGGGAAGACAGCAGAAGCAGAAGAGACTTGAACCCAGGCAGTCTGGTCCAGAATAAACACTGTGATCTCACTGCCCTCCGGTACAGTCTCTAGAGTCCATGACAGAATGGGGTGCAAGAGGAGAGAAGTTAAGTCAGGGGAAGGTGTTCTAGGATATGCAACCAGAATATTTGGCCTCCCTCAAACATAACTAGAATGATGGATATTTATTTATGCTTTATTCTTATAAATAAACATTTTTTGTTCACTAACTCGTCTCCTCTGTTTTAGATGAAAAATACAAAGTTAGTTATCTCAGTATTTCCTCAGTGATGGACCACTACAAGCCTTTGAGCTCTCCAGGGCATGAGGAAAGGTTGAGGACCCCCAGAATCATGAAGGCTTGTTCTGTGTCGCTGTGCCAACCTGTCATGGGGGTGCAGTCAGTGTGTGTTGCATGACTGCATGTTCCCATTTGCCACTCAGTGGCAACGTGTTATGATTAACACAAGCACAGTGCTTTTGCACTCCTTTGTTCCCTGTGTTCCTATACATGCATCTGGTAAAGCATTTGGTATCTTGGAAAACAATTTCTTGTTTCTGTGTTGTTCTCTCTTCAGTGTGATCCTCTGGCGAACAGGGATCATGTGTTATGCTTCTGTCCAAAGATATTAGCACCTTATTATCAGTGACCTGATTGATGATTGACAGATGGAGGGAAGGGAGGAACGGAGCAGGCAGGCAGAGAGCTGATGTCTCTGTCTCTGTGTCACATGGAGTGACAGTTATTGGCTTTAATTATTGGAAACTTTTGAAGTCTACGTAAAGATTTTGTTTATTGGGGTTGATGCTGCCCCCGTGGTTCAGCCCCTGGCAAGAGGCCACTGGTCATCAAGCAACACGTGCATCCTGGGTACACCACTCCATTTTGTTGCATAATTATGTCATCCTCCAAAGGACTTTGCTCTCTTCGGGAGTCATCTATAGTCACTGAAGAGCACATTCTTTTTTTCTTAATGTATACTGATGCCTATGTGGTTTACCACAGATCACAGCAGCATCCACACTGTCATCTCACAGTGTGGACAAAGGCTCAGAAGTCTGCCTCAGAAATTATGGCTGATTCTTTGAAAAACCACAGATTGACTTGAGACAAGTGTGAAGTGTGCTGTATCCCCACACAGTACTACTGAATGCTGTATCTCTCCATTTTCTACTTCCCTGTTCCCCAGGGCTACTACACCCTCATATTTCACTACATCTTAGCTCCTATCTCTTATGCACCGTGTGCCCGTGATTGTGTTGGATGGATCCTTTCCAGGAGTTTAAAAAATTCAATTTTCCTATATGATTCTATGGTTTTGCTTTTCAATTCAAGTCAGCAACAGGGGAGACATTCTTGTTTGGTGGCTGTCAATCTGTCTTACTGCCCCTGTCGTCTTCTATACAGGACTGTCTCCTCCTTCAGTGGTATTTCTCACCCCTGCAGGTCCTAGTGGGAGTTGGGGCTAGAATGAGGCTGTATGTGGGCTCTTAGTGGGTGCTATGAAGAAGTGTTCTTCCGGGGAAGCTGCTAATAACCTGCTTTCCTGTGCCATTGCTAAGGCTACCATTGTCTCAGGAGAGCAGATGAATCTGGCCTAAGGGAGGAAAATGCCAGAGTACAGGGAAACAGACTTCATCTCATTGGACTCTACCCAGCCATGCTGTGAAAGTCCTGGAAAGCCTCAGCTCACAGTCTGTTATGTAATGAATGGTCACCTTTCTAATGATCAGTACTGGTCCCTTTTGGTTTCAACCTTGAAGGTGCAAGTAGTTTATCTGGGTAAAGTAATCACAACTGCTGGTTTAAAACAATAAAAATAAAATGTTTGCTTGAAATATCAATGTACATAATTTTATGTACAAAGTTCTCCCCTTTCCTTGTTATACATTAACTTTCTGGTTACTGTACAATCACCATCTAAGAGCTAAGATCTGGTGTTTACTAGGCACAAGGCAAAGAGAACTATAAAACATACCTCAGTCACACACAACATAGCTTCTGTAAGGTCATTGTCATCATAGATTTTCTGAGTACTGCCTTTAAATTATTTTAATAAAGAATCTATTGCTCTTCTGGTTGCAGAAACCCATGCTGATATTGAAAACGTGGACTAAGATATTTTTATCCATTTTGCTAGGGGCTAAATAACTTTACTGTTTGCTCTGTTTTGACAGCCTGTGTTGACACTTAACACTTGCGAGTATTCAGTTTATTCCCTTATATGCCAGTTTGTCTTCTCAGTTGAGGGATGTTATCTCTACATTCCCTTAGCTCTCCTTGCATTGTTCTTTTGGTGCTTCTTAGGTTAACATGTGTTTATTGAAGGCCTGTTAGTGCCAGTCACTATTCGAGACACCAAAGGTGAATAACACACAGTCCCTACTCCAAAAGAACTTAATGGTCTCTAGGAAAGATTATTATTGAAATTGGTAATTTTCACATCAGGGAGTAGGTGGTAGAAGGCTGATCCTCACCAGGTATAACCAGAACCTTGGAACCTGTATAAGTACCTCATTTCCTAGCATGAGAGTCAGATGAGGGTCCAGGAAGATCAGAGATCTGCTGCACGTATTGGAAAACACATTAAAAAAAAAAAAGAAGAAGAAGAAGAAAAGAAAAAGAAAAAGGAGAGTGATGTTTGTGCTGGAAAGCCTCAGGAGGCTGTTAAGAACATTGGCATTGGGCTGGGGATGTGGCTCAGAGGTAAAGTGTTTGCTTCACATGCACCAGGTTCGATTCCCAGCACTGCAAAAGTAAAGAATACCATATTGTTCACCAATTAGAATGAAGCAAAGCATTACTGTATTCATATTTCATATTATAAGAAATTTGATACACATATATCTGTTCAACAGATTAGTGTTCTAGGAAGAATTCTTTGGCCAAATCAAAACCATAAATTCATTCACTGAACACTTACTAAATGCCTAACACTGTGTGGGCTCCGAGGAGACTGGTGAATAAGAGACATACCCTGGTTCAGAGTTCATATCGAATGAAGAAGTCAGACCTTAATCAGATTGTCACAAAAAGAAATGAGTAAGAACAAAGTCTGATTAGTGCCTTGTAGTAAAAGATGGGACAACATGTAATCGACCTGGTGTAGATGGGGAATGAGGGAGAGTTTCTTGAGCAAGTGACACTTAACTGAGACCTGGAAGAATGAGTGTCAGCTGGGAAAGAAGATAAAAGCTCTCCAGCAGAGAGAATGGTGGCTTCTAAAGCTGATTCAGGGAAATGTTCCCTTTAGGAAAGGACGCAAGGAGCATGGGGCAGTGGGGAGGGCAGTGCTGGGTGGGCGACCCTGAGAGGTGGAGGCTAGGCCGTGCAGAGTCTCGTGTGCTGGTTCAAGAATAGGGATTCTTATCCAGAAAGCAACAGGTGGCCATCCGCAGGGGAATGGTGGTGACATGGTCAGGTTAATGTGGTATTTCCACACATTAACCAGATATGACTGATTAATATGTGGAAATGGACTGGAGAGGGTCAAGTTGGGAAAGATTTTTTTTTTTTTTAAATATTTATTTATTTGCTTTAGTTGTACACAATGAGTTTATTTATATGTGGTGCTGAGGATCGAACCCGGGCCGCACACGTGCTAGGCGAGCGCTCTACCACTGAGCCACAATCCCAGCCCCATGGGAAAGATTTTTAAATACATGTTAGTGTGGCAACTCGAAATACATTGTTCATTTTAATTTAGAGCTTGTTATAAGTGTATAAATTGTGTCTGTGCTTTAGCTTCTCATGTGGAAAATGCTGAGGCAGAACTTGTAGTTTCCACACAAAGGAACTGAGAACTTAATCCTGAGACCAGGGGACAGCAGCTCCAATCCTGTGTGGCTCCAGCCTGCCAGGTGTGAATTAACATTTTGTAGGTGTGCCGTGCAGTGACAAAGGTGGAGAAGCCCTGCTGTAAACCCTGTTTTTAAACTAACATTTCTTGATTCTAGGTTTTGAATAACTGAATTTCTAATTCAACCCCCCATGTTTTTATCAATGAGTAGAGCATGGCCCAAAGTAGGAGAGTGGGTCACCTATGATCATGTGGCTGGGTATATAGAAATTAACCAGTAATCCTGAGTCTTCCTACTATGCCATACTCTCTATATCCTTTGTAATCCGTGTAATTGTCATTATTATAGTTCCAAGATTTCAGCTGCTTTTTCCCTTTTTTAATATAAACAGACATACATTTTATTCTTTTTTGATGACTAATAAATCATTGCTCTATGTTATCAAGCATCTTTTTACTAAAATTTGAAGCTTAAAAACTGAGAAACCAATTCTCAGAACAAATCTTCTTACCTTATTCTGGTTAAGTTGAAATAATTGCAAGACTAGCATTTCTAGGTTGGTCCAAAGTTTGTAACATGCAGAAGTGATGAGTAGAGGAAGTTAACTGATCTTTTTTTTTTTTTTTTTTTTTTTTTTTTTTTTGGTACCGGGGATTGAACTCAGCAGCACTAGACCACTGGGCCACATCCCCAGCCCTTTTTTGTATTTTTTTATTAGAGTCAGGGTCTCACTGAGTTGCTAGTGCCTGGCCATTGCTGAGGCTGGCTTTGAACTCACGATCCTCCTGACTCCGCCTCCCAAAGTGCTGGGATTACAGGCGTGCGCCACCGCGCCCGGCTTAACTGAGCTTTTAATTACTTTTACTTGGTTTGAATGTGAGCCCCAAGGTGAAAGTTTAAAGTTGAGTTTGGATCTCACTGTGCCAGATTGGCTTCCTATAGCCTTCGTTAGAAACTAAAGTAAGGGGGTATAAACTAAAGTCCAGGAGTATAGTGATTCGATTCTGGGAATATGCTTGAGAGTCTGGTGACCTGAGTTCTGGTTCCCAGAGTCTCTACCATCAACTTTGTGACTTAAGGAAAATTACTTTTCTCGGACTCATTTTTCGCACTTATAGAATTGAAGTAATTACATTTCACAGTAAGAATTAAATAAGATAACATATATGGAGGACTCTATCATCAGTTCAGTGCAGAAGAAAGAAATAACTCTAGGTATTTAAGAAAGGAAATTAATACAAGGACAGTGAGTGAAAGGGCCAGGCTGCTTTAGGATCATTGAGTGGTGGCACCCTCACATTGCTATAACTGTGATCCAGAGCCCTGCAGTTATTCTTGCTGCCACCTCAGCCAGAACTGCTGGTGTAACTGCCTCTCACAGCCTTGAAACTGGTATAGAGAGACCTGGACAGCTGAGCCCTCCAGTGCAGACATCCATCATCTCCAGGCTAGCTTGCCAGCATTCATAGCCGAAGATAGATGGCCTTGGGCCTTTCTCTTCCAGATTTCACACAGTGCATGTTGTTGGTGGAGCCTAACTTGTAGCATGAGCCCTAGCTGCAAGAGAGTCTGGGAAATGTAGTTTGTTGCTTTATAGCCACCAAATAGAAGGAGGATGGAGTGGAAGCGAGACCCAACCTTAGTATCTGTAGTATCTGCCACAAGGCTAAAGCCTGGGGTCTGCCCTATGGCAAATGTCCAATATGTGAAAGTTATTGTTTCTTGCTGTTATTGATTTATTAGTAGCAGGAGTATGGATAGTACTTAATGTCCACACATGATTTACTTTTATTGACCTGAAAACGTTAATTTGATTCTGTTCTTAGGAGATTCACTAAGGAAATGAATCTAAATTTCAAACCCATTATTTATAATATATCTCTCCAGCAAGATGGTAACAAGTAGTAAGGCAGATTTCTATGCATTGTTTGATTCAGTTACTACACAAATAATAGGGCTAAATTTAATTTACTCTTTTCTAATAATACATGCCTTACAGCACTCAAGTGTAAATACCTCATTGGTCTTATATAAGTATCTAGGCACAGGATAAAACTTTTTCACAAATGTTACAGTAATTTCAAAATTATTTTCTAAATGCAAAGGAAGCAGTAATTGTGTCAACAGTGCTGTGCTCTCACTACCATTATTTTTTATCTCTTTTATTAATTTACTGTTTCCACTCATTTCCTCCTATGCTGATATGCCAGGCACCAAGAAGCCCTAGTAGTAAATATTTGGGGTTTTTTGTTTGTTGTTGTTGCAATTTTAGGATGAATAAGAAAAGTACAAAATAGTAGAACAATTACAAAGTCCCCCCCCCCTTTTTTTTCCTGATGCAAGGATGTCTGTCTTCCAAATGTCCCATTTCATCCAGAGATTCTTAGATGGAACTTTGTTCATGTTTAAGGAAGGGAAGGTCTTATCAGTTGTGACTTATAAGGATATGCCATTACTTTGGCAACTAACTGAATGTGCTTAGAAAAGTAGTAGGCTTGTCTTTTGAAGGTTGAAGGGTAATGTAATGTGGCTTTCTCCTATTTTAATTCATGGCATAATTTTTCTCAAATGATCTTTAGTTTGTTCTCTATTCTATTTTTGCTAACCAGTGAAAATAGAAAGAAGGATATTTATATTCAGAGTCAATATAAGAAACTAATTTTTTTAAAAAATCAGAGCCAATAAAACCAAAACATGTTTTATTCATGTGTTTATTAATAAAAATTTCTTGGGAGTCCAACTTCTCTCTACTTAAAATCTAGGAAACTGTCTAAATTGCTTTTGTCCCTTTACCTTTTTAATTTAAGAGTTCTTAGGACTAATTATTGAAATAATGAAGGAATGTCTACTGATTAGGAATTGAACAAAATAAAGATTTTCTTTAGAAGCCAAACTTCTCACTGTATCTAAGTGATAAATTCCTAGATGTCAAAATAGTAAAATTCCAGTAATATTTAATGGTACACTAATGGGAACCAAATAAATATATTGTAGAAATTACCTGTACTGCTTAGTAACTATATCACAAAATATCACTGAATATATATACCAGTATTATAAGTTCACGTCAGATTTTTTTTTTTTTTTTTTTTTTTTATACCGGGGATTGAACTCAGCGGCACTAGTCCACTAGGCCATATCCCCAGCCCTTTTTTGTATTTTATTAGAGACAGGGTCTCACTGAGTTGATAAGTGCCTCGCCATTGCTGAGTCTGGCTTTGAACTCGCGATCCTCCTGCCTCAGCCTCCCAAAGTGCTGGGATTACAGGCGTGCGCCACCGCGCCCGGCTACGTCAGATATTTTTAATTAAACCCAATGTATAAAATTTTTCATTTTGAGCCCCAGACTTTCTAAAGTCATCTAAATAAGGATAGGTTTTGTTTGTTTGTTTGGTACCACGGGTTGAACTCCGGTGCTTAACCACTGAGCCACATCCCCAGCCCTTTTTATTTTGTACTTTGAGACAGGGTCTCACTAAGTTGCTGAGGCTGGCCTTGAACTTGCGATCCTCCTACTTCAGCCTCCCAAGCTACTGGGATTACAGGCATGTGCTACCATGCCCACTTTAAATAAGGGCTATTTTTAAAGACAAGATACAAATAATAGATTTACAACTTCAAGGAAGTGAAGAATATTTTTTCTACCCAAGTGACACCAGTCCTTTGGGAATGATAATACATAGAGCAACAAGCACTTGGAGCTTCTCTGCCTGGTCACATCTCATGAAGGTGAGGATGTATTGTCCTCCTGTCCATGTCCATTAGACCAGCCATGCAAGTACCATCTTGTGGCCTGTTGGGCATTTTTCCCTAATATATTCAAAACTTAGATTCAGGTTGCCCAAATTAGAAACATTTCTCTACACCAAAACAGTAAATCTAGACAAAAACAACAGGTTAGTAGATGACCATATTTTTGTTTTATTATTTTGAATATTAATTCCCAAATTAGAAGCATGGTAGAGTTCCATACTATCCCTGAATGACTCAAAAAAATCTCCCCCTCCACCACTAACTAAACATAATATAGAAGAAACAATGTTAGTTAAAATTATGAAAGAGCACAGGTTAATATTTTGTGAATATAACAACCAGCAGAGCTAATTTAAAATAGGACATATTTAATCCCAGCTTCATGGTCCTTAAACTTTTGGCTCATGTTTAGCACTAAAATTTAAACCAGAGATAAGTTTCTCTGTCATCTTGGTCTTCAATTTTTTTAAAAAAAATATTTATTTATTTGCTTTAGTTGTACACAATTCGTTTATTTGTACGTGGTGCTGAGGATTGAACCCGGGCCGCGCATGTTCTAGGCGAGTGCTCTATCGCTGAGCCACAACCTCAGCCCTTGGTCTTCAATTTTAAAAAGTTAAAGAGGTTACATTAAAATGCTAAGATTTTTATGGCTTAGTTTTATTTATTAAAAGGTTCCATTCTCAGGGCTGAGGGTGTAGTTCAGTGGTAGTGCACTTGCCTAACGTGCACGAGGCCCTGGGTTCCATCCCCAGCACCGCAAACAAGTGCAAAATAAGCTCCATTCTCTTAGTCTCCCATCATTTATATTACAGCTTCAATATGTGTACCTGGTGCACTGAAAGAGGTTGTTCTGGAATTCCCTAGATGGAAGATTCAGTGGGGTCTTGCCTTACTGCCTCAATTGCTTGGTTATGGGACTGACTGATCCACTTTGTGATACAGTCGCTGAGTGCCTGCTTAATAAATTCATCTGCTTTTCATTGACTTGGGTCTCCATGAAGCGAATCTCACATACTCAGCTCCTGGGTGCAGCAACAACATGAGAAGCACATTGAGAAGACACAGAGTGGTAAATATGACTCTTAAAAATATTACCAGCAGATAATTAAATGAATTGTGATTTTTGACAAAAAGTAAGAGAAGCATTTATCCAAAGTATTTTAGTCATTCTGACTCACTGTTGAACCAGGCCATTTATGAATAACTGTTACCAAAATTTGACACTCTTGTAGGAGAAAGCTGGAATTTTCTGTGATGCCAAGACAAATGAATCAAGAAGGTGGTGGTTAATTTTATATACAGTTGGCATTCTTACCCCAACCCACTCCCAGGCAGTGTTTGTACTTTATGTTAAATGTAACCCTAACATCCTCTTCTCTCAGTAGAATTGACATTCTCACATGAATTAGAAGTGCCAGATTTTGAATAGCTTTCACGGAGTTGATATTGCAGATGTCATTTAAAAGAGTCAAGGAAAAGGCCCAATACTGAAGTATTTTCCCTTCTTCTTGGTATTGTAAAATATTTTTAAACTTTTCAAAAGAAAGAGGCCCCAAATGACAGTCTGATGTCTTTCTGCATTTGATTAAATATTATTATTTTCTTTGAATGATGTATGTCCATGAATGAGCTTCTTACCTACCAAACTAAGACCTGGACCTACCTAGGTCCCAAACGACTATCATGATACCAGCTCCCCAAGTGCCAAGTTCTGTCTCTGTCTCCTATAGTTTCTTCTCCCTCTCTCCTCCTCCTCCTAAGTGATTATACAGCATTTCATTTCTATTCCTTTTGCCACCTTCGATCTTCTCCTTTACCTTAATCTGTTTAGGAGTAGCTATATTCATCTGCTAGGACTATCATAACAAATTACCACAGACTGGATAGTACAAACATTAAAAACTCATTTCCTCACAGTTCTGGGGGCTAGAAGTTCAAGATAAAGATGTTGGCATGGTTGATTTCTTCTGAGGCCTCTCCTTAGCTAACAGATATCTTCACATGGTCTTCCCTCTGGATCTGTCTGTGGCTAATCTCTTCTTATGACACTAGTCACATTAGATTAAGGCCCACCCTAATGACTTCCATTTTAACTTATTTATCTCTGGAAAGACTATCTCTTCAGATATCGTCGGTGAGGTACTGAGGTTAGGACATCAACATATGAACTTTGGAGGACATAATTCAGCCCATAATGCACCCTGTGATAGATTTCATGATACTGTTGATCAGAGGCAGGGGACTCAACCCTGCATCCTACTGACCTCCACAGGATGTGCTCAACTGCTTGTCATCATGTGGCATCAGGGGAGCTGTAGTTGGAAGAAGGCAGTCTAGCACGAAAGGTTTGCCCCAAGTCTGTGCCTTCAGTTTACCTGAAGTTTGTCCTGTGAAACCTCTGGAGGAGAATGAAGTAAGACTTACTGAGTGTATGTGCCACGTTTTCTTTATCCATTCATCAACTGATGGACAACTTGGACTGGTTCCATTTCCTGGCTTCTGTGAATAGTGCTGCAGTAAACATAGGAGTGTAGATGTCTCTTCTCCATACTGATATCATTTCCTTTGGATCCAGTAGCTGGATTGCTGGATCGTGTGGAAGTTCTATTTTTGAGGAACCGCCATATTGCTTTCCATAATGACTATACTAAGGGCACACAGTGCCAAGGGTTTCCTTTCCTGCACTTGTTATCTTTGGTCTCCTTGATAATAATAGCCATATTTCAAGGTCTTGTGGCGACCGTGGTCACACACTATCTGAATGCTTTGCATCTCTGACAAACTTTATCTGTAACCAGTCTAGGTTTGATTCATAATAATAGCCATTATCATACTAGAGTGAGGTGATATCTCATTGTGCTGTCCTTTCTTTCTTGTTACTGGTACTGCTCAAGTCCAGTCACATCATCCCTTGCTGTACCTCTGAAAAGGCCTCCAAAAGGGGCTTCCAGTTGGTTGCACATTCTTGCTGTTTGTTTGTTTTACTAGAATGTAGCACCCATGAGTTGGATCCTTGAGTTTTTTATTATTAATTAGTTGTGTTCCTAGCATTGAGCCTAGTACCACCCTTATTGGTCCAGCCACATCATTCCTTTCCTATTCCTCTGTAAAAGCCTCCAAAATGGGCTTCCAACTTCATTCATTTTTCATCTAGTAACGTTTCTTTAATGTTGACAACGTGGCAGACACTGTTCTAGGAACCAGGGATTCAGTGCCCTGCAGCTTACCTCCTCCACTTGGTCAAGTGGAAGGGTTTCCATGAAGCATAGACCAGACTGTATCACCCTCCTCCTTAAGCTTTCTTGGTGACTTTTTGACGTACTTATGGTGAAATCAAACTTGTTTCAAGGGAACCTGGCTGGCTCTTGTCTCATTCCACTGTCCTGTCTGCACATTTTCTGTATTCCTGTCATAATGAATTTTTGTTTATTCTTTGTCTTGTTTCATTCTCTCTCTTGGTCACACCAGGCTTATCCTGTTGTCAGACTGTTGCAGCCTGCCTGTCTCCCTGTGCTCTCTGACCTCTTCTGGGTGCTGCTTCTGATAGTTCAGAGCTCTGTGAACTTTGCCTTCCTTGGAGAGTTCTTCCTGGACTACTCTTGCTTTTCACAGCACATGGATGTCAAAGCCAAGGCTTCCAAAATGCTCTTCAGAGGATTAATGGCGTTTTTTTAGAAATTTTTCAAAATATAATTGCTCACTGTCACTGTTTTTTTTTTTATTTACTATATAAGTGCCAGTGAGAGTTAGATCCTTGCATGCATGTCTCGTTATTCGTTGTATTCCCAGTACTTAGTAATGTATTAATGCCTAATGATTGGTATGAAGGAAATATGGTACAGACTATCTCTAAATTGATACAGCTCTTCATGAACATTGTAAAATATTCGTCTTTCCCCCATTCAAATTTATTTAATTCTCATATTGATCTCAGTGAACTAGAGATGTTCCAGTGTTTTCTTCTATTATGGAAAGTACATAGAAAAGAGAAAGTGATATATGTGAGGGGATTGTACAGAATTTTCTCAGGTCTTTTTCAGGTTTTAATTCCTGTGATTCTGGTTTTCCAAATCCTCAGTTAATCTTAAGTTAACCTAAGCAGAATAGCCAGTATCCCAAAATTCACTTCAAATTTATCATTGGGTTATGATGGATTCAAAGAGTGGTGTGGCCAGAGAGGCAGCCTTTCTGAATGACCTTGTTCTCACTCGTTAAAGAGTCCATGGTGAGTTCTGTCTTCATCGACTCACTCAGTCCTCACTCTTCAGTGGCAGCCATACGGAGCGGGTCACCTGGTGCCAGCCAAGCATTGCTCTCTTCAGTGCAGGTGCGGGGCCTATGGCCAGGACCCAGGGCCCTCCAACAAAGGCGCAAGTGATCACAGCACATACACCCGAGTGGCTTTTGAAAAACCATGCTGAAGCTGTCTGGAGAACTTCCTTGGGGCATTTCGCAGGCTGCTAGTATCAGAGGTGCCAAAAGTGGAAAAAGGCAGGTTTTCTCGCAGGAAACAAGGAGGTGGGCAGGATGGCACTGGTTCAGCAGCTGAAGAAGTCGGGCCTCAGATCTCTGCAACAATCAGCCTTTCCCTGTGGTTGCCCCTTAGTTACAAAGTGGCTGCTGTCTCCAGCATCATGTGCTCATTGTGGGCAGACTGAACCCAAGGGCAGAGGGTGAAAGGGCACAACCAGCTGAATGCCCATCCTTGCAAAGCGCTTTCCTGTGAGCCCACCCAGTGACATTCCCTTAGATGGCATTGATCAGAAATCAGTCCCATCCCCCCACTCTGTAATAGAGGATGTGCTTTGCTGCCCCAAACAGAATCAAAATAATCTTCTTAAAAGTGAAAGAGAGTAAACACTGGCAGTGTCTTCACATTGTTTTATTTTTATTGTCTTGAAACACCACATCATCTTTCTCCATCTTAAAGTTCCCAAAGAGAATCCATAGAGAGAGAATATCTCCCTGCCCTAAAACACTTCTGAATCCATCGCACAAATCCCAAAAAGAGCGCCATGGGAATATGCTAATAAAAAATCACCTATATTTAATTGATTGGGTTTTGTTTTAGCCTTTGCTGTTACCATTCTGTGAAAGATGTTTAAGAGAAGAATATAAAACTTTAGTTCAAATAAATTATCCAGACTTTTAATGGGGCCAAAGAAGAGTTATTCTATTCAAAATAAAGCAGTGAACTAAGAAACAAACCATTCCAAGTGAAACCTTTAAACGAGTAAGGCTTTAAACACCTCATCTTTCCTGCCAATCTAAAAACTCACAGAGCTTTGGGGCTCTTTATGAGTCACTGGTGTTCTTGTCTGAAGCATGCCTTGTCACACCTGCCTCTCCCTCTGGAGCCACATTCACTTTCCTTTTTTTTTTTTTTTTTTTTTTTTTTAAGTTGTTGAAAGACCTTTATTTTAGTTATTTATATGCGGCGCTGAGAATCGAACCCAGTGCCTCACACATGCCGGGCAAGAGTACTACTGCTGAACCCCAGCCCCAGCCCCTCACTTTCCTTTTGAACAGGAACGTGGCCACTCGTTTCTCACCCTCCCAAAGTCCCCCCCCCCAGCTCTTGCTGCCTAATTGTTCATGCAAACGAGCTGTGGTCATTGCTGCCTTGAGTCCATGTCCCGTCCGTTCCATTCATGGGTCTTTCTGACGCGTGAGCATGACCGGCAGGAGGCAGATGTGGGAGAAGCCTTTCACTTGGAGAAGGAGAGAATGGGGTGGCGTGGATGTGGGACTCCCAGTCGCTGGTCAACTGCCTGTGGGGGAGTGAGCGTCTTCACCTGGAGGAGTTACAGGTATAAAGGAAGCACATTTCCAGTGGTGAAGTCCTGTGCCTTCAGTGTCACAACAGCAACCTTGACCGGCGGCAAGAGCATGCTGGAGTGAGGACGAGGCAGTGGTGGGCATCCAGCGAGGACGTGTGTGGCCCGCGCATAGGCTGCTTCGCTCCATGACAGTGGTGGCCAGGGACCAGGACAGGCTAAGTGCGTTGTGTCTTCTGGCACTAACTGGCTGGTCCACGTGTCCTGCAGCGGTCTCCCCAGGCCGCTCTGCTCAGGAGCCCTGCCGTTTCCTCACCCTGGGACTGCAGCGAGCCCTCACCACACGGGAAGCAGCTTGGAGTGGCACTGTGCAAATTCCCTAGGATGGCCCTTGCACTAGTAGCAGTAAGGAGCGTTTCTAGGAGAACACGCCTTTGCCTTTTATGACACGGTCACTCAGGATGAGGTGTTCCTCCCGCATCTCCAGCCTGCCTTCAAGAGGTCGACAGCATTGTCAGCCATGACACTGGCCATGTCAGCCCTTAGGATCACTGGGTGTAGGAAGTGAGCTTTTCTTGACTTAAATTGTCCCAGCATTTGTTCTCTCAGTATCTTTCTAGATTTAAATGAAAAACTTTGTCCAGTGAATTCAGATCATATATTCTCTCAGCTTCTATCTGATCTCATTTAACAGCTTTTTTCACTTTTCTCATCTGTTCTTATAAAAAAGGGAGCCCATCTTCTAAATAATTCTAATTTCTATTTCCTACTCTTCTCACCTTGGGGCTTTTCTGACTGCAATGTGTATGAATTGAGCAACAAGAACCTCCCGGAAATGCATGTCCCCTGGGCAGGCGTTTTTAAAAGGGCACTGCAGCACCTTGGCTTCAACCCCCATGTCCTTTATGAGGCCATTCGGCACTGCTGCCCCCAGGCCCAAGTTCTTAGGAGCCACCAGGCCACCCAGGATCCCTTTCCTAAGTCACTTTTTGTGTTTATGGAGCTCATCCTGAGAGCCTGCTCTGATGCTTCTGTTGTACGTACCTGAGATGCCCCTTTCTGCCCACATTCCCCATTGCAACTGGGAGGCCTTGTCCATTTCCTTGGCACATGATTCATGTCAAAGGTCTCTAAATCACTGTGGATACTACTGGCCAAAGCCGAATTAAACCAGAGATGTTACTCTTTGCTTTAGATCAGTTCTGATGGTATCAGATAGGGTTGGTTCCGCCCCTGATTTCTGGAACACCCACTTTGACTCTGTGGAGGGCAGTGATCCGCCACCCCAGTTTGCACAACAAGTGTCTGGAGCTGTTTGAAAATGAGTCCATCAGGATGTGTGCCCAACACCTCACGAACCAGATTCTCCAGGGCTGGGTCCGAGTGTGTGTGTGTGTGTGTGTGTGTGTGTGTGTGTGTGTGTACGTCAGGGGCGGGGGGGGGGAGTGAAGGAGGTGTTGTGTGGTGTATGTGTGTATTTGTGTGTGGGTGGTGTATTTTTTCGTTTTACTTTGTTTTGTAAACTCCATAGGATAATCCTGATGTACAGCCAGATTTAAAAATCACTTGTCTGCCAGGCGCAGTGGCGCACGCCTGTAATCCCAGCACTTTGGGAGGCTGAGGCAGGAGGATCGTGAGTTCAAAGCCAGCCTCAGCAATGGCGAGGCACTAAGCAACTCAGTGAGACCCTGTCTCTAATAAAAAAATGCAAAAAAAAAAAATGGCTGGGGATGTGGCCCAGTGGTCGAGTGCCCCTGAGTTCAATCCCTGGTACCAAAAAAAAAAAAAATCACTTGTCTGAAATTGGTCATTATATCTACATTTTCTTTTATTTGGAGCCATTTTTTAAGGATAGGGTGTGTTTCTCTGTTAGTCACCTGTCTTCTGGAGGGTCAGCAGATGTGAATGTCCAGTGTGGAGTGGCATGTGCCTCTGACGCATCCTCTGCTGCCTGGTTCCTGCTGAGACGGCCGGTCCCTTAGCCTTCCTGTGCTGCTGTGGAGCACAGCCCTCCTGAGCTGCAGGTCTCAGAGTGGGAACATGGAGTCTGGGTTTGAGGAAATGTCTTAGTAATTGTGTTGCAGCTTTATACTTGACTCATACACTTACCTACACATTCAACCCAATGAAGTCGACTGTATTATTTTCAATTCTTACCTTAGCAAATAATCACAGAGTTTAAAATGACTTGTACTAGGAAATAGTGATGACTCAAAACTCAGTCCTTCCAAGTGCAAACCAGTTCTCTTTCTGTTCTTTCTAATGATAATGTTTTTATCACTTTATTTTCAGAGGATTTCAGACTTAAAGTAAATTGCAAAAATAATGCAGACTTTCCACAGACTCTTAGCTCATATTCTTCAAATGCTAACATTTTACTATGTTACTCATCCTTCCCTCTCTCTCCTTGTGCACACATGTATTTATTATCTATATTTATTGAAAGTATATTACAGACATAATTCACCTTTCTCTCTTAATACTTCAGTGTATATTTCCTTAAAAAGCAGTTTCTTTCATTGCCATAGAACACTGATTAGAAATCATGAAATTAATATCAGTGCAGTACTGTTATCTATGTATAGATGTTGAAATTTTACCCACAAATAACTTCTGCAGCAAAGGAAAACACCATGTCTGGCCTAGGCTCTGCTGGAGGATCCCGTATGGTCTGTGGTCCTCATGTCCCTTACTCACTTAGTCTGCAGTGTCCTCTCTGCCTTTGCCATTGGTGACCCAATTAGTTATGTCTGCTGCCTTCTGATGGGCAGGAACTGCCCACATCTCAAGGTGTGTGAAGCTGCTCAAACACTTGGCAGACCACAACATTGTGATAACATTTGTGAGCCAAAAATAATATTTATTATATACTAATTACTATCTGCTTGGCACTATTTTAAACATCTTCTAGATAATAACTCATCTATTCTTCGCATCAACCCTATAAATTAGGGCATTATTATATAAATGTGTAATCTGAAGAACAGAGAAGTCAAGTAATGTATTCAAGGCTATCCAGCCAGGATAGGCAAGGCCCAGAGTCAGACTCCAAGCTAGGCTGTAACCTTGTTGTAAGGTCTTAACCAGCATAGGCTAAACCTGAGACATTGAAAAGAGTCATGTCCTCCAGCAAGTTATTAGCTCAGAAGTCCTCAGTCTTATCAACTGAGAAATGGGACTAATTATATGTACTTCATAAAATAGTTGTAAAGATACACACAGTAATCTGTTAAAAACATTTACTATATAGCAAAAACTTCATTTTAAAGGTAAATTTTGAAATGTAAATATTTAAAAATTATATATGACTTACTAAGATGTGGTAACTCTTAGATTTTTTTTTTAATAATCAGAAGTTAGGGAGGAGAAGGGAACAGAAGCAATGATCATCTATTCATCTATTTGTTTTATTTTATCATTGGATTCTAATTTCATTCCATTATGATCTGATAGAATGCAAAGTATTATCTCTGTTTTTTTGTATTTGCTAAGAGTTGCTTTGTGGCCTAAGATATGATCTGTTTTAGAGAAGGATCCATGGACAGCTGAGAAAAAAGTATATTCAGTCATTGGTGGATGAAATATTCTATATATGCTTGTTAAATCTAAATTATTAATTGCATTTTTTAGTTCTACAGCTTATTTCTTTAGTTTTTGTTTGGATGATCTATCCAGTGGTGATAGAGCAGTGTTGAAGTTACCAACTATTATTGTGTTGTGGTCTATTTGATTCTTGAGAAGGGTTTGTTTGATGTACGTAGATGCTCCATTGTTTGGGGCATAAATATTTACAAGTTATGTCTTGTTGATGTATAATTCCCTTAAACATTATGAAATGTCCTTCTTTGTTCCTTCTGATTAACTTTGGCTTGAAGTCCACTTTATCTGATATGAGGATAGAAACCCCTGCTTGTTTACAAAATCCATGTGAGTGATATGTTTTTGCCCATCTTTTTACCTTCAATCTGTAGATGTCTTTGCTGATGAGGTGAGCCTCTTAAAGACAGAACATTGTTGGATCTTGTTTTTTAATCCAATCTGCCAGTCTGTTTTTTTATTGATGAGTTTAGGCCATTTATATTCAATATTACCAAGAAATGATTTTTATGCCCTGTCATTTTGATTTATTTCTGGTTTTTTAATTTGAATTAGTTTATCCTTTGCTTGACTTTATTCTAGTATAGTTCTTCCTTTTGCTAGTTTTTACTTTTATTTTTCATTTCTTCTTCGTGAAATGTTTTATTGATTATGTTTCATAGTGTAGGCTTTCTAGTTGTGAATTCTTTTAACTTTTGTTTCATTATCAATTCTGAAGCTTAATTTTGCTGGGTTCTTGATGGCATCCATTTTCTCTTAGAGCTTCCTAGCTTTGATGGTCTGGGTGGAAAAATCAGCTGAGATCCTGATTGGATTCCCTCTAAATGTTACCTGTCGTATTTCTCTGGCAGCCTTTAAAATTCTATCCTTATTCTGTAAGGCATTCTCACAATAATGTGCCTTGGTGTGGACCTATTGCAATTTTGTATATTTGGGGTCCTGTAAGTCCCCTGTATTTGATTTTTCCATTTGATTGTTTAGGTTTGGGAAATTTTCTGATAGTATTTCATTGAAAAGACTGTGCATTCCTTTGCTTTGTGTCTCTGAGCCTTCATTTATCCTGATAAAACTTAAACTTGGTCTTTTCATGTTATCCCATATTTCTTGGAAGTTCTCTTCATGGTCTCTTAACATCTTTTTCCATGTCAACTTTACTTTAAAGATTATGTATTTTGTCTTCATCGCCTGAAACTTTGTCTTCAAAGTGGTCTAGATTGTTGGTGTTGCTTTCCATTGAATTTTTAATTTGGCTTATTGATTCTTTCATTTCTAGGATTTCTGCTTGATTTTTTTCAGGATCTTTATCTCTTTGTTGAAGTGATCTTTCACTTCTTGTATTTTCTCTCTGATTTTACTCCTTCTGTCATCCTTTACCTTACGGATCAGTTTAACAATGTAAATTCTAAACTCCTTTTCTGACATTTCTTCCACTGTTTTGTCAGTGGATTCTGTTATTGGAGTATCTTGGTTTGTTTGGGGTGATTTGTTCCCTTACCTTTCCGTGTGTTTGTGTATCTAACCTATGGATCTGAGGTAGTAGAGTTTCTACCCTGAAGACTTACAGTGTCCCTGAAGCTTTCCAGTACCTCACTGTTTAGGGGAAGACAAATAATAACAACAACCAATGCAAACAATATACAGTATTAAACCAAATAGTTCCTGCTATGGCAATGTTGTCACAATAAACAGAAATGATATGATCAGTTATCACCCACAGTAGAAACTGTGAGTTTGCAAAAATGTTTACAATTTTGAATGGTAGACAGGGACAGAACCAAAGTGATATAGGATATGATGATTATGAGGGAGAAGGAGAGAAGAAGTAAAAATATTAAAGGAAGAGTGAAAGAGAAAACAATAGAGATTGTGAGCAGAAGAAAAGAAAGAAAGAATCAAGGGAAAGTGAAAGAAAAAATTTATAAATTAAAATTTTAGAAAATAAAAATAAAAGAATATAAAACAAAACTGAAAAATACTAATCAAACATCTAGTTCACAAAAAAAAAAAAAAAAAAAAAAAAACTAATCCATGAAAAATAACTGGCTTTTAAAATGCTAGAAATGAGAAAAAACAAATATGAATATATATAAATGTCCATGAACCATTCAGATCACGATTAATCAGAAAAAAGAAAAAAGAAAGATAAAACAGATCTCAATGAAAAGTTAAAGGATCGTTTCCACTGTAGTTCAAAAGACCCTGAGCTTCCCTTCTCTGCAGTGTTAGGTGGGGTCTTGAGTGTGATGCTTGCTCCAACCTCAGGGTGGGGTTGCTGGAGTGAGAGAGGTGGTCCCAATAGGCTGAACTCCTGGAGGCAGGGATTAGGCTTAGGTAGGCTCCGGACTCTTGGCTGAACGCCAGTTGATCTGGAGATTTTAAACCAGCACACCTCAGGGCCCGTCCATACTGGAAGACTGCACCCCAGGGATCTCCCCTGGATTCCACTCAAGTGGTGGAGAAGCCAATTCTTAGTCCACTTAGTAGACTATCTGCTTTCTTGGTTTCATACCGTGGAGCAGCCAGGAAAGCAACCTTCTCTATTATGCCATCTTGAAACCCTAGCAGTTCATCTATTCTTTTTCACAATTTTCTCTTTTTAAGAAAAAATTTTTAGCTGTATATGGGCACAATACCTTAATTTTATTTTATTTTTATGTGGTGCTGAAGACTGAACCCAGTGCCTCACACATGCTAGACATGCACTCTACCACTGAGCACTCAACCCCAGCTCGTCTTTTTTTTCATTATTAGAGCTTTATGGTTATATGTAGTAGTTGAGTTCATTCTGACAAACTCATACAGGTGCAAAATTTGATTTCAGTGCATGATAGCCCCCCTTTTCTTCCCGTCCCTCCTCCCCTTTCCCTTTCTCCTTCCTCTACTCCACTAGACTTCCTTTCACTCCTCTATTAATTGGTATCTGATTGGTTCTTTATGTTAGCCTACCCTTTCTCCCCCTTTCCTTTATTTCACTCTAGCTTCCACATATGAGAGAAAGCATTTGAGCTTTGATCATTCATTCTTAGTACTGGATTTTTTTTAGGGACTGGAGAGGGACCAGCTACAACTAAAACCACCTTTTTTTTTTAAAAAAAAAAAATCTATCTATTTATTTATTTTTACACAAATGAAGCACAACTTTTCATTTCTCTGGTTGTACATACCCGTACATAGGGTAATTATGTCCATAAAACCACCTTTAAGGCAGAAGAGGTCAAATAATAACAATCAAGAAACAGTTTTAGAACAAATTGGGTTTTTTTAGATATTTATTTTACATGGTTTATTTTATTGCATATTATTATTTTTTAATTAGGTAAAAGAATTTATTTTTTTCTATTTATTTTTTTCAAATTTATTTTTTATTCTAAGTTGTTAGAAATGACAGCAGAATGTATTACATTTCATATTATACTTGTAGAGCACATTTTTACATATCTCTGGTTGTATACAAAGTATATTCACACCATTAATGACTTCATACATGCACTTTGGGTAATGATATCCATCTCATTCTACCATCTTTTTTTTTTTTTCTTGACCCTTTGGCCCCCTCTCTTCCTCTCCCTCCCCATTGGCCATTCTAGTGTTCCTCTAATCCTCCTATGCTCCCCATCCCAACCCGACTGTGAATCAGCCTCCTTTTCTTTTAAAAAGATCTGTGTGTCTTATAGTAAAAAAGAAGGTACATCTTTTTCATAAGGAAAAAGATCAGCATCACTCTACCCTGAGTTGAAGAATAATTATCTTCCAGCTTTAAAGAGAGAGTTATTGTCATTGTCATTAGTGGGTGACAATCAGGGGAATCAAGACGTCTTTAAGAGAGTTCATGAGGACACAGACACTGGGTCCTCAGGATAAAGGAGATAGATACATAATCATTTTAATGTGCCGTTTTCACTTTGTCTTCAAAAATTTCAAAGATGGCCTCTGGACCTATACGTGAGATAAGCATAAGTAAGGGGGAGCTTCAGCCGGGCACGGTGGCGCACGCCTGTAATCCCAGCACTTTGGGAGGCTGAGGCAGGAGGATCGCGAGTTCAAAGCCAGCCTCAGCAATGGCGAGGCACTTAGCAGCTCAGTGAAACCCTGTCTCTAATAAAATACAAAAAAAAAAAAAAAAGGGCTGGGGATGTGGCCCAGTGGTCGAGTGCCCCTGAGTTCAATCCCTGGTACCAAAAAAAAAAAAAAAAAAAAGAGGAGCTTCATGTCTAAGTCAGCCCCACTGTATCCTCTGACTCTAAGTAGACTTGAGGACATCTGCGGCCTGAGGGCTTCTGGGCTCTGGAGCCACCAGAGCAGGCAGGAACAACGTCAGGGCTTGACCACTGCCTCTGGCCTTTGCATCTGGGGAGCCCTAGGCTTCCTTCACTCTTCCTCACGAATGTCCACTTCTGAGTATTTGGGGCCCAAAATAAGCAATGACTTAGAGAAGGAAGACAAACAGGAGAAGGGAGCCTAGCAAAAAATGGAGAAGCATTCAAGGCTCACTTGTGGGTGGCCTGCTGGTGGCCTCCGCCTCCCACAGCATCGGCCCCTCCCCCCTGCTCGGGCACCCTGAGGGGCTCTCAGGGCCCCTGCTGTGCTCATGTCTGCCAGCTCGTCTCTACCACAGTCAGCCTCACCCTGCTGCTTCCCAGACTTGCCCAACACTCATTTGAATTATTGCTTATTTTTTTTAAAAAAAATATTTATTTTCTTAGTTATAGGTGGACACAGTATCTTTATTTTATTTTTATTTGGTGCTGAGGACCAAACCCAGTGCCTCACACATGCTAGGTGAACACTCTACCTCTGAGCCACAACCCCAGCCCAAATTATCGCTTATTTTTTTAATATTTTAGTTCTAGTTGGACACAATAACTTCATTTTATTTATTTATTTTTACATGGTGCTGCGGATCGAACCCAGGGCCTCGCCTGTGCTAGGTGAGTGCTCCATTGCTGAGCCACAACCCCAGCCCCAATTGCTTATTTTTAAAGCAGTCCTTCCAACCACATTTTCCCTTCAGCAAATAAGACAGCCATGCTAAATAATTTAGCCCTAGCTTAGAAGCTCTTGGCTATAAGCAGAATTAGTGCAGAATAAAAATGTGGGGCCCTTTGTTCAAAATTCATTATGAATTTCAAGGCAGTGACAGAATACCAAACCAAACAGGGCTATTCTAAGCACGTAGCCCTGTGTGACAACACAGATTGGTGGGCCCGTGAAGCCGAGCTGGCTGTGAGGGACCCTGTGAGTTGAAAACTTGTTTTCTATTGAAAACATCACTGCATGTAAAACTCAGCATCATGTTATTGGGAAATTAACAGTGGTTTCTCAAATAAGTTCAGATGACCAGACTTTATCTGAAAATATGTAACAGTACAGCACACTTTTGCTATTGGTGCTAGAACTTCACAGTGGGATAGATAAATTCCCTCAATGTTTAACCATATTTGTTCTTATTTAAAAACAATAAACAAAACAATTGCCTCACAGGTATTTGTGATGCTCAACAAACATGAAGAACCATCTGAAAATAGATCCTATGTTCGACCTCTAAGACGTCTGACTCAGTTGTCTGTGGAGGAAGTTGGGCATCAGGAAAGTGAAGCCCAGCTAGAGTTCATGATGTGACACTAGTTATTAGGGTGTGCAAAGATTTCCTGCTGGACCCAAATGCTCCAGATTCCCTGGTGGGCAGTGGCAGGATCAGTAGGCCCATTTTGCCAGCACTGTACTCAGGGTGAACTTGGCAAACTCTCCTGAAGCTTTTCTTGAGTCTGTGCTTGAACCAGTAATAAAATTTACTTGTATTTAAATTCCATTGTTATGTAATTTTGGACAGGTCAGTGTAATCATGAGCAAATGCAGAGACTACTGTGTAAGAAACCACAGAGCCAGTGTGGCTGCGGTTGGAAGATACAGGTTCAAGTCCCAGTCCTGTCAGTTCAGCAAGTTCCCACCTTAGGTTACCATTGGGAGGTCCAGTCGAAGTCCAGGTCCTTGTTGTCACCAGTGAAAAATTGAGCGAGACACACAGAAGTAACAGAGTGCAGATTTATTGAAGGTGAAGATAGCACTCCATTAGGTAAAATAGAATGGGCAGAGCGAGAGAGTGGCTCAGGGCCCCAATGTCTGGAAATTAGGGTCTTATATCCTGAACTGTGGGGTGTTCTCTTCCCTATTCAGACCAGATTGAAGACCTTACCCCATTTTCTCCCATTGGTTATTTTATGATACCTGATTAGAATATTTTCCAATTTTCTCCCCATTGGTTACTTTAGAAAACCTAAAACCTAATTAGAATACTGCCCACTGTACTTCCATTGGTCATTTTGAAATTTGAACCTCTGGTGGGAATTGTCATGGTGATAAGTCTTCAGTGGCAGGAGTTGTCATGGTAATGGGATTTATTATAAACAAGGACAGGACTCTTTTGTCCTCCAGTGGCTTCTTTTAATACCCTGTCTCCTCCATCTTAGTGTCCCTGAACTCCTACCTGACACTACATGGAGAGGTCATGGGACCTGAGTCTCCGGATTCTCCAGTGTAATGAGATGAGGTCATCAGCTTCACAGAGCTGTTGTGAAGGGGATGAGATTAGTGTATAAAATTAGACTGAACTTAAGTAGCATAGTAGTAGTAAGACATTGTTCTTATTTAAATCCAACGGTGATAGAGAGTATAGAAGGCTTCAAATCAATCTTCAAAGTAGTCAGATATTATACCCATTGGCATATCAATTGTATATGAAGCTAAATTTTGCTGTTCCTTCTTCTGTGTCAAACCTAACTCATCCTCAAAACTCAAATGTTAATCCCTTGATGAAATATCTGGTCCCCACTGACCATTATTTCTGTTTGACTCATAGCATAGTATAATGATTTTATTTGATCACATGGCTTTTCCTCTTTCTAGGCCATGAGACACCTGAGAATCAAGTCTCACCCATCTTTCAGTTATCATGGATAGGATGTTCTTGGTGTGTTGTTTCAATGAATGATTGGCAGAAGGAGAGAAAGGAAGTAGGTATAGAGGAGAACAGTTTAGACCAGCTAAGATTTTAATAAGTGTAAAGACAAATATTTCATGAGAACGCTGCCTTCCACCAGCCAGTTCAGAGTCAGTGCTGGAACATTGTTGGTAACTCAGGAGAAATTTGCAGCTGAAAGGAAAGAAGGCCAGCTGGCTCTGGACAAAGGTTTGGTAGTCATGGTGTCCTCTGCTGGTGCCAGGTTTCATGTTCTGTACTACAACCCCAGAATGTCTGTTGGCTTTGCACCATGCCCCTACCACCCAGAGGTCCCTCTGCAGAATTGTCAGAACCTCCCCAAGGCCCACTGGTCCTGTTGGAACTCTGCTTCCTATCAGAAGCACTGGTTCCTGCGTCCCCTGCCTGCAGGGCTGCCCCATCCTCCCCACTTGCTCATTTCATGACCAAGAATTCCTGTAGTTCCTGTAGTAAATTATGGGCATTGAAGGGCCTCATTCGAGAGTTTCATTCATAGGCATGAAATATTTGATCCCTGAAGCACTTAAACCAAAGACACAATAATGACTCTATCAGTCATGACTGTGCCTCATCCTGCCTGGCCTATAAAGGGCAGACCGTAGGGAGGGAAATGTGTGTTCCTCGGAAAAGGGAGGCATTTGTAGGCTGCTTGTAAGACTCCTGATTTTGCGAAATTCAAGTTGATAAAACACTGTGGTGGGACGTGGTGGAAATAATATGTTGTAGTTTTATATTCTGGTTTTTATATTTTTATATTTTATATTCTATGGGCCTTTTCCAGGGTATGGGAATCATTTTTGATTAAATAAAATAGCTGGATTCTGTAGTCAATAAGAGTTAATACCTTAATAAGATACTCAATTCCTCAGAACAGACTGATGCTGAAAATCACTTGGAGAAAAATACAAAATTAAAGCATGAGCCATGATCCCTGCCCTGGCCCAACGCTGTTTGTTTCTCATTGGATAGATGTGGGCACTGACTGGAACCACCAGGTGGAAGAATAACAGGCTTATTTTCTATTTCTTGGTCATCTTTCCTGGTGTGAGGCCCAGAGCACTACAGATAACATATCAGGTTAATGCTGTCCCCTCTTAGGGAAAGTCAGTAGGGTTCTCTCTGTTGAATTTGAGGCCAAGGCCCCTTTATGTGATTAAACCTGTTCTTGAATATTCCTTGGGTAGTTTCTCTCTGTATGTGTAAGGGCTTAGTCATGGATTTTCAAGGTAACCTCATTTGGTTCTACTTCACAGGCCAAATATAGATATGGAGGTGTTATTAATCCTTTAAAAAGCCAGGGGGTTGAGCTATTATTGAGCTTTGAAGGATTTTGATAACTGGACTTTTGCCTGTGATTGCTGATAATGTTTTTACTTTAGAGTTGGGTCAGTTCCCTCTGGCAACAGGTGCAGCTTGAGCAGACAGGGCACTATTGTTACAAAATAGTAGGGTTCAAGCTACATTTTTCTCTAATGGGTACAGAAGTGGAAAACTTTGGCTTATTTCAATGCTGTGCTTTTAAAAAAGTGAAGGCCCTAATTTCGGCCACTTGCCAAGTTTCATGAATGTTCACCATATTTAAGTACCATCTAAAGTTTTTTCCTACTATTTCTCTTTAAATTCATTCACTACTATACATGAATATATTTATTTTACTGTCATAAGTGGAAACCTCGTATTCCAGCTGGATCTATCACTTCCACGCTTCTGAGCCCAAGGCCATCTCCCTTTATTTGAAAGGGAGATTAACCTGGGCATGCGCACTGTGCTGCCCAAGCCTGGAAGAGAACCCCTTCTCCTTCTTCAGTTAAGTGGTTCAGTGCTTTCGATTCCAAGTAGTTGTCGCCCAGCTTTGAGAAACGCCACCAGTAGAAAGCTCACTCTCTTTCTATTCTGTGTGAGGAACTGTTCTGATTGGTGGGACTTGCATAAAACCCATTTTTGAATGGGATAAAAACGCCCTAAGGAAGGGAGAGGGCGCCCTCCCTATACTCCAGGATTGTCTCATCTAAGGAGGGTAGAAATAAATTGATAACAGAGAAAAAGAAAACGTATAGAAGAAAGCCAGAACACGCAAGGACATGACACCCTAGTGTCAGCTGCAGAGGAGTCGGTCATTGGCTGACCAGGACTAGGCTGACAGCAGTGCTTGGTACAGTGGCACAGGGCGGGCTGTCAGATCTGTTGAGTCCAAGAATGCAAACCCTGAGCCCAAGTCTCCTAGCCGCGGGAGGAGCCTGTGGGTTGTGGTGGGAAATGGGCCTGCACAGTCTGGGTGGGTTCCAGGAAGGGGCCTTTGAGAGAAGAGGTGGGCACAGAGCTGGAGTGCGCACGCACGTGCACGCGCAGCACACGAGGCACCCAGGGTTGTGTTCTCCGAGGTTGAGACCGTTGAATAGCTTCAAAAGTGCAAGTTACCCTCCCATTTGATGAAATTCTCCTTTTCATCAGACTTAAAAGCCCCTTTCCTTCTTATTCACAAACATCACAAATTTATTTACACCCTGCAAAGTGAGCTGACGCCCAAGACAAAGACCTTCTGGTACAGGAGCGACACCTCTGCCTCCATAACCAGGGTACCCTGGGGAAACCACTGGCTTAAGCTCTGCTACCCTCCCTCAGCAGCGGAGGAGGGCTCCTGTAAGGTCAAACACACATGCATCTTCTGCAGGGTCTCTCCTGCTTTTTTATTAAGTGCAACCATTGTACCTCTGTTACTAGTCTGCACCACAGTCTGCTACTGTAAAGGCAGCAAAGTCTCAGGCCGTGTTGTAAATAAACAGAAGACAGGTCAACAGAGCTAGGAGTGCAGAGCAGCAGGCAGGGCCGAGCCGTTGCTGCTGTGTGCCTACAGTTCCCATCACAGGACCTGGAAGAGGGATGCAGGTGCCGCTCACACCGAGCTCCTCTCAGGCCTGGCCTATGGCGGGAGGGATCTGCTTGAGCTGCTGTGCAGGCTTTCGTGAAAGGTTTCCATTTTCAGAAATCTGAGGTCGTGATTTTCATTTGGGTGTTTTCCACTGGTTACATGATAAGAAATCTTCAGCTCAGTCGTGCTTGGAAAACATTTTTCGGAAATGTTTAATATACATATTAAAGTTAGCATATTTTTTTTATAAAATACAAAGTTAGCATATATATTTTGTTTCTTTTTTTAAATAAATGTGTATCTAGTGAAACACTAGCCGGAAATAAAATTTCAAGTTTTCTAAACTGAGTGAAGTAGCACAGCAAAATATTTCTGAAACTGAACTTCAAACCAATGGTTTACTGATTCTCTGCCTCGTTTTAACTTCATGGCTCTTTGGAAGGGGGTGCTTGGGGGTCCTTGTGCAGGTGGAAAAGGCCGAACCTGTGTGTGGACTAATGGAAGCATGTGCCTGTCTTCCAGGTGCAGTACTTCTTCAAGATCCTGGATAACTAACAGTCCAGAAAGTACAGAAGTCAGACTGGGGCGTTCAGACAAGAGTGATCACGCACGTGAGGAATGTGTTCATTCTTTTATTGTCCGTTGTTTTAACCTGACTGATACAAGATCAACAAGAGCACTGTACTCCTGGCAATTATTACATATGTTAGAACATGGATTTGCACTGTAGACAACATTTAACACCAGTCTATGGGGTACTGCATTGCTTTTTATAAAGTTCAAAATAAAGATTTATTTTCAAACAAGTGACTTTGGTTTATTTCATACATTACACTTTTTCTTGCAGAAAAAAATAAAATTGTACAACTGCATAAATATAAAATCCTTCCACCATGAAAATGGTTAAAACATTCATAAAGACACAGCACCAGCATGTGATGCCTCCAGAGAAAGGAAAAAAAAAAAAGATGCACAAGCAAATGAGCCCCGCCCTTTGGCAGAGCGGTGCAGGCCTGGGTCTCAGACAGCTTCAGAGCACGCTGGAGGACAAGGCAAGAGAGGTCAAGATGGCGTTCGCTACGAAGCACAGCACAACCCATCACCTTCTTGTGTTTTTCTGTAGTGTCTCGTAAAATGTAAAGGGCAGCTCCCCATGACAGCCCACCCCCAGCCCCAGGAAAAAAAAATAACGACCTAACACCACAGGAAAAAGACTATGGAGTGTGTTAAAAATGCTCACTGATGGGCCATTATCCTTGAAAGAGCCAAACTGAGAAAAAAAAAGTACCATGCCAGTTTTATTCCCATTGAATATTTACACCTTGGACAGCATCCTTGCTCACAGAAAGTAGAAAACAGATATGATAAAACATGGCTTGAAAAATGACCAGAGTATGCACCTACAGTACTGTACACTAAATAAAATACACAAGGCAGCAACACTCGGGGGCCAGAAACACTGCTACTACAGGTCAGTCACGGAATCATAATTTACAGTAAAAATGGGCACGTCCCAAGGCTCAATTTTTATTTTTCTTTTGTCATTTACAGTAGAATAAATATTTTGTTGCTATTGCTACACTTTAAATTTACATTCTAACCTATTAAATGCAGAAAGCTAGTGTAAAGCATATAGATTAAGTGTAGGTCCCATACGTATGACAGTTTGTTCAAGACTAGTAGGTTGTTTTGTATCTTTTTTAACTTATTAAATGGCTAGTGGGAAAGATTTGTGCTTGTGATCAGCTCTTAATTTGAATCTTTACCTCAAAGCGTCCCTGAAAACGGTCTTTCTCACTGTACCCAATGTTCTCCCCATATGCCTTACACTCAATGCGAATCTCAGTGTCCAAAGTGAGGTTGGTGAACTGCACGGCCAACAGGGGCTGCAGGTACCTGGGCTGCAGGAGCTTGCCGTAGTAGGGATAATACTGCAGAGGGAAACCGGCGTAGCCACCCAGGCCAAAATACTCCACGTTCCCGACTTTATCCTTGTCTTCGTCTCGCTAAAAACCAGAGTGAAAGAAGAGCTGAATGGCTCACATAATGGAGCTTCACTTTCCAAAAGAGATTCTCAACCCCAAACAGTGTACAGACTACTGCTAGAGGGAAAGCAGCTACCCCTGACGTGTCTAGCTCAGACCTCGCTCAGAAGAATGGGAACAAGAAGCACAGGAAGACACTATGGGTGTGTCTGATGCCACAGGAAGAACGTATATTCAGTCTAAGCCATAGGGGCCTCGAGAGACTGTCACAAAAGGAGCTATTCTCATTGTGCAAATGGGGAAACCGAAATAAGTATTTCTCAAAGCCTACACAGCCTCCCAGAAATGAGAGGTCAACAGTGAAAAATGTCCTGGCCTTGTCCCAATACTACTCCCAGTGACACTGTCTCCAAAAGTGTACCTATTTCTGTGTTCTTACACCCATTTCCTTTCTTAGTGCCAGCAATAGTACAGCACTGTTGGGAATTCCCTTTTATTCTGCCTTCTCTCTCTAAACAATCCATCAGGTATCTAGAGGGAAAATGGGATGTCTGTTACTTTAATCTTCAAAATTTTTTAAAGAGAAGCCCATACTACCAATTGTTAGGTAACATTATTCACTAAAGAAGAAGAAAAAAAAAAAAAGATGGTCCCACATTTTTAACAATGCTGTGAGCCAGAGAGAAGCACTTCTACATTCAACAGTAAATTACTGAACACAGTGCCAGATTTCAGAAATGAGATGGGTGCGTTCACATAACTCAGTACTGCCGTCAGCTTCTATCAGAGTTGAAAACTGCTCAGACAGAATGGACAGTTCCATACATCAGTAAGAAATTAATAATATGGTGCTACTCTTTGTTGTGGAAGTTAAGTTCTCAACTCTATAAACCAGTAGTGTTCCAATGGACTAAATTCAGTTATCTGAATTTCTTATACCAATGGAGAAAAGAACACAGGGTTTTATTCTTGTTGTACTTTTCTGTCCCTGTGAGAAGTTTACTACTCAGTATAATTACAACTCGACTTCCTGAGACTGATATCCAAAAGCAGTGTTTCTTGTTTCCTGTATTAAAATTTTACCTCTAACTTAAATCAATCTCATCCGCCCCCTCCCACACACTCCCCCACCACCCTCGAGTGACCCACGTGCCCTTACTTTGCCAGTGCACAGAACAGGCAGCACATTTGGATTATACTTCATCGCTGGGTAATTCTCCAGGGTCTCATTCTTGGGAGGCTAAAAATAAAACCCACTTTGGTCAGTTAGAATTTTTTTTTTTTAAATTTCTAAAATATAAAACTGGTTTGCAGTCCAAACAAATATGCATTGTCACAGTAAGTCAACTGAAATAATAAAACACATCAGGATAGTAAAAAGAATAACCCCTCCTGACCAATCTCAGAAAAGTCCTGAGTTCATTGAAATGAAAGTGAACTGCCCAAGTCCTGCGAGCACACGATCAGGCTGTGATGCAGCCAGTGCTAAATGGAACTTCAGTGGTGAATGACTGTACACATCACTCGAGGACAGCGAAACATAAGAGCCAACCCAAAAACAATGCTCACAGTTTGCTAAGACTTGGGAAAAGTGACGGACACTTGCTTTCACACAGCCTGGGCTTTCCTCTGTGCCACAGCAAACAATACCTGTGCAAGCAGGCTTTCCTTTTCCACGCTCATCTCCAGGGCTGGGGAGGCTGCCACCAAAGGAGTGCTCCCTACTAACTCGTTAGCAAAGTCTGGTATGTAGAACAGCTGGAGGACGTGCTACCCTAAATGAAGGGGTGCTGTGAATGTGTACAGCCTGATCATGCTGCCACAGCGAACCTCTAGAGCTTAGCTTCCCTGCTGCAACCCTGGCTTGACAGCTCCTCAGGAGAAGTGTGATGAGCACACACTGCTGAAGACAGCCACCTGCTTGCTTCTAGCAGCACAGCATGTGACGGGCACAGTCCAATTAAAGTCAGATGGAGTGGATGGTTCTGTGTGCCAGTAAGGAATTGATAATATGGTGCTACTCTTTGTTGTGGAAGTTAAGAAAATGGTCATCTAGATTTGAGTCTTTTGAAACTTTCTGCCAGCAATATATCTATCGTTAAAAAAAAAAAAAAAAAAAAAAGGATAAAATGTTTATTGATCAAAGAAGTTGCCAGAATCTACCCTCCAAAGCTGAGGAAGCAGGCACACCAAGTGAGACGCTGGAGTCCTGCCACCACTAACAAAAGCAATCCTGACAGCAGCCCTGGTGGGGCCTGGGAGGGAGTGATGAGTTAGAAGGGGCCAGGTTGACCAAGCGGAGACTGGGTGTGCTGGGGTACAAGGGCGGGTTCCTCACTAACAGGCACTCCAGCCAGGGGAGGAGACGAATCACAGCAAGCCAGGCTTTGCCTCTGTGAGGTGCAAGCACCACTGGATTTCTTGAGGAGGACTCCACAGAGATGAGCTTTAGTCACCTGCAGCCACACCACACCAATTCCTTTTATTGCTAAATAGTTGGCTGATCCAGGAGCAATCCTTAGCAATGTGAATATCAAATATGAGTAGGCTGTAATGGTTCCCACCACTTTTCTTCTGTCATATCTTTGTATAAGTGAAAAGAAGATTAAAATTCTGTGGTGAGATACACTAATACCTTCAGGAGCTCCACCAAACCAGCCAGCCGGCCGGCCACCGCTTACCCTCATTGGTCTCTGGTGGCAATAGGAGCACTTCAGTGCATCCTTCAGTTAATAAAACCTTTCATCTCTACACTGATTTTCTTTTGAAGATATTACTCATGGGTAGCAAGCATTGTGGAAATAAATTAATAGCATTCGGTAGAAAATTAGTGAACAAAAGGGGCAGATTTCAGAAATGAAATGAGTGTGTTCACATCACTGAGTACTGCCATCAGTTTCTGTCACAGTTGAAAACCGCTCATGTAGGCAGTGCTTGCGACAGGAGGGACACCTGCTAGAAACCACTTATAAGAGAGAGGACAGCCCTGTTTTGTTCATAATCTGAGGGAGAGAATATAATAACTGACTTTATAAAAGCAGAGATGACACAATAACTTTTTTCTCACAAAATGGTGAGCAGTGGCTGTCAGCGATCTTAAGTGATGTTTACCCATTACAGCTGCAGGAAACCAACAGAAGAGTTATAAAAGTCTGGTTTAGGTGAGGTTTGGAAGTTATCATTCAGGTAAAAAAAAAAATTTATGTTTTCAGATTATCAATACATTTTTTGAAAATTCTTGTGGCTCCAGGAAGAACCAAACCAGAAATATGACTGCCTATCCAGGAGATTTTTTTTTTTTAACTTAAAAATATCTTTTTCCATTTTTAAGGAGTTTTCATGTCAAAGAAACTACATCAGGATACTAAGCAGAAATAGTAAGAAGAGGGCTATAGGACTCCAAAATCTGGCTTTGCCACTCAATTTCTCTTAACTAGAAAATGAGATTCACACTTTCACTTCAGGGATTTCAGGGCAGATACAAAACTTTTTGGTGTTGCTCTACTGATTAGGGTTTCAATTGAATATATTTTAGAACTCCCTTACATTGGTTATCTTTTCATATCAATTAAGTCTTTTTTTTTTTTTTTTTTTTTTTTTTTTTTTTTTTGGTACCAGGGATTGAACTCAGAGGCACTCGACCACTGGGCCACATCCCCAGCCCTTTTTTTGGTTTTTTTTTTTTATTAGAGACAGGGTCTCACTGAGTTGCTAAGTGCCTCGCCATTGCTGAGGCTGGCTTTGAACTCGCGATCCTCCTGCCTCAGCCTCCCAAAGTGCTGGGATTACAGGCATGCGCCACCGCGCCCGGCTCAATTAAGTCTTTATCTCAATTCCATACTTTAAAATACCCCCACTTGCCTTCGGCTTAAAGCCCAGAACTCGGTTGAGCTTTATGATGATGCAGGGCTTGCCTTCTTTATAGCCGTAAGACTCATCCTCGAGCCCAGAGCAATTTCCCAGCCACTCAAGCCGGAACCTACAGACCTTTCGCTCTCCCCGTTCATGGTTATATTCTCCTCGTTCTTTGGGTTCACTGGGGTAACCTAAAAATACAAACATCATTTAGATATTAGACTAGCAAATCCCTAAGCACCACCGAGAAAGGGGGAGGGCCTTGTCCCCAGTCTTAATTTCCCGTTCTAAGACGGCGCTCCTCTTCATGTCCTGCAAGGCCTAGTGGAGCAGCCTTCTCGCCCTTCACCAAGCCTAGGAAGGTGTGGTACTGAAAGTGAGAGCTGGCTCACGGCCCACTGCAGAGCCTCACAGCACCTGTGCTTGGTGATCAGCCCCTGCCTGGTCTTGGGCAGTCCTTCTCTGCCTCTAGATTGTGGATATCACAGCTATTTTAGAAGACAGAAAGGAAACTGGATCATGCTTCATGAGCAGCATCATTCACACAGGTCAACGTTGGCTTAGCTCAATAGCAGGGACGTTCCAAGACAAAAGAACTGTCACTCATTTTTGGAACTGGTAGTTTTCAGTCAGAATTTCCTAGTTTTTGGTCAGAATTACCCCTAATTTGCACGTTAAATAGTAAAAGAGGGAATACCTCATCTCCTCATCCACAGTGCTCAGCTGCCTAAGACCATTTCACTACTGATCCCAAACAGGATCTATAAAGTACACCCTGACCACAACCTCTCCTTTGTCCATCAGTGGGTCCCAGCTCACTGCACCAGACACTCATGGTGGCCAGAGAAGGCCCTGTGCTCTCTTCAGTAGGGAGAGCTTTGGGGGAGGATTTGGAGAGACACACTACACATCTCAATGGACACAAGAAATAAAACTGTCATTGTGGTCTTTGGGTCTATAGCATAAAAGGCAGTGGTGTCTAGGAATATATTTAAAGAACATCTTTCAGGTGCAGGAAATACTAATATTTGAAGCTACACTGTCTCTTCCATTGCATCCTCCAGTTTAAGAGAAAAGAAAAGAGCATCTTCTTAATATGGCCAGAGTTTAATTTCTAATTATTTCAGAAGTAATCTTCAACCAGAAAGTAACAAATCGAAATGGGAAATTAGAATTAGCAAGAAAGAAAACCAACACAAACATCTACAGCGAATCTACTTACTGCCACAGTCTTCAAAAATCATGTCATCCTTCTGGGCTGTGTCTTTGTACTTATCCAGGAACCTCACCATGTTCAGCACGTAGACCTCGTAGCTCTTGGGATTATTAGGGTGAAAGGAAATTTCAGTCTTTTGGAGCTGAGGAATATGTGTTAATCCTGGACCAGGTAGAGAGTCAGAAAGACACAAGTTCCTCCGTGAGAAGTGAGCGAGGGAACCGAGAGCTGACTTTCCCTGCACTCGCACACTCGCCACCCCCACCTGGCTAAAAGCAGCGGGTTGAATTCTTGCCTCCCCAGGAAATCTCTTCTCTGGCACTTGGATGAAGTACCTATGTGTAACGATGATGTGTAATATCACATATCGAGCAATTTCCTGCCTGTCTTTGCACCATGTGCACTTTTTGAATGACAACACCGCTTGCACCAAAAGGCTAAATACTTGTCTCAAGGTCACAGCACATGGGACCAGAATTCCAACCCAGGTGTGTAGTGCTCCAAAGCCTGCTGTTTCTCTAGGACCCTTGGGTGCACATTTAAGGTATACAGGTGGCTTTCCCTCCTGAATGAAATGAAGCTGTGAGCATCACGGTCTTCCTATACATTCCACATCAGCCATTCCACTCCACACTGACACCACTCCACAGGCTCTTATGACCTCACGTGGGTCTTTTAACCTGAACTGGGGTTTCTGTGACATATGTGCAGTTACCGACCCAGGTCTGAGCACACCAGGACCAGGCAAGGTAAAATTTGAAGGCTGTGTGCCTAGGGTTTGCACACTCTGTGCCTCCTACCACGCCTGGCAGGTCAGGAGAGCACCCACATCATTCCCCCAAGGGCTGGTGAAACACGCAGCCTCAGGCCCCACGCCATACCTGCCCATTCCAAGCACAAGATTCAAGAATCTTCTAATAAACATGAATACGTCCTGAAGAACCCAAGTTTGCTGCTCTTGGAAACTCAAATCTACAATTGGCAATAGTGACACAGATGTGAAGACAGTGATGTCATCAAAGTGGAGGTGGTGACTGCAGTGATTAAAACCTAGCAGCACCAGCGGCAGGGCTTGAGAAGCAGGCTTCAGCAGCCATGGCACTAAGTGGTGGTGGGTTTTTTTAGTGACTAAGGATGGCTCTGAGCTTCACCAGTGGCTCTGTGGTGAGGGGCTTTGTGAGCACACCTTTGCAAGGACACAACACCCTAGAAGATTGGAAGAGCTGGGAAGGAGCATGAGGGTGGAGAGCTGGGCAGAAGACAGCCCAAGAGAAGACGTCAGGAGTGACATAAGGACCATGGCAAAAGGGGTGAGGTGGGACCTGAAGAACGTGGGGGGAAAGCTGTGACAGTGACGGAAGTGAGCCCCAGGGGAGCAGCATCTGCTCATGAAAGCTCTTCATTTTAGAATGGAAAAGGTCACCCCAATTGAACGTTTTGTTGGTATCATCTAAAGCACTTTAAATATATCCTGAACAATCTCTCTCCACTAAATTAGGAAACCGCTCTGTGATCAGGCACAGTGCAAAGCAGCATGCAACCAAGGTGACAGGCACCTGCAACAGTGAAGCCACCAAGGTGGCCCCCGACGCCGACACAGAGCAGCGCGGCAAGCAAGCAGGGCTCCCTGTGGGGTGGGGAAGGCAGCTTGGGGAGGGTCATTCCTGACTCGAGTCAAGCTAACTCACCTGGGCCTGGGGGACAAGCAGGGCAGCCCAAAGCCAGAGGCTCACTGGAACTCAGAAGAATGCATCGTGTTCCTAGAACTGCCCTCAAGTCTAGAGAAAACAGACCTGAGGTGCAGACACACCTGACAGGCTGTGGAAGACACAGGCAAGTGCCTTGGAATATGTCAGGCTGCAGTGGCCTTCCACAAGGCCTGTGTGCCAGGCCAAGCAGCATTTTCAGACGCAGGAAGAGGAGGGGGCGATGGCCAGCCAGCAGGTGACACAAAGGTAAGGAGACCCAAAGCAGGAATCTGAGGAGCAGCCTTGCCTAGGCTCCCTGAGGAGGGAGGGAGCAAGGACTGCAGCCGGCTCACAGAAGGAACATGAGTGTGACAAGTGACAAAGATGCACCCTGTGGCCCGGCAGCAGTGGCTGATGTAACAAAAACCAAATTGCTAACTGAATGTAGGCAAGACCGGCATGAAATCTGGAGTGTCTCACTCACAGGCTGCAAAGAGGAGGGGGGCCTGCAAGGCCTGTGAGAGTGAGCATGGGGGAACTGACCACAAGCACTGTCCTGTCTCGACCCTGTGGCCACTTCCACTGCCCCACCCCAGGGTCTGCCTCCATGTGCTGGTGGCCTCTGCATTCTCTTCTTCCAGTGGCCAAAGTGCCATTTCTTTGATATGTGTCTGAAGAACAGTGAGGCTACTTCCAGATTCTCCCACAGAAGAAAGGACATAAAGCAGGTGGGATTGTTAAGCCCAGGTCTCTACAATTAAGAGACCAGGTGACATGTCAGACCCCAAATGTCAGCTCCTCTCACTCAGTCATACAAGTATGGTTTTCAGGAGCCTTGGAGCTGGGGTCTACACTGAGTTTATGTTTACCCAGACACCTGTGCCAGCCTTTCCTATTATCAAGCACCTCTGTTAGCAATCACCTAAGGTCTGATTTGGGAAATGGTGTTCTATGCAGTGACTGCACTGGCCCAGAGCTCTGCACAATTTGGCTCATGTCTCCCTAGGTAAGGCAAATGGGAAATGATGAAAACACACAGTGAGTGGTGTCACACCGATTTCCACTTGAAAGCTCAACTCCTCGGTAAGCAGAGCTCATGGCCCAGGCCCCCACAGGAGAAGAATGCAGACAGGCTGCTTGGAGAATCCTGACTACACTCTCTACCGAGAAGCATCAGAAACTGACAAATCCAAAATACAAGGACTGAAATGGTCAGTTAAGCACTGAGTCTTAGGACCCCTACAACCTGCCCAGCTGGATTGGTTCTTGAGGCAAAGTCTCTATCCTGTCCTTTCCATTTTAAGTGATAGCAATCTTTGGCAGAGGGAGCTAAGGAATGACAGCAAAGCCCTAGGAAGCTCAGCCAGGCTTACTCTCTGCTATAAGGTAAAGGATTGTCCTGTGGGGTCTCAGAAGGTGGTAACCAACAAAAGCCTTAGTGCTCATCCTTTTGAGATACCCAACTTCTGATTCAAATGTTTCCAGAAAAGATGTACAAATAATTTGGGTTTAGGTCACATAGCCCCTGCAGCCATACACTCACTAGGAACACGTATACTACCTGCTTGCACAAGCAGACAGGAGGCCAACCCGGCTTGGGGCCCTGCCTCCTGGTGGCCTCTTCTGCAGATCTGCCTTTTTTTTTTTTTTTTTTTTTTTTTTTTTGCCACCTATCTTTTCAGATGGGTATCCTGGGATTTTCTCATCCTAGAGGCTACCAGAAGTAAGTCCTCTGGCCTATTCTGTCCTGGATAGTCTCAATCAGGAGATTTCTCTGATGAGATCTCTAAGCCCTGAGGGAAATTCCTCCTCTCAAAAGCAATTTCTCTAAAGCAATCAGATACTCATAAGAGCAGGTAAAGGACCCTTGAAATGATGTCCAAACTCGTCAAATCATTCACTCCACTTTTATCAGACTACTGAGAGAGAGAGAGAGAGAAACAGGACTGGACTTGGCAACTTTATTACTCACACTCCACATTCAAATTCCCCAGCTGTAATGCTTCCCAAGGGCGCACAGCTCCTACCTGTGGACTGGAATTCTCACCTGTTGTCTTGGCACTAGATGGGACACTTTAGGCCTGTCCCTTCTTCACTGCCTGTTCCTTAAAGATATAGTAATACTGAGAACAATGATGAGCTTTGTTTGCAAAGTAACTCCCAGAAGCCAGAGACAGCAGAACACCCGACCACTGGCTTGTGGTTTCAAATCAAATAGCCCAGGAGACAGATGTGAGCCTCTGCCTCCCCGGTACCTGCCTCGAGTTTAACCATGCAGGCTGGGCTGGCACAGCTCCGCACGCTGCACCCCCTCTGGACCCTGGGAGTGTGTGCCCTCAGCCACACGCCACTGTCCATTCAAGTCCCCTGAAAGGACTGAAGTAGAAATGGGAGTGTGTAAAACTTTAATATTTGGTTTTCAAAGACTAGTTCAACTTTGCAAAAGATATGGATCTTAAAACACACACACACACACACACACACACACACACACACAATAAAACAGCCCTCTGGCTTTTTGGAGATACACTCCTGAGTCACTTCCACAACCCTCCCAGGCACCCAGAGTCTGCCCGTCTCCCGAGAAACAAAGAAGGAACACATTCCTCACCACTGACCTAGTAGGTGCTCAAGCAAAGGGAGAGGGACCAGAGGGGGGGGCTGTGAGCCAGGCACAGTGCCACACCCCTCCAACTCCAGCGGCTGAGGAGGCTGAGGCAGGAGTTTCGCAAATCTGACACCAGCCCTGGCAGCCCAGCAAGACCAGGCTGGGGATGCAGCTCGTGGTAGCGTACCCCTGAGTTCAATCCCCAGTGCCACAGAGGGAAACGCAAAGAAGAGGCTTCCCATTAAGAAGCATTTTGTTTCCAGTTATCCATAATGTAGCAAGATTATAATTTCTCTACTTGTCTGAAGTAGAATGCAGCCATTTTAACCTTGTAGCAGTTAGCTCAAACAAATCCCAAAGCACAGCTGCTGGTAACTGTCATTTAATACAGCTGATGAATCACTAGCCAAGTACTCTAAATAGGTATCATTTTCCATAGAAACCTCCAAGAGGCTACCATATGACTAAGCGGGCCCAGGAAGCAGAGAAATGATTTTAAATGTAACCACGCGTACAATGCGCCTGCGCCCTTATCACAGTCTCCTATGTATTCCAAGTTGGAAAGTGATTTCCAACAACCACAACAAAAAACAACAACTGTGGGGGGCTATGTGACTTTACACACATACCCTTCAATGGCAGCACTCAGCAGGACCTGAGATATTTCTCGATTGTTTCTTATTTCTATTTCACATTACAGCTGTGCGTTCTTAGTTCAGCTTACCTAACAGACTACAGAGAGGGCACAGGAAAAAGGCCACTCTGTGCTTTCTGGAAACCAGCTGACTTTGACTCTCCTGCCTCGGGGTCAGCCTGTGACAGAGGCTGGGATTAGCAGGCAGGGTCACTCCTAAGCCCCTCCTAGACACCCAGTCTGCTCTTCGGAAGGTCCTGGATGAACCGCTCGGCTGCTCCCTACTGTCTACTGAGGCGTTTAACGCCCTCATGGACAGAAATCTTCCCTCACCGAAGCCCAATGCCCCACGCGGGCTGAAGGCCTTCTCCATTCAGGGATCACCCTTTAGCAGTCTTTCCCCCACTGCTGTAGGTATACGAATTTCCAGGCAAGCAGAGAAAGAATTATTTCGTTGGGATGGTTTTTAAAAGCAGATACAATTCCATAGGAGCATTATGTTTGACATTTTGTACAGCTCATATTTGTAACTGTTCCCAGGACAAGAAAGAGAAAAAAGGACAAATCCCAGCATTTTATACCAATGATGCTTTTTTGTTCAAGGTCAACGAACAAGAACACATGGTATATTTGACTTGTCTAAATAGAAAACATGATACTAAGTACCATCCTGAAGGACACTGTGTTATGTACATGATATCTGATGAGGCCCATCCAGGCATGTGTGTGGGGAAAGACATGCCTTCCTGTTGGAAGCTACTGGATAATACATCTGGTTCACGTCCCAGCTTCTCTCCAGTCTCGTCTGCACCGAGTGATCCTGCAGGTCCTGAGTTACGAGGACAGGGCCACTGAACCAACCATCCCACCTGAAGGCCCGAGGCCAATACTCTCTACTACCACCTTCCATGCTGCAGCCCTTCTGGAGTTAGTGCCATCAAAAGTCCCTAAATGAAGCTTCAGGCTCAGGTGCTGTCTTCCGCCAACAGTCCCATAAGTCTGGTACCTGGTCCTACTTGCCGGCAGTCTCGGCTCTGCTTACTCATCTTCGAATGAGCTCAGAGCGGGACCTATTTTTCTGCAACTCTAAGAACATTTTTAAGCTAATCATTAAGCTTCCTGCACACCCAAGAGTTGACTTATAAGCTGCAGCCTTATCTTTAGAAACAAAGAAATAGCTACGTGGGTAGGTAATTTGTCGAAGGTGGAGTTCCCTGCCGTGGGCCCTTTACCAAACCACAGGCTGGGCAGTAACTTCCAGAAACCTTCACCAGTGCCCCTGCATCCAGCCTCTGGGGACAGGCTGCAGGATCATGTGGAGACAGGAAGGGAGGAGAGGGAAAACAAGAGCAGTTGACCTGTGTATGTGTTAGAGATTATAAACCAACAGATTCTAGTTAGAGCAGAAAAAAAAAAGAAGAGTAGAAAAACACCTTATCACTCTGAAATAACAATTCCTTCAAAGTGAGGAGACCAAACTGTCCTAATTTCCCCTTGGAAATCTAAGTGAGAGAAATAATACAATGGGATGTTGCTTGAAAAAAAAAAAGTTTTTCAGAGATTGACATAGTGACTTCTCAGGAATCCTACTTAAGCATGCTAGGACTTCACTGTGATGGCTTGTGCCCTAATGGCTTCTCAGATTAGGTGTCTTCCTTTCACAAACAAGATGAAATCGAGACTGCTGATAGCACACCGTGGTCTGCGGGTCTGCATCCTCCCTCCTCTCCTGCCCCACTCTGATACCAACAAGCCAAGAATATGACTCTTGCAAATGGAGTTCTTCCAGCTGGGAGCCATCTTCATAAAGAGCAAAACAAAAGGTCACCCACAACCTGAAGAGGAAGAACAGGAGGGTACATTCAAACCTGCTCTCCAGGAAGCAAGCCACCTGGGAACCTCCCTGTACCCAGGATTGACACATAGTGACCTTCAGTTCATTGCATAGCAGCAAAGCCAAGTGACCTTGGGTGGGGGAAGGGCAGGGGGGTGGTGGGAGGGAGAGTCCTTTCAATTACAACACCTGTGGAGTAACAGGGCCAGCAGGGTCAACAGGACAGGGCCTGGTGTGCACGTGTGGGTGGGTGAATCTGGGTGCCTGTGCACATGCGCGCTCGGCCCTCTCCACACAGCTAAGAACGAACAGCGTCCATCCCTGGACCCAACTGCATCAGCAGACTGAGGGAGACGCTGACGACCACCAAGGCAGGGCACTCCTGAGAGGTCCTCCTGCAGGCGAGAAGGTGGCAGCTGTGCAAGTGTCGGTGGGTAAACAGAGGCTACAGAGCAACTGCAAAGTCAGATTCTCTCCAATCCTTTAAAAATGTGTTTTTATATATTTTTTTTCTTTCTTTTTTTTGGTACTGGGAATTGAACCTAGGGACACTTAACCACTGAGCCACATTGCCAGCCCTTTTTATTTTGAGACAGGGCCTCACTAAATTGCTGAAGCTGGTTTTGAACTTGTCACTTCCTGCCTCAACCTCCAGAGTCACTGAGATTACAGGCGTGCACCACATGCCCAGCTAAAATGTGTTTCTTAATCCAGCATCTTCCCAACTCCTCATAGAAAGCTAAGGTTTTACTGACTCCATGAAAATTTAAGTGAGCAAAGAAATTCCTGGTACATCACTCACAGCTCACAGCCTGGGAAGTCTAGCGGAAGGGTAGGCTACAGAGAGAAGTGGCCATCACGGCCACCCTTTCCTCGACACCAGCAGGTGTGCTTCCATAAATTACTAGTTGCCTTACATAGATCACCTCATCAATCACACAGGGCACTGCTCCCATTTTACAGATGAGAAAGCTGAGGCTTAGTGTGGCTAAGAAGTGTTTGAGTGGTGGAGACTGTCCAGCTCCAACTGCTGTTCCCTCTTAGGTCACAGTGACCATGCACCTATGTGCAATGGGGCTTAGGATTTCAGGGGCTGCTTTGATCTTTAGGAGAGGCAACATGAAATTACCAATCATCAACCATTTTTGAGCTACAAAAATAGTAATATAGTATGTCTCAACCTCTCAGCTGAGATTCTAGCCTTGTGCCTTCCAGGCAGAGTAGGCAGATCTGTTCCAACATCCCACGTTGGTGAGACCTTTAAAGAATGTCACATGCATTAACAGCCACCATTGCTTAGGGCCAAGAAACTGGACATGTTACCCATTTTTCCTGAAACTTCACTTGCATTTTGTAGTGTAGTCTTTTCTCTGTGATTTGCATGTTTGGCCTATCGGTGTATCCAGTATTACAGACACAGAGACCCAACAGCACTGCACAATTGTCACTGCTTAATTTGGCCCCCACCACACATGCTATTTGGAAGAGATCTAATTACAAGGTATTCCAGTGTGGAGAGGGCACTCTACACCCAGTTGGGACAAGTCTGTTTTCATGCCTCACATTCAGCAGTTAACAGCATTAGCTCGTCCTTGGAGCCTTTCCCACTTCCTAGGTACATCTGACTTAGAGTTCCTCTCTTTAACCATCACAAAAATGGAGGTCTAGAGACATGAACTTGTAGCCAAAAAAAGTTTCAGGATATTCTTCCACACATTTGTTCAGTATGCACACTTAAGGAATCGCTGTCACCTTTCCAAATACAAATTTTTTAAATCTTTTCTGAACGGTGCCAAGAGGAGAATCCAGTAAGAGTCCCTTAGAACACGCAGGGCCCTCAGTGACCCTTGAGGGCCACACTTCTTGGCAGCCAGTACTCCGCAGCCCTGGTTGAAGGTTACCATTATTTTCAAATGAATGTCATGTTCCTTGGTAGAGACACAGGAAAACCCCACAGGGCAAGTGGGCAGGGGACCTTGGTCTAGACTCTCCTGAAAAGGAGAGAGAAATAAATTACCAAGACAAAGAACAGGAGACAACAGGGGAAATGGAGACCCAGGACTTGCCTGGGACTCAGACCAAAGGGCAGGAACACATATTTCCCAGATGAGCAACCAAACTGCTTTGGAGAAGTGAGGGTTTGTCAGAGCATCCAACTGCTGTGGGCACACTAAATATAGGTACCAGGAACATGTCTTTTAGGCGGGGGGCTGGAAGGAAGGGGGAGGCAGGCAGGGAGAGAGGGGGCTGGAAGGGAATGAGCACCTCAGACAGTCCAGTCAAGGTCATTTGCAAATCCTCACTTCCAAGGTCAGGTGCTCTGGCTATTTGTTTTTGAAGGTGAAATTTCCCTTTTAGCAAAGAGGTTGGAGGAAACTGTTTATTTTATCAAAGACTCCAAAATCTATATAGTCAAGGAAATTTTTCTTTTTTAAAATCTGGGAAATAAAAGAAACTGCTTGGCTTTGTGGTCAGTCATCTTTGACTTCAAGTACAAGAATGATTATAAAACAGCATCATTGTGATTGAAGAATAGCCTGTAAGGAGCAAAACCACAACAAAAGATTTACACAAATTTATGTCACTATGCCACTGTAAGAATTCTAAAAGGAGAGGGCATGAAGAGGTACCTTGCTTTGTTAGCACAGAAGCCCTGTAAAACATATCTATTTAAGACCGGCAGTTTCTCTGCACGTTGGAAAGTCTGCTTTAGCCTTTGCTAGAGGAGGGTGCAGCTGGACACAGGTTTAAGCATTTTATATACTTACGTGCTCTTCTTGTTCCACTTCCCACCTAGCTTCCTCCGGAAACACTCAAGGCTTTCTCACAGTGGGGGACCATATGACTTAGGACCATAAGACATCATGTGCCACCACCACATTCTGAAGGTCTTCTTTCCCGAACCAGGGAGGTGGACTGACAAGCCTGTGAAAGGCAGCAGCACCTGATCTAGGTGGCTCAGTGCCACACGGACAGCCTCAAGACTGTCACTTACACTAAGTGTTACTAAGCCCTTGCCGGGAAAGCAAAGGAGGACAAGTCTTCCCACCCCCCAGAGCAACCTCAAGGGCATTTATATGTGAGAACTCGGAAGTTGCGCAATGCTGCTTCTCTCTCCAGGTCCTCTGGACGGCGAGTTTTTGGAAGAGCCACACAGTAAATTCATGTTTCTCATTGCTTGCTGCCTTGTCCTGCCAGCCCCTGGCGTGGCAGCAGTGGCCCACCTATGGTGTGCAGTGACTGGTGCGGACACAGCTCAGCCTCACTGGCAGCACCCGGATCACACCAGGGGACTCATGTGACAGTCTGCAGTTTCTATGACAATCTTTCACTTAAGCTGTTAGAGCTAATGGAGACAGTTAATTAAACTGCAAAGAGGGTCCACAAAGCCAGTAAATAAAAACTCATTAAACAAACAGGTATAAATATTATGAAGCGAAAGTGACTTTCCTCAAGGTCAAACTGAAAGTCAGTAGCAGGTGGGAGAATAGACCCCTAAAGTCACTGCTCTTCCCCGTGAGTAGATGACCCATTTCAGGGCTTCAAGTCATCCCTAAAACAAGTTAGCTTTTTAAAACAGGAGCTGAAGTACTTTTTCTAAAGGCTTTATCAGAATCATAGGCCCCTCAAGAAAGAGAAAAGCATGTGTTAGAGCTGGGTAGGCCCTAAAAGGACCCAGTAAGTCCTTGAGGGTTGAGGCCAGGGAGACAGGCCCTTCAGGCCGACTTGTTCATGGTGTCACATGACTGACAAGAGGCAGGCTAGGTGCAGGAGCAGATCCTCACCCTCTCACCTGGGCCTTGGAAACAAGACATCGCCACCCCCCCCCGCAGCTCTGCCTGCACTGCGGGCAAGGCAATCGGCTGCAGCAGAGAAAGTTCCTGTTTTTTCTTCGCAGGCCTGGTGTAGCACTGTATTACAGAACAGTGTTCAAAGGGCTTTTTAAAAAACAGACCCTAGTTGTGTGGGTTTACCTGGTGGGGCCACCCGGTCTTGGTACGTGGGCTTAAATTCACTGATGGTGAGCAGCATCACTTGGATGGTTCCGATGAAGATGCCAGCCAGGCAGCCGTAGAATATCACGTAGAACAGAAGGATCTTAACTGCGGGGAGAACAGAGGGACACAAAAGGCTGTGATGGAGTCAAGGCTCGGAACCAAAGCCTAACGCGCCTGGGCGAAAGCAGCTTCCTTCCCGGCTCCCCCACAGCCCGTTTCTCCAGAGCTGCCTTTTCCACCATTGATGGAAGAGGAAGCTCATTTTCGTTTAGAGGTTTTGGAGGCAGAGGAATGCTCAACTACAACCAAGATTCTGATGGGAAGGAATTTCATTCCCAGAGGGAAAAAAAATGAAGATCACCAATAAAAATCTAGAACTAAAATTGCATGCTTACGCAACGCGTTTAAAATATGACAGTATGCTCCCCTGGAGACACTTTCTTTCCTTGCTTATTCCTTGACATTGACCATGACAATCCAGGCTCCTGCTCTGCAAACACTTGACGCCTGAGTTTTTGTGTTGCAAGGGGGCTGAGCCAGCGACGCTCTCCTCTTCACTACCACTCCACCTCTGGTGTGTATCACTGACTGCACACATGGTCTTTCTTTCAGGGGCACAAGACAAGGGAAAAAAGCGAACACTGGAAATCCTACAGTAAAAACAGCCAGCACATTTTTATTTCATCTTCTGACACCAGAGCGATGACTGGCTCAATGAGCTCCATTTTCTTTTTCTCATAGTTAACAGGATACCAGAAGAAAGGCTGAACTCGCTGCCAAAGAAGAAAAAGGGGAAAAATAAAACCACGTGAAGCCCACAGACTAGAACGAGGCTATCGGTTACTGGTTTACGAGGATCATCTCCCCGATTAGCTGCACAGTAACAGGCTGTACCAGGCATGGCCGGGCAGTCCTGTGCCAGCCAAACGCCACGCGAGTGCAGGCGAGGGAACAAGCACTGCAAGGTGACCAAGACAGAAACACGCCTGACAAAGGAGCCGCGGGTTACTGCTAACCAGGTCCAGCGCTCATGCATTACACAGAGGGTCCTTGGGAAAAACACAGAACAAAAGTGTTACTGAGAACAAGTGCAGGGGGTGGGGGTGCCAGGGGAGGGGGAGTCGGGGGGGGGGCGTGCGAGGTGGGGATCCACCATGGGGCCCTCGCCACGCATTTAAAACTCTCCCATCAGGAATAAACAGTCCAGGCAATCACACTCCAGAGCTGTTAAAGCAAGGGAAACTCACAAAACCAAGCCAAAATGTTTGATCATAACCCTTTCTCTCCTCTTCCAAAAGAAAAGAACAAGAAAACTAGGCAAAGGCAAGCATAGACAAGGAAGAGGCCAGAGACTGCGTGAGGCAGAACCACAGCCGCCCATCGCACCCTCCCTCCCAGCAGGACAAGGGTTAAGCTCTGCCTTCTGTATCCAAGCAGTAGTAGGCAAATGGCAAGGCTGTGACGTCAAGAGATCTGGAAAAATTTTCCAGTGAATGCCCCGAAGAGGTGCAAGAGTTGGTCAGTCAGCCAGAGCTCCCAGCTTGCTCCAGATTCTTCCCCACTTCACTACCCTCCCAATCCCACCTTGGATTCCTTGGCTCAATCATATCTGCCTCTTCTGACTGCTCCTCCCTGGACTCCAGATCCCCCATTCCGACAACAGAAGAAAGTATGTGCCCCAGGTTATAGTTTAAAATACAAACAGAGCAACGGAAAAGCCGAGCCAGTCGGAGGGCACACCGAGCCGACTCAGTCTGCCCACAGGACACCCTAGGAGAAGTGTGGGACTGTGCTCTTTCTGCTCTGAAATGTTACTTAGCAGAACCTGCCGAGTTACTGCTGTGAGGCCACTTGGTTAGAGAGCAGCTGTGGCCCGGCAGGGTCTATGCCATGAGCTCACCCAGACCAGGTCATCAGGGATTGCTTAAAAAAAAAAAAAAAAAAAGTTGGCTAAGTCCCACCAACCAGCTGGGGCGGCACCATGGGGTTAAGGGATAGAGGTATTTTTCCCATTTAAGCAATCTGCCTTCCTTTTTTAAAGAACAAGTAATAATAGAAGATTTTAGTTAAGGGGGAAAAACTGTATCCCTCAAAAGGTTACAGACAGATGAAAAAAAAAAAAAAAAAAAAAGGCACCAGGACCAGTTCTACATATAAAAACCCACCAATGCCTCCATTAACCCAGCTATAAAGGTGGCAACACAAGGTGATTTGCATGCTGTGATTTCTCCAGCAGGTGACAGGCTCGAGTCTCCTGCATCCATCTTGGTGAAAATCTACCTATAAGCAAAACTGAGCCAAGGGCATCCTGCCCTCGTCCCAAGGGCATCCATGTTGGGCCCAGAGCTGGAAAGGGGCATTTTCTCTGTGTGAGACTGCAATCACTGCCTAAGAGAGGCTCTGTCATTTCTTACAGTGCAAGAAAAGAGCTGCCATTTTTGCAAAACAAAAATTAGACTTTTAGCCCAGCACCTGCACCTTGGGAAGGAAAGACAAGACGCGACAGTCCTGGTGTCTGCAGTCACACATCAGTGTACTCACACCTTGCTGGGTGGATTATCAAGACACAAATATTCTCACACACACACACACACACACACACGCTCTCGTGTGCGCTCTCTCTTCTCTCTTTCATGGTGGTGCTGCCCCATTAAATGTCGGCTTAAAGAACTAGCTGTTCCATACTGCCTTACCCTCTAAAGCAAATATTATTCTAAGAAGCATGGAATTGGAATGAGAAAAGAAATATATTTATGAAGGAGACAATATACTAGAGGGCAAATTTCACAATATGCCTGGAGTCAATGCAGCCCCCTGGCCCTGTGATGGGCAACCAGTGAGACTAGCAGGGAGAGGCTGCAGTTAGCCTGGGGAGGAGGCCGCCTGTTCCGCAGTGCACCTCCCAGGCCTCACTCAAGTTACCAGGAGTTGCTAGGAGATGGCCCTGGCCGGGAGCTGTTCACCCTAACACACTGCACAGTTCTTCAGGATTTCCCTTCCACATTAAAAAAGCACACTTATGCCTGAGACACTATGGCGATAAGCCCAGTGAAGCACAATCTCCCCAAAATAAAATAAAATATAATATAAAAGGAAAGAAGAAGCCATTACTTCAATGAACTGCATTTTGCATGGCTCAGGAACACCTGTGCTTCCCTGGTCTTCGGAATGAGGCTTCACCTTGACTAACCTTGAAGTATGATGCATTTTTAACCCTTCACTTTCAGTCAAGGCAGACTCACTGTAGGCTGCATTTTTTTTTTCCTTTACAAAAATCATATACTCCAGCTTCTTCCATTTCAAAATGTCAGCCAAGTACTATTTCCCTGACTCATTCTCTTGCAGATTCCTACAGATCCTCTCAAACGAGAGCACTGCAACAGCCCCTTTCAGGGTTGCCTTAGTGACTGCAGTGGTGGTGCCAGAGGTGGTGGTGGTGGTGGTGGTGGTGGTGATGATGAAGACACCACAGGAGGAGGAGGGGGCAGTGATGCAGCAGGGGGGTTCCCTCCCTCCCTTCTGCAGTCACGACTCAGAGATGTGCCTACAACTCTGCCCTTCAAAATGACCTTTCTGAAAAATTGTCAGCCTTGGGGTGCAGAGAGGCAAAAACAGGTATCTAATTTTCAATGGCGGGGGAGGGGGGGTCCATCTAATGAAGCAACAGGCTGCACAAAATCTTGTAAGATGAGCTGTTTCTCCATTTGTGCCATGCATTTCTTACACTGACCCTTTACTGTAATCAAACCCAAGCTGCTGGTCTGCATCTGTCTGTACAGACCTTGAAATCCCAGACTTTGCCATCTTTCCAATCAAAGCTTAGACGCTCCTGACATGCAGATTACTGGGCCATTTCTGGGCTGGGATGACTCTGGGGGAGGTCACCGGGGAAAACCCGGGCTATGATCATGAAATACTGCAGTGTGGGTGGATTCCTCTTCCCCTCCCCATTCCCCTCTTCTTCCTAGGCATGTATTTGGACGAGAAAAAAGGATGCTACAACATACAACTTCACCGGCATCAGATACGATTACATCATGGTTTTCTCTCAAACCCAAATCTTGTTTTCTTAAGGACTTGGGCTATGGCTCTGGGGAGAGACACATCCAGTCTCCCGGAGCCTGACCATTCCCAGGAGGGAAGGGCTCAAGCGATGCCGGTAGGATGCACTGCAAATTACCAAGACAAGACAGAGATATGTACATATAACCCTCGGCCTGGTGGGGACTCCGCATTTCTCATAGGATGACAGGCACAGGCAGGCGTGATGAGAGGAGCACATCCTACCCGATGCCTCTCCACCCTGGCCAGCACGGTGGGTGCGGAACTGTCCGCAGGGCCTGCGCAGGGGACGCGCCGCCCAGGAAAGACAAGGAGCCGAGGACGCCAGCTACAGATCCCGTACTTACACCAACTGCCACCGGTTCTGCCCAGAAACTCCTTCTTCTCCGAGTTCCAGATGAATTTCTTCCAGCCGCCCTCCTCCTTGGCTTTTCCGCGAGCCATGGTGGCGGGTCAGCCGCGCCGGGAGGCTGCGGATGGGTGACTGCGGCGTGCGCCCTGGCGTCCGCTCCGGCTGCCGCTCGGCGACCGGGCCCCGCTCTCCGCAGGCTCGACGCGCCGCTGCCGCTGCGGCTCTCCGAGTGCTAGACGCGCGGTGCAGCAGCCCACGCAGCAGCGGGAGGAGGGGAGGCGGCGGGGGCGGAGGAGGAGGGTGGGACGCGCGGCTGGGCGGCTCCGAGCCCGCACCTATGGGGGGCGCGCAGCCGCTCGCCGGCTCTCGGGTCCGCCACGCACTCCTCTCGCCCTTGGGGGCGCAGGGGCTCCACGAACCCGGTTGCCGCTCCCTCTGCCACTGGGGACGCGTGGGACCCCCGCCTCCTGTGACCTCTGCAGAGACCGTCAGGGGCAGGAGGAAGCCAATGGAAAGGACGCACCGCCAGACCGCGGGAGCGGCACGCGCGCGCCGGCCACGGGCCGAGGAATTGCCGCGGCGCACGCCCTACCTTTACTATATACCGCGCCTCCGCGGCCCGGGGCCCCGCCCACCGGCGGCCCGCGTGGCCAATCGCGGCGCCGAGGGGCGGGGCCTGAGTCTCGAAGGGGCGGGCGCCGGGCTGGCACAAAGGAGCCAGAGGGGCCGGCTGGGGAGCGGGGGCGCGGGGAAGGGCGCGGGGAGCGAGAGGCGGGCTCCCGCGGCCCGCGCAGTCACCCCTCAGCTCCTGGCTGGGCGCTCGCCGCACCGCAGGTGGGGGAATAGCCTGCACCTGAGTCGCCTCGAGCCCGGAGGATGCCGGGAACCCGGGGCCCACTGTGTTGACCCAGCCCTTCTCCCCGCCTGCTCTCACCGCGCGCTCTGCCTCTCCCCTAGCTGTAGGTCCACCTCTCCTAGGCCCTGGCAGGGTGGGGGAAGGTCACTCCGGGACGCCTGTGACTCTGCCCAGCTCCGCCCCGCCTGCCTCTCAGCTCCTGCACCTGCCGCCCCCTCGCTCTCCCTACCACTGCGGTCGCAGTTCCGGCCTGTCCCTCTCCTTCCAGGCCAACCCAGCCGGCAGCCCCAGTTGCTTACTCCTGGGCTGTGCTAATTGTGGGCGGCCTGAACCACCTCGAGCAGGACATCTGCCAAACCCACCCAGGGCGGTAGCCTGGAGTGAGTCGTCCTATCGAAACCGGTTGTGGCTCAGGCCATCCTAGACCCCGGGGGACAATGTCTGCACGTGACCCGGCCACCCAGGACTCTCCTCGCCAGGTCGGTGGCTGGTATTCTAATTGGCATGCTTGCACTCCCCCTTAGGGGCGCCCCTTGCAGGTACCGACCTCTTCTCTGGGCTGTGAAATTTTTGGAGCCAAAGTACATTTGGGAAAACCCAGGTCAAGTGGCAGGACATTGCAGAGCTGCCCTGGGTATGGAGTACCCCTTCCCATCCATTATCTGCAGTTGCTGAAAAGACAAACTCTTGTTTTCATTCCCCTCCACGGAGCCTCTGAGCAGCTCCACACATCACTCTCAGGGCAGTGACACAGCAGAAAAATGAGAGATGCTTCTGCAGTCACTGCAGAGAAGCCCCATCCCAAGAGAGCAGCATGGCCCACCTTGGAAAGGGGACTTCCCACCCCATATCAAGGATTTGCCCAATACAGAGATGTTTGTCCAGGCCACCCAAGGTTGTCCCCAAGGTCGACCTTGCAGGCCTCTGGACAAGCTTGACAGAATGAGCTCTTTCCCACTCCAGTTTCTCAGGGTCCACCAGGAAGACCTGAGCAAACTTGAAAATTCCTGAAATTCGGGGGGGGTGAAGCATCCACCTACTCATACAGCCCCAGAGGGGCTGCTGCAGGGCTCTCTGTCAAGGGCAACTGTGTGAATGGCCTGTTGGGAAAGGAAGCCACCCCCTACTTCGTTCCTGCAGTGTTTATGTTGGCAAAGCCCCAAGTTGGTGGTTGGTGGTAGGAGAACTAGAATAAGAGGCTGCACCTGCAGGTGTGATGCCCCTGGTCCCCCTCCAGGCAGAGGAGTTTCCAGCAGAACAGGTCGCTGTGAAGGGCAGATGTTTGTTGAGTGGCCACTACTGTAAGAGGGAGGAAACCCCGTGGGCAGAACCAGCAGAAAAGGGCGAATGGGGGAAAGGTGTGGGAAGGAGGGAGGTGGTTGAGGGAGGTTGCCCTTCCTGTGCCCCACCCTGAACCCCCCTCCAGGAGAAGCATGTGGTAAAACAAAGTATGTACTGAGAGGTTCACAGTGATCAATTTTTCATCAGGATCCCCTTTTTGTCTTACAGAGAAAGTGCCCTACCTTAGCTCTCCAGGGCTGAAGTCTGATTTGTGTCTGGCAAAGACAGGCTTCTTGGCTTTCTCTCTCGTCCTTGACCTACTGTCTTCCTCTGGCAGATATCTCCCCTCTCAATTTTTTTTTTTTTTTTTTTTTTTTTTTTTTTTTTTTTTTTTTTTGTGGTACCAGGGATTGAACTCAGGGGCACTCAACCACTGGGCCACATCCCTGGCCCTTTTTGTATTTTTTTATTTAGAGACAGGGTCTCACTGAGTTGCTAAGTGCCTCGCCATTGCTGAGGCTGGCTTTGAACTCGCGATCCTCCTGCCTCAGCCTCCCAAAGTGCTGGGATTACAGGCGTGCGCCACCGCGCCCGGCTCCCCTCTCTCAATTTTTGATTCCCTGGCTTTGCTTTCTCTCCCTCTGTGCATGCAACTCTCCCCAGGTTTTGATGAAGCCCTGAGGGTCACACCTGCAGCGCCAGTACAGCATCCCATTCTAAGCCACTGTCCCCTGGGCTTCCTAGAAACCTCCATGTTTCCACCCGAGCCGGGTGTCACTACTGGAGAACTTGATCTCAGCCCTGTGGGAAGCAGGGACCTCTCAGTGGCTCACCTCCAACTCCACCTGGCTGGCCACTCTCTCTGGACCGGTCCCACCCATCTAACCTCCTCACCACATGGTACCGCCTGGGGAAGAGCCAACCAGCCTGTGTCCACATTCCAGCTTCAGTGGGCGCTAGCTGTGTGACCTTGGGCAAATCACTAGTTCTCTTCAGGGCTGTCCCCTCAGTGGTGAAACTGGAGTGATACATGGTAGCAAGAATGAAATGGGAGATGTGGGAAAGTGCTAAGCACAGTGCCTGGTCCATAAGAAGAGCTATTAAGTAGCTAGCTTAGTTATAATTCCCTGTTTCCACTTGACCTTGCCTAACCTTGGGGCTGTGGCAATGGATTTACCACCTCGCTGATACTTACCCCCTGCCAGGATTCTTGAGTTCCCATCAGGCTAGTAGAAGGTCACCCTGACTAATTCCCTACCTCCATGCCACCTCTCCCCTTGCTTCCTGTTCTGTGACCTCCTCTAACTCAAGTAATGAATAACTCAAGCACATAATGTCCCTTTGGGCTGTACTGGGCTGGGCTTTTGTTCCAAGGCCCCTTCTGTGAAGGGTGCTGTGGCAGCAGGTTGAAAGCAAAAAGTGTGTGGTTCTCGGGAGGGAGGGGTGCCTCTGGCGGGGGGAGGGGGGTGTAGCTGGGTGTGGAGGGAGGTGCAGGTCTTGAGGAGCCAAGAAGCTGTTTGATACTCGGGTGTGAAGCCCAGCGTTTCTGTGCAGAGCAAAGGAGGAGAAAATTTAGTTTAAAGGCTCAGGGTATTTTTCTGGGCAGGCTAGGGAAGAGGGATGGTTCTGGAGTCCTGTGATTGGCTCTCCCCAAGGTTAATGCTGTGTGTGGGTGGACGGAGGAAAGGCAGGGAGCAGGAATGGCCGCAGAGAGTAGAGGGGGGTTAGGGACCTCTGTCCAAGTGAGGATGATAGGTTCTAACTAAGGAAACAACCAGAAACTATTGTGGTTGAAGCAGACCGTCTTGGGGACAGAGCTAGGGTCCAGCAGATGAAAGCAGGACAGGGCAGTCCTGTTAGCAGCAAGACAACCAGTTGGAAGTGGGACTGGGATAAGAGATGGGACAAGTCACCCCCAGTTCTAAGGTCCCAGGAAGGCTAAATATTAGGGTGCAAAAGAGAGGGTGCAACTTGGCAACCTGTGTGAGAGAGACCCGGATCTGACAAACAGGACTCCCAGGCTGGTGGCTGTCTGACCCCTGGGTCCCACGGCCCCCCTCCACACACAATGCAGTTGCTCTGCAGAGCGCTGCAGAGGGCGGGCTGCCAGTCCCACGCTCACACACGTGCTCACACACAGTGGGGTGCTTTTCAGCCAGCCTGGAGTATTTTAAGTACGGTGGAGGGTGGGGGATGTGTGGCACAGTGACTCATCCTGACAGCAGCCACTGTGTGCAGTGCGGAGGAAAATGCTCAATGGCGGGCTCTGTTTGCAGTGGGAAGCAGCCCGAGCGTGCAGCCCTGCGATGCAGAGCTTGGGAAATGCTGCAGCCTGGTCACCATGGCAGGGACGTGGGTGGACGCCTGGGTAACACCTGACTCAAGGCTGGGCAGAGTGCCCCGACCATCCATCACAGAAGGACGCCTGCCTGCTCCCAGGGCCTCTCACTGCTTCAGAATGGACCCCTCATGTTCAGTCGAAAAGCAAATCATTCTCCAACATGGTTGTGGTCTCCTAGAGAAACCAGAGACCCTGGATGGGGACCAATAGAATTGTTCCTTTGCTGCTTCATCTGAGGTCATTCTGGCACTTTCCTATTTCTCTGGGTCTGGAACTGAAACCTTGTCATATGTGAGGACATAGCATGAAAATAATGAAAAGCAACCTTTTACCATGGCCCGTTGGTCTGTTGGACTCTTCCTACTTTCAGTGGGAGTAACAGGTTAACTTGGCTGCCAGGTCCTGATTGGCAGACTTCCTCAAGTTGCTCTCTGCTAGGCTTTCTTTCTTTCTTTCTTTCTTTCTTTCTTTCTTTCTTTCTTTCTTTCTTTCTTTCCTTCCTTCCTTCTTCCTTCCTTTCTTTCTTTCCTTCTTTCCTTTCTTTCTTCCTTCCTTCCTTCCTTCCTTCCTTCCTTCCTTTCCTTTCCTTTCCTTTCCTCTTCTCCCTCTCTCTTTTTTTTAAATACTGAGAATTGAACCCAGGGGTGTTCAACCACTAAGCCACATCCCCAGCCCTTTTTTATATTTTATTTAGAGATGGGGTCTCAATGAATTGCTAAGTGCCTTGCTAAGTTGCTGAAGCTGGCTTTGAACTTGCAATCCTCCAGCCTCAGCCTCCTGAGCTGCTGGGTTTATAGGCGTGCACCCCTGCACCCGGCTGCTGGGCTGTTTCTTAACAGGGATGTGCACAAAGCATGTGCAGTGAGACCTGCCAGAATTCCTCTCCACCCCCATGAACTTTGTCAAATTATTAAGTGTGTGGATGGTGGAGGTGACCATCGCAGAGAGGACACAGGGAGATGCTTTTTACTTTGTTTGTTTTAGCAGGACCACTGAGGAGCATGATCTGTGTAAGGAATCACGACTCCCTCGAATGACTGCCATTTGGCAGGACTGGGGCCCCAGGGAAGAGGTGCCAAATCGCCGTTACAGCTTTCAGAGCCAGCTCCCCTGCTCCTTGTACTCCCCTAGCGCAGGGAACCAAGGAGTGCATTCTGTAAAGTTCCCAGGCTGGGGTGTAGTTCAGCTCCATCCCAGCACTGTGGAGGCTGAGGCTGAGGCTGGAAGATCATTTGAGGTCAGCCTGAACAACAATGAAAGACCCCCATCTCGAAAATTTAATGAGCAAAGGTTCCTTTCCAGAATTTTCCATTTTCTTAAAAGGCAGCCACTGAGCACCTTTCTGAGAACTAATTTCACTAAGGGTAGACCCACCTCCTCATTCCCCGGGCAGAGAGGCATTGTTATCAGCAGCCATGTCAGGAAACCTGCCTGGATCTCAGCTGGCCAAAATTCGGTCATCCACCCACATAAGAAATAAGCAAACCCAGCCATGTAGAAGGGAAAAATGGATTTTATGCAGTTTGAACAAATCGGGGAGAAGCAGCTAGTTTGTTTCTCCCAGTGGTCCTATAGAGGAGTCACAATTTATAGACACAAAAGTCAGGAGATGTGCATATATAGATTTATCTAGGCTGTGCTGGCCAGAGAATACAGTTTTGCTTCCTTGGCACTGTACACACTGGGGACGGTTTTTATTTGCAGCATGAGAAAGGCCAGGAGCTCTCTGTTTCAACACGGTCTCATCAGCCCCAGGACAGATATAGATGACACAAGGATGGGGGGAGGGATTTTTATGACCCCTTTTCTGCCTGAAATAGTTGAAGTCTTCTAGAGATGAAAGGCATGCCTATTTTATGGTCTGCTTAATCTTCAACTTCTTACTGAAGTGATAGTGGAAGGCTAGGAGGAGTCATTGTGGATAAACTCCTGTTTTAGTGCTGAAGATAATGGCAGAGGGCCTCTAGCTCAGGCTCCCATCTGCTGGGACTGGGGAGCTGGCCAGCTAGTCTCCAGTCGAATGCCTGCCTCCAGGGGCTGTGTCCTCCCTACCTGGCAGCAGGGCATCCTATTGTTGGGAAACTCGTAGAAGCTCCTTGTTAACTTCTGACCAGTCCCAGTTCTCGGCTTTGGAGGACAAGATGCAAATCTGGTGCATGTTGTCTCTGCAGCCTTGGATATACTGAGGACATCTCTTCTGCTCCCCTAGTTTCTACTTTCGAAAGTAGAAGCTCTCTCTAGTCCTGGTGAGGTGGCACCTGACTCCCTCCTGGCCCTTTCTACCTTCCTCTGCACAATCTCTTACCTGGTGGTGTTCTTTTTCAAGCAGGAACTCTGGTTCTGAGGAGCACAGAGTCTCGGGAGTCTATAGCGCATGGGTGATACTACCCTTTTGATCAGTTACTGTTATCCCAAAGCTGGGCTTCATGTTTTCTTGAGCCAAGACCTCTCTTAACTCTGAAGTCAGATAAGTGTTTTAGAAAAAGATCTTGCACTTGCAAAAACAGACACACGCCCTCTCTCAAGATCTAATTCAAGTAAGATGGATACACATGGAACACCCAGGCAGGGGTACCAATCCTTGGACTCCAGGACAGGTCGCTGCGAATTCTCACGTTGCAGGCACTGTCGTGGAGGTGGTCCTGGGCCAGGGTCTGGAAATCCTGTTTTCTAGCTGTTGTAGCCTTCACCCGCTGAAGCAACTCAGCTGCACTGCGGAATTCTTGGATTCGTTCTCCCTTCTAACCAGCCCCTGACTTTCTCTGCTTCTGCTGCTTCCCCAGTGCAAATTTGCCTGCACAGACGTTGCTGGCTGCGGCTCCTAAGGCCTCCTTTCTCATGATCTTGCAGCTGCAGACCCATTGCTAACTGGCAAAGCTTGCTTTGCTTTTAGTCTGGATTCCAAGCAGAGGGAATCAGATCAGCACAGTTCACGTTTTCCTAGCAGGTCATAGGTTGCTGGGAAACCGAAGCCCTTAATGCCTTGGCCTCAGCTCCTCCCTGCAGTGTGGCCAGGATGTGGAGCCCAGAGCCAGGCAGGATCAAATGGCTGCTGAGCCATTGGCTGGCCCTGGAGCAGACAGCACACACTCAGGTGAGCAGCTAGACAGGTAGGGGCAGACAGAGAAGAGAACTTTTAAACCTCATGACATATGTCTGGTTTTCTTCTTTCTGAGGCACTGTACCTTTCCATATCATCCTAGAAATATTGCATTTAGTTTGTAGGGATCAAACCAAAGGGAAGTAATGAAAAATGATCATTTTATTTTTCTTTGGGGAGGAGCTAGGAGGCAGGAAAATGCAAACTAATTTGCATAAACTGGATTATAATTTTATTTATACTTATCTACCAAGTAATGAGGAGGGTTTTATTCTCTTGAAAAGCAAATCCTTTAGGCAAACCAGCTGCATCCTAGCTAGCCAACAGCATCATTTTTGCATTAATAAATGATGGCATGCAGTGTTCCGTACCTAGCCGGCTCGTGGCATTGCACCCAGTGATACCCCCCGCCCCCAAGGCTGCTCTCACTGAAATGCATCCTGCAAACCTGGCGGCCTGTCCATTCATACAGTGCCACACGACCCACCTAGGTGCTCAGCTTCTGGGTTCTAGAAGCCAGTGCTGTGCCTTTCCTCACGGGGTGCCACCAGGGACACTGCCCATGGGAATGAGTGGAACAGCCAGGAGACAGCACCGCTGGGCCTGGCTCCCCAGGACTCCTTGCTTCATGCAAACCTCCGTCATCTCATTAGAAGCTGCGATGATGCATGACAGCTGCATCTTCAGCCTCTTCCTGTAAACCGGGTTCTATGCCGAGTACTTAATATGGATGACCTTTTATTTTCTATTTTATATTAATGTTTTTACAACTTAAGGAGGTAGGTCCTATTTTTATCATTATCATTTACAAAAGAAGCAACTAACTCCTACAAATTAAGTCCCTTAAGATAGAAGAAGGAAGACCACATTCAGACCAAGGCCGTCTGGTTCAAGTCCCCAGCTTCAGAACCACTAGGCCTAACTGTATCCTCAGAAGGAAGCTAGACCCATGGAAAGGGCAGGCAGCGCTCAGGGCTCCAAATGGGTGCCGCCACACAAAGCCTCTTTGCTTTTTAGGTTAAAAGCTCTCCAAGGAAATGTGACTCTTCTTTGGGTCACAGTTTAAAATCCTTTCTTGGATTCGTGCCCTCATCCATCAATCATTCACCAGTTACCTGCTGGGCGTGCAGCCCTGCTGTGGAGACGGGAGAAGAACAAAGGCGGGTTAAGATAGCGCCCGGACTTTCAGCAGCCAAGTCTGGACAGGAGGCGGGACACTCGGGCGTGAGCTTGCAGTCATGCTGGGGGTAAAGATTATTCCACAACCGAGACCACAAACTCGAGGTGCAGTGGGAACTTAGAGGATGCTGACACCCTTGCGCAGGAGGTGGGCCCTGGACAGGACGATGACAGGCCAGGAGGAGCAGAGAGAGAGGTGCCTTCCTCCGTTGGTTATTGGGGAGCGGTCCGGTGGGCTGGCCGCGGAGAGGCAGGTGCTTCAGCAGCTCCTTCTCGCTGGTGGGGTCAGCCTGCGCCTGGCCAGGGGTGCTGGGGGAGCCCATGGAGAGAGCAGACTTCCCCAAGATGGCCACACTTGGTCACGGGAGAGGCAGCCTCTGGAACCTGAGGGCAGGGCGGGCAGGGGAAGCAGGTGCGGAGACTCAGGGACGGGGCTGTGTCCTCAGGTAGATGGAAGGAATGCCTTTGTCTGGGGCAAAGTTGATTATTATTATTTTTTTTTAATAAAAAAAGATAACGCCTTCAAGGTGTGGGGTGTGGCGGCCGTCTCTGCAGGAAGGCCTGGGGTGAAGCAGGCCAGAGTTGGTCAGGAAACTCCCGCGCACGGGGCAGGAGGCAAAGGCACCCAGGACCCCAGGTCTGCCTCCGGGCTGCTCCACTCCCTTGCAGGGCTGGGTGACACTGGGGTCTGGGCCACCAGCCAACAGGAAAAGTCAGAGGTGGCACATCCTCCCCGTTTGCATCCCCCGTGGCGTCTGTGTCACGTTTGCTTAAGGAAATGTTGACACACTCCGAAAACAGCCTTTCCCCTGCAGCAGTCTCGGGACATGGGACGGGAGCGAGGCTCCTGGGTCCTGAGCGTCCCCGGGAATCTGGGTGTGCAGGAAGCGCTGGTGCTGGAGGCGACTTTCTCAACAGCAGAACACAGGGCTGCGGGTGGAGCCTGTCCCTCTGCCAACAGCGGGAGCCAAGATGCTCCCGTCCCTCTCTCCAGTGTGAAGCCAAGTGCTGTCCCCCCAGACCAGCTGTGAGCTGACTGAGTCACTTGTTGGCGTTTACTTGGGAACCAAACCTTCACGTACATTATTGACCCATAGTAGAAGGTGCTGTAGGTTCCAAATAAGTCATGGCTAGATGTACAATCTTTTGATAAGATGAAATTCTTTTCACCCGAAGAAGAATTTCCTTTGACTGGCAGGTGGGCATGGGCGTTGAGTAAGGCTGAACATGCCTGGTCTCAGAGACTATCAGATTTGTAAGAAGGCTATTTTTCAGATGAGAAAATGGAACACCTGTGAGGGACAATGACTGGCGAGTGGGTGGTAGGACTGGCCGGCCTCGGACGGAGGCCTCCTGCCTCCTGGACCACGTTCAGTTCCTAACTTATGACTCAGCTTGGATCGACCTAAAGAAGTAGCCACAAATGAAGGTGGGGGATATCATTCCACCCCAGCCTCAAGGAAAATCTTCATTGTGAGCCTCCATTAAAAAGAATAAAGAAAGAGAAAAGAAAGAAAAATCTCCATGATAGTTAAAAACAAAAAAACAAAACAACAAGGTTAGCTTTGACTGGGAGTAATGGAAACCCAAAATAACAGTGATTTCAGCAGCACGGGATGTTATTTCCCCCTTGCTTACATTCCAGAGGTCAGTGGTCCATGTAGGGGTGATGGCTTTATTCTGTTAAGTACTGGGGAGCCAGACCCCTTCCAGCTGCCCCTTTTACCGTTCCTCCTACATGGCCCCAGATGGTGCCAACCGTCACATCCAGGCTGGAGGGAAGGACAAAGGGAAAGCCATCTGCACAACTGCCCCTTCCAGAAATCGCCAGCCTGGAAATGGTCCCAGGACACCTCTGTTCCCATCACTGCTCAGAACCTGGCCTCACGTAGAGATAGGGAAGCTGAGAAAGAGGTCTTTATCCTGGCACCCTGTGCCCAGCTAAAATTAAGAGGTTCTGTTGTCGTCCTGGCCCTGGGATGAGGAGGCTGGCAGTGTGGATTTCCATTGTCCAGGACCTTTCATATGCCAACCCTGGGCGGGAACCCTGGTCTAACACTGTTCTTCCGTGAGATCAGAGCCCTTTCTTTTGTGTTAGGAAAAACAATCCATTTTAAGAGTAAGCCATTAGAGGAGTGCAGCCACTGGGGTCACGGGAGGTGGCTCTGGAAGCCGTGGGGAGCGGATCTGGAGAAGATCCTGAGGAGCGTGCGGAGAACAGGTGCAGGAGAGGCAGGCACAGGCTGGGCTTTGCCCTTTGGCAAGGGCGGCCCTGCGGGTATCCTGTCCCCCACCTTCTCTGCTTCCCAGAGTGACAGTGGCTCCAAACTCTGCCAACCTCTTTGGGGGCCTGTGGGATGCAGACAGCTGTGGCCCATTCCTAGCATGGGTTGTGGTGACACAAAATGTGTGATTTCCTCAGGCCCAGCGTGCCCTCTGCAGCCTCGGTTTTGGCTTGTTGACTGACAACTGGTCTCATGCAGTTCACATTTAGTTGTGAATTAAGAGCTGCTTTTAGCAAACCCACGTCTTCACTTGCACCAGCCTTCCAGAAGGCTGGAATGTTACAGTGACATTGGGAAGCCTGTGTGGGTGGACTGACATCGGAGTCCCCGTTTCTGAAGACGCTGGGTCACTTTGGATGCTCCCTCTTAGTCTGTGAGGGCCATCTCTCACTAAGCCTTCACAGGAGACGTCCTTGTACTCACGAACTCGGGACACTGGGTAGCCAGAGGCCTTCCTGGCCCTGTGCCATTGTTCTTTGTGCCATTTGTTGCAGGTGGGTTCTCCGTGTGTGGTCATGGCTTACATTTTAATTTCATGGGAAGAGACTCTCCATGTTTGCACACCCTGCGCCTCAGCACAGTGAAGGGTGAATATCCTGCATGCAGTCACTGGGTTGAAGGAGGGAGGGGTCACCGCACCTGTGTCTCCAGTCCTAATGGAATCACAGAGTGTCTCAATGTACCAACCACCAGCTGTCCCTCAAGTGTGCCTGGTTAACTCCCTTACGATGCAGATTCCTGGGACTTAGCCTGTCCTACTGAACCAGGTTATCAGGGTAGGGCTCAGGAATCTGCAGGGAACAAGCCTCCCAGGTAATTGTTAACTTTAATATCTGAGACGTGCCACTGCAGGGCGCGTGAGGAATTGAGGAGACAGGACAGCAACGTCATTAAAAGCCCCAAGCTGAGCGTAGGAACGAGCCGCCTGCATGAGACTACTATGAGAGAGCTACCTGGGTGTTCTGAAGTTAGAGGACAGAAACTCACAACACTACTTTGCTCTTTGAGATTTGAAACTGCCAGGGGAAATTTGGAGACAGCTGTTGATGGAGTTCAGGTTATGTGAAAGTAGAGCGGCGCGTTCACGGCGTGTTCATGTGGCACCTCTGCACAGAGATTTAAAAAAGGGAAACAGAGCCTTGACTGTTAGCAGGTACTTGCTGTCTCTCCTTGCCCCACCAGCCCTCATCCCCACATAGACGGGTGACACAATGCTGAGTCCTCCGCAGTCTTTCAAGGCTCCAAACTAATCAGACAAGCACTCTCCTGTTAACAATGTCCAAACCAGGGAGGTGGCTAACCTTAATCTTTGATTTTTTAAAAAAACTACAGGGGCTGGGATTGTGGCTCAGCGGCAGAGCGCTCGCCTCGCACGTGTGCGGCCCGGGTTCAATCCTCAGCACCATGTAAACATAAAATGCATTGCATTGTGTACAACTAAAGTAAATAAATAAATATTAAAAAAAAAAACTACAATAAAAAACCAAAACAACAACAACAAAAGCCATCCTACGTGCTGAAGTTGAGACGCTCCTGGTTTGCTGCAACTTGGGTTGCTCCTGTAACTCCTCTCCCAAGCGCTCCTCTTCCTCTCTGAGATCCTCTACCCCGTTTACCCCGTGCCTCCCTGAGGGCAGGTTCCTATCTCTTGTTAAGGATCATGGATTCTTTACCTTCCATGGATGCTTTCCCCTTCTCTCACTGCCCCAGGACCCTCCTGCTTTTTAAAAGTATTTTAGCAAAATCTTGGAAAATGACTGGCACTTCTTTTTTTTTTTTTTTTTTTTTAGCAAATCCGTGTATTGCCTCACTAAATACCCAACTCCTGTTATTAACAGCTCCACTAAAAACAAAGGCAAAACACCAGCGTGAACTCACGTATGCATTGGGAGCACGAATACAGATGAAAGCACACCCTGCAAACCCCGAAACGTGAGAACCCAGGGTCGCGAGTCCAGGACCTGGAGGGTTCGTCCAACTGTGCTTCTATGTGAGCCCCTTGCCAGTGGGGACCACGTCTCGCCTCCGAATGCTCCACGGTGACCAGCCCAGTACCTGGAGCACAGGAGCTTCAGGAAATGTCGCTTGGACAAATGATGGCAGGAGGAAGGCGTCTCTGGTTTTAACCTGCTGGTTGCATGTAAGGTTGCTGTTTAGAGTAAACCTCTGAACCCCAGAGGTTCAGACAGCAACCTGCCTGGCCAGGGGGATCCGCAAATGGCCATGAGCAGGAGTTACAAACCACCCCCTCCCACCCCAACACTTCAGGGATATTTTCAGGTCATGGGAATGAAGAATCCTTTTTCTAAGAAAAAAGAATCTTGCTGACAAAATGTAGGGCATTCCAGCTAAAAGTCCTTCCCAGTTAGGCAAATGTGCTTCACCGTGGTGCCGTGGGACGTGCGCGGGTGGAGACTGAGCGTCCGGGTCTGTGAACGTTACTTAACTCTCGGGTTTCCTGCTCTCAGTGTGGAACTGGACGCCATCATGATTGTATGTGGCTGTCTCTGTGGACGCCTGAGGCCATTCATGTAGAGGGCTCAGGACTTAACAGAAGCTCAATAAATGATCACTCTTCCCATCTGAATCAAACCTTCGTGAGGTCTGATATTTTAGTCTGCTTTGTCCCTCCTGGCTCCCTAAGGCTGACTCAAACTAAGCACTTAGAATATTTGTTAAATAAATTGTGTATTTGTCTACTCACTGAGCAACAGACTGACTGGAAGTGCATCCCTGTCCTTTGAATATATTAAAATAGCAGGGCGCTGAGAGCTGCCGCCAGCATCTGGCTGTAAGGCCAAGCGGCACGCCAGCCACAGGGCTGTGCTTTATGCATGCCACGTGGCAGTGAGGAGGCACATGCTCCGTGTCAGTAGATCTCAAACATAGTCCCTAGAACGCAGCACCAGCAGCCCCTGAGAACTTGCTAGAAATGTAAATTGCAGGCCTGCTCCTGGCCTGTGGAATCTGAAATTCCAGGGGTAGAGGCAGGAATCCATTTCCCAAGTCCTTCTTTTTTTTTTTTTTGTACCAGGGATTGAGCTCAGGGGCACTCGACCACTGGGCCACATCCCCAGCCCTTTTTTGTATTTTATTAGAGACAGGGTCTCACTGAGTTGCTAAGTGCCTCGCCATTGCTGAGGCTGGCTTTGAACTCGCGATCCTCCTGCCTCAGCCTCCCAAGTGCTGGGATTACAGGCGTGTACCACCGTGCTGGGCCCAAGTCCTTCATTTGATACAGATGCGCATCAGAATTTGAGAGCTGGAACCCTGGTATGTATGAAATACTCCTGTGCTGCAATTAGAAATGATCTCAGCATTTGATGTCCAAGAATAGACGACTTGCCCCTTCGGAAGATGACCCAGTGGAGATTTTAGAACATGATGCTTAGAGAATTGATGTCTTCCAGGTGGAGGATTTTCAGGAACCTCAACCACGCAGCAGATGTGAGTTCAAATGCTTCAGTGTCTTGTGGTCTGCAGACATGGCTAGAAGTGCTCCCTGTACTGCTGTCTGGCCAGGGTGCCCCCCACCCAGCGGTGGCAGAGTGGGTGAGGTGGGCCCTGACTTAGGGAAATGCCATCTCTAGGCTGGCCCTCAGTTCTGTTCAGATACAAGCCTGTGCAGCAGAGACCCAGACCACAGCGGCACAGGGAACGCACCAGGCATTCCTTTCCTCCGTGCAGCCTGGAGGGGAAGGGCCCATGTGCCGCTGACAAGGTCCTTGTCCTTCCACTCCGTCACTCCCAGTTACGGGGGAGACGGGGGATTCTCTTGGAGTCAAACAATAAGGCTGGGGCAGAATATGGTTGGCTCTTGATTGATTATGGTTCATTCACGGTGGTCCTCATTCCCCTTCTCTGTCCACGGATACAGGATATGCTGGAGACAGGCCATGCACCATTGCTTTCTGCCAAGGTGTGATCATTCCTGGTATTCATGGAAGAGTCTTTACCTAAATGTATTGAAGCCGATTTGGGGGGCGGGGGGAGATACCAGGGATTGAACTCAGGGGCAACTGGCCACTGAGCTACATCCTCAGCCCTATTTTGTATTTTATTTAGAGACAGGGTCTCAGAATTTCTTAGAGCCTCGCTTTTGCTGAGGCTGGCTTTGACCTCACGATCTTCCTGCCTCAGCCTCCTGAACTGCTGGGATTACAGGAGGGCGCCGCCGTGCCCATCATTGAAGCGGATTTCACCACAGGCTTTAAACACCAGACAAGCCTTGATCAAGTTTTCATTCCCTCCTAGTAGTTACTGGTGACCTGGGCAAATTAATCGTCAGTTTTCTCCAAGTGGAAATATTAATTCCTTTCCAGTTTATTTGAGGATTAAAAGCACATGGCCGTGCCTGGCACACAATGGCATGGCAGTGCCCAGTCCCTGCCCCTTCTCCCCGCCTTCTGTAAGTAAACGGAACGTCATGGAATTGCATGGTCCGATTATCTCACTGCAAATGGTGGGTTATCCAGGCGTAGCCCGTGGAAGTGTAGACCAACCAGAGACAAGCCGAGAAATGGATTAGACCTCGCCAGGCGCTGGGAGGACAGAGGCCAACATTGACTTTATTTTAAAAAAATATTTACAAAATCCTGTCGGGGTTTTTCTTGTGATTCCCCTTAGTTTATCATAATCCTTCGCTAAATGTGCAGGTGACCATCAACACCCCAGGATAACCATTCTCTATAGAGCTGCTTTGCTTTATTTCTGCTGGTGCTCTAGACTTCAGTGTCTTTGAGGTGGACTCTGTTTCTTTGCCCGTGAACCCTAACAGGTCAGAGCTGAGAAGGTCTTTAGAGATCATGGGGTCTAACCTCAACTGAAAACACCTTCCTTTTCTCTTGCTTGGTCTGCACCATGCCTCGTATACAGTGGAGATTAATACATAGTGGTTGAACAAATTCCTTGACATTCTTTTTTATGTCCCTTACATTGCTTACTGATTCGCCTCCCTCCTCCTCCACTCCCTAACAGGTCAGAGCTGAGAAGGTCTTTAGAGATCCTCTCTTGTCGAATACAGTGGAGATTAATACATAGTGGTTGAACAAATTAATGTCCTTGACATTCTTTTTTATGTCCCTTACATTCTTACTGATTCGCCTCCCTCCTCCTCCTCCTCTCTGTGAACAAGGACGCGGAAACAATTTGGACCTCTGAGCACAGGTGTGCTGTGTTTGATGCTGGCGTTAATTGCTGCACAGGAGTCGCTCGTTTGTATGAGCTTTCTCCCGAAATGGCCTTTGCTACAGTTCAGGTTTAGCCTAGGACATGAATCCAGTGTACTCAAGTCACTTGTATGAACATTCCTGGTCCTTCCGTTGTCACGTGAGACCTACAGTGATACCTCGAACAGCTTGCATGAATGCTGTCGCTGTGACCTCCTGAGCCACGACTGGGAACGACAATGCCAAGTGTCACCTGTGCCCCTGGCTTCACAAGGATGCAACCTCTGCAGCTGTGCAGGGGCCTGGGCTTAGAAGGACCTCGGCGTGGTCTGGTAAAGAACATGATCAAGAGGGACCGTACACCATTCCTTTTTGCCAGGCGTGACCGTGCCTGGTATTCATAGAAGAGTCTTTACCTAAATGTATTGAAGCCAGTTTTTTGCAGGGGGCGGGTATCAGGGATTGAACTCAGAGCCACTCGACTACTGAGCCACATCCCCACCCCTATTTTGTACTTTATTTAGAGACAGGGTCTCACTGAGCTGCTTAGAGCCTCACTTTTGCTGAGGCTGGCTTTGAGCTCGCGATCCTCCTGCCTCAGCCTCCGGAGCCGCTCAGATGTCATCCTCTGGAAATCTAAATAACTGTTTAGCAGTGCCCCGTGGTCTCATTCGCACTGGATCCTGCACATCATGCAGCAGGTCCTGCCTGGTCCCTGCCAGTGCTTGAGCACCTCTTGTCCCTTCACACCCTCCGACCCCCGTCTCTGAAGGCAGCGAATCGCATGCCCCATCTCAGTGAGACCGAAACACCAGCCAGGACTTCACAGTGAACCAGCAGTGCACTCTTCAAAATAAATGGCTTTCTCGCCACGTGTGGCAGGCCAAGGCAGGGGAGCCGACACGTGTCAGTCACCTGCTGGAGCCAGCCACGAGCGAGCTGCGGATTCCCGTCCAGATCCCGCAAGCTGAGAGGGAAGCGCCTGGAGGACCGAGGCCCAGGGTCACCCTGGCCTATCCTGCATCCAGCCTCAGGCTCTCGGAGGACCACCCGAAGCCAGCCCTGGGTGGCCCGTGCCCTTCACCTGCCCGCGGTGGGGAGGCAGGCCAGCCTCCTGGGAACCGCCCGCTCTGGGGTCTCAGGTCCAGCCCAGCGGGCCGCGCAGGCCACTCGGCACCCGCCCCGTGGGACAGAAGAGGACAGCAGGTACTCGTTTAGTTACTCACAAACCTCCACGTGGCATCTGCTGGGCGCCAGGTGGCATCTGCCCTGTGAGAGGGGAGTAAGAGCGACCTCGCTCCTCTCTGCAGAGGCCACAGACCAACAGAAAGATGCAGACGCTCCGGCCTCTCCACCCCAGACCTTCGGCAGCCTCCGTTCTGAGGTCGAGCGGTCAGGATTGGGAGCAAATTGAGGAAATGGGTAGAATAAACCACAGATTAGGGTCTGGGATGGGTGGCCTGCGGATTAATCAAGCCTGCAGTGACTCACGTCACTGGTGTGACCGCGAGCTCTGGCGAACCCTCTCTCCACCTTAGTGAAGAAGCGTACTTTTTTGAGAAGTGACCAGGAGAAGAGTTGAGTATCAAATAAGTCCGGCCCCGAGTCCTCGCCCCTGCCTGGGCGCAGAGCGTGGTAGAGCCAGTGATTGTCTAACCGCCAGCCGGGCAGGAAGGCCAGAGCCATGCTCAGCAGCGGCAGGAAGGGAGCACGGGTCTGTGTGTGTTTCCATGGCAACAGTGATAACAGCTTATATTTATAGACTTTCTATCTCCAAGGAGCTCAAAGCACTTTACAGACATGTTATCTCTCTTCTATAGGAGACGGGGGTGGGGGGTGGGGGAGAGGGCAGGAGGGAGGAGGGGGGAGGGCGGGAGAGGGAGAAGGGGGGACTGAAGGACACGGTGTACTATTATGCACATTTCACAGATGGCGCGGAGTGGGGAAGTCGATGACCCAAGGTGGCGCGGTAAGCCGGCGACAGATGGCAAGCTGGTAGGACCTCGAAGCTCATGTAACTCCTGGAACCCTCACTGCCGGCCTCGGGCAGATGTGGGGCTGAGCTGCTGTCTCCCAGGCCCCTGGTGCTGTTCAGTGTCATCTGGGTGATCAGGTAACTCTGGGGACATCAAAGGCAGCCTGCCATCAGGGAGTGCCCGATTGCATTCCCAGGGAGGAGAGGCCCAGTGTCCCGAGAGCCTGGATGGCAAGTTGTGCACGCAGGCGCAGAGGGTCTGCGTGCCCTGATGGAAATGGTCCTTCAAGGGACCCCAGTTCACGGGGTCTCATACCTTCAGAGGGAATGCTCCCTGGGTACTTCTGATTGGAAGGCACAGCCTGGAAACTGAAAGAGAACTTTGTGAATCTCAGGTCTGCTCCTTCCTGCAGGGCAGACACACTTTGCATGAGAGAAGCCCGGGAGGCTCCGCCTGTGCTGCAGGGGCCCTCACTCCCCGCCCACGGGGAGGCAGCCCTCTCCACTCTGCTTGGCCACCTTTGCCTAGTCCCTCTCCCCTCCCCTCCTAGACCTTCCATCTCCTCCCTCACCACCACCTCCCTCCCCATTTAGGCTTTGGAAAATAGGAACTATTTTCTCTTTTTAAAAAGAGCTGGGGTGCGCAGAGCATGCTGTGACACAGCCGGAAGGCCCCGTGGTGGCAACGCTGAGAGACAGGAGCCGTCCTCCTGGGTCCTCAGTGGTCTCTGTGAGCGCAGTGCTGTTCCTGCAGCCATGAGCTCGGCCTACGCCAAAGATGAGCTTTTCCCTGGCCTTCACCTGTGCAGGCCTTGGAGATGCCTGGCTAAGGCTTGGCAGTCTGGGAGATGGCCCTCGAGAGAAGCTAAAAGGCTTGATTTGTAAATAGGCTCCTGATTCCCAAAGCAAAGGGACATCAAGCAGGAGACGCTCTGCAGAAAGAGCAGCTTGCAGAGGGCCTTGGGGTTCCCGCTCCAGGTCGGGCGCGAGGCCTACTTCCGGCCTGGAGGCTCTGTCCAGGGAGTGGGGTTCTCTGGGCCTTCCAAGGTGGGCTGCAGCCACACCGCCTTTCTTCACGCCCTCCTCCCTCCTGGCCGTGGGCTCCAAGAGGGCAGAGGCCTGTCTTGTCTGCTTCTCCAGACCCATGTCCAAGTGTGACAAACCCCTCCGGAGCATGGGAAGCCACCCACCCCCATGCTATCAGTAGACACAGTGAGATAACTGGGACGTGTGGAATGACACAAACGTCCCCTCATTTAAGAAGCACGGGGTCTGCGTCAGTGCAGAAATGGCCCAGAGGACTCTTCTGATGAGAATTCCTAAGAGCTGCCCTGGAAATTGCTTGGCTGTAAAGGGCCCATGTTCCCATAGGGCACTGGGGCCGAAAGGAGGGGGCTTCTTTCTTTCTTTCTTTTGATCTGTATCTTTAATTTGTTCTCATTAGTCGTACGTGACAGTAGGATGCACTCTGACACATCGTACATGACTGGAGCACAACTTCTCCTTCTTCTGGTTGTGCATGATGCACAATCACACCGGTCGTGTAATCATAGATGCACATAGGGCGCTATGTCTGATTCATTCCACTGTCCTTCCCACCCAGATACTCCCTCTCCTACCTTCACTCCCCTCTGTCTAATCCAAAGTACCTCTATTTTTCCCAAACCCCCCCCCTTATTATGAATTAGCATCTGCACATCAGAGAAGACATTCAGCCTTTGGTTCTTTGGGATTGGCTGATTTTGCCTAGCATGATACTCTCCAGTTCCATCCATTTACTTGCAAATGCCATAATCTCATTCTTCTTTAGGGCTGAGTAATATTCTATTGTGTGTATGTATATATGTATATATGTGTGTGCGTATGTATGTGTGTGTGTATATGTATGTGTATATATATATCATATTTTCTTTATCCATTCATCTGTTGAAGGGCACTTAGGTTGTTTCCATAGTTTAGCTATTATGAATTGAGCTGCTATAAACATTGATGTGGCTGCATCACTGTAATATGCTGATTTTAAGTCCTTTGGGTATAAACTGAGGAGTGGGATAACTGGGTCAAATGGTGGTTCCATTCCAAGTTTTCTGAGGAATCTCCTTATTGCTTTCCATAGTGGTTGCACCAATTTGCAGTTTACTTTTTTCCCTACATCCTCGCCAACATTTATTGTTGCTTGTACTCAATGATTGCCATTCTGACTGGAGTGAGATAAAATCTCCTTGTAGATTTTTTTGGGGGTGAGGTACTGGGGATTGAACCCAGGGGTGATTAATCACTAAGCCACATCCACAGCCCTTTTAAAAATATTTTGTTTAGAGACAGGGTCTCACTGAGTTGCTAAGTGCCTTGATAATTTGCTGAGACTGGCTTTGAACTAGCGATCCTCCTGCCTCAGCCTCTTGAGCCACTGGGATTATAGGCGTGCACCCCCATGCCTGGCTCAGTGTAGTTTTGATTTGCATTTCTCTAATTGCTAGAGAAGTTGAACAATTTTTCATATATTTGTTGATTGATTGTATTTCTTCTTCTGTGAAGTGTCTGTTCATTTCCTTAGGCCATTTATTGATTGGGTTATTTGTGTTTTGGGGGTTAAGTTTTTCGAGTTCTTTATCTGTCCTGAAGATTAATGCTCTGAAGTGCATGTGGCAAAGACTTTCTCCCAGTCTATAGGCTATCTCTTCACATTATTGATTGTTCCCTTTGCTGAAAAGAAGCTTTTTAGTTTGACTCCATCCCTTTTATTGATTCTTGATTTTACTTCTTGTGCTTTAGGGGTCTTGTTAAGGAAGTCAGTTCCTAAAGCCAACATGGTAAAGATTTGGGCCTACTTTTCCTTCTACTAGGTGCAGGGTCTCTGTTCTAACAGTGCCTAAGTCCTTGACCCACTAAGAGTTGAGTTTTGTGCAGGGTGAGAGATAGGGATTTAATTTCATTTTGCTACATATAGATTTCCAGTTTTCCCAGCATCATTTGTTGAAGAGGCTATCTTTTCTCCAATGTATGTTTTGGGCACCTTTGTCTGGTATGAGATAACTGTATTTATGTGGGTTTGTCTCTGTGTCTTCTATTCTGTCCCATGGGTCTTCATGTCTGTTTTGGTGCCAATACCGTGCTGTTTTTGTTACTGTGGCTCTGTAGGAAAATTTAAGGTCTGATATTGTGATGCCTTCTGCTTCACTTATCTTGCTAAGAATTTCTCTGGCTATTCTCTGTCTCTTATTTTCCCAAATGAATTTCATGATTGATTTTTCTATTTCTAGGAATAATGCTATTGGTATTTTGATAGGAATTGCATTAAATCTGCATAATGCTTTTGGTAGTATGGTCATTTTGACGATGTTAATTCTGGCAGGGCAGTTTCTGACCTGGGTTCCTACCAAGGGTCAATGGCTTCCAATATCACTGCAGATAACTGAGGTCCTGACTATGGCCATGAGGTTCTGTACCTAAAACCTGCACTCCCAACCATTTGGGGAGACTATTTTTTTTTTCATCAATTGACTTAAAATTTTTTTTTATTATTATTAGACCTTTATAGTTCTATATAGTAGTTGGGTTTGTCCCGACAAACTCATACATGCGTGGAAATTGATATTGGTTCATGATCCCCCCTTTTCCTCCCATCCTCCGTCCCCTCTCTCGGGGAGACCTTTAAAGATTTTGATGCCCAGATCCCACCCTAGCCCAACTCAGTGAGAATCTCTGCACGGGAAGTGAGCCTGCGGATCTCTTTTCATGAAAGTGTAATTGACGGACAAGAAATCATCCATATTTAAAGTGTTAAGTTTGGTGAATCTGATATATGAAAATGCCCGCGACAGCATCACCACTGTGAGGACAGTGAGCATGCCTGTCTCCCCCACCTGAACGCCCCCCCCCCGTTTCCATGTTTCCTTGTGCCCCTTTGTCACCCTGCCCCCTGCCCCTCAAGCAGCCAGTGACCGGCTTTCTGTCACGGCAGGCCAGCCTGCATGTTCTAGGGTTTTATATCAATGTGGTCACAGGGGACGTTCTCAGCTTTTAAAATCTGACTTCTTCCTCTTGGCGTGGTTATTTGAGACCCGCTGTGGTGTTGCACATGTCGTGGGTATTTTCTTTCAGGAAAGTTCACTCCCCCCCAGTGCTGCTGGGCTGAGAGCAGCAGGCAGGCCTATGCTCTGGGATGCTGATGAGCTCCTATGCTACCAGCATCTGGTTCAAGAAGGTTCTGAGCAGCTCTGAAGGCTGGTGTGTGCGGACCTTGGGGTGGCCAGGCTGACCCAGGTCGTGCCGCCTGTGGGTTCAAGGCTGGTGTGTGCGGACCTTGGGGTGGCCATGGTTGACCCAGGTGTGCCGCCTGTGGGTTCAAGGCTGATGTGTGCGGACCTTGGGGTGGCCACGGTTGACCAGGTCATGCCACCTGTGGGTTCAAGGCTGGTGTGTGCGGACCTTGGGGTGGCCACGGCTGACCCAGGTCATGCCGCCTGTGGGTTCAAGGCTGGTGATAACGGACCTTGGGGTGGCCATGGTTGACCCAGGTCGTGCCACCTGTGGGTTCAAGGCTGGTGATTACGGACCTTGGGGTGGCCATGGTTGACCCAGGTCGTGCCACCTGTGGGTTCAAGGCTGGTGATTACGGACCTTGGGGTGGCCATGGTTGACCCAGGTCATGCCGCCTGTGGGTTCACTGGTCTTAGGGGGCAGCTTCTCCAGGGTCTCAGCCTCTCCCCTCCCCCATTGTCACTGTGTCCAACACTACCTGTACCTCTGGGGGGTCGTCAGGCTCCTTGCGCGGGAGCCTGGGAGTGGCCAGGGGAGCCAGGCAGCTACAGAGCTGCTGCTTCAGAGCCCCTGCCCTTGCTCCATGGACTGACCCCAGCCCTTGCTGGCCTTCTCCGGGCCAGGCCTTCTACCCTGGTCACTGGAGTCAGCAGCGCTGGCATGCGCCAGGTTCTCAGCTCCCTGCTGTTTCCTTACCGAAACTATACCTGCAACTGGAATTCCATGTGGAAAATATTTTACAAATAGAATTCCCTGGGAGAACATTTCAATTTCCCTGATCAAACCATGAAGCACTCTAGGGCTTGACAGCACCCAGTGATTAAGAGGGGGCGATCCCGGCTGATGAGCGGAGGCCCTTGATGGTGTCCCAGTCCCTTAATCTGAACACCTTTAGAACCAGTAAAGACTCCAAACCAAGAACGTTCAAAGTGCACAGAGATATTTAAGATTTTGACTCAGGGAACTTCTTACTTCCCCAATGCCTTTGTGGGAGGAAAACTCCAGAGCTGGATTCCTGAGGTCATTTACTCTAACAACTCTTGGGCCCTGCGGAGTCACTGGAAAAGACTGACTCTCCAAGAATTACTCAGATCTTTAGAAGGCAAGAAGGAGATATGTATAATATTTTAGCAAGAATTTTTGATAAAGAAATTTAAGGTGGATTTTTAAAGTCACATTTTTATTTGGAAAAGCTGTGTGGGAAGTGTTTATTGTTTTGCTTGGGTTGTTTTGCTTGGTTTTGGTACTAGGGACTGAACCCAGGATGTGCTACGACTAAGCCATATCTCCAGACCTTTTTATTTTTTATTTTATTTCATTTTTTTAGTTTGGATCTCTCTAAATTGCTGAGCTTGGACTTGAACTTTGGATCCTCCTTCCTTAGCCTTCTGAGTCACTGGGATTACGGGCAGCTGTTATCATGCCTGGCGGAAGTGCACTATTTTAACAATATCTTATTTGATAGAGGATAAATAAGGATACATAGATATCTTCTATCTCATGTAACTGATGTTATAATTGGGCTAGTAAAAACAATGGTCTTCCTCTGAAAATGTTTATCAAACCTACAGAATAAAGAAGACCTTGTCTGTGCCTTGGTTCATAATTAAACTGCAGGATATCTTAACAACAATAACAACAACAAAAAAAATCTAAAAACCAAACTTTCTTTAAAAGGACTGTTGGAATGAGTAAGTAAATTGTGATGAATAAATTGAAAAATAGGCGAGATTTATTGGTCGATTCATTGCTGGCGGACATTGACCTCTTTATAGACTTACATTTTAACTTTTATATGAATATGTTGAGGGCAAAGTCCAGAATCCAAGTGTGTAATGGGATCCTGGCACTCGGGAACATGACCAGTTCTGAGAGTCAAGAGACTTGAATTCTAGTTGTTAAATGCTGACATTAAGCAAAGCATGAAAAGAAAACTATGTGGATCTCGGTTTTTGTAGAATGAGGGAAATTATACTTGCTAATCTAGTAGATTCCTTACAGCTCAAGTAGTCTAAAGTTTGTAAGTACAAATTCATGCAGTCATTTAAAGTAGAAACTTCACAGAGAAATAATAGCTCCGCAGTTAGTGCAGGCTGCTACCAGGGGCGGTGATCCTATGTCCACGGGTCACGTGCCCCAGGTGGTATTCTCAAGTCGTGCCTGTAGTGTATCTGAAATCCATCTCGTACTTCTGTGTTTAATCCCCTTTGAAACAAATATTTGTTTAAATGTTAAGCTCAGCCATTTTCATGTACTCATTGACTAGAGTCATGATCTGATTTTATCTATTTTCTCAGGCTGCCTGAGAAGACAGTCGTGTATTTATCTGTGTGTGTGCCCGCTGGCCTGGCAGCTCAGGCTGAGCACTGGTGACAGTAGTGGCACGCATGTCTGGGTTTCCAGGACTGAAGTAAAACTTTGTCCAGCCATAAGAGGCTCTTCCCGTCTCCTTAGGACAGAGGTGCTTTGATCACAGGAACCATTGGCCTAACTGCAGGTCCTGCAGAAACAAATGCTATAGCAAGACATTTTGATGAGGAAATGTTAGGCAATTTTCTTAGTGACATTTTTTTTTTTTACTTTGATAACCTGCTGAGCAAGTGAAATATTCTAACAGCATTCTATCTGAAAACGTTTATTTTTATCATTGTGTATTGTATGTTGAAATAAAATTATAAACATTTACGAGGCTTTTTCAAAAAGTGTAAAGGACTTCTACAAGAGAAGACCCTTACCGAAAGTTTGGTTTAGGAGCCCCAAATTCAACCCTATCGAAGGTCCTCAATACCAAGACCATAACCAAGGACATTATGTGAAACCCAGAGGACAGGCATCTGGTACAGAAACTTCTGGTATGACCAAACCTTGTCTTGGACACACAGGTGGCCGTATTGACTTTGGCAATGTCTCTACCTTGTCAGGCCAGTAGAGTCCATTGAAGTTGGAAACTGCCATTCTGGTGGCACTTGATCTGTCTGTCTGTGGCAAGACCCTCTCTTCTGCGCCCATTCTCTTCCTCCTCTTGGTCCAGGACCTCGGAGCCCCAGCCCCTGGGAGAGGCGGGCTGGCTGGGAGCCTCCTTCTTCCTGCTCCATACATCCCCAGGCTCTTGGTGTCTGTTTAATGAACATTAAACTTATATTTACTTTGCATAGCATATTTATTAGTGTTCTGAGTACAGACATAGATGTGCCTAGTTAATCCAGTTGTGGAGGAAAAAAAAAATTAAAGCTGTCACTAAATAGAAACAACAAGGGCGAGACATGGGGCAGCTGGTTGGGCAGCTCACAGGACGTCTTTTCGACCTTGCACAGCTCGGGGATGATGGAATGGGCATCCAAAGAACCTCGGACAGGCAGGGCAGTGTCTGCCAGGACTAAACCTGGAGAGGGGCAGGGAAGGGTGCGAGCGCATTAGAACCATAGGTGTCTGGTCTGAAGGAGGTCGAATGGTCCCCACCAGAACCTCCCTGTTACAGGAAGGAGGCAAGTTCCCTGAAGCGTGGCAAAGGTGCTTGACCCACCAAGGACAAAGCCAATGCTAAGACCCAGGCTTCTAGACCCGGGGTCTTCCATCATAACCCCCTGTCCCTTTCTTCCTCAGCTCTGGCACTGCGGGGGACAGAGGATCCTAATCTTAGCTCGCTCGTGACTTTTGGCTGACTTTGGATAAGTTGCCTTCTCTGTGCACCGTTTCACTCTTCAGATGGGCAGTGCCCGCCCAAGGTGACCCTGCTCGTGAACTCAAGCCCCCGGAGAAAGGTGCCTCCACACGTCTGTCTGTCTGTCTGACGGGACTGCTCAGAGGGCAGGTTTCTCCAGAGCCACCTGCCTGCTGTGCTTTGCTCCTGGATGATGGAGGTGCTTGTCTTCTCATCAGAGTCGTAGAGGCAGCTTCACGGAACTTTCTGCAAGGCTAGACATCAGTGAATTCTGTAAGCATGTGAGCTCTTCCTGTCCAAGCTGTTCCCAAAATGGTTTAGCAGGTGGCTGTGCCTGGTAAACCGGGGAAGGAGAAACACTACCCAGCTCCAGGGCTCTCTCACTGGGACCGAGATGAAGAATCTGATCAGGATGTCATAGAATAACGGTGGGAGTGTCTTCTGATGTAAGCCCGTCTGAGAGTAGAAGTGACAGGAACACCAGGCAGAGGTCACCTTCTCGAATGCTGTACTTTGCTTGCAGCTGTCTTCAGGGGTTAGTGTGAAGCCTAAGTCAACTCTGCATTTCCACCGCTCCAGATTTTCATTAGGGCCATGCGGTCCACGGCCCTCCTTACCCCAGATCGTCTTCTCTACCCCACGTGACCCGCAGTCCTCGTGATTTCTACCTCCTCCCATTATTGACCCGTTTTAAAGATCATTTTGTCTTTTTGAAAGGCACATGTAATTCTCCTGCACCCACAGATAGCTGCACTTGTCCACTTTTGTGTATCCCTGCTGCGTGTCCTGGGTGAGAGTAGGGTTAGCACACACATGCTACACTACTGCATGACACTAAAGAGCTAGCGCCTGCGGAATACCAATCTTGCCGCTTTCTGCATATTTTCTACAACCTACTAATATGTTATGATTAGCTTTCCATGTTGATCCTTAGTAGTTAACATTATTAAAATGCCACCGAGGTACACACACATCGTCTTTACTTCACTAACGTGTCGGGTACAGACGTCACGTTGCCTTCCTGTTTTACCTGTTACAGTGGCACCTGAGTGGCTGTCTCTAAATCCAGGTCTTGGTGTGTGCCCCTGGTGCTTTCCTGTGGTGAGTGTCTGCAGCAGCCTCGCTGGGCCAGGAGGCTCCCCTCCTGTAAGGCTCTTGGTGCATGTCACCACACTGCCCAGAAGGCCAGTCCCATGCAGAATCTGTGAGTGGCCGTCTTTCTCCAGGTCCCAATAGCTGGCCGTTGTCTTTACTTGACAGTTGATTGAGATACAATTGAAGAATCACAAAACTGACTCATTGTAAGCGCACAGTTCAGAGGTTTCTGCTACAGGCGTGCCGCTGTCACCATAGTCCAGCTTTAACACGTGCCATCTCCTAAACCCTCCCCAGCAGTACCTTTCCAGGTTTGCTTTATTGAGATAGAATTGAATGGAGTGAGATGGTCAGATTTTAAGTCCATCAGTAACGGTGATATGTACCAGGACAAGGGACATTCAGTCGCCCCAACCAGTCCTCCCTCATTCCTGTCCCCAGGAGCAATTCTGCCACTGCAGGCTCTAGATTTCACGTTAGTGGAGTAGCACAGTCTACACTTGATTTTTTTTTTTTTGGTACCGGGGATTGAACTCAGGGGCACTTGACCACTGGGCCACATCCCCAGCCCTATTTTGTATTTTGTTAGAGACAGGGTCTCACTGAGTTGCTAAGTGCCTTGCCATTGCTGAGGCTGGCTTTGAACTCGTGATCCTCCTGCCTCAGCCTCCCAAGTGCTGGGATTACAGGCGTGCGCCACCGCACCCGGCTTACACTTGATATTTTTGAGTCTCATCCATGCTGTTCGTGTGAGGGGGTGTGTTACTGTTTATTGCTGACTATGTTCTTTTGCATGAACATGAAGTAAGTATGTTGATCTCCTGTGATGAACATCTGCGTTGTTTCTGGATTTGATACTGTGAGTGAGGCTGTGGTGAGCATTCCTAAACCAGGATTTGATAGACCAGTATTTGCAGTTTTCTCGGATAAACAACTAGGAGTGGAATTGCTAGATCCTAGGACAGATGTCTAGTTTAGCTGTTTAAGAGGTTGTGAAGCTGTTTTCCAAAGTGGCTGGACTACTTTACACACTGGCCTGCTTATTCTACCTCTTCTTCAGTATTTAATGTGGTGAGTGTTTTCATTTTAGATATTCCTGTGGCTGTGTAGTGAGATTTCCTCATGGTTTACCTTCTCTTCATAATAGCATTGCTTCTTCAATGGCTTGATGACCAGAGAGATTGGCTACTTTTTATACATGTTAATTATTAGATTTACCTAATTCACTTCATAAATGCAAATTTCCTTGAAAACCCACACATGAAATATTTTAAAAAGTAAAAAAAAAAGGGGGGGGGATTAGGTCTCAGGACTGATGTTTGTACATACCCAGTGAAGGCACACATTTTTATTTTCATTTTCCTTTAACAAATGAGGGTAGACAGGTGACGATCGGCTCTTTGGTTATAGGATTAGTTATACAACCAGTATGTAATTATTAAAGGACAAAATCACAACTGATTTAATTTAAAGATCTTTATCAACTTTATGTGAGATTCTAGAATTAGGCAACTCTTCATTGCTTAAAAGACAATGTTCCTATGGGTTGAGCCAACGATGTTGGTTTTAGAGACAGAAAGTCTGGAAAAAAGCAGAAACAAAGAACAAAAAGGAGACCAGTCATTTCAAAGTTACTCTCCTTATAAGTCTGGGAAACAAAGCAATAGAAAAATAACTGATTTGTGGGCTGGGGTTGTGGCTCAGCGGTAGAGCACTCGCCTAGCACGTGCGCGGCCCGGGTTCGATCCTCAGCACCACGTAAACATAAATGCATTGCATTGTGTACAACTAAAGCAAATAAATAAATATTTAAAAAAATAACTGATTCGTGAGTGTCGGCCCACTTGGGTTACCTTTCTGTAAAGATTCACACAGGAGGACCTGCTGGGACACTGGCTGCTCCTCTGCCGGTTCTCCCAGGTCAGGCCACAGCTTGGTGTTGGTTTGCTGATGCGGAGCTTTGGCCTGAGTGAGCCCTTTGGATTTGAAGCGTGGTCTGTTGGGGCCTGAAGCAGGAGCTTCGTCCAAACCAATGGTGCCCTGTAATTTTTATTTCACGAATACAGTACATGCTCAAAAATTCTATTGCATGAAGGAAAAAAATGAATGAAGGAAGACTCAAAGTCTGGGGCTCCTTCTGATATGACTTCCTTGCTGCCCCTTGTCTTTGGCTCCCTTCCTGCTCTGTCAGCAGCAGGGTTTTAGTAATGAGTACTGTGTGGACCGCCGGGCATTGAATCTTGGTGGTTTGAGCCTCTTTAGAGAGTACCTGGGTTGGGACCTGGTATGGGAGGCAGTCAGAGCCCACGCTGCAAACTTATCTTTTTTTAATTTTCTTCTCTATTATTTATGGTTTGCCATTATTGTGCACGTGTGTGCGGGCTGTTGCTGTAAACTGCCTCCAATCCCTTCCGGAAAGTCACAGAACAAACGAAACATAACGCAGGAGGAATAAAAGGCCCACCCTGGCCCTACAGCAGGAGTAAGAGCCACCCGTAGGGAAGCTAAGAGCTCCTGCAGGGGCAGCAGCAATTACAGCCCAGCCACAACGCGGCCAAGACTTTCAGAGAAGAGGTCTGGGGAGTTGGACCCTGGGAGCCACTAGGATTTAAGTAACAAATATTGCAGAATACTAAGACAATACGGATGGGCTAAAAGAATAAACAGGGGTACACAGGATTAAACTAGATGAACGAGAGGGGGATAGATACAGAGGAAGACATCACAGGAGCGTGTCTGGAGCGGAAGAGAAGCACACAGGAACCAGGAGACAGCGCGGCTGGGATGGGCGGAGGGTGCCAACTGCAGGGGCAGCAGGGCCCAGGCGGAGAAGGGGGGGCGGAGCGGCCGAATTGGAGAGGAAGAAGGGACACGCCAGGCAGTGGCCAAGCGTCCGCAGAGTGGGGGCCCTGGGAGGTTTTGATCAGGGTCAATAAGAAAACCCCAACACGTTAGCACTGATGATAATACCTAGCCAGCTGTCTGGGACCTGGGACCGACGGAGTCAGTGAGACGGGCTCTGTGATGATCACGTTGAAATCTTTTCTGTTTTCACCCATTTTTCTGTGAATTTTATCACCTTGTTCAGATATTAATCGAGTTTTTCAGATATTTTTCTTCACATGAAATGCTTGTACCTCGTTAGAACAATTTTCTCCACAGTTTTGCCTTCTTTGTTACGTATAGTTTGCAAAATTCAAACTTAACAGAACCAATCAAGCTGTTGTTAATTTCAATTTGAAAGTGTGTTTCACTCTACAAATGTCACGCTGGACGCGCTGCTAGGACCAGCCCTGGGACCACTGTGACTGACGGAGCTTTTGGAGGGCTCCAGTTTTACAAAGCCCTTCCTCAGACCTCATCTCAGGTGGCTCCAGAGCTTAATGCCATAGATAAGAAAACAGATATTGACAAAGGTCAACAATGCCCAAGTCACAGAGATAGAAAAGCAAAGCTAGAATATTGTTTAAAAATAAAAAATAAAAAGCCCCAGTTAAGGTTTGGGGGATGTAGCTCAGTGGTAGAGATTGATTATCTGGCAAGTACAAGGCCCTGGATTTAATTCCTAGCACCAAAACAAACAAACACTTATAATTTCCAAAACTGAAAAGAAAACTTTTATTGGAACTATCAGCTAATCTCTCAGGAAAGCACTGTTTAATTTTTAAATATTCACCCCAGAGAATCTGAGGGACACAGGGGTGTGAGCTGCCCTGGGGCTCCGTTCAAGTCCAACCTTTGTGCCCTGTGGCTCTTTTGCTGGTGGTGGCTGAAACACCTCCACCCTGGCTCCTTCCCCCTGGCTTGTTGCAAATCACACCATGACTATGATCCAGCAGCACTGCGCGCCTACCAAGTGAGGCAGTGCAAACCATATTGCCTCTGTATGGCCTTCAAAGACCCCATGAGCCAGGCACCAGTATGATTACCATCGCCGTCTTACACAAGAAAAAAAAGAACACGCCCAGCAAGAGGCCTGGACCTTGCCTGAGTCTGCACAGCCAAGCTGAGGCACCAGGGTGCAGGCCCAGCTTTGTCTGGTGTCCAGGCTCTTCCCATTGAGAGGTAAGCCTGAGGCTCTCCTCCAGACTTGTTTCCTGGCTTCCTGGGAAGGCCCTGGACACTCGGGGACGGGAGTGTCCTGTTGTTCTTGAGCGTCTTCCTCTCTGAGGAGCTACAGCCTTGAGCGGCTTGGCCAGCAACCAGTCCTCAGGGAGAGCTGGGGTTTCACTCAGACCGTTCCTTGTGTTTTTTGTCCCTTTCTCTTTGCCAATATAAGTTAATGCCAATAAAAAAAGGTCATTGACTCATGAAAGGCATGCCAACCAAGTTACTATAGGGAAATAGCCTCTATGATAATGCTCTGTGTTCGTCTCTTGGGATCTGAAAACCCTCAGACACCATGCAGCCTGCAGGTCACCGGGGCCTGTGGTCATCCCAGGAGAGGTTCAGGTGTCAGGGGAGGAAGGTGGAGCAGGAGGGAATTCTCAGCGTCTCCCCAAGGTTGTGAAACAAGGCAGATCAGGAAGTTCTTGAGTTTACCTTAGTAACAGGCAAAGAGATGCAAAAGACACGGCTGGCAGTCGGGGAAGAAAAACTCTACCAAGTTCTTTCAGAGCCTGAGACTGTGGGAGGTGGTAGAAAAGTAATTCAGTGCATAGGTTTGAGGGTCAGACTTACTGACTGAAGTCAGAATAACCAAATAGCTATGCTTTAAATTCCTCATATGTAAGGGGAACATAGTACAAGTGTCTGCTTTGTAGAATCCTCTCAATAATCTTGGGAGGATTATGAGATCATTCTAGAAAGACATTTAGGTAGCTAAGTTCCAGTTGATGGTAAATACCTGTATAAAAGCCCAGTGATAGCCAATCTCTTCTAGCATACCTTGCTGCTACTGGGAGGAAGGCACAGCAACGAGGGGCCGCCTCCTGCTGTTACAGGGAAAACTTATCAATGAACTCCCACTCTGTGGCGGTGGGTGCATTGGCCGATGGTGTTATGTATTATTGACACCATTTTAAAAGTGAAAATGTGGGAACTTTAAGTAATTTGTTCAAGGTCAGTTGGGGAAACCATGATTTGAACTAGGTCTTTCTGAAACTTTCAAGAGATTTCACCACATGGTACAGTCTCAGCCCTGTGGTTCTCAGACACAGGAGTTAAGATGGCGGCTAACCCCTCAGCGTAACTTCACTCTGCCAATACCTAGCTCCACTGCTGTAAGCAAGCCCAGCCTACAAAAGTGGAAAACCAACATGCCTTACAAGGAGGGGGTCTCTTTCAATGGACGTAAGAGAGAAAGAAAGAAAGAAAGCTGGGTGATAAGTAGCAGGAACCCTGAGCCTAGGTGAGGGGCAGAGGGGTGGGGAGAACTGGGAGGAGCTGGCAAGGGGATGCCCAAGCTGGAGGGTGCCCCGGCTGCTCCATTGCAACCCATTTTAGCTGTATTTCAAAGTGGGTCAGATCCTGCCAACTTTCCAGAGAAGATGGTGATTTAAATTTCTAGGTGGAATCCTATTAAAATTTGTTTTTGAATGAAACCTTTCATCTTGAGGTAACTGTGGGTTCACTTGCAGTCGTAAAATGTAGTACAGAGAGGCCCCTTGTTTGCTTATCTAGTTTCCCCCAGTGGTAATCGTGATATGATTTAGAATAGGAAATAAGCATTTTTTGGTCTCCATATCCTGACACAGCTCAGGATTTGGACTCTCCAAAGTAATACATGTCTTTTCATATGCTAATGAGATGATTGATGGCTGGAACTTTCAGCCCCAACCCCAGCCTCTGGCATAGGGAGAAGGGCTGGAGCTGATCATTTAAGTTGATCACTACTGGGCAAATATTTCATTAATCATGGCTTCAGCCGGGTGTGGGTGGCGCATGCCTGTAATCCCAGCACTTTGGGAGGCTGAGGCAGGAGGATCGCGAGTTCAAAGCCAGCCTCAGCAATGGTGAGGCACTCAGCAACTCAGTGAGACCCTGTCTCTAAGAAAATACAAAAAAAAAGGGCTGGGGATGTAACCCAGTGAGTGTCCCTGAGTTCAATCCCCGGTACCACCAAAAAAAAAAAAAAAAAAAAAAAAAAAAAAAAAAATATATATATATATATATATATATAAATCATGGCTTCATAACAATCCTCTGTAACACCCAAAAGGACACATTCAGAGAATCTGGGGGTTGCTGAGCACGTGGAGGTGTGGGGAGGATGGTGTCCCCAAGTGCACACAGAAGCTCCCGCTGCTTCCTCCCAACCTTGCCTAGGCCTCTCCTGCCTCTGGCTGTTCCGGAATTGTATGCTTTTAGAATAAACAGGGAAATGTAAGTGAAGTATTCCCCTGCGCTTTGTGAATCATTCCAGCAAATGATAGCACCTGAGGGGAGGTTGGGGGGACCTCTGATTCATAATTGGTCGGTTAGGAGCACAGGTAAAAAATGGGGGCTGGAGGCTGGCATTTGAAGTGGGGGCAGTCTTGTGGGTCGGAGCCTATTTTTGTATTTTATTAGAGACAGGGTCTCCCTGAGTTGCTAAGTGCCTCGCCATTGCTGAAGCTGGCTTTGAACTCGCGATCCTCCTGCCTCAGCCTCCCAAGTGCTGGGATGACAGGTGTGCGCCACCGTGCCTGGCAGGGATGGAGCCTTTAACCTGTGGGAGCTGATGCTGTCTCCAGGCCGACAGGGTCAGAACTGACTGAGTCCTAGGACACCCAGTTGGTGCCTGAATTCCTTGGTGTGTATGGAAAACCCAAAAGCCAATTTTGGGGACCTGAAGTGAGCTGTAAGGAGGAAGCAGTCAGTGTTTTGCTTTTTCCCGTTACTCAGTTACACCGTGTCCTGTTATGACCAGGAGCGATAGTCAAGATAGAGAACATTCCCAGCGCCACAGGGTGCCCTGGGGATTCCACACACATGCTGCTCTCCCACCCGCCACCCCTCTAACTCTTGGCAGCTGTTGGCCTGTCTCTAGTTCTATAACATTTGCCATTTCTGGAGTGGAAACATACAACACGTAACTTTTGGGGACTGGCTTTGCTCGCTGGGCACGGTTGTCAGGTTTATCCGGGTGGGTGCTGGGTAGGATCTTGTACCGTGGGTGTCCTGTGGCTTAATCACTCAGGACATCTGAGTGTGTATGAATTTTCCATACACACCAAGGAATTCAGACACCACCTGGGTGTCCTAGGACTCAGTCGATCCTGACCCTGTCGGCCTGGAGACAGCGTCAGCCCCCACAGGAGTCCGCACCCCCACCAGCAGCGTGTGGGTTCTGTCTCTTCACATCCTCACCAGGTTTACTGTGGCCACGCGTTTTGCCTCAGCCGTTGGTTCTGATGGACATGTCGGGGTAGCCCCTTGTGGTTTAATTTGCATGTCCCTCATGGCTAACGGTGTCAAACATTTTGCTCACAGTTCCTTGTCATCTGTACTTCCTCTTTGGTAAAATGTTTGTTCATTCATGTCTTTTATCCATTTCCCAATTGGATTGTTTAGAATTTCAAGAGTTTTAGAAATTTATTTTAGATACCAGTCTTTGGTAAGATATACGATTTGCAAACATTTTCTCTCACTCTGTAGCTTGTCTTTTCATCCTTTTAATGGGGTCTACAACAAAGGAAATTTAAAAAAAAAATGTATGGGGCTGGGGTTGTAGCTCAGTGGTGGAGTGCTTGTCTATGTGAGGCCCTGGGTTCGATCCTCAGCACCACATAAAGTGAAATCAATAAAATAAATGTATCAAAATCTTATGAAGTCAATTTTTCCTTTGTGTCTTTGTTATCAAGTCTAAGAACTTTTCACCAAATCCAAGTTCCTACAAATTTTCTGTTTTAGTAGTTTTTTTTAGTTTTGCATTAAATCCTGACCCATTTGGAATGTATTATTGCATAAGGTGTAAGACCCAGGCAGAGATTCATCTTTGTGACAATGGATTTCTATTTAGTTTAGCATCATTTGCTGAGGAGCCTGTTTTTCTGCATTGAATTGCTTTTGCACCTTTATCAAAGACATATTTTGACGTGTTCAGGTGGCTCTATTTCCGTAATCTTCATTCTCTTTCACTTATAAGAGCATCTGCCCTTTGCCAGTTCCATTTATTTAGTTTTTTTTTTTTTGATCAGCGTTATTCAGTTTTCTGCATTCAGTTCTTGTATGTTTTATTCATGTTATATGTATTTCTTTTTTTCATTTTTACAATTGTTATGGTATCTTATTTTTAATTCAGTGTCCACATGTCCATTGCTAGTGTACACAAATACAATTGATTTTGTATGCTTATCTTGAATTTCAAGACCTTGCTGAACTCACTTTAAGCCTAGGGTTTTTTTTTTGTTGTTGTTGTAATTGTTATTCTTGCTTTTATGGCTCAGGATTTTCTGACAACCATTGTTCTCTTCTAAAAGAGAGAGTTGCTTTCCTTCTTTTCTGATCTGAATGCCTTTTATTTCCTTTTCTTGTCTTATTGTACTGGATAGTACAGCTGGTACTTCAGTGAATAAATGCCCTATTTCTGATGTGAGAGGAAGGCCTGCAACCTTTAGCCATTAGGTGTAATATAGATTAAGCATTAGGTGGTAATGTAATGTAATGTAGATGATCTTTATCAAGTTGAGCAAGTTCCCCTCTATTGCTATTTTTCTGAGAATTTTTTTTAAATCACGAATGTTGAAATTTGTCAAATAACTTTTTGCATCCATTGGCTTCATCATGTGATTTTTTTTCCTTTTTAGTCTATTAAAATGATAGACTGCATTGATTAATTTTCAAATAATGAACCAGGCTTGCATCTCTGGAATAAGCCAAACGTGGTCATAGTTTATGATTCTTTTTCATATATTGCTAACTCTATTTGCTAATATTTTGATAAGAATTTTTGCTCCTACATTTATGAGGGATATTTGTAATTTTCTCTATTTTATAATGTCTTTGTCGTTTTGGTGTCAAGGTTATACTTGCTTCTTAAAATGAATTGGGAAATAGTCCATCCTTTCCTTTTCTGGAAAAGACTGTGTAGAATAGATGTTAATTCTTCTTTAAACATTTGAGTCCAGTGATACCATGTGGATTGGATATTTCTTTTCTTTTTTCAATTACTAATTCATCTTCCTTAGAATTTTATGGGAAAAGAAACAGGCTGGTAGAATTATTCAGCTCAAATTAGCGCTGTCTTTTTTTTTTTTTTTTTTTAAATGTGTTCCAATTAGTTATACATGATAGCAGAATGCATTGTGGAGCCTTTTGTGTAGGAGGAAGGTTGTCTCCAAGAGAGAGCCCTGAGCCTCAGTGGCTACAGAGCTGAATGAACTCTGCCCCTGGACTTCAGGGTGATTTAGGACTGACTCTTCTGTTCCCTGTGGTGGAATGTTTATGACTGGTTTCCCATGCCTGTCCCATCACTGAAGTTCAGGGCCAATGACTCAGTTTCATTTTCACACCCCAGGTAGAAAGGGATTTTGTTCCAAGATGGTGGATCGTACTCAGTGTCTTCCTCATATCTGCTTGGATGACTTGGAAGATGACAGTTGGGACTTTTCACTGATGAGATTTACATGGATTTGAGACTTTGAATCATGCTGTAATGGATTGAGACTTGGGGGGTGGGGTGAGTGTATTCTGTGGCATAGAAATTGCAGGAGCCCTGTTTGGGGAGATGGCTAAGATTGCGGTTGACTACGGGCCATGGAGATGTTTGGGCATTGCCGCCTTCCGTAGTCTCACGGGACTTGGCCTGGGATCTCGCGGGACTTGGCCCAGGATCTCGAGAGACTCGAGCCGTGACTCGGCAGATTGGGCCAGCGCCATTCCTGCTCGGGCACGTGAAATGAGACCTGAGAGAGAACGGACGGGGTTATCGCTATTGTGTATATATATTGTAGTTTCTTGTAAGAGTCCGTGCCTTGGTTTCTTGTGAGAGTGTGTATGTGGTGTTAGAAATTACAAGAGACAGAGAGAGAAAGATAAAAGAATTTTTTCATTTCCATCCTGTCTCCAGGCTCCTTCCCGCGGCGCCGCCGTTCCAGGCTACAAATCCTTTTCTGGTGGCAACAAGAAATGACTCTCTTGGAAGAGTCTGAGGCAGAATACTGACCTCCCAATTAGTGGCCTCTCAAAAATGTCCACATTTGAATCTCTGGAACATGTGAATATGCTTACAGATGTGATTTAGGGTCTTGAGATGGGAGATTATCCTGGATTATGACAGAAGTGTCCTCATTAGAGAGGGAGAGGGGGACAGGACAGTCAGGTCAGAATGATGCCACATCAGAAAGACCTGACCTGACTTTCCTGGCTTTGAAGATGGAAGGAGTCACAAGCCAAGGAATGTGAGTAGCCTCCAGAAGCTGGAACAGGCGAGGGAATAAATTCTCCACTAGGGCCTCCGTAAAGGAACACAGGCCTAACACTCCTCCATTCTAACCTAGTGAGATCCATTTCAGACATCTGTCTTCTAGAACCGCAAGAAAATAAACGTGTATTACTTTAAGCTACTAAATTTGTGATAATCTGTCACACCAGCAACAGGAAACTGGTACACTGAGCTTTTCTTCCCTCCCTTTTCCTATCTTCATCCCTGGTTCCTCGCAGTGGTGGGCTGCCCCGCTATTCCTGGGGTTCACAGGACAGGACACCGGCCTGAGGACATGCAGTCTCTATCTGGCAGGTGCCCAGATTGGAAGCTCAGTCCTTTGACGTTTACTTACTGTTCCCTCTGCCGCCACCCAGCTCTTGCTGACTGGTGGGAACCCCGTCCTCCTAGATGGTACACAGAGGCACCATGCTTTAGTGACGCCGCCTGCCCTTTGAAAACTCTCTAGTGGGTTTTCTGTGTAAGTTAACTCTGCAGGTCCAGAACTTGCTACTGCTTTTCCAGGCTAAGGAAATTTGCCTCTGTAGCCGGAGCCCGTGGTCTGTGGTGCGAAGCAGTCAGAGGAGGAAGGGATTTTGTGATGCGAACTCTGTTCTGTTTTCATTGCTGAGGAATCCGAGTGCCACTTGGCATTCCTCATGGGTGGAAGGCCCCTCAGCTGGGGGCAGCCACCTGCCCTGCAGAGGGACGGCAGGATGCTGGGGACTTCCTGGGGAGCAGGAGATAGGGACGTCAGAGGGAAGCCCCTGAGGCTGTGCCCCTTTGCCCCTCCTCATTCATTCGCTAGGGCCGCCATGACAAAATGCCACAGATGGGGTGTCTTCAACAGCAGAAATGAATCACCTCACGGTATTGGAGGCTACAAGTCTAAGATCAAGGTGTCTGCAGGGTTGGGTTCTCCCAGCGCATCTCCTTGGCCACCTTCCTGCCGGGTCCTCACATGGTCTTTCCTCTGTGCGTGCGTGACCCTGGTGTCTCCTTTGGTGTCCACATTTCTTCTTATAAGGACACATCCTTATGGGGATAAATCTACCCTAACAACCTCACTTCAACTTACCTCTTTAAAGGCTCTGTCTCCAAATCTAGTGAAGTTTGAGGCCCAAGCTGATAGGGCGAGGAAAAGCACCAATGCTATTGGTTTGCCCTGGAGTCTGAACTTCCAGTGGGGTCCACCCCACTTCCTCCTGGGGGAGGTTGAGGTCAGCTGGTCATGGAGGCTCTGGGGTTTGGGGCTGCAGTGTTGTGAGAATCAGGCATCCACACCCAGCCTGGCCCTGCCAACCCAGGGTGACAGGTTGGTGACCCTGGCTTGCTACACTTCAGGCCTGTACTACCATCGAGGGCTCTGCAGGCTACCTGCACTTGGGGACAAGGGATTGGCTTTACCTTCTCTGAGAGGTCATGTGTTTTTTGAAAAGTTGACCTTTACCCAACCACAAGTGAATCTTTATTGGTCTAAGCCAGTGGTGGTGGCCTGCCCTTGCCGACTAATTATTTAATCATGGGAAGATTGTGCTGATGCTGGCCAAAGAGGAGACGTTCCCTTTCTCTGCCTCTGAAGATGGTAAACAGTGTGCGAGACTCTAATCCTCGCAGACCTTGGGACTGTGGGGAAAGCTGCAGGACAGCTGAGCTAGATCCAGACGTTTCTGTCAGTGATTAACCACCCTGAAATTTCTATACTCCAGACTTCAAATTATGCAAGACGGTAAACCTCCTTATTGGTTAAGCCACTTTTATTTAGATGGTATATCATTTGCTGTCCAAAGCATCTCAGGCCTTTGGAAAGTTAATGTTGGTTGGAGAAACCAAGTGAAAATTTCCCTTCTCTCTCACTTTAATACAATCTAACATGTTTGATGGGCAGTTCTGGCTGATCTGTCTCCTGAAGAAGTGTCTATGCTAGTAATCTTCAAAGACCTGGTCCTGATGGGAGCACTATTTCCTAAGGTAGAGCTGGTTTGAAAAGAGAACACATTCAAGAGATTCCTAAGAAGGATTTTCTTCTGTCCCGTGGGAAGCAGGACTCACTGTTGATAATTTTAATGACACCAAAGAGCTTCAAGTGTTCATTAACTGCTCGGGACTTTTTCCGCCCCCACAAACAGGATGTCCGAGTGTGACTCTCATTTTGCCAAGTAGAGATTGAGGTGGGGACCTAGAGACAGAGAGTGCCTGGTGGTGGCAGTAGGGTGGGGTGGGGGCTTGGTGCCCAGCTGCAGGGGCGTGTGGACAGCGCCCATGTGAACCAGGGCTAGGCTACGCAGGGATGCATTTACCCCAACTGACATTCATTGAGCATCTGGTGTCCACCAGACTCCGTGGGAGGTGCTTGAGAAAGAAGGAAGTGTGGTCACTGCCCACAGTGAGCGTGCAGTCTCCTGCACACCCCGGTTCAGGACCCCACCCACTCCTGCCTGTCAGTCCTAAGCTTGTGCCCTGATGGTACTGACTTCTCATCCCACTCCTACATTGTGGTGTCGCTGGGTTGTAAAAGGTGCATGCCACCTGCTCCTATGCACAGTTCATATGATTTCCTTGTTTTCAGAATTCAGGAACATAGTTTAGTCTGTGAAGAGTTACTGAGCACCTACTATGAGCCCGATGGGGAGGGCTTTACAGGGGTTAATGAGATATCCTGTACTTCCAGGAAACCACAGCTCACTGGGGCTAAATGATTTGCATACCACGAGGCAGAGCAAGTGTCCAGGTGACAAGCAGCATTTGAAGGGCACAGACAACACGTGCTGGGGACGTCAGTGCAATCCAACACGTATTCGCTGAGCTCTTCAGTGTGGCGTGTGCTATTCAAACTCCTAAGGCAGGAATGAGGGAGCTCAATTCCTCCCCTTCCAGGAGCCCACTGTTAAGTAAAAATGCTGCAATGCTGTTAGTCATATCAACTAACATTTTTGAACATTAAATATTATTACATACTTCCATGTGATTTCCACATAATAGCTCATTTAATAATTAATTCAACCCTGTGAGGCTTCGGGAGGTTGAGTAACGTTCAGAAGATCACAGGGTGAGGATGACAAGTGAGAGATTAATGAAGAATCTAATCATCAATCTTACTTGTAATAGGTCTAGATAGGGAAGACCTGGGGTCTTTGTGCAGAGGAGCTATGGAGGTAAATGAACCGGTAGTCAACTGCACGCAGCCTCCTGGAGTGGGGTGGGTCACTGCAAACCACAGAGCTCCAGAGACATCCCTCCCAGACGTGGTACAGGGCCTGGCGCTGTTGAAAACGGGGATCTCGGGGAAAGAAACGCGTGATAGGGCGGCAGCTTTCCCCTGTCCACTTGTGCTGAGCTGAGCTGAGGTTAATTGAGGACGTTTGGTTCTGGGACACCTGGAATTAGGATCCCCTGGAAATTTACCATTGAACTAGGTGGTAAATCTCTCTAATTATGCAGTCTAATTAGAGCTATCAACAACGGCCAACGGTTGCAAGGGGTGCTGCTTGGCACCCTACCCTGGGCTCAGCCTCCTGCGGACCTGCAGGTTGGCTGAGAAGGTGGTTTCTGATCTGTTTTAACACGTCTTCCTGAAGGCCAAGAAAGCTCTCCTTCTAGGCATCCCCAAGTCGCCTTTTCACACTGATACGACCTATTACCAGGCTTACCTGGGGCTGGAGCATGGCTTTCACTTGCTGGGGCTTACCATCTGCCACCTGCTGAGCTCTCCTCCCTCGTTCTTGTGCTCTGTGGTCACTTGCGGTTATTTATGGAATTGTGAGAGGGCTCTTTGACAAGGGGACCTCAGCTGGAGCTCAGAGTCTTTGTGAAAACGGTGGACAGCACACCAGGGTCCCTTCTTGCCTCTGCCTCTGCTGTCTGACCTTGGGCAAGCCCTTCTGTCATTCTTCTACCTGCTTGTCTGTCACTAGGAGAGCAGGTGACCATGTCCCAACTTGCACATCCTGTTCCTCTGAGTGCGCCCCCCAGTGCCGGGGGAGGGGTGTCATAGCCACTCAGCAGGGGACAGGCACATCCACACTTGCTCCGTGAAAGAGGTCAGCCTTCAGCTGGCCTTGGTTTGCTCCTTTCTTCCAAGTTGACAAAACTTTTCAAATTTGGAAAGCAGCCCATTGGATTTGCCTGGTGGAATATTGCGTAAATCAGATGATTCAAAACAAACATGCCACAAGGCACTTTAATTTCAGAAATGGAAAACTGCCCATCATTATTTCCCGCATCGAGGCTCCCACGTCCCCACAGGGCCATGTGACACTGGGCGAGGGAGACGAGGGCTGAGGGGCGCGCTCCGTTGGCTGCCTGGCTGCTGACGGCCCTGCGCCCTGCTCTCCCTCACACACAGAGCCCCATTGGCGTGAGTGCTGGTGGAGATGCTCTTCGGGGAAGCGGGTCCCTCCGAGCTCCGTGGGTGGACGAGCCTGGATTAGATGCTTCGTTACAGAAATTCATTGTCTTGCCTGAATTTTGTCCTTAATTTTGTGCAGTGAGAAATGAGGGGAAGCCTCTGCTGGGGAATCCTTTGGGAAAGGCTCTTTTCATTGTTCCAAAAGGATTTCAGGGAGGAGTGTGCCCTCTTCCCCTGCCTCTCAGACCACTGCACCAGTGGAAGGTGCTTGAAGCCACAGCAGTTATCTTGGTCCTGTGAGATCCGATGTCAACCAGCTGAGACTGGAGAGAGAAAATGGAAGGAGCCTGGGTCCTCGGTGCCATCTTCTTTTGAGCACACTTGGCACGTGTGTACTCTGGAAGCTGGTATTCTGAGAGAGAATAACTTGTCTCTAGCTCCGGGCACCTCTGGTTGGGCTGTCCTAGAAAAACATGCCAACACTGGCTGAAGCTGCTCGTTGGCATCCCTACTTCCCTCCTGCCTGGAAAGGCTCTGGGAAAAGGCCCCGAGGGCCAGGGCAGCCTCACAGTGCGACCAGTTCACTGGGCCGGTGGAGGAAAGGGAAAGCAACTCCCTCAAGACTGGGGGCAAAGCCTGAAGCTGCTAGCAAAAGTCTAGATCTGCTTGACTGCACGTGCTGTGACTTGGAGATTCATGTGACGTTTTTATTCTTTTTCCTAAAATATCTTGTTCTTAATGTAAAAATCATTTGCCCACTTACTAGGTAAATTATCCGACGCCTCTTACCCTGTAAATTTTTAATTGAAAGTGATGCTGCACCAGTTCCTGGCAGGGCTTCTAGCAGGGCATGAGGACCACAGGCCCAGCACCTGTTTCCAGAAACAGTCTGTGGACAGAACTTGCTGGTGGGTGGTGCCAGCCGCGGGTTAGTCAGAGCAAGGGGAAGAATGCCCGGTGGATGCAGCAACTTCCCCCACCTCTGGGTCCTCTGGGTAGAAACTCCAGGCAGGCAGTGGTGACAGACACTGGCACACCCGGCAGATAAGGTCTGTACAGGTGAATCCCCAGACTGCACAGGTAACTCCAGGAAGGGTTGCATCATCATGCTGAGAGCCCAGGTGACCGGCTGCAGCCATCCACTCAGTACTAAGGGCGTCGTCTCTCTCCCAGCGAGCTCAGGAACCTGGGCAGGTCGTGGTTTCAAAGAGCTGTGAAAGGGAAGTTTCCTGACAGCATTTGGAGTACGTTCCTCTTGCATTGCCCCCAACCACTATTTTTGGGTGACGTGTAAATTCTCCTCCTGTAAAAACTCCCTAGAAAATAAGCTCAGGGAAGACAGGGGCTTTCCCTGCCAGGCTCTTTGCTGAGTCCCCACAACTGAAGCCACGTCTGGCACACGGCGCTTGCCTCATAAGTCTGTTTGGAATGACGGACTTTCCAGAGATTGAACGAGGAGTCCTGGATGGTCACATTGCCTGGGGGAGGGGAAAGGACTGTGAAGGCAACTAGGGTCTAAAAAGGGTGCAGACAGGAATGGAGAGGAAACAGTGGAGATGGCGGTGGGGACGTGGGAGGGGAGTCGGGAGCATCCAAGGAAAGTGACACTGGAGGAGGCCGGCTGACCTCCTGGGGCCGACCACAAGAACTGCTCTGGGTCTCAGGAGCCACGTGGGGGACACAGCTCGTTGTTACTGGTGCCAGAATCTCAGTGGCCCTGCTGAGAACCGCGCTCCGTCTCTGAGCACCTCACCCCTGGCTGGAAGGGGAGGAGTGAGTCGGATGACAAGATCTCCCTCCGCCCTTGTTCAGTGATCTCTGCCTGTTCAATCACCCAGCAAATCTGTAGGACCCCTGTTGGCTTCAAGGGGACAGTTTCTCCCTCTTGAAGGAGAGGGGGTGGGGAGGCTCCAGGGACTGGTGGGAGACAGCACTGAGCGGTCCCAGCCTGAGACAGCTGAGCTGGCACATGGGGGCAGAGGGGACTGGCTGGAGGCGGTTCGCAGGCCTTCCGTGCCAAGGAGGGGCCAAGAAGCGGCGGAGCAGGGCCAGCCTCCCCGCTTCCCGCTTGTCCAGCGGGGCCCTCACTTCCTCTGCTCTCTGGCCGTCAGCTACAGCCGGGCACTTCTATTTCTGGGTTTAAGAGCCTCTGGAATTCTCGGGTTCCATTTCGCCTGCTCCCTCAGATACCCTGCCTCTCAATTTGAGTAGCCAAGAGATGGGCAGCATCAAGTCAAGAGTCCCTCAGCCACGAACCCCAGCTGAGATGGTCTCAGTGGGGGCATGGTGGTTGTGCCCACGGCCCCTGAGGTTGGCCCCTCTGGGTTCCAGTGCTTTTATACCTTTCCTAACTCTCTGATCCTGGACAGTTCACTCACACTTGTCGACAATGAAGTTCTGCATATAACACAGGTTAGTCTAGAGCCCCCCTAGGTTCTGAGGGTTAGAATAGCTGATATACAGAAGGCATTGAGCACTGGGTGGGGCATGCAGCAAGGGATCAATAAATGTTCACTATTACTATTTTTGCCTCTCCTTTAATTCTTTTTGTCTTTTGCCTAAATTGATAAATACTTTCACCTTGGCAGGAAAGGTAGGCAGCAGAGACATTTCTCTGTTATTTAAATCATTTGATACATTTTCAAAAAATGAGACTTCCCACTACTTTTGGGGTGCAGGCACGTCACGTACCGTGGTGTTTTTTAAAGCACGTCCACAATTTTTGGCACTCTTCCAAAATAAGGAAGCGTCTAATTCATTCTGCCCTTGAATGTCTCCACCAGGTGATACAGTCCCCAGTGGCTGGTGTTCTCTCCCCAACCCCCTCGTGCCTCCAGAGTCTTGAGCTGACGTATTAGAAATCCAGAGACCCTGAAGGACCTGTGTGGGTGGCCGTGGGGGACAGGCGGTTAGGCCCTAGAGCGGGTAGAGGGAACCCTGGTTGCTCCAGCCTCTGCTCCACCGGTGTGTCTTCCTGGTCCAGCTACCAACGTGGGAATGAAGGGTCTCGAAACCGACCCCAGAACCTGACCACCCTCTGACTGCCACCTCACAAGAGGCCCCAGATCAGAGTCACCCAGCTCAGCTGCTCTCAGATCCCTTGTCCCCAAAACCCGCGAGAGCTAATGAACAACAATTGCTGTGTTAAGCCACTAAATTGGGGGCTCATCTGCCCAGCACTGATAGGCGACGGATACACACGGTTCCGCTAACCCGTGACAGGCATGGCTACCTCCGCTTACAAATGCAGAAACTAGGCTTTGGAGAATTCCAACACACGTAGGATGTGACAAAGAAGATGCAGAGCTGGGAGCAGGTGACTCCTGAGTCCATGCCCTGCCTACTGCTCGGTTGGATGCTGGATGAGGTGGAGAACAAATGAGCAAACACGCATTTTTCTATGTTTTCCCCCAACCTGTCCGTGTTCTAGAGCTGAACACATGATCACTTTGTGTTTGGAAGAACGCCGCCTGCTCAAGTCCCCTAGCCAGCTGCTACGAGCAGGCCTGAAGCTGGGCGTGGTGTGCTCACCTGTCATCCCAGTGATCTGGGAGGCTAAGAAAGACAGAGGATCACAAGTTGGAGGCCAGCCTCAGCAACTTAGTGAGAACTTGTCTCAAAAAGAAAAAGAAAGAAAAGAAAACAGAAGAAGGAGGCCTGGCTTGGAGGCACCGGGCGGCTCTGGGTTCGCAGTGGCTCCTTTGGGGATGCTGGGTTCGCAGTGGCTCCAGGCAGCGCCACTTGTTGGAGCGAGGTTGGCAGGCCCAGAGGCCCAGGCTGCCCTGGGGAGGTCTGGAGAAGGCTGTGCAGTCCCAAGCTCCAGGCAGGCGGGGAAGAGCCATCTGGTGTGTGGTGCAGAATGGCGGAGGAAGCTAGAACCAGCACGGCCGGGAGTGGGAGAGCTGCTGAGAGGAAAATGAGGAGCGGCAGCGCCTGACAGAAATTCCAAAGAGCAAGGAGCAAGTCTTCTGAGAGGATGGGTGCCTGCTGCTTGGAGACCAGCACCCAGGGCTCTTCTGCCGCCTCCAGGAGCCACAGGCCCGGAACAGCCCCAGCTGAGGAACGCAGCGCAGTCCGCTTTAAAATTGCCATCCTGACCTGGGAGTGGAGGTACTTGTAAAATGCAGAAATCAGTGTTCCAGAGAATTCATTCCCCTTAACAGCTGTCAAGCACCCATTATATGTGGGGCCGGGGTCAGTTCTGCTGGCCATCTTCATATACATAAAACGTTTCATGCCCTGGAGGAGTGTCAGGTCTGAGAGGGACTAACTCTTTTTGGAGACCTGTGGGGAGACAGGTCCTATGTTGGGTGACTTACTTAAATTATCTCATTTAATCTTGACACCAATACTATAAAATAGGCATTATCATCTTTATGAGAAACAGAGTAATTAAATAACCTGCTGGAGGTCATATGTGGCAAGCAAGTGCTTACATTTTAACCCAGGTTAATCCAATTCTAAAGCTCCTGCTTGGTCCCCTGTAGACCCCATCTTTCAGTCTTACAGGGTCATAATTATATTTCTGGGTGCAGGCTGAATGGACTGTGCACAGAGAGCTTCGCATTGTTAGTTCTGCAGAGGAGGAAGTTGTTAGTTCTTCTTTGGACAAGGTCCAGGGAGGAGAAGGGATTTCACAGACGTTATTCAAGTGTGGGCCGAGAAGGATGAGGAGGAGTTCGGGTTGGAGAAGGGCTTTGCAGGTGAGGGAGCTGCTAGAGGGACAGTGTGCTCGAGGGATGGGGGAGGGGGCCTGGAGGGATGGGCCAGGGCTACCCTGTGGGCCATGGCGAGCGCTGGGGTTTTTAAGCAGGGAGGCCACTGGGCAGATTTGCCTTGGGAGAGGCCACCCTGGCAGCTCTGCGGGGCACTGGCAGGTGCAGGAAGCTGGGGACAGTTTCATGCTGAGATGACAAGAACAGTCTCTTTTTCTCTGCTTGCCAACCCTCACCTCCTCCTGGGGGCCCGATGTAGTGAACGCCCCACGATGTCCCCATCCACCAAGCCAGGAGCCTTGGCTAGCAGGGGGGTGCGTGGTGCTGGCCCGGAGTGAGCTTCAGCCTCTGCTTCCACGGGCCCGCTTCAGGCCCTGGGCTGACTTCTGTGTTCCCAGAAGTACTTGAGGGTTGTGCCAAACTCCTGGCTGAGCCATTTCCTCTTAAGCTCTGTCTAATTGGGTTTTTGCTCCCATTGTGCCACTGGGATACCCACATTAGCTTTGCTCCGGTCTCCCTGCCTCTACCCTTACCTTGGACATTTTGCAATCAGAGTAATTCCTCTACAGCAGAAGTCCGCCTGTCATCCCCGGCCTCCACAGTGAGACCCACCCGCAGCATCTTTAGCACCTGCCCCGCCCCCAGCAGCCCGCCCCCTGTGTTTGCAGAGGCAGGGGCCACACACTTCTGTGTAACCCGTCCACTTTCGGAGTTTTACATCTTTGTGGGTAGTGATCTAAACTCGTTAGAGAATTTTAAGTCTCAGGAATCCCTTTCGTATCTCTTCTCTCACAGAAATCATTGTCTTCCTTGTACACAGAAGAAGGCCGGCCTCTTGGTTACGTGACCTGTCTGTTGATACTGGCCACTTCTGACCCCGCCTCTGTGCGGGCACTGTCAGCATATTGTGGTCTGTGCTCACAACAGACCCATGAAACAGGTATTGTTCTCGGGGAGGCCCTGGGGCGGGGAGGGCTCCGTGTCTGGATGCTTCCGTAGCTGGTCTAAGGTCACACTGCCTGTGCCAGGCCTGCCTGAGGCACAGCCCTTCTCTTGATAGTGCCAGCTTAGACGAGCTTTGCAGGCTTCTCCCCCAGAGCTGGCTCTGGGAGGGGAGGTGCTGTGACCTCGAGCTCCTGTGTTTTCTTAAATAATTTTTAGTTGCCGATGGACTTTTCACTTTATCTGTTTATTTATATGTGCTGCTGAGGATCGAACCCAGGCCTCACACATGCCAGGCAAGCGCTCTACCCCTGAGCCACCACCCCAGTCCCTGGAGCTCTTCTTAAGCATCTTGGTGCTAATCTTTCCTTAGAAAGTTCTTTACTAATAAATATGACGCAGTCCCCTCATCAGGGCAAGCGTGGTCTTCGTTTGTCTCTCAGGGACATCTGGGGGGCGTTCTTTGGGAGCTGGGAGCCACGCAGATGACTGAAGCCCCCATTCCTGTCATCTGCTCACGGCGGAAGATCGTTGAGGCGTACCAGCTAGTTTCTCTAGCCATGGCTTCATATCCTTTTCTTTCATGGCACGAATTTATTTTTCACATGTTATTTTATATATAGCTCAAACATAGATCAAGTCAGTCTGAAAAGTGGTACCTTTCCTCAGGACGTGGCTCACTTGAACGATTAGCCACTTCATAAAAACAACCTGTGAACAAGGAAAACAGATAAAAACCCACTTGCTCTGACAAGTGTTTCAGTGGCTGTGAACACAGTGCTTTGCGCTTAGTTTCTTACTTCCTATGGTTTCCATCCGGGTAATTTTCTGAATCCAGGTCCTGGAGAAACCGTATCTGTAAGACAGGAAGCAGAGCTGAGCTGGACCTGACCCTGATCTGCTCTACCAGCCCTCTCCGATTCAGCCCAACATTCCTAATTGGTCAGGCTCAATGAAACGACCGAGTGTCCCTTCGCCAAAGCCAAAGGTGGGGAGGCTGAGACCTCGGGCGCGCCCTCCCCAAGGCTGCTTTGTGTTCTCACGGGGACGTCCCTCCCTCTTCACTGTGCGAGCTTTGGGGAGGCCCTCCCCTGGACACTCTAGGGCCAGGGGTGTGGGGGTCCCAACCAGGGGTCTTTCCACTACACAGTGTCAGTCCCCAGGGGAGGGTGGCGTCACCTGGAGGTCCTTCCTCTTCTCAGCCCGGCCAAACAATTCCATTCTCCATCTGACACGCAGATCTAATCTCCTCTTCCCTCAGAAGCCACCTTTGGTTGCTGAAAGGTGAAAAAGGCAAACGCTTGTGTAAACGTAAGTCTTTCCCAAAACTGTCCTCAGTTTTTTGAAAAATTACCCTTCCCCTAGCAGTCAGACTGACCCCAAACTTATTCTTGTTCCTTATTTTGTCTAGCTCGTAAAACCGGGTGGCTGATCACCCTTCCCCTAGCAGTCAGGCTGACCCAGAACTCAAAAGTAATGCTTTGTATGTGACTTTATATGTTAACCAATCAAAAGAGCGCTATGAAGCCCCCCTTAACTTGTATGTATTTCATTATAAAAACCCTGCTAAATCTGGGCTCGGGGCCTCTTAGCGTCACCGGTTACCGAGTGTGCGGAGGACCAAGCTCGAGCTTGCTAATAAATGACTCTTTGTTATTTACATTGACCAAGGACTCTGGTGGTCTTCTTGGGGGTCCCAAGCCGCGGGGCACAACAGTTGCCTCTGCCCATAAGGAGCTTCTGATCCTTGATAGGAAATTACCGTTGCACACAGAGTCTACCTTGGGCATCATTTCCTGTCTATCTCCCTCTTTCCTTTAAAGGCCACATCACGTCTCATTACTTATGTAGCACAATTTGCTTAGCTCCAAACTGGCAGACTTTTATGTTGGCATTATATTTGGTATTGCAAACAACGTTGGAGAGAATATTAGGGTCTTTTTATCTTGACATATTTGTCTACACATGCAGGGTAAGTTCCTACCGTTAGTGCTGTAGGGTAAAAGGCATTACACGTACCTGTTTTTCATTCCATTTCTAATTGAATGGGGGTGGTTTTCTGCACATCCTCACCAACACTGGGTAGCGTAAGTATTTAGAGTTTACTTGGTGCACATGTGTTGGATTGGGTTAGCACACAGCTGGCGAGGCACACCTTCTGAAGACAGCATGTTCCTCCCCTGTTCCTGCGCTGGAACAACCCCACACTGAGATGGTATTCAGCAGGGGATCTTTGGGAGGTGACTCGACCATCGGGGGAGGCCGCATGACTCCATTAGTGCCCTTATTAAAGAGTTCTGAGCCTCGATCTGCGCTTTCCAGTCTCCAAAACTGAGAATAAATTTATGCTGTTCATAAACCATCCAGGCTACAAAATTCTGTTATAGCGGCTGAGCTAAGACAGTACCCCTTTCTCCAGAGAGAGGACTTTTCCCCACATATTTGTATGGGTTCGTTAGAGTGGCACATAATGGTGGGATTGGTTGTTAAAGATTTGTGCATGTTCACAATTTTAGAACAATGTGTTTTGGCCAGTGTCCCTCCCCTTTCCTGCCCCTAGAAAGAGGACTTTCTAGATGCTGTGATATTGAACAAAAATCATTTGAGTCCCAGTTTTCTTATCTGGAAAACGGGGCTGAGAACACCTCCCCCACAAGATGCTGTAAGGGTTAAACAGCACAGTGTAAATGAAGAGCCCAGCCCAGTGTTTAACGATGCCCAGCGGTTGGCAGGAACCTTCTCTGTGTGTTCCCTGCAGTGCTGGGTAGGTGTGGCACACAGTGGAACCCAAGGGAGGAAAACCAGCACCGCCATGGCACCCAACATCTGTGAACGCGGACTGCACCGGGCACCGCTCTCAGTCCTTTCAGAGTTCCCCCCACGTAATGCCCACCACCACACTGCAGTGGTGCTGGGACTCTCCCTACTTCGTGCCAACTTCAAGTTCCACGCTCGTGAGCCGTGGCTTCTGGGACCCAGAACCTACGGCTCACGAGGCCCCGCCTCCTGGAGGTCAGCTGCCCACCTCTGGTTGGCCCATGTGCTCTGCAGAGCGGCGAGGCGCCCAGGCTGGTCAGTTTCCGCAGCAGAGTTTACCACGCCTCCCCTGGGCATGCGAGGACACTTGTGAGCACCACCTGTTGTTAATTACATGGTAATTAACAAGGACAGTAAAGGAAAACAACAAGCGTGTTTACTTCAACAAGGTGAAAAGACTCGTAATTCCTTATTTCATTTATCCAAAGATGGCTTTGGTATATACTGGATGGTGTAGGAAGCCCTAGCTCTAAAATCAAGCCCGGCATGGATCTCCAACAGCCAAAATTTTACATCAGACATGCGTCAGCGTGCCTTTAACAAGCCAAGAGCTTGGGTGTTTGCAAGTGAGTATTTAAAAGGGCGTTTTAAGTAAGTATGAATATTCATAGTTTCTCTTCACTTTTTATAGCTTCTGTGTAGATGTTAGTAGGGAGAACTGTAGAAAGAATTGTGAACTCTTAATTTTGAAGTAGAGAATAACCCCCAAAGCCCAAAGGAGAGGTCATTTTGTTTTAAATACAAATGCCTGATTTGTGCTAAGACATGGGTGATGGACGGTGTAGACCTTCTTCTCACTCCACAAATGGACATCAAGGCTGCACGCGCCTGGTGTGGATTTACATTGGGAGAAACAGAGACAGGTCTGTGGGGCACGTGCTGGGGCTTTCAGAAGGGGTTCTGCTCTGTGCGGTAAACAAAATGTCACTCTGTCACACAGAAAAAACACTGGAAGGATCCACAGCACAGTATTAACTCCATGTGGTGGGACTAGGGGACTCTTTTACATTTAAAGGATACCTTTCTGAATTGCCTGAAACATTTCAAAGAGAACTGATTTTAAAACAATACTCAGGATAGTGAAAACACTGTTCATCAATGAAGAAATGAAGCCCATGGAAGGCAAAGGCAGCTCTGCCTTCCTGGCCCAGTGTCAGTGGCCCTTGGCTGGACCCCCTCCCCCAGCTGACCTCAGAGCCCATCTAGATGGACCTGGTTCTTCCTCTCACTCCAGCCGTGGCGAGGGCTTGCGCTGCTGCAGTACTCTAGGCGGGCAGGGGTCCTGGTGCGTCACTGGTGGTAAGAGAGCAGTTCTGCCCTTGGCCTGCCCTTGGCCTGCCCTTGGCCTGCCCCTGGGGTCAGCACACCACCCCAGTGAATTCCAGAGCCCTGGCTGCAGGTCCCTGCGTCCTGGAGAAGCAGGCTTGAGAACCGGGCTTCTGGTCAGGCTCTGCCTCTGGGACGGGTCATTCAGTCAGTGGGAGCAGTTGCCTTATCTAGGGAATGCAGGGACTAGTATTATCATTTGGGGTTTGTTTAAATATTGGAGATAATATATAGAGAGTGTTGACCAAAGCAGTTGGCCTTTGCTCCCCCAACAGCCGTTCATTGGCCACCTATTTATTTGCCAAGCACTCCTTTAGCATTACAAAGTAAATGTACTTTTTAAAAAAGAGGAACACCTGTTTCTCAACTCTTTATTTTATGTATTTTCAAGCAGTACAGTGCCGTGCACCAGGGCTTAAATGTGTCACCTCTGCCCTCCAACAGGCAGTGTGAGCAGTCACCTGCGGCCATTGCAGTTTTGCCAAGATTCATAGTCTAAGTTGTGGTTTTCGTTTTGTTTTTTTCTTTTTCTTTTTCTTCCTTCCTTCCTTCCTTTCTTTCTTTTTTTTAAGCAAAACAAGATGAAAAGAACAAGCTTTTTTTTTTTTTTTTAAGAGTTACCTGTTCATGAAACACCCACTTATTCTCTTTGTTATGTTGTCCTCATACCCAGAGAATTCGAGGAAGAAAAGAAGAGATCTCAGTGGGGAATCTATTCTGTAACTCCCTTTTAGAAGTTTCTGTAGAGAATCCGGATATGGTGGCACATGCCTGGACTCCCAACAACTTGGGAGGCTGAGGCAGGGCGATCACAGTTTGAGGCCCACCTGGATAACCTAGCACAGAATAAAAATAAAAATTAAAAAAAAAAAAAAGGGGAGCCGGGCGTGGTGGCACACGCCTGTAATCCCAGCACTTGGGAGGCTGAGGCAGGAGGATCGTGAGTTCAAAGCCAGCCTCAGCAATAGTGAGGCATTTAGCAACTCAGTGAGACCCTGTCTCTAAATAAAATACAAAAAAGGGCTGGGGATGAGACCCAGTGGTCGAGTGCCCCTGAGTTCAATCCCTGGTACCAAAAAAATAAAAAATAAAAAAAAAATAAAAAAAAAAAAGGGGGGAGGCTGAGGATTTAGCTCAGTAGTAGAACACCACTGGCTTTAATCCTCAGTACCACGTGGAAAAAAAAATATTTTTGGGACAGGGGGTTGCACTTAGGCTGAAATTTAAATTGCATTTGTTAAACATTAATAGATGAGAAAGAGTGAAGACTCTGTATGACACTTGGAAGGGACAGGGAATTGCTGAACTAGTTAGCATTCTGGGGGGAAAAAAGCAAGCCAAAGGGATGAGAAGTGAGAGGTAAAGCTAGTAGCCAGGTGTCCTGTCTTCCTGGCTGGCAAGACTGTCAGGGTGTGCTGCCCTCTGACTCCAGGGCCCAGCTAGTCACAGGCTCTGCCGTGCTCTAGCCTGGGTGTCCAGCAGGCTTGCAGGACGTCTGGCTCCAGCCTGCGAGAAGGTCAGATTCAAATTAGTGGTTAAACCAGTAAATACAGGGACAGGTGGCTCTTGACCTAGATGTTTGTATTTCTTTAGTTGGCGCTCCAGGATTTATCTTGATGTTTGTGTTTGGGGAATGACAAGTAGCTCTTTGCTCTTAGTCTGTTCCATAAACCATGATTTAAGTTTTTAAAAAAAATATTTGAATTTTTAATAATTTTTAAATGACAAATGAAAATTGTATACAGTTATGGTGTACAACATAATGCTTTGATATATGTATAAATTGTGAAATAGCTAAATCAAGCTAATCAACAGATGCCTTACTTCACATACCTGTGTGTATGTGAACTATATTAAATATTTTCTCTACACCTTATTCTAATGATACTTAAATATTTCCTCTACTAGAAGAAGATATACATTTGATCAACAAATATATGAAAACATGTTCAACATCTCTAGTAATTAGAGAAGTGCAAATCAAAACTACTCTAAGATTTCATCTTATACCAGTCAGATGGCAGTTATCAAGAATACAGACAACAATAAATGTTGGCGAGGATGTGGGGGAGAAGGTCCACTCGTACATTGCTGGGGGGACTGCAAATTTGTGCAACCAATCTGGAAAGCAGTATGGAGATTCCTTGGAAAACTGGGAATGGCACCACAATTTGACCCAGCTATCCCACTCCTCTGTTTATACCCAAAGGACTTAAAATCAGCATACTACAGTAACGCAGCCACATCAATATTTATAGCAGCTCAATTCACAATAGCTAAACTGTGGAAGCAAACTAGATGCCCTTCAGTAGATGAATGGATAAAGAAAATGTGGTATATATACACAATGGAATATTACTCAGCATTAAAAGAGAATAAAACTATGGCATTTGCAGGTAAATGGATGGAGTTGGAGAATATTGTGCTAAGTGAAGTAAGCCAATCCCAAAAAACCAAAGGCTGAATGTTCTCTCTGATAAGTGGATGCTGATCCATAATGGGGTGGGGGGGGAGAGGCATGGAAAAAATGGAGGGACTTTGATCCGGCAAAGGAGAGTGAGGGGTGGAGAGAGGGTATGGGGCTAGGAAAGATGGCGGGATGAGAGGAACATCATTACCCTAGGTACGCGTTTGACTGCACATATGGTGCAGTGCTACATTGTGTATAAACTGTGAAATGAAAAGTTGTGCTGCAATTGTGTACTATGAACCTAAATGCATTCTGCTGTCATGTATACCTAACTAAAATAAATAAATTAGTTAAAAAATATTTCCGCTACTTTTCCCTGAATGTAAGTTGTCCATTTTGGAAGCTATGTGTGTTAAATGTGTTTATAACACTTAAAACTTACTCTGTTAGCAATTCCCAGGTACACAGTGTGTTGTCATTGACCACAGTCACCTTGAGGTACAAGGGATCTCTTGGATGTATTCCTCCTAATTGAAATTTTGCATTCTTTGATCAACGTCTCTCCCTCCTGCCAATCTCCTACCTTTGTTTCCCTAGATTTTATTTTTATTTATTTAAAATTTATTTAAAAATTAATTTTTTAGATTCTGCACATAAGTGCGAACATGCAGCATTTACCTTTTTGTACCTGGCTTGTTTCGCTTAACATTAAAAATTATTGGAATTTTTATTTTAAAATGTAATTAGAAATATTAATCACCAGATTTAAGGAAAGTATATCTAGAGAGAATGACTGACTGACACAATAACATTTAGCTATAATTAAACATTTTCTCTACACATCTTACTCTGATTATTCTTAACTATTTCCTCTACTTTTCCCTTAATGTAAGTGTCCAAGCTTCCATTGGAAGCTTCTGAGAGTCCTCTGGTGGTAAATCCATGACGGGTCAAGTTAGTTCCAGTACAAATGCAGAAGTATGGTGTTAGTTAGTCCTCTTGCTGTGCACTGCCCACAGCAAAAATTCTCCACTTCTTTTCCTTCTGCCTCTGTGGGAGAGAGTTCCCTTCCCTGGCCCCCGGTAGGGATGCTCCTCGTGATTCGCCCTCTTCCTGGCTTGTCCTCTCCTTTCCCATGGGTGCTGCTGGATCCAAGCAGGCTCGTCCCCACTCTTCCACGCATGATCTGAGAGCAGGCCGTGTGGGCTAGTTATTTTTGCATCTCCAAGCCTTCCTAGCACACTGGAGGAGATGAAAGTGAGATTCGTTTTAGAATTAATGTGGGATGAGAATGGTCACTTTGACTTACTTTTCCCCTGGTTCTGACTTGGGGAAGAGGCACTAACTGTGACACCCCCCCCCCCCCCTCCGCCCACTGTCTGGTTGCCAAGCTCAGTGAGCGCTCAAGTCCCTCCATGATGGTGGCAGTCACTCGGTTTGAGTCCCCATGCTTCCGAAGGGATGCGATGAGGAGAACAGGCTGCTCTTCTGTGTTCTTGTGCCTAACTCGTCTTCACTAGACAGAGGAGGAAAGACAGCTGCTGTCCCCATGTTGTGCATCTGTTAGGACACGGCGCCCTCATCTCCAGCAGTCGGAGGTTTCTCCACCCACTCAGGGTTTGACTCCTGTAGGAACACCTGCTGGACCTCTGTTCTCCCCGTGGTCCGGTTTCTTTAGTGGGGGTCCTTGAATATTCCAGGCCCCCTGCTGTGGGGCACAACCTGCTTCTGACCAGACTTGCAATCACACAGCCTCAGGATAGGCCAGACTCTGCTTCCTGACGCAGTGGGCGTCTTTTCCAGAACAAGCCATTTTAGGCTAACAGAAAACCTAACACATCTTTCTAAAAGTGTGATTTGATGTATTACACATAGGATCACACATACGCAATGAGCCGCAAAAGCAGAACCCGAAGGAGGTCACCTTCATCCTAGAAACACAGGGAGAACAGCTCAGCCTGAGCCTTGGGTCTGGGGAGCCTCATTGGGTTGTGTTTGGCTTACTGGAGGGAAGAAGAAAACAACCCTGTCTCTAATCATCCGGGCTCTCCTCAAGGCCACGCAAGAACAGAGATTCCTTACCTTTCTAAGCCTACAGAGCTGGAGTCCTAAGCTCTCTGGGATCCACAGTGGCCCAGCGCGGACCACCTCCCCCGTTGACCCTCATCTCCCCCATTGACCCTCATGCTTTCAAGTCAGTGTGTCTTGCCACGGGTACTTGATCAGGTTCAAAGGACTGCAGAGGTGCCAGCCTGCTGGGTTTTGCAGAAGATGGTGACAGCTGAGTGACAAACAGAAAGGACACTGTGAACCCAAGAGACACTGAAGTCTGAGGTGTGTGCTGCCCATGACCTTGGGGGTTGGGGGCTGTCATCCGGTGGTGCCCATCTCCTTTTTATTCTTTTCCTGGCCAGTTTTAAAACATGCAAGGAACTCAAGGAACACGCCAGAGAACCTCAGCTCAGGCCAGCAGCCGGCACGCCTGGTTCTATCTGTCTGTGTGTTCCCTTCCTAGGCTCACGTGTGGCTTTGTAGAACAGATTCGCTGGTGGTAAACACAGGGCGCAGATCCTTCCTGGAACCTCCCTGCTTGGTCAAGGTGGGGAGCTTTTCACACGTAGGAAAGTTACCAAAGGCGATGGATCCCTGGTGCTCTGGCTTTCCGTTTTCTGCTCATTCAACACTTAACACTCTTCTTTGTGACCTTGAGAGACTTACTTCATCTCGCTGTGCCTTGCCTGGAGGGGCAACGCAAGCTTTGCTTTGTCCTGTAAAAAGGAGTAGCCTGACTTGGTGTGAGAGTGTTGGTACTAATAATCCACGTGGCTCACTCTGCTTTTCCTTTGCAGTTAGTATTTTCCCCCAAATTTTAGTTCTTAAAAAAACTCACACCTGGGCTGGGGTTGTGGCTCAGTGGTAGAGTGATCACCTAGCATGTGCGAGGTCCTGGGTTCAATCCTCAGTGAAGGGCAAAAATCACACCGGAGACAACCGTGCAGCCAAGAGATTTATTCACCAGCCTTTATGGCTGGTCGGAGGTAGAAGAAGTATGGGGAGAAGGAGTCAGGGAGAGGGAAGTGTGCAAGCTCTGGTGGGAGAGAGGAGTCAGGGAGAGGGGAGTGTGCAAGCTCTGAACAGAAGGTGGGTGCCTGGTTGTGCTGGCTGTGGTCTCTGGAGCTGTTGGCTGGGGCAGCTGCCGACGGGCTGGAGATGGTGAGTCTGGAGCTGTAGCAGCAGCTGATTCCTCTCAGCAGGGAGGAGCTGTTGTATCTGAGCTCCCGACAGGCAGGAGTTTTAGTAGGGATTTCTGGTGGGGGCGTGTATCAGAGCTACCTTTAACGCTATTGGCTCTTTTCCCAGGGAACAGGGAGACCTTTAAGCTGATTGGCTCCTGCCTGGGGAACAGAGTGACCTTTAAGCTGATTGGCTCCTGCCCAGGGAAAATGAAACCAGGTTGCTCCTCTTGAAATTTCCATGGGGGAGGTGGCCCATCGGCCCAAGCCTATCTATCACTCAGCACCACATAAAAATAAATAAATAAAATAAAGGTATATGTCCAACTACAACTAAAAAATAAATATTAAAAAAAATTCAAACCTATGCAGAAGTGGCAATAATGATGCGCAGTGAATGTCCTCCTGCCCTTCATCTGGATTTTCTGGCTCTGGACATTTGCCATGTTTGCATTTTTTCTTTTGCTCCAGACACTTGCATGTTCACACAAGTAGTTTTTGTGGAGCCATTTAAGAGTTCATTTCACACAGAATTCAGTTACTGTGACCCTAAATATCTTTACACATGCCTTTAAAGAACAAGAACGTCCCCTGATGTAACACCAATACATTCATTGAAAGCTTAACATAATTCAGTATACAGACAAAATTCACATGTCTCCAATTGTCCCAATACTTAAAAAAAAATGTTTTTTTTTTCCTAATTCTTACCATCCAGGATGGAATCATAGAATCAATGTAATGCATTCTTCTGTTATATATACAACAACTTTGCATTAAAAAAAGTAAAATTAATTTAAATTTAAGAAATTTTAAAGATGATGAAAAATACGAACCAACTAATGCCGATAAACTTGAAGACTTAAAACATATGGCTCATAAAAACAAAAAAGAAAGAAAGAAAGAGCTCATTTTCACTGTGGTGGTCAAAAAAAAAAAAAAAAAAAAAAAAAAAAAAAAGAAATCACTCATTCTGTTGACTGTCCTGTTTATTTAGTTTCTTTAAATCTAGAAAATTTCCTGAGGCTCTCTTTTTAAAAATCATCAATCTTGATATTTTTGAAAAGTTCATGCCGAATTGTTTTGTAAACTGTCCATTAATTTGGATTCATCTGTTTGCACAGATCCTGAAGCACTATTCCAGGGAGGAATTCTGCCAGCGTGACACATGTCTAAGTCGGCAGCACTAAGCTCAGGGGTGCCCAGCCCCACAGCTCCCACGCCAGTGCCACTGACTTAGACCCTGTGTGAAGCTGGTGTCCACCATATTGGTTTTTCCATTGTCCCGCTCCTATTGCTAGTTAACAAGCATTTTGGGAGTGATTTAGTAAGACTGTTCATCATTGGTGGTTTTTGTTTTGTTTTGTTTTGGTCTTTTGTTATTTGCAGCTCATACGTCATTGGACAGTTCATAACGATTTCATTTTCCTCATTTGACAGTCCCAGCATGTGCAGTTCTCGGGTGTCCAAGTCCATTGTCACATGCTTCGAGTTCTTGTGGTTGGTTGTCTTTACGGGCTCACTGCTTGAGTCCAATGATCTGAGAGGCCCTGGGGCTGCCTGGGCGAAACCTCCTCCAGAGCCAGCTTGACTTTGGCTTCTGCCAGCAGAGGACCATGTCCCGCACTCCTCAAGGCTTCTGACTTTGAGTGGCAGCGTCAAGCTTGGCTCCCCACCTCAGTGCCCTTCTGAGCTCACTGTCCTCACTGCAGAGAGCAGGGAGAATCTGACCTCCCTCTCTGACAACAGGACTTGTGAAAATCTTAGGGGTAGTGCCCTGTGCAGTCTCACAGGGAGCCGAAGATCTGAAAAACCCTATCTCAAGGTTTTGGGCTGCAGCTTGTTGGCTAATAGAATATATTATAAATTGACACTAAAAAGTTCACAAAGGTTTTAAGAGGAAAGTACCAGCATTCACTGAAAGGGGCAGAAATCATACCAATGAAGGGGACCTTTGGACTCCTCTGCTATAAACCAGTCAGCTGGAAACTCAGGCCACTCTTACTGCACAGGAATGATGACTCAGAGGGCAGGGCCCAGAACCCAGGGGGCCAGTAAGAGCCAGAGAGCAGCAGCAGACCCGAGCCTTAATCAAAAGCAGGCGACAAGGGCCAGAAGGGACTCAGAACCACGTGTGAACTGAGGTTGCTGTGTGCCCCTCGTTTCCCTGAGCGTCCCCGTGGGCGTGTGCAGCCAGAAGATGGGTGGGTGTGTGGGGCCAGTAACCTTGGTTCTCTGGTGTTTAGGTGGAGGAATGGAACTCAAATTGCTGTGCTAGAGGAACTCACACACACTTGGACCTGATTTAAATAACTTGAAGTGATGTCACAGTGGGATAAGACGCGGTGGGTTTGGAGGAAGGGAGGAGTGTTTTTCAGGTGAGGGGCATAGGAAGTACTGTGGCCAGAGGGTGGCCTGAGCAATGGTATTTTTGGAGATGGCTACAACAGTATTTCCTATTAGTTTCTTTTTTAAATATTTATTTCTTTGCTTTAGTTGTACACAATGCGTTTATTTGTACATGGTGCTGAGGATCGAACCCAGCGGTGCACGTGCTAGATGAGCGCTCTACAGCTGAGCCACAACCCCAGCCCTCCTATTAGTTTTACAATGTGATCTTGACACATTTTGCACTGAGGGGCAGGGTTTGCCCCTTTCCTTGAAATCAGGCTGAGGTAGGACCACCCTGGCATTGAGGATACATGATGGAAGCATCGTGCTACAGCGTCCTGCCTGGTCCTCTCCAGATGTTTGCTCCTAAAGCCTAGGCCCCTCAGCGTGACCCCACACAGCTGCACGGAGAGGCCAAGGGTCAGAGTTCCAGTTTGCAGCCCCAGTTGAGGTCCCAGCAAGCAGCCGGTATTGACCACCAGCTCCGTGAGCGAGTGAACCCTCAGGGGACTCCAGCCTCCTGTGGCCGAGTAACCCCCAGGAGTCAGGTCCTTCCAGCTGAGTCTGCACGTGAGAGAAGCTGTCCTTTCTGAATTTCCAACCTGCAGAATATGTAGGTATAGTAAAAATATTTTTTGTTTTGTTTTTGTCATAAGTGTAGGGGAGTTTGTATCACAGCAACAGTGACTGAGATGTTGATAGAATTTGCATCTTGCTGGGGACATGTAAAAGCTGCATCTTGCAGCTACCCATCATTCCCATTGCTCTGGGTGAAAGCCACTTTGGAGGTCAATGTGGAAGCCAGAAGCAAGGAACTGGCATTCAGATGAGGCTGGTGCCAGGTAGTGCCCCAAGAGAACCAGTGCTTGGAGATTTAACCCTGCTGGTAGAACTGATGGGTTCCAGTGCCAGACTCGGTGGGCATGTATTGAGCACTGAGCGAAGAGATGAGGAACATACAGTGTTAATATTTCAGCTTTACCTCCTTAACGGGGCACTTTTCTTTATATTCTCCACTTCAAGGTCTCAAGGCAAATGCCATTGTTCCTCCGTGGACAGTTTTGATATCAAGCCACTTGACAAAGCCTGCAGACTACCTGCCTTTCGGTCATGCTTTTGTCCCTGTTCTGCACCGTGGTGGTGACTGGAACTATTTGGGGCTGGAATTACATTCCCTCCATTTCATATGTGGAAGCTTTAACCCCCAATGCCTCAGAGTCTGACTGTTGTGGAGGTGGGGTCTTTTAAGAACAGTGTGAGGACTCAGAGGCTGGGTGGCAGCCGTGGGGGCGGGCTCTGGGGAAACGATGGAACCTGTGTGCACCTTAACCTTCCTGAGACTGAGGGTGTGAGAAGGTGAAGGACCTGGGAACTGGGGTGGGTCGCAGAGCTGCAGCGTGAGGTGGCACACAAAGGGTCAGGGCAGAAGTGGCCAGGCAGGGCAGACCAGATGTGCTGGGCTCCTGTGGGAGGCAGGGTTGGGCAGGTGGGGTAGGTGGAGATTGTGGGTATCCTTGAAAATCAGGCTTCTCCCAGTTCTGAGGGTTGACCTGCTGGCACGAATGTCCTTCAAGCACCCACCAAAGGGTTCATCAGCAATAGCATTTTTTTGGTTTTATTTTAAAGCTACAAGGTGACATGAGTATAATAATTTATTAAAATAATTGTGTATTTATGGGAAATAAAATAAAAAATGACTATCAAAGAGATTTCTATTATGAAGACAGAAAATCTAACCTCTGTGGGGGAGAACAGAATTATCTATTCATTTAATTAATACATGTTGACTGCTAACAAAGAACAACATACAGATCATAAAGATGAGAAAGGTGCAGGCCCTTTAGGGATTTAGTGGATGGGAAGTTTTAAATGGGCAGGAAGGCCAAGAAGCGCCCAGGAGATGCAGATCTAACAGCAAAGGTACGGAGGGAGAGTAAGCAGAGTGGACGTGACCTGGGCAGTGGGAAGTGAGGCTGCAGATGCAGGTGGGTGAAATCCAAGCTCAATATCAAGCTTAACATCATCTTTTAAAAACAAACTGGAACACAAAATAACATTTAATTTAAGAAATCAGAAATACTCAAAAGAAAAGCTGGGGTAAAATACTATGCATATAATCGAGTGAGTTGGCATTAACTTTAACGTAGATCAGAAAGCACAGAGTTGGCTTTTAAAGTCTCTTTTAGAAAAGCAAAATCCCCCTGTTGTCCAACACCTACGGGTAGAGGGGAAGCACCAGCTAGACCAGGATGGGTGCCACGTTTCCGGAGAGCATGTCTTCTTCCTCACCCAGGGTTTCGGGGAGCTCATCTAACCTGGCCTTCCAAAGCACAGAAGAGAACACTGTCAACCAGAGACTCAGGTGGGGGCCCAGGAGGCAGAATCAGAGCCCTCGGAGCCAGCCTCGGCCTGCATGGCCCCAGGCTGTGGAGTCCCAGAGTGGAGGGTTGGGTTCTAGTCTTGGGGTGGCTGCCTCAGAGTCAGGGCCCCCACGCCTCCCGAGAAGGGAGAGCAGAACCCGCTTTCCAGACCCACCTGTAGACACAGGGGTCCCCAGGACCACACTCAGGCCTAGGGGATCAGAGCCCGGAGTGGGGGCCGGACATCCGCATCTTAACGAGCAGTTTTTATTCAGGTGATTTTAATTGACACTGAAATTTGGGACCCCGGCCCAGGGCAGTGGCGGATATCCGCAGTCGCCTCGCAGCCCCCCTCCAGCGGGTGTGGGCCGCCCACCTCGCTGGCTGCCTGTCTCCCCACACTCTTCCCCTTCCTCTTTGCTGCTCTTCGTGCTCCTACTTTCGCCTCCTCTTTCGTGTCCTCTGGTTTTTACTCTCCCCCAGCAGCTGACGCCCCCTGCTCGCCTCCCAAGTGCATTCCCAAGTGGCGCTGTCCCTGAAGGCCAGCCCAGGGCGGAGGGCAGGGAGCTGCGCTCAGACGGCAGGATCCAGACCGGAGCAGCCCGGGATGCAGGGAGGGGTTGGAGACTCCAAGCTGGAGGGAGGCCGGAAAGGCTGCAGGGGGCCGGCGGGGGTGGGGGGGGAGGGAGGGGGCAGAGTCCTGACACAGGAAATTCCACCAGGAAGTGGATCTGGGAGCCCAAGGTGGCTGGCAGGGCAGGGCCAAGAGCCCTGTGCACACCTGTCCCCTGCCTCCCCCGTGGCCTGTGTGTGGGTGAGCTAATGAGCGAGGGAGGTGTCAGGTGTGCCCAGTTGCACAGACACCTCCCCAGACAAATTCCCAAGCGCTTAGTCCAAGCGAGGGTTTGAGTCCCCCATTTGTCAGATGGGAGACTTTGCTTTGCAGGCTGTCTTATGGGTGGAGAACTTGATCCTGCAGGAATGGAGGCTCTTCCAGGCGTCTCTCACACAGAGAGGTTCAGAAGTCAGGGTTCCAACGGAGAGCCCGGGCACCATGCTTCAGACAGAACTGGGAATCAAAGCTCGCTTTGTTGCTCCGGTACCGCCCGACAATCAGGTCCAGAAACACCTGGACGGCTCACGGGCCTGTGTGCGCGAACTCTGGCACGGAATCAGCGCTCAGTACCTGTTGGCGCTGACCTCTCCTTATTGGGAACCGGTCCAGTATCTGCTGTCTGTCCCCATTTATCATGATTTCTGGTTCGGGTTAGGCACTGGGCGTGGCCTCGGCACCTCTCTCAAGGAGGTCTTTCTGTCAGCACACCTGGAGGGCAGAGCACAGGTGCCATTCCCGGGGTGCCCGGGTCCTTAGGAGGCCTACGGGAGTACAGTTGCTCCTGAAGCTCTGTTTGGCTGTCCTGCACCTGCTCCTGAAGGTGTGGTACATTCCACAAGCCCCAGGGTGGGGCAGCACCTGGGGGAGGGGGGAAGGCTCCCCAGCTGCCCTCCTGTCCCTCCTCAGTGCTCTCCACGACCGGCTTCTCCTTCTGGACTGAACGAGACAGAAATCTGCTCCCTTCCTTATTCCTTTCTTTGTGTCCCCAGGTGTTCCCCTGACCAACCTCTCACCCTCTGTATTATTCCTTAAGGCTGGGGTGGCCCCGGGAGTAGGACCTGCCCTGTCACCCCCACTCCCACTTGCAGGGCAGGGAATTTACCAGGCATTTCGATGGATGCTGGCTCTGGTTTTGAATCTGCTTCCTGATCTTTTGCAAGCTGCCTCTAGAACAGAGCGAGTCCTACGCATTCCAGGCTGGCCCAGCCTCTTCCTCTTCCCCCTCGCCCCCACCACTGTGTCACCATAGCTCCGGGACTTCCCCAGCACCTCGGTTCTTGCTGGTCTTTCCTCATGCTTTCTTCACTGCTTGAAACATTCTTGTTCCCTTCTGCTGATCTTCCAACCAAAGCCTAGCTCAAGATCAACTGGGCCTGCTTGCCCGGCCTGCCCTGCCCCAGGGCCGCCTCCCTGCACACCTCCTGCTGTTGTGCTTCTTCTCTTGCATCATCGTTGGCTGTTTGCACCTGTGCCTCCCCGAGGCTTGAACAGGAGCACCACAGGTCCTTTAATGGGGTCCCCAAGGCCAGCCTCAGGGCTCCCACGCAGTGCGCTCTCAGGAGTGACCGTATTTTGTCCTGACTGTGTTTGCAGAATCTCAGTCCTCCCCACTCACGACCTGGAAGATGCGCAACTGGAAAGGGGGCTGTGGGGTGAACCAGGCTGCACTGTCATCCGCATATCAAACCAGGCTTAATCTCCACTGTCAGCTGGACTCTGAGGGACAGAAGCTCTCGGTGGAGCTGCTGCTGAGGCCGCGGAGCTGGCTGCACTCACCCGTTCTTCTCTGTCTCCCTGGCTGCTCTTCCTAAAGGAAGACCCCTCCGTTACTATTGAGCAAACTGCCATTTGTTTTGTTCATGACCAAATAATGCTCAGCACTTACCTGTCCCTGGGTCACTATCTGCCCATGTTAGGACACACGCTCCTGAGCAGAGGTCCCGTCTGCCTTCTGCTGCAGGTGCAGTGCCTGGCCCAGGCTGTGGGGATGGATGAGTGAAAGGCCGCTCGCCCCCGTGTGTGCGTGTGTGGCACTCTGGACTGGGGACTGGAGGGCCTGTAGGTGGGTGGGTGGGGTTGCGGGCACAGTGCAGTGATGGGCGCAGACACAGCAGAACCCGGGGCCTCGGCCGGACGGTGGGCCAGTGCAGACCGAGGAGGAGGGGCAGCCGGGGACGGTCCCCCTTCTGGTTGGATGCTGCCAGGAGCTGGGGCCAGGAAGGACGTTCTAGAGGGTGAAGCCCCATGGACAGAAGGGGAGGGGAAGCAGCGGGTCGCAGCTGCAGCCTGTGGGCAGGAGGCTGTGCAGGAGCTGGCCTCCGGGCAGGTGAGGGCTGTGGCTTGATCTTCTCTGGCTCTGGGCCAACACGCAGACTTGAAGGTGGCGCGGCCCTGCCTGGGGAAAGTGAAGTGCCACCTGCGCTGAGGGCCAGCGGTGGGCTCCACGTGTCCCTCTCTCTCTGCGTTGTCCTGGGGAGAGGAGGATACAAGGGCTTTGGGGCGTGCTGCCTAGGGGCCGTGAGGCTGCCGCGTCAGGAGCACTGGGCTCTGCCCGTGGGGTGCGCCACTCTGGGCAGCCACCTAGGGGAGGCCTTGGCAGCGGGACTGAGAACTCTGCTGGGCCAGCTGCGGGAGGAGGAGCCGGGAGAGGAGCCGCCGGCCCTCGGAGCCTGGAAGGAGGCCGAGGCAGCGCTTGGGGCGGCACCGCCCGAGACTTTCTGTGACCTCGAGCTGGCGCTTTGGAGGTCTGGGGTGGGGGAGGCCGCAGCAGCCAGCCTGGCCGGCCCCTCTTCCTCCCTTCCTTCCACCTTGCCTCCTGTGGCCGATACTTAGCCAATGTAGGAGCCCTAATTAAGGAGATGGCTAAGATTGCGGTTGGCTGTGAGCCATGGAGATGTTTAAGCATTGCCACCTTCCATGGTCTCTCAGGACTTGGCTTGGGACATTGCGGACCGGGTCGGCGCCATTCTGTGGTGGTTGGAGGAGTGTGGATTGCATGTTGGAGTTGTTGCTGGAGCCAGAGAGAGAAGCTGGCAGAATAAAGAGCCTGTTCGTTTCCAGTCTGCCTCTGAACTTATTCCCGCGGCTTTGTTGCTGCAGGCGGCCGTCGCTTCAGGCGGCAACAAGCAGGTGTCTATTCCGTGCCAGACTGTGTTGGACCTTGAGCAAGCAGTCACAGTCCACCCCTCGGGGAGCTTCCTCCCAGCTGTGGGGGTGCAGCAGACCATGAATAGGGAAAGCAGAGTGGCAACACCAGGGTGGTCAGCGCCAAGAAGAAACAGAGCAGACAGGAAGGATGGGGCGATGGGTGCAGGGTGTGGCTGTTTGCGAGCGGGAGCCGGCAACGGCCTCACTGGAGAAGCGACATTTACCCAGAAACCCCAGTGCAGCAGGTCAGGGGTACAACGCTGCTGGGGCCCAGGCAGGCCTCTGGTCTAGCCGGGAGAGCAGGCCAGAGGACGATTGCCCGTTCCGTGGGCCGCAGAGACCTCTAATACCATGGGGGTGCAACAGAATAGTGGAGCTGTCCCCTCCCTTTGCAAGTCCTTGCTACCCCTGGTTTATCTCCTCTCCCCTGAAGAGCGCGATTGTACTGGGCAGGGATTTCACAATTACAGATTGCAAAGAGTCAGTCACATTCTTGCTTTTGAATTCCCAAATAGTTTGCTTCATTCTCATAATTGCCTTGGGAACACGGGTGTAATGACATCCATTTTTGAGGTGAAGAATCAAGAACTTAGAAGTTCTTAAAGAACTAACAGTGGCCTCAAAAGCTAAAGTTCTGATTTGCCAAAGTCGAATTCCTTTTAGTGATCCGTTCAACACCAAGATTGTCCAGAGGAGAGGGTGCCGAAGCCCTGTCCCTAGAGACTAGTGAAGGGGCAGGGTGGGGAGAGAGGGCAGCTATGGGAGACTGCATGAAGGAGCCCCAATTAGGAAGGGTTATTGCGGCTAGCTGGAAGCCATAAGTTCCACCTGATATGTATGTGACACACCTGTAGGCACCCGCAAAGCTAAAGGTATATAACCGGGTGAAAGCGGTCGGAGTTAGGAGAACGAATTCATTCAGTCAGTCGTGCAGTCTCTCGGTCGGTCAGAAGAAGAGTTCGGTCGGAGAATCAGAGCGGCCAGAACGTAGGCAGAGCGGTTACAGAAGAGAAACCAGATAGAAGAAGTAATGGCTGGTCAGAGTTAGGCCGAGGCTCCCGAGGAAGAAAGAAGAAAGAAGAAAGAAGCTCTAAAAAATAAAGAAAAGCTCTCTCTAATCTTTCTCTCTAAAAATCTTTCTTTCCCTCTCTAAGCTCTCTCTAAGAAAGTAGAAGTAAAAGTAGTAATAGCTTTACTCTGCCTCCGAGTCTTCCTCCCGCGGCAGTCTGTGGCTGGCCATGACAGGCAGCCTACAACTGCAGATCCTTAGAAGGGCCCGAGTCTGCCTTCCCACTCCGGCTGATAGGGCAAGGAGTGGGGACCTGATGCCCAGGTCACCTCTTGCTCTCCGAGGTGGAGTGGGGAGAGAGCAAGTAGGGGGTCTCGGAGATGGGCTGACGGGCAGTCTCCCGTTGCCTGAGGGTCCATGAGGAGGAAGGGCTTAGCTCCAGGTGAAGAGAGGCTCAGAATTAGCTGAGTGCTGATCCCTGGACCTCGAGACTGGGGTGAGGCAGAAACAGTGACCCGTGTGGGCCACGGGTCAGTGGAGTCTCAGAGGGGCCTTGACCGAATGAGGGCAGAGTGGACAAGTGCCACCAACCATGGGCCCTTCGCTTGGGTCATCAAGCCAGAATCTGATGCCACCTAAGGGTGAGGAGGACATGAGGAAATGACCACATTTACATCTGCAGTGACTGCAGTTTTTACCTCAATGGACTAGACCAAGGTTTCTGCCCATAGGCAGGATCGATGCCTGAAATAGAAGCCGAGTTACAGAAGACTGAAGAAAGTGACATTTTTTTTTTCATGTATGAATCATGTGGTTTTACAAACGGGACATTTTTACCCACTACACGACTGTTGACTAGACCATGTACAGAGAGAGTTCTTTAGGAGATGTCCCAGCTAAAAATCCAGTATCCGATTTTGTGTCCTCTGAACCCAAAGATCAATTCTTCTGTGAAGAAGAAAGTGTGAGAAATTCCTTGGCTTAGAAGCCCCGCGTCCACAGGGCAGGTGGGAGGTGGGCCCCCTTGTTCCTCTACAAGCATTGGTTGTCCTCGAGGTCCCCCCACCCAACATCCTGCTCAGTGTTTGCAATCTGCCGCCCCCACCCCCAGGCCCTGTGTGGAGCTCTCTGTGGGTGTTCCCACCCCGAGGGAACTTCTAGGCCTGGTGTCTTGGAGCAGGGAATAAAGGAAGTTTCAGGTTAGGACAGAGTGTGGCCTGGGAGGCCAGCTGGGGTGTAGAGAGAGGATTTAGATTCAGGTGGACTGCAGCTCTGCAGCTTACTGGCCAAGCGAACTTTCCAAACGTGCCGTTCATCGCTTTGAAAACAGGCATTGTATCCACCTTAATCTTAGGAGCTATTACAAAAATAAAGCAAAGTTCTGTGCTCATTTGCTAGGGCTCCCGACACAGGATACCACGGACAGGGGCTGAAGCAGTGGAAATTTGTTTTCTCATCGTCCAAGAACCGGGGCCGCAGGTGTGGTCTCCCCAGGGCTTCTCTCCTTACTCGCAGATGTCTGCCTTTTCACTGTCCCCAGTGGCACCCTGTGGACTGGGGGGGGGGGGGTGTCCCAATCTTGAGAACAATAGTTGGTATTGCGTGACTCCCACGGGGCTTTATTTTACCTTAGTTGCCTCTTTAAAGGTTCCATCTCCAACGCAGTCACGTTCAGTCCCTGGGCCTCAGTGCTTCTCTATGTGCCGTGGAGGGGACACGTTCAGCCTGTCCCTGGTAGACGTGCAGAGGCTCCGCCCAAGGCAGGAGCTGCATCGAGCCAAAAGTGCTTAGTAGAGTTCTCTTCTACCAGGTGCCTCCTTAATATTTTTCAACTGGACTTGGAGACTTTTGGTACAGAGCCCGGTGTTGTACAAACGGGAGGTCCTGTGATGTCCTGCTCCCCCGAGTTTCAAGGGCAACTCTGTGACGTGGAAACACCCCCATGTTCCAGAAGACCCAGTGGCCTGCCCCTCCGCTGTTGCTCCCTGGGTCCCTCCTTCCCTAGGCTGGGGACGCTGAGGCCCCACTTTGGCACCCTGCAGAGGAAGCTCCTGGTGGCTGCTGTTCCCCGCGGTCCTCGGGGGAAACTGGAGCGGCTACTACTGCTGTTCCCACCCCTGAGCGGCTGTCAGTGGGAGGCCGTGCGGAGCCCCGGGCCTCCTCTCTGGCTGCCTGGTCTTTTAAATGTACCCAGGCGCCTCCATTTCCTGACGCGCCTCAGGAACCAAGGTGCCCGTGCACGCCTGCACCTTCTTGAGGGCAGAGCCGGGCGTTGGTGCCACTGCACACCACAGGCGTCTGTCTGCGTGTCTGACAAGTGGCCGGCACCCAGGTAGCTTCAGCTAAGCGGATGCTGAACTCCCCGTTCCGGCCCCGGGCTTCCTTTGACAGTGGTGGGAGCCAGTCTTGTGGGCACCTCCACAGAGACACTGTCTTGGAGAAGTTCTCCCTCAGCTACCAGAACCCCAGGGGAATGTGTCGCTGCCTGAAGCGGAAGTCGCTTGGAGCAGCGAACGCCACAGGAAAATTCGGAGGCAGGATGAAAATGAAAAAAGGTCTTTTATTCTTCTCCTCTCTCCAGCTCCAGCAATCACTCCAAATGCTCTAACTCCAACCACCACCTTCTTCTTCCCCACACACACTAACGAACCTCACCCAGTTATATACATATAGCTTTAACAAGGACACGTGCTTACAGCTCGAGCTTACAGGTGCGTCACGCAGTGTTCACGGGCATACAAAGATTCTTTGAATAATGTATCAACATCAGGTGGAAACTAGAACATCTTTTATGGCTCTCAGCTAACCGCAATCTTTAGCTATCTCCTTGATTATAGGCTCCTTCATTTCCCCCTTTTAGTTTTAAAAGAGGGGATGTTCTAGGACGTCCATGTGCAACCGACATTCTTACCCGTCATGGGAGTCTAGGCTGTCCTGACTCCTGGCTTAGGTTGACATGCCGGCCACATTAGACTGTCCCGTGCGACTGTGCCGTGTCTTAGGTTGTCCCCCTCTGGGGATCTTACCCGTCATAGGCTAACCAGCCATCCAATAGAGCCCTTCAGGATCGACTGTGTGTTGACTAACAGCCGTCCAATTTTTAGGAGATGCTGCGGCTTTAAGGCGGCAAGCCTACTGCTGATGAGCCAAGTTTCCATAGCGTATCAAGTTCTTTAAGCGAATCAGCTGCCCTTAGTTTCATCAAGTAACGCACTGAGTTCTCTTAGACAAATACCCGCAAGGCATTGTCCCGCAATGTCCCAAAATAATGGAAAATCAAAATGTCCATAAGTTATATAACACATAGATTCAGGAGGCCCCATGCATGCAGAGCAGAGGCCACACTGCTGGTGAGGTTGTTGATGCTTGAGCAGCAGGGATGCTTGCAGCGACCGCGGTCCCTGCAGTTGTAGCAGCAGCCGTCTTTTTTATGTCCAGACATTTCCACCGGCAAATCTTCAGGGCCCGCTACCTAAAAACTCAAGCATCCATTATTAAGGGAAAGGCAGTGCTATTCCAGCACTGAGATCAAAAGGTGAGCTGTCAAACTAAAAAAAAAGAACTATTAGAGTAGAAAATAAAAGTTGATCTCTGCTCACACACATTGCTGCTCAAGCTCCCACAAACATAAGCTGGCAAAATATCACATTCAGAAATAATCAAAGAGAAACTGAGGGTGTTTTACTGCATTAAAGATAAAGAAAAGCTAAAGGCATTTTGGAAAAATAATTTGTTAGCTGGAATCCTCGAGTCTCTATATACACAGCAATCCTATACCTGTTGAAATAATTCAAATTAATCAGCTACTAAACAAATGAAGTCAATAACAAATAAATGATCCTCTGTCGGAACACCAAAATATCAGGTTATACAACATTAAACATATTCACAGCTGAAGAGAAGTCCCGGAGACAACTATAAATCAAAATTGATTATCATTATAATTGATTATCTAAAAATATTCTGAACTTATATAAATATCTATTTATCTATCTATCTATTGATTATCAAATTAGAATATTCTAAGCTTAAATGAATTAACATTATTTGTTATTTGGATCTATATCTATCTACCTTTTTTTTTTTTTTTTAAACGCTTAATTATTTGTGACGTCACACTAGACAGACGCACATATAAACATATTTGTGACATCACATTAACATGAAATTTAGACAAATGCACAGACATAAAGACATATATAAAAGAGAAAAAAAAAAATTACAATTGTGTATACACTGAAGAGAGATCTTCTTGTCCCGGCCGGGAAGAATGAAATTTAAGTTGTAAATTTAATGGAGAACTCTTTTAAGGGAATCACTCCATACCTTCATTTTGGTCCTCTTGACCTTGCACTTGTTTATTCAATCTAGACTCCTCAATAACTTCGTCTTGATCCCTTTGACTTTGTACCTGCTTTATCAATCTAGATGGTATCCATATTGGAGAGGATTCGTGCTTTGGAAAAACACAAACAGATCCTCTCCCCCAAATTAATACTGGGTCTGGACCCTTCCATGTACCTGAGAGAACATCCTTCCAGTAAACCAAAGGTTTATGTTGTTGGTGTGGGTTCCAGTGTCTATCTCCAGCCGAATGTCCATTAGAATCTAAAGTTAAGAAATTTAGGGTAAACAGGGCAACTGCCAATCTGTCCTTAGGATTTTTCCAGTTTCCATCTTTTTGCTTTAGTAACATATTTTTAAGTGTCCGATTTGCTCTTTCAATTATTCCTTGTCCCTGAGGATTATAAGCGATACCTGTTTTGTGGATAATATTGAACTTTGTACAAAATTGTTTGAAGGATGTGGATGTATATGCAGGGCCATTATCTGTTTTAAGCATTTTGGGGATGCCCAATGCAGCAAAAGCTTGCAGACAATGAGATATAGTATCTTTAACTTTTTCTCCGGAATGTAAAGAAGCAAAAATCATGCCTGAGCATGTATCTATGGTGACATGAATAAATCGTAATTTTCCAAAACTTGGCTCATGTGTGACATCCATCTGCCACAAATGATTGGGCATCAAACCTCGTGGGTTAACCCCATAATGTGGATTGGGCAAGAGTGTTACACAAGATGGACATTCTTTTACAATTCTACGAGCTTGTTCTTTTGTGATTTTAAATTTTTGTCTTAAGGTAGTGCTGTTAACGTGGAACTGGGAATGAAATAAAGTAGCTTGTTGTACTGTAGTAAATATAAATATTGTTTTAGTGAGGGCGTCAGCTTTTTGATTACCTTCATGGAGAGGACCAGGCAGATTAGTGTGAGCTCTTATGTGACCTATAAATAAAGGTTCTTTTCGTTGCCATAGGAGATTTTGGATTTGAGAAAACAATTTAAAAGCTGGAGTATGTGGTGCTATTGGACCTGCTAGCTCCAATTTTGGGACAGCATGTACAATATAATGGCTGTCTGAAAAAATATTCATAGGCTGTTCTTTAAAATTTTCCAGAGCTATTATTATAGCTTCGAGTTCCACTAATTGAGCTGATTTTTGATTAGTGATATGAATCATTTTTTCATTTTGAGTGACTACTACAGCAGTACCGTTAGAGGATCCATCTGTAAATACATTAAATGCTTTAGGAATGGGTTGAGTTTTTATTACCTGTGGGAATATGATAGGATGGTTGATACAAAAGGACAGTATAGGAGATTTAGGAATATGATTGTCAAAATTTGCAGAAGTAGAGCATCTAGCTATAGCCCAATCATTATCATTGAAGCACAAATATTCAACCTGTGACGATGAATAAGGAGTAATAATAGTAGCGGGATGAATTCCAAATATTTTAGTAGAGGTTTTAAGTCCTTGAAGAATAAGTTTAGCCACCATGGAGGTATAAGACTCAATTGTACTTTTAGGAGAGACAGGCAAATGTATCCATAATATAGGTCCCTGTTGCCAAAATACTCCTGTTGGAGTATATTGTGAAGGAATAATAATCAATATTAGTGGTTGTGCAAAATCAAATCTATCGCAATGGGATCTTTCAATGGCCTGTTCTACTAATTTTAGAGCTCTCCTGGCCTCAGGAGTTAATGTTCGAGGTGAGGATGGGTCAGGGTTCCCACGAAGGATGTCAAATAAGGGTTTTAATTGTCCAGTAGTGAGGCTTAGTGTAGGGCGAAGCCAATTAATGTCACCCAGTAATTTTTGGGAAATCATTGAGGGTGGTCAAATGTTCTTTACTTATTAGAATTTTTTGGGGTTTAACAAAAGTATCCATGATTTTAAAGCCTAAATATAGTATAGGTGATCTGCTTTGAACTTTTTCTTCTGCTATATATAATCCATATTTTTTTAGATTTTTTGTTATTTCACTAAATATATTAAATAAGATTTGTTGATTAGGGTGAGCTAATAAAACATCGTCCATGTAGTGTAGACACATAAGGTCTTGATATTTGTTTTTAATGGGCTGTATAGCTCTGTCCACATATAGTTGGCACCGTGTAGGGCTATTTGCCATTCCCTGCGGCAATACTTTCCATTGATATCTTTTATCAGGGCCATTATTATTAATAGAAGGAATTGAAAAAGCAAACCTGGGGGCATCCAGAGGATGTAGGGGAATGGAAAAGAAACAGTCCTTTATATCAAGTGTTATAAGGTAATAGTTTTTTGGAATAGCTACAGGATTAGGAAGTCCAGGTTGAGTAGGGCCCATAATTTGCATTGTTTTGTTAATTTGTCTTAGATCTTGTAATAGTCTCCATTTTCCTGATTTTTTCTTAATTACAAATATGGGAGAATTCCAGGGAGAGGTGGAAGGCTCTATGTGTCCTGCTTCTAATTGTTCTTTAATTAATTGATGGGCCGCTTGCAATTTTTCTTTGGATAGGGGCCACTGAGGGACCCAAACTGGCTTATTAGAGAGCCATGGTATTTTTAAAATTGTTTTCTCAGTGGCCCCTAGAAAAAATGTCCTTTGCCTTTTTTATTATGATTAGGATTTTTATTCTTAACACCTGCAGGCTTGGTCGCTAGGTGTAGCCCCATTTGATGTAAGATATCTCTTCCCCATAGGGTAACTGGCAAGCTGTTTAAAACATAGGGTTTGAATGTTCCTGTATGGCCTTCATTGTCTTGCCAATTTAAGATTACAGCACTTTGAGCTGGGGTATTACTGTATCCCAAGCCTCTTAAACTGGTTGAGGCTTTCTGTAGAGGCCAGTGCTTAGGCCATTGTTGTAGATTTATGATGGAAGAGTCAGCTCCTGTATCAATCAGCCCCTCCATCTCTATACCTTGAATTTTTAATTTGCACATAGGCCTCCGTGAACAGTCCTGGACCCAGAAAGCCATAGGTCCTGAACCAGTGGAACCGAATGCTCTGCTATTTCTATTTTGTGGCATGCTTTTAAAAGAATTATGGAGACTGGGAATGAGGAGCAGCTGTGCGATTCTGTCTCCTTGATTTACGGAGATGATGCCCCTGTGTGTACTTAGCATTATTTTAATCTCTCCATTATAATCTGAATCAATAACCCCTGGTATAACATTAAAGCCTAATAAACTTTTGGAACTACGCCCAAGGATTAGTCCCACAGTTCCTGAAGGGAGAGGTCCCCTGATTCCCGTAGGAATCAGCTGAACCCCCATTTCAGGTGTCAGGACCATCCGGGCAGTAGAACAGAGATCTAATCCTGCACTTCCTCTTGTCCCTCTGATAAGGGAGTTAATGGGTAGGAGGGACTGTGACGAGGAATCATTTGAATCTGAGGGCCTTCCTCCTCTAGTGCCTCGTACATTTGTGGGCCCGGGGCATTGGGCCCCGTGCCCCGTTTTTTGAAATCCTTGATAAATCATTTCTATATATATCATATCTAGAATGGCATTGATTGGCCCGATGTATACCTTTTTTGCATCTGGGGCATCGGCCTGGAGCACGGTATGAATTTGATTTTATTACCCTTGGGGGATATTGCTTAGCATATCTTGGTTGATTATAATAATTTTGTCTGGAATATCCTGTTCTAGGTTGAATCCTTTGGGAATTTTGAGGGGAGGAATTTTTCATCACTGCAGCAATTACGTTGCCTGTGATAACAGCCTCGTTAATGTCTTTGCACAGTCTGATATAAATTGATAAGTCTTTTTTACTTCTCCATGGCCTTATTGCATCCTGGCAATATTTATTAGCGTTCTCGTATGCTAATTGGATAACTAGGGGCATAGCTTGCTCGACTTCTCCAAAAACTCTAGATGTTGTTTTTAAGAGCCTATCTACAAAATCAGCGTAAGGTTCGTTAGGCCCTTGTATAACTTTTGATAGGCTGCCTTGCAGATCCCCTGTGCCTGAGATTGTCTTCCAGGCTTTCACAGCTGCAGTGTGTATCTGGGCATACACACCTGGATCGTATTGTAGCTGATTTTGTAGTTCGGCGAACTCACCCTCCCCTGTGAGCATATCTATATTGCGTTGAGGGAAACCTGCTGCAGCATTTCTCTTTGCTATTTCTGAACAAAGTTCCTGGAATTGAGTTTTCCAGATTAGGTATTGTCCCCCACTTAGTACCGCTCTGCATAGACTTTTCCAATCTGAGGGGGCTAAGGTTAGGGTGTTAAGTGACTCTATCATACTTAATGTGAACGGAGCTTGAGGCCCATAGGTCATTACCGCCTCTTTAAAATTCTTTATTGTTTTAAAGTCTAGGAACTCGTGATATCTTTGTCCCTGTTCATTTTGAAATACTGGCAGTTCTAGGTGCTCCTGCGGTCTATGTTGTTCGAGAGCGTATAAGCGCTCTGAAAGGCCGCCAATTTCTACCTCAAGGGCACGTACACTCTGATCAATACTCTTTATTGTTTCTGTTAGGGATTCTATCCATGAAGGAGCAGAGGGCGCTAGTGGTTCCTCTATTTGACGGTCTTTTCTCTTTTTTAATTTCTTTTTGTTCTTTTTGTTGGAGACTGTGCTCTCCGAATCGCTTTTTGATTCCTCTTCACTACTAGCTTCATAATTCCTAACCGGCTCAGTAGAGGAGACTGCACTTTCATGGTTTGGCTCCTTGTTACTATTATTACTTTCACTAGTATCCTGAGTTTCAGTTTCTAAGGAGAGTACATACTCCTCAGCTAATTTTATTAAGCTTCTGATGGCTTTTGCAGATCTTACTTTTGAATTTACATTCCTACTCTCCTTGCTGGTCTCCACTGAGTCAGAGGATATGCTTTCTTGTTCACTTTTCTCACTATCCTCTGAGTTCTCAATATCAAAAATTTCATTCATGGCTTTTATAAACCGACTTTTTGTTATATTTGCTCCCATCTTTTTAAATTTTCTTTTTTCTTACCTTGCCGCCGAATTCCCCGTACAGGCCACCACCTGTCGCTGCCTGAAGCGGAAGTCGCTTGGAGCAGCGAACGCCACAGGAAAATTCGGAGGCAGGATGAAAATGAAAAAAGGTCTTTTATTCTTCTCCTCTCTCCAGCTCTAGCAATCACTCCAAATGCTCTAACTCCAACCACCACCTTCTTCTTCTTCCCACACACACTAACTAAACTCACCCAGTTATATACATATCGCTTCAACAAGGACATGTGCTTACAGCTCGAGCTTACAGGTGCGTCACGCAGTGTTCACGGGCATACAAAGATTCTTTGAATAATGTATCAACATCAGGTGGAAACTAGAACATCTTTTATGGCTCTCAGCTAACCGCAATCTTTAGCTATCTCCTTGATTATAGGCTCCTTCAGGAATGGACAGGGTTCCGCGGAACTCGGGGTTCCACGGTATTTTCTTCACCAAGAAACTGTGGGGCAGGGTGAGCGCTGTTTGCTTGGGGATTTTATTTTTATAGAGCCAGTTTTGCCGCTATTTCTGTTTTCTCTGCCCCTGGAGGCTGTACCCGTTCTTGTTGTTGAAGGACAACACGTGAGTCCGGTGGCTCCTTGGGTCCGTGTGGGGTTCCTGAGCTGTTGACGGGGACTGCCGTGGGGTGGGGTGAAGCTCCACCTCACTTCTCTGGTAAGGACGGCACGGAGCCTCAGTGGGCAGGGACAGCTGGAGGCTACGGTTGCCCAGCCTGTGTGTGGTGGTTTCCTGGGCAGCCAGCAGAGGGGCCTTTAGGTTCCCGAACTGCAGGTAGCCAGGGGGTGTCAGGGAGGAGGATCTCACGGGATGCTCCCTTCAGGGCACAGCTGGCGCGTGTGTGACATCCCAACATGGCACTTGGTTTATTTTTAGAAACCCCCACTTGGTCACAGTGATTCTGTTTGGTGGCCAGCATCGACTGTGGTTGTCCTTCCGCGGGGAGAGGTAGCTGTTTGATGATGGCATTAGCTGGCACAAGGAGATGCCAGTTTCTCCAAAAGTTAGTTTAACTGAAGTCGCGCTGGCTTGCTGATGTAAGGCACCGGGGAACAGAAACCCAGTTCTGTTTCCTGACGTAAGTGTGGACACAGATGACCGCTTTGATGGGCAGCCCTGCTTCTGCTCTGCAAGGAGGTTGTCACCCTGGAAAGAAGGGGACTTCATTCCTGTAGGGGGTGTAGCCAGAGGGTAATGGTAGCTACACAGGAGGGCATGTTACGCCTCTCTCCCACGAGGACGGGTGGTTGTCATTGCTGTCCCTAGGGTGGTTCTGAGGTGTGGTCCCCGGCAGCATCATTAGCATTACTGTCATGATAGTGCCAGAGGGGCCTGCCTCAATGATGAGACTAGATTGGGAAAGTAAAGGCCGCCAACGCCTCCTCTCCCGCCTTCAAAAGACGTCAGGGAGCCCAGTCAGTAGAATGCCGGAACTCGCTTATTGAAGGGGTGCACAATGCTTTATAGTGGACATCAGCCAATCAGCAGAAAGATCATAGGGACACATAAGGAGCATGGGCAGATGCCATTGGCGGAGCCATTGGCCTATCCTTGGGGTGGTTTCAGTTCTCAGAGCCACGCCCCCTGCTTAGCCTAGGTCCTGTAAGAGGGCGTGGTCATGTGGCAAGCAGCCGGAAAGCCAGAGCTTTTGCATCCCCTTGGCAGACAGTGTAAGGCGGGGGACAGCCAGAGGGCAGGCGCAGCGGGCAGGCTCCACATGGGCTGCACGGGGCGTGTGCCGTGGAGTCTGAGGAGCTCTGTGGTGTGGACAGCTTCTAGAGGTATTGATGACACCAGAAGGACACCACCCGTTTCAGTGAAGGAGAAGACACTCGGAAGTGAAGCCGCGGTGGCCCTGGACTGAGTGTGCGAGGGGCCCAGTTGGGTAGTTACTGGTTGTGACAGTGGTGCAGGAAACAGGGGGCAGCCTTGTGCCCTCGCCTCCTTTCTAGTCTCCCTCGTGCTGTGTTGTATGACCCTCTGTCTCAGTTCTTCTCCTGTACTCCTGATTGTCAACCTGTCACCGCAGACAGTGCCTCCTATCTCAGTCACCATCTCTGAACGCTGGGAGCTCTGTTTCTGTGTTCAGGAGAGCGTGTGGAGAACAACCACTACCATGTACTTAGCACCCACTGTGTACCAAGCACTGAGCAGAGTACCATGCCCATCAACAGTGTGCGTGGGTTAGAGAGGAGAGGGGCCTGCTGGGTGGGCAGAGGTAAGGCTTGTCACCCTGCATCTTAACTGCAGGAGGGTGAAGAGACAGGCCCTTAAACAAGATTCTACGATTGGGGTTCTTTTAATTTTAAGTGGCAAAACCCAACCCACACTATCTCAAGGAAGAAAAAGAAAAGGAATTTTGTCTCGCCGGACTCAGGAATTCAAGGAGTCATTCATGCCGCAGGTAAGTGCTGACCCAGGGCCCAAATGCTACTGCCATAAACCTTCCTGCACTCTGCCCGCCGCATGCTAGCTTCCGCTCTCCCACATCTTCCCCAGTAGCTTTTCCAATTCTCATCTCCCCCATCATCAAGCACCAGAGAGGAAAGTCTACACTCCATTATTCCCAGAAAGAGTGGCTGAGTTCACTCGGACGGGTCCTATGTTCCCAAGTCTCGCTCTAGACCACAGATAGGGCAAGAGGGAACAAGGGTTGCTGGTCTGACGTAAGCCAGCTGGTGTTCATTTCTGGAGCTGAGAGTGGGTTTCACATCCAACAGACTGTAGAGCCGTTTCTCAGGGGAAAATCGGGGTGCTGTTGTCAAGCTGGGGTGTAAACCCACACAGTCCAAATGGCATGTGGGATAAAGTTGAGACCTATGTGCTATCAACCTGCACAGGATTTCAAAATCGAAACCTCTCAAATCACGTAGTGCTCTTGGTGGAGAACCTGGTGAAACCTCAGGAGGCACACGTCATTAGGTTACAGTGCTGGGTGCTGCTGTGTGGGAAAGGGGGTAAGCTATACCCTGACTCCAGGAGACTGCACTAGACCCAGGACGGGACCTAAACAAACATTTTGATTGGTATAGCAGTTCAATCCTGGAACTGGGCAGTGAGCTTCCCCGGAACAGGAGGAAGGGAGCATGCCCTCTTCATAGGGAATAGGGAGTTCCCTGCTTTGGGTACCATTCCAATGAGGCCAAACATTCATTCAGGGATATTGAATTGAAGGGGTGTTATGGTTTGGATGTGAGGTGTCCCCCAAAAGCTCACATGTGAGACAATGCAAGAAGTTTCAGAGAAGAAATGATCGGGTTGTGAGAGCTTCAACCCAATCAGTGAATTAATCCTGGTAGGATTAATTGAGGGGTAACTGAAGGCAGGTGGGGTGTGGCTGGACGAGGTGGGGCATTGGGGGCATGCCTTTGGGGTGTCTATTTTGTATTTGGCTAGTGGAGTCTCTCTGCTTCCCTGTGCCACACTCTTCCGCCATGAGGTTCTGCCTCCCCTTGAGCCCTGAGGAGTGCAGCCTGCTGCCTGTGGGCTGAGACCTCTGAAACTGTGAGCTCCCACATAAACTCTTCCTCTCCTAAATTGTTCTAGTCAGATCTTTCAGTCATAGCAGTGAAAAAGCTGACTCAAACAAAGGGGGTGGGGCTGGATGGCCGCCTGGCTTCCTTCCTGTTCTACTGTCCCAGGGAAGAACGTTCTGTCGCTCTGTCGTGGGGGTTAGCAGCATTACACACAGAGCCAGGGAGTGGGGATGAGCCAAAGCCCGTTGCTGATGAGCCGGTAAATGAAATGTAGTATCTTCACACAGTGGACCGTTATTCAGACATACAGCAGAATGAAGTACTGATCCTTGCTAGAGCAGGGGGGAAGCTTGGTGGCAGAGACCAGCCACAAAGGACCATGTAGTGCACGATCCTGGTCATGTGAAATGCCCACAATGTGCAAATCCCAAGAGACAGAAAGCAGAGTGGTAGCTGCATTCTGGAATCGACTGTGGTGACTGCCTAGTTCTGTGCGTGTGCTAAAACCATTGATGGTACGCTTTAAATGGATAAATGGCGTGGCCTGTGAGCTCTCTCTCAATAATGCTGTTATTTAAAGAAAAGGCGCACTGCAGAAGAAAATCCGAAGAGGAGAACAGAGCTGCGACTCTGGCAGAATGAGGCTTGGGACTGTGCTGTTTGACCGAGGGCCGAAAGAGGCAGAGGCCAGATGCCAGAACCAGCACCCAGGAGGAGGAGTTCATTGCAGCCACTCCACAGTGTGGGCAGGGCCGGGCAGAGAGCTGCAGCAAGAGCAGCTCTGGGGGCGCCGAGGGTGCTGGGTGCATCCTGGGGGCCCCAAGGCAGGCCCTCTGTAGTCGCCTGAAGCGCTTGGAGCAATGGAGCCGCGGGAAGAACTTCAGAAGCAAACTGGAGACAAACAGCTTTTTATTCTGATAACTTTTCTCTCTGGTTCTAACAACAACTAACCACGCCAAACACACCACTAAAAATGGCGCTGACCCGATCAGCAATTTCGGCCAAGTCACTCGAGATCCCGCAACAAGTCTCGTGAGACTACGGGAGGAGACAATGCCCAAATCTCCACGGCTCATAGTCAACTGCAATTCAAGCCAATCCCCAAACAGGGCTCCTGCAGCCCTCTCTGCTCCAGCTCCAGCCCTTCGCCACCTCTGCACGGGCAGGTCTTTCCTCTGTCACCACACCCCTGTGCTGGGGCAAAAGGCCTTTCTTTTCTCCAAGCTCCTTTCTCTCCTGGGGCAGAGTCTCTCCTCTCCTCTTTCTGTTTTGTGCTTACCCGACTAGTTCTCTGTCCTTGGTGTAGGCTATTTTCTTCTTTCATGATTATCAATGAGTCAGCTTTTGACTTTTATATTTCATTTATTCTTCCCTTGGGTTCTTTATGACTTTATCATAAAGGTTTCTTATTTTAAATGTGAAGATTCACTAATACACTTAAAATGAGGAAATCCAGTTTTTCAAGTGCTATTAAGATGAAACATTTTATACAATAAAAAATAAGGACAAAGTAACCTGACATTTATTTGAACAGTTTACACAATGAAGAACTTGAGGGACTCCTTGAAAGACCTTTTCTCTTTTGACTCTTCATGGTAGTAGGGACACAGGAGTATGTCTTACCTTTGCTAGATTTCACATCCATTTGTCCATTCAATCATTCCTTCATTCATTCACTCGTTCAAAACCACTGTGTATTGAGCATCTGCTGTGAAGCGGGCACCTGTAGGTGCCGGAATATGAGAATGTGAGAGGCCCTCATTGTCATGGCCATGCACCCCAGCAGGTGGTCAGCACGCACAGTCTCACGAGTAATTGTGAGATCAGAGTTACGCTGTGTTATCAAGGGGCAGAGGGGGTCACTGTCATACCATCCCACAGGACCCCTGGTTTCTCACCTCTCCTCCTGCTTGCTTTGCTGTGCTTGCTTCCCAAGGAAGTCCCCCAAAGTGCTGGTGAGGGCTGAAAGAGGAGGGAAAAGTCACCCCTCCCAGCTTTCAGCGCACATTTGGAAGCTCGAGGAATCCTCACTCGTTCTAATTCGGCAACACGTCTGCTTGGAGGCACATTTCAAAGTACTGGAGTATTTGAAAAGACATCAAAGTTTACCATTTTCAAGTCGGTGTTTTAGTTAATTCAAGTGGAGGTCACTCTAATTTAATGAATGGATCGCCCACTTGTGATAATATTAAAAGAGTTTGATACTAATTTTAATTCAAGAATTAATTTTAGAATTAATTTTAATTCAAGTATAAGACACATGAGAAATAGATGAAGGTCATATGTATGCAGGGGGTGATTTCACAGATTGTGCACATCTGCACAGCCGGAACGGGGTGTTACTGAGCCCCCAGAAGGCACGGTGCCTCTTTCATTCTCTAAACTCAGATTTCAGGAGGACCGATACTTTCCAGCAGTTGTTGTGTGCTAGGCTTGGTTAGGCTCATCTTTTAAAGATGCCATATCATATCAAGAGTACCTTGTACTTATTTTCATGTGCATGTTAAATTATCCCCTGGGAATTTATTTGATGTTAGTCATTTGATTTGCAACTCCTTCTTTTTCAGAGAGCCAGACCTGTGTCCTTCAGCCCAGCCTTGTGGGAACCTTGCAGTTTGCCTTGCTGGAGCTTTTCCACAAGTGCAGGAAATTTCCATGATGCCAGGGGCCTCACAGCCCCGAGCAGCAGTGGGGAGGTGGAAGTTCCTCTGGCCGGCTGTGCCAGGCCCTGGAGCAACCAGAGCCAGGATTTCTTAGCGTGTTCTACATTTCCCACTTCCTCTGGGAGTACAGCGAGCCCTGCAGTGCCCTTGGCCACTCCCCGCCCCCGTCCTTTCCTGTCCCTAATGCTGATTATGGGATTTCATATGACTTGCTAATTCCTCTGAATGGTGAAGGTCACCGGAGGGTGAATGTTCCTTAGACCACTCTAATCACCAAGGTTGCCGAAGAGGTTCACATCTAGTGTTTGGGCTCTGTGCCCTTGAATTGTGGGAGCTTGTGGCAGGACTGGAACCCCGGCAGCAATAGGAATGGAGAAAGCTGTCTCTGTCCACAGGAGGGCCGGCCCTGACAGAGCAAGGCTCTGAGGGAGGAATTGAAATCCCCAGAGACAGCGTAGGTCTCAGAAACTTGGCGAGCTCTCAGAATTTCTGGCAAGTTTTCTGTGCGAACACGCACCCTGGTTTTCCCTAAGTTCTGATTTCCCTCCCCTGGTTATGTGCTCTGAGGTCAGCTGCGTTGGCTGTGCTGATCTTCTCTCCCTCTTCACGCCTCAACCTGGACGCTCTGTTTCTTCCCCTGGGGGAGACGACAGACTTCACCCCCTCCTTCTCTGGGAGTTTTGAGGTCACTCAACCTGGTCTTCCTTTTGTTCTTCTTGCTCTTTTCCTCTGTCTCTGAACACAATGTTTTCACGTGTTCTTTATTTTCAAGCCTTTGAAAAGACAAAACCCTGCTCTGGGTCCTAAGAGAGTTCTGTGTGCTCATTCTCCTGTATGATGCTACCTCGTCATCTACTGCCTCCCTAAACTTTAAAAATATTTTTATAACATGTTTGAAATGTGCAAAAGTAGAAGCTGTGGTGGCACACACCTGTAACCCCAGCAGCTGGGGAGGCTGAGGGAGGAGGATGGCAAGTTCAAGGCCAGCCTGGGCAAGTTAGCAAGGCCCTAAGCAACTTAGTGAGACCCTGACTCAAAATAAAAATGAACAGAGCTGCAGATGTGGCTCAGTGGTACAGCACCCCTGGATTAAATCTCCAGTACCCCTCAGCCCCCCAAATATGCAAAATTACAGAAAATAGAATAAACCTATAAACCGTTAAAATTAGAGAATAGAATAATGACCCTTTATAAACTGTTCGCCAGATTCAACAGTAACCCTTTCCCCGCACTTTCTCTCTCCCTTTCTCCTTTGTCACAGTAGTATTTGAGAGCAAATTCCACCACCACCTCATCATTGCCACTGTCCTCACCCTGGTGTAGTCACCATTGTGTCTCACAGGATTTAGTGGCCCCTGAACGGGTCGCCCTGCCTCTGCTCTGGCCTCCCTTCAGGCTAGTCATGATGCAGCAGCCACAGTCACCTGGTTAAAGCCCAAAATGATGATGCTAGACTTCTGCTCTAACACTGCCCCAATCAAGCTGGGGCTCTTTCGGTCCTCTGGGGTTTTCCTTGGGCTGCCCCCGGCCTCAAAGGCTTTTCCAAGCTGTGACCTTCAAATGCTCTTCAAACTCTGGATACCCCTCACATTCCTCCTAGCAACCACTTCTGCATTTGCGCCTCTGAGAAGACATATTTACCTTGTGCCTTTGCAGCTTTTGTTCAGCTCTGCAAAAAGCAGCAGTGAAAATCTCTTAAGTGTCAGACCAAAGAAAATTGGGCACGGCCTCCCGGCCCCTGGGAGCAGTGCTGCTGAGAACAATCAAACGGCACGTCAAGCTGCCTGCAAATAAACACACTCGGGTCTTGCTCCTGTCACCGCTGCACTGCCTGCCGCCGAAGCCCAGGGGAAATTATAGGCTGTCTGTCCCCAGCCAGGCTGGAGCGGGCTGATGGATTCCTCTTGGCCAGGGCTGCCTCCACTTCGGAGAACAGAGGCCTCTGGCCTGGTGCCTTCCACACCTGCCCACAAAGGAGGGCCGCTTGGAGACTGTTAACAGATTGCTGGATGCTCTGAACCTGAATCTTTGGGTGGAGGGTCCAGAACCTGTATTTTAACTAGCTCCCTGTAGGGGAGGGGATTCTACAGCCCACCATAACTGTTCCACGCACCAGGGGCTGAGAAGCACTTCCCTTCCTTACTCTCCTCTTCCTTACTCTCTTCTCTTACATCTCCTCTTCTCCCTTTATCTCCTTCCCACCTCCTCCTTCTGCACTGGGACTTGAACCCAGGGCCTGGTGTCGGCCTAGCCGCCCCAGCCTTCCTTCCCTGTGCCTGTGCCATCAGGCGCGTTGTGAACTAAGTCCTGGCCACCACCAGCTTTGTCCTCCGTGAGAGGGAGTGGAATCTTCTCCTAATTCCTAAAAGCCTGTCTGGCTCTGCCCGGCTTAGAAACTTGGTCCCCCAGCCATACACTGTGGGCACTTCCCACAGTTATCATCTGTCCCCCAGCATGGTCCCTCTTCACGGTGGTGTGTGGGGTTGGAGGAGAGGACACCTGGGGAAGCACCGAATGACAGGGGCCTTGAACATACCGAGGTAGGAGCAGGACAAGGGGGGAGCGTTTACCAGTGTTTAGCCAGGGACAGAGCAGGGTGGCTGGGAGGGGGTGGGAAGCGAGGCTGGGGGAGGCAGCGGCTCTTGAGGACCACGTACGGTTGTCTGCCTGGGACAAGTTTTGGAAAAGAATTGCTGCGTGGCGTCTTCCAGCTTGGGGCTTGGGTTCGGATTCCTTAGTCCTCCTCTGCCTTTCCCCACAGGGCAGTCTCCCCCTGTGAATAGGCCTTGAACCAGTACAGGCCACGGAGGGAGGAGGGCTGGGCCCGGAGGCAGACAGACTTCACGATTGATCCTGAGGCTCTGCGGTTCCAGCTTCAGCCTTTCCTGGAAGAAGGAGCTGCCCCCCAAGGCTTTCAGCCGGTTGAGGGGTTCTGGTGCTGCCTGCGCTCTGGCTGTCGCCCTGGAGTGAAGCCTCGGCCTCTCTAGACTCTGCACTGCTGGAGGCCGCGGCTCCTGCTTCAGCCTCTGACTAGGTCATGAATCCCGTGGTTATTTGTGGGGTGCCTGCTGGAGTCGGGGCGCTGTCCTCTGTGGCCTATAGATTTGATGGGGCAGAACCAAGTAGGAGGGGCGCCAGGGCCACGGCGGCGGTGAGCGTGGACTCACAGGACGTGAAGTCCTGGACCTCGGTACTCTTCAAGGCACTTTGCAAGTAGAATGCATTCAATTGTCACTGTGAGCCTACCAGCCGCTGCTATTATTATGTCTTCTTACATATGAGGAACCAGGGGACAGAGAGGTCAAGAGAGCAGTCAGGGCCCCAGATAGGGACAGGAAGCTGCTGGGTTCACTCAGAAGCAGAGGAGCGCCACTTCTGTGTGGCCAGGAAGTGCGGCTGGCCTTCAGAGGAGTTGAAGGAAGAGAGGCATCTAGAGATCGGCCAAGGGGACACTTGCAGCAAGAAATCATAGCAATCACAGAAACAGGCCAAGAACTTTCCTCACTTTTCTATAAATTGCAATATAATACCAAGAAGTTCAACCACCCTTGGTTGCTATTTCCATAAAGTCCTTAGGTACTCTCTTCAGAGACAGCTCTGAATTCCTTTCTGGGTCTGTTGGGCTCTAAGAATTATAGTCAAGGGCTTCTCCAGAGGCCACAAATCAAGAAACAGATCCACTTAGAGAATGCTTTTTCTTTTTTGTTAGCCCAGTGCTGGGGGAGCACCAGGCAAGCTAGGCAGGCATACAACCGAGCCACTACCCCGCCCAGAGAACGCTGCTTTACAGAAAGAGCTGCCTCCAAGAAGGGCTGTGGCGCACCCAGGCAGGGCCCAGGCAGCATGGGGGAAGGCGAGAGCCTGCAGTTCCCCTGTAGTTAGCTCCTCAGTCTCTAGACAGTGCTTGGCACACAGTGTGTGCCCTATGAGATTTGCTGAATGAATGAATAGGTGACAGGGGACAAGGACAGGTGACACACGAGGTACTTGATGATCTATGTGAGGTGGAGTGGAAAAGGCGGAGTCTACTCACTGGCCCGAGTAGGAGGAACTGAGGGGGCGTGCCCTGCCTGGCTCCAGGGTCCCTGGCCTGTCGTAGCTTCTGGAATATTTTAAGTTCTGCTTGTAGCATTGAATCCTTCTCCTCTCACCCGCCTTCCCTCCCCTCTCCTCTCCTGATCTACTCTCTGTGAGGCACATGGAAAAAGCCAAAGGTTTCCGGCCTCATTTAGTCTCACCAAGGAGAGCTGGAGCGAAGCTAGTCCCGTCCTTTAGGAACTTGGGACAGGACTGCGGAGGAGAGAATTGGTGCAAGCTCCTCCACGTGTCTGGGGCTGTCTTTGGCAGACCCTGCTGGAGAAACGCCCCTCTTTACTGCTTACAGGGTCGAGTCTCCTCATGCCGCCATTGTGGTTCTTGCTGTTTGAGTCTACGGCTGCGTGACCTCGCTTGCCAGTCGTGTTTTCACCAAGTACTCGTCACACGGACATTTTCTCTCTGGATGGGAAGGGGTATCTGTAGATAGAACAGAACTATCCAGTCCCTTCTGGTGCCTTATGTGGAAACCCCCCTGTCCAGACCAGCTTCCTGGGTGAAGACTTGTCCTGCTCTGAGCCAGCTGTGGTGTTATCTCAACTGTGAAGTCCTTGCCAACCTGCTCAGGTAGAACTGATGGCACGGTCTACTTTGATCTCTGTTCTTCATACACAACTGCACAGATTGTTACATGAACGGAGGAGTGGATGAGTCAAGAAATCTTATCTTACTCTTCTTGGTAGCTCGAGAACTTTGCCCAGCACTTGGCCTAGTGATCACAGCATCACAGCACCACGTAGAGGTTCAGTAAGAGTGGGCCTTGCTGGACCTCACTTTCCTTCCTTTCTTCTTGATGCAAAGACCAGAACGTGTTAGTGCTAGTGAGAACTTAAGAGATTGTCAGCTCTGTTGCACTACCGAGTGTGGGAGTCCTCTGTAGAGCGGCTCTGTGGGCTAGGTGAACATCTCCAGGGGCGGATGCTCACTCCTCGTGATACAGCATGACCTGTTCGGACCACTCAGGCCGTTAGTGAAGCATTTTTTTTTTTATACTGAGTTGAAAATCACCTCCTGATAGAGTTCACCTATTGGTCCTACTTATCACTACTCTCCCTGATATACTTGGAATTATCCAGAATGAATCTGATCATCCTCCATATGCCATACTTGGGTATATGAAAACAACTATCATATCCCATGATTTTCTCTTTTCCAAGATTGGACCATTCTATGCCAAATTAAACTTCAACAGGATCTCATATCCCATGGTTTCTAGGTCCTGCCCTGTCTTGGTCTTTCTCCCCTGACTTCTAGCTCCTCAGCCTGGCTTCTGCAGTGCCCCTCTCAGGACAGGTACTGTAGTACCATGGCCCTGATGGTTAGTGAGCAGCTTTGCAGGTGGCGGTCAGCTAGCTATAGATCTTCTTCGGTAAAACGTCTATTCAGATATTTTTCCCACTTTTAATTGCATAATCGATTAATTTTTCTTTGAATATACGAGTTTCTCATATATTTTAGATATCAACCCTTATCAGACACATGGCTTATAAGTAGTTTCTGCCATTCTGTAGATGGTCTAGCGTTTGCCCTTTGTTTCTGTCGCTGCACAGAGCTTTTGGTTGGACGCAGTCCTTCCAGTTTATTTTTGCTTTGGTATCATATCCAAAAAGTCATTGTCAGGACCAATTGTCAAAGAGATTTTCCCCCATGTTCCCTTCTAAGGAGTATTTTGGTGTCGGGTCTTATGTTCAAGTCTTATTCCAGGGTGAGTTGATTTTTATGAGTGGTAGGAGTCGGAGGTCCTCGTTCCTTTGTTGAATGTGGGTATCCAGTTTTCCTAACGCTGTTGACTCAAGATACTCTCCTTGCCCCATTGTGTATTCTTGGCACTTGCATCAAATATTAGCTGGCTGTTTCTACGTGGCTTTATTTCAGGGTGTTGTATTTTGTTACATTGGTCTATGTGTCTGTTTTTGTGCCAGTACCATGCTGCTTTGTTTGATATAGCATTAGAGTATATATGTTTTAAGTTAAATTCCATTTTTTGCTGAGCATGTAATAATTGCACATTTTCAGTGGGGCATAGTTTGTTAGTTCAGCACATGTATACACACATTCATGGATCAGATCAGGGTAATTAGCATTTCTCTCTCCTCGGCACATTCTTATGTTTGGAGTTTTGAACTCCTCTCTTCTGGGTCTTCAAAAGATGTGTCATTGTGAACTGAAGTCACCTCCTCTGCTTCAGAACATCAGAACTCATTCCTTTATCTAATGGTGTATTGGTACCCATTATTCAACCTCCTTTGTCCTCTCTCCCCCACCCTTTCTGACCCCTGATAATCATTATTCTACATTCAGATCCTTTTGCTAGCTCCCACACAGGACAGAGAAGATGCAGTGTCTGTTTTCTTTATCTGGCTTTGCTCACATTAAACAATGCTGTTCAGGTCCACACATTTTGCTGCGAATGACAGGATTTTATTCTTCTTTATGGCTAAGTAGTATTCCGTGTGTGTGTGCGCACATCATTTTCTTTTGTCATTCATCCATGAGCACAAACATGAATCAACTCCATATCTTAGCTACGTAAATAGTGCTGTGGTGAAAGGGCTTCACTGTGTCCTGTTCACTTGATGTGCTGATTTCATTTCCTTTAGTTATTATATATCCAGGAGTAGGACAGCTGGATCATATGGTAGGTCTATTTTTAGTTTTATAGGAACCTGTATACTGTTCTCCACAGTAGCTGAACTAATTCATTCCTACCATCGGTGTATCAGAGTCCTTTTTCTCTACACCCTAACCAGTAATCGTTATTTTTAAAAATCTTCTTGATAATAGACATTCTAACTGGGTGAGATGGTATGTCATTGTGGTTTTGATTTGCATTTCTTTTGCAAACCAAAAGAAATCAAATAATTTCTTTTTCTTAAAACCCATTCAAATTTATTTATTTATTTTTTTCTATTTCTGTGAAGATGTCCTTGGAATTTTGCTGGAGACTGCATTGTATCTGTAGGTCACTTGGGGTAGTTGGACATTTTTAATGACATTCATTCTTCCATGGGATACCTCTTCATTTATTTGTGTCTTCTTTAATTTCTTTATATAGTTTTCAGTGTATAGATTTTTGCCTTCTTGGTTAAATTTATTCTTAAGTATTTTATCATTTTGGATGCTATTGTAAATGGGATTGTTTTCTTTGTTTCTTTTTCAGACACTTAATTATTAGTAGATGGAAATACAACTCATTTTTTATTTGAAACTTTATTGAATTTATTAGTTGTAACAATTTTTTGATGGAATCTTTAGAGTCTTCTACATGTAAGATTGTGTCTTCTGCAAACAGAGACAACTTTACTTCTTTCTGTCCCATTTAGATGTTTTTTACTTCCTTCTGTTTTCCAATTGCTCCGGGCTCTTACTGCTATGTTGAATCGAAGTGGTGGTCGTGGGCGCCGGGTCTCGTCCTGGTCTTGGAAGTAAAGCTTTCAGTTTTTATTGCTGGATGTGATGTGAGCGGTGGGCTTCTCACGTGTGACCTTGTTTGTGTTGAGGTGCATTCCTCCCCTACCTAGTTTGTAAGAGCTTTTAATATAAAAGCATGTTGAACTGTGTCAAATGATTTTTGTGTATTGATTGAGATATCATATGAATTTTATTATTTGTTCTCTTAATGTGGTGTGTGGGTCTTTCTTAACTAAGGTGCACGGGAGAGAGCAGGGTGTCCGTGTCTTTCCCCAAAACTTTTACAGTGGTGTACAGACTCTCTAAGAATTGCACCCCCCAGGTAAGAACTGACCCAACCGAGGGGTGCTTTTGGGAAGGGCTTCCTTTCTCCTGGCCTGGGGTGGGGTCCACCTGCCTCACAGCTAGGGAAACCCAAAGAGGGCCACTTGTCCTCCTCTGCGTTTGCTCTTACAGAGAGCCTGGTTTGAGGCTCTGAGTTTTTTTCAGGAATATTCTGGAGCCGGCAGTACGTTTCCCAGACTCAGAAGTTATTCTCGGCTTAGAGACGTGCACAATGAAGAACTTGTGAAAACTAAAACAGGGTGACAGAGACAAACTGCAACCTGAAAAAAACCAGAAGTAGATGAAAGGAAGTGGCGGTGGCCGGCGGAGGTCACTTGGTTAACACAGCACAAAAGAGTCATGAGTTTCGAGGCCTGAGCATGGCCCTGCGCCAGAGCCCAGCAGGCCGGGGTTGGAGGGCAGGAGGACGCGGTGGAGGAGGCTGGGCTGGGCTGGCCGAGGCTGTGATGGCAGCCATTGTAGTCCTGTCAGTGTGGGTGTCACTTGAAGGCAGCGACTCCTGTGACAGGGTCCATGTGGGGCTCTGAGCTGGCAGAGTCCTGTCTGCAGGGACCTGGGCAGCTGCTGGGCCTGCCCCTGGTTTCTTCTGGGACACTTGATCGATGGAGCAGGGTGGCTGGCCATTACCTGCAGTCCCCCCCAGGTAGGTCCCTCTTGCCTGAAGTGCACAGTGCTTGTCCTCAGTGGGAGTTCCGAGGGGACAGTCCCGTGGAGGACAAAGCTGGAGGCCAGCTCCTGTTGGTAGTGGGCATGCCGAGGGCAGCGCCAGGCCCGCGGGAAGACCCGAGCCCTCCTTGACAGGTCTCCTCTCCCTCGGATTCTGATTGGATCATTTTTGCCTGGACCACTCACGACATCAGGAAGAAACATTCATTTGTGAAACGTGTCCCCAGCTAAGTTGGGTCCCACGTCCCGAGGCTGCCTGTAGTTGTCCGCCTCAGCACAGTCATGGACCGACACCTAGTCACGTGACCACCTCACGTCCATGCCGGTTCCCGCCTCGGTTTTCCTTCTCTCCCAGGCAGCAGTGCTTCCCAGGAGCCGTTGACCCTTCCTCCACCTAATTACTGCCTCCCTGCCTGGGGCGCTGCTCTGTGCCTCGGTCATTTCAGTGGAGGACAGAAAGAGCTGAACTGTCCACCTGAGCCATCTGGTCCAGTCGCCTTGGGTATGAACCATTTTGCCAAGGTAATAGTCCCCACCCCACTGTCCAGGCGAAGGATTCTTCCTTTCCACAGAAGAACATCAGCAGGATTAAGAAGAGGCTGGTTTCAAGTGTGTTTTTTTTTTTTTTTTTTTTTTTTTTGGGGTGGTACCGGGGATTGAACTCAGGGGCACTCGACCACTGGGCCACATCCCCAGCCATTTTTTGTGTTTTTATTAGAGACAGGGTTTCACTGAGTTTCTCAGTGCCTCACCGTTGCTGAGGCTGGCTTTGAACTCATGATTCTCCTGCCTCAGCCTCCCAAAGTGCTGGGATGACAGGCGTGCGCCACTGCGCCCGGCTTCAAGTGTTTCTATTTCTGTTTCTTTCTACACACCGTCTACCCTAACTGAAGTCATAATCCACAATACTGAAGGTCACAGGAAAGAACAGCATGCCCAGGAGAGAGGAATTAGACGTAGGAGTGTTGCATGAAGCATCAAAGGACAAAAGGAGATCTAGTTAAACGGAGACACATACTAGGACTCTAAACACAAAGCCAGCTTACTGGGTTTCCATTTCTCCGAATTAACAGGGTTATCACAATCTGGAAAAAATGCCAATGGTATTCCCCTGAGGAGCTCTGCAGATTTTGGCAAAATGACGTCTGAGAGGAAGAGATGTCCAGGGTCTCTTAAGCATGTTACGAGGTCTACCGTCTGGATGGTTTGAAAAAGAAACACTGCAGTTCCCTGCAAACAGACCCCTGGAAAGTTGCCTCCTGCATGGACAGGACGCTTGGCCATGTGACTGGTCTTCAGCCAGTGGACCAAGACCAAACGCCATACGAGCAGGGACTCAAAGAGCCCGTGTCCACTGAAGCTTGCTCCTCTTGCTGCCGGGAGCTGGGATCCTCACGAGCAGCCCTGGGTAGTGGCCCTGAGCAGGAGAGGCACGCAGGACACATTTGCTATGGAGCAACAAACAGTCATTTGATTAATCTCGTTAGCTATTTGAAATGTGGAAGAGAATCCATTTGGAGAGCCATCATCTCATGGTGTATAATAAAATAAATTCCAGGTTAATTAGGATTTTAAAGTAAAATACTCAATCTTTAAAAGAAACTAGAAGAAAACATGAAAGATTATTTATTCGATAGCAAGAATTCACTAAGCTTAAAGCAGTGGGTGGAATTAAAAAGAAAAGAATGATTTAACTAATTCAGAAATTGTTCTATAGTCTAAAAAAAGGAAGAAAAATGAAAGATAACTTTTTTTGAGTAGAATTTGCAAAACTATTAAGGTCTTAAGAGTTTCATAATGTGCTGTTGTTCCCCTTTCACGTTTGGAACCAGTTTAGACGTCGACACAGAAATTAGACTAGTGGTCAGGATACAGTTTTATGGATGGTAGAAGATAGACTAGAGTCTGGGGTTCGGAGGTAAGGCTGCTGTGGGCTTCCTAATACTGCATCCCAGAAGCAAGGTGCCTGCCTGTCACAGGACTGCTGCGTGTGGCCTGGGCAGGGTCTGCCTTGGACAGCTCCCTTCACTGCAGAGGGCAGGAGACAGGACCCAGGCTGTGTAGGAAAGATGAAAGCTGGGAACGAGTTGAAGATGTCCTGCTCCTTGTGAACTGGATGGGTTCGCTCTTTTCCTATGAAGATGAGTAAGAAAAAGACTAAGAAGCCAGCACTGTTAGTCCAGGGCAGGGGTTCTTAATTTTTTTTTTTGTGCACCACCACAATTGGCAGCCTGGTGAAGCCTGTGGCTCTCCTTCTCAGAATAATGTTTTAAAATCCATTTAAAAATAGATAGAATTACAGCCGGGCGCGGTGGTGCACGCCTGTCATCCCAGCACTTTGGGAGGCTGAGGCAGGAGGATCACGAGTTCAAAGCCAGCCTCAGCAATGGCGAGGCACTTAGCAACTCAGTGAGACCCTGTCTCCAAATAAAAAAATGCAAAAAAGGGCTGGGGATGTGGCCCAGTGGTCGAGTGCCCCTGAGTTCAATCCCCAGTACCACAAAAAAAAAAAAAAAAAAAAAAAAAAAAATAGATAGAATTACAAAGAAAGTAAATTCTGCTGAAATTAAATTACAAAAATACTTTTTGTAATAGAGCAAAAAAAAATCTTTCTTAATTAACCCCTTAAATTAGTTAACCCATTGTAATTGAGTAGCAGATCTAGTAATTAGTGTAATTCTGAAGTTGCAATGAGCATAAAACACATCTCAGCATATGTGATGCGATTAGAAAAATATATATGATTTCCTTTGGTGGCAAAGTCACAGTTGCTGCTAATATTGATGTGGTTGGTTCCTTACAGTCAAATCCTAATTTCAACTAAACACCAAGGACAGTAAATATAATATTTCCTGTTGAGGTTCAAAGACACAGGCCTCTGCCCCTGTGAGACACAGCCTCCCCCCCCCCCCAAATCCAGGGGACTCCAGGTGAAAGACCCTTTGCCTAAGGGAACTTGAGATCAGAAAGTTCTCCCTAAATACTGAAAATACAGGAGCCTCACGCAGAGGAACAGGAAGGCCTTATGAGGTGGGTCAGGGCATGGTGAACACACAGGCAACGAGGAAAAATGGGAAGAGTCGTTCAGCTGCAAGCAACCGAGCAAGCAAAAAGAAAGGATTTCTTTTATATTTTGCTGACTAGGCAGGATGCAATAAGCACCCACACAAACACGTACACATTTTCAAATTATTATTTTCACTACCGTTCAAATTAAAACTGGTATAGTTATTTTAGAAAATGCATCTTAAATTATTTGCATTTTGAATCAATAACTCTTTCATTTTCTTTTTGTGCAGTTTCTGGGGTTAAACCCTGGGCCTCACATGTGCCAGGCAAGCACTCTACTATGGCACTACATCCCTACTCCTTTTTATTTTCGTTCTTTATCTTAATTTTGAGACAGGGTCTTGCTTAGTTGCCCAGACTGGCTTTGAACTTGTGATCCTCCTGCCTCAGCCTCCCAAGTAGCTGAGTTTACAGCTATTGCTATAAACCTACTGCTATGTGCACCACTGTTAGGTAGCATTAGACATGAGTGGTGGTCCAGGAGTTTAAGGAAGTACCTAGTGCAGAATGAGTCAGTTAATAAGCATCCCTCAGGGACACCACAAGGTCTGACAAGACAGCTATGTCAGGACCCTTGCCTGATGTCAGCCCTATAAACGATTCCTCTCACAACAAGAAGAAGATAGAGAAATTCAGGGGGTAAGAACAAAAGGGCACAGATATGTTCGCTCAGCAGGGCCTAGTTGCTAAGGCTTCTTGAGAAGACCCTGCGTAAACAACGCAGACCGAGGTTCCTAGACCTGGGAAAGCAGGGTGATTAAGACTGGAGCCACTGACCATGAATTCTGCAGAACCAGTTCTGGTTAGGACCTGTCAGCTGGGCCCAGAAGACCACGTTGCCCTCAGGTAGTTAGCCATGCAGGCTGTCCCCCCAGAGCCCAGAGGTGACGCTCAGGCCAGACCTTCTAACATTTCCCCCCAACCCCAGTAGAAGCTGGGACACCAGAGCTGGCACCCTCCTCTCTGAGAGGACCTGCTCCCTCCCTGAGGGTGCCCCCTTCTTTCTCTCCTTGAACTTTGATAGACTCTTGCTAAGTCTCACCTCTCCTGAAATCCTTTTCTGTAAGAGCGTAGAAGTCAAGAACGCAATGCCATCTGCAGTAAGATCTGATCCTAGGAATCATCTTGTCTCCATGATCACGGCCATGCCTACTGAATTAATAGCCTCTTAAATCAACTTGAATGATTAGTGTTTAATGACTAAACTTTGGAGAGGATGTGGAGAAAAAGGCACACTCATACTTGTTGGTGGGACTGCAAAATGGTGCAGCCAATATGGAAAGCAGTATGGAGATACCTTGGAAAACTTGGAATGGAACCACCTTATGACCCAGCTATCCCACTCCTTGGTCTTTACCCAAAAGACCTGAAAACAGCATACTACAGGGACACAGCCACATCGATGTTTATAGCAGCACAATTCACAATAGCTAAACTGTGGAACCAACCTAGATGCCCTTCAGTAGATGAATGGATAAAGAAAATGTGGTATATACACACAATGGAATATTACTCAGCAATAAGAGAGAATAAAATCATGGCTTTTGCAGGAAAATGGATGGAGTTAGAGAATATAATGCTAAGTGAAGTTAGCCAGTCCCAAAAAGCCAAATGCCAAATGTTTTCTCTGATATAAGGAGGCCAATTCACAGTCGGGTTGGGATGGGGAGCATAGGCGGATTAGAGGAACACTAGAATGGCCAATGAGGAGGGAGGGGAAGGGAGGGGGCAAAAGGGTGAAGGAAAAAAAAAAAAGATGGTAGAATGAGATGGCTATCATTACCCTAAGTGCATCTATGAAGTCACGAATGGTGTGAATATACTTTGCATACAACCAGAGATTTTTAAAAAAGTGCTCTATATGTGTAATATGAAATGTAATGCATTCTGCTGTCATTTATAACATCTTAGAATAAAAAATAATTTTAAAAAAAGGAAAAAAAATAAACTTGAAGATTTTCTTCATATTACTCAGATTACCCAAGTCTTGACCCACCGAGTCGCATACCAACAGCTCTCTCTCTCACTAACCATCCCCAGTCCTGAAAACAGAAAAGCAAACCCTACCGCATGTGTCCCCACAGGGACAAGGTGTGCACGACACTCTGAATCTGTGAGGGAGGGCCTTCTCCCGTGGGGAGGACTGGCGCTTGCATGGGACAGTGTGAATCTGGCTGTGGACATTTTGACACAGTACTTAGTTACCTGTGTTCATGCATCTCTTGACCAGAAGGTTTTCTGTGTTCAGATTTTTCCTATTGATTTTTTTTTCCTCTGGCCTTCCTACCTGTTCACAAATCTTTTGCTTTGAACTTGGCCTCATTGGTTCATTCATTTTATGTGTGTTTCTTGACCATCTGTTATGTGCCAGGTGTGCTGCTAGATATTAGAGATTCATTAATGAAGCAGATGAACAAAATGATTCCTGTCCTCCTGGACATACAATCTAGTGCAAGTCTCATTAAACTATATACGATGGGCCAAATCCAGTCTTGTTGCCGCCTGAAGCGATGGCCGCTTGGAGCAACAAAGCTGCAGGAAGAAGTTCAGAGGCGAACTGGAAACAAACAGCTTTTTATTCTGATAACTTTTCTCTCTGGCTCTAACAACGACTAACACGCACCACACACCACCACAAAATGGCGCAGACCCGATCAGCAATCTCGGCTCAAGTCACTCGAGATCCCGGGCCAAGTCCCGTGAGATCCCAGGCCAAGTCCCGTGAGACTACGGAAGGCAGCAATGCCCAAAACTCCATGGCCCATAGTCAACCGCAATTTAAGCATCTCCCCAAACAGGGCTCCTGCACAGTCTGTCATCTGTTTCTGTATAACCTGAAAGCTATGAAAGTTTTTTTCTTATATTTTAAAATGTTATAAAAATCGAAAGGAGAAAAAATTTCATGACATGGATAACATATGAACCTCCAATTTTAGTGTCCATTGATAAAAGTTATTTGAATGCAGCTGGGCGACTTCATTTATTGTCTAGGGCTGCTTTTAAGCTACAGCAGCAGAGTGGAGTGTCAGCCACAGAAACTGTGTGGAATGAACCTGAAATATTTACTATCAGCTCTTTACAGAAAACATATCCTATATAGTGGGATATCAGAAAATAAATAAGCAAGGAGTAAATAAAACAATATGGCAAATAGAATGAAGGGGAAAATGAGCCCCAGACACAGAAAGCCAGTTCCCTCTTGGCCGGCAGCAGATCCAGGGCCAGAGAGATCCACAGTGCCTGGAGCAGGTCACCCTGGCCCGCCGCCCTGGGTGGCAGAGGTGACAGGGTGGGCGGAGGCAGAGGTGCCGGTGTGGGGAGAGCTGGGACCGCTGCTCCTTTGGGAGTTGCCTTTTACAAGGTTCCTTCCCTTTCCTTTGCCAGTATTCTCTAAATTCTAAAAAGAAGTAAGTTAAGATCTCAGATGTTATCAGAATGATCAGATTCTATGGGAGTGTCCGTTAACCAAGGCAATGCATGCGAATCGATGTGACGTTTATTTTGCAAAAAAGCCGTGCCTCTGAAACTAGTCCCCAGGGCAGGTCAACTGCAGTTCTCAAGCCCTGAGTGGGGAAGACCCTGTCAGAGTGTAGCCGTCCTGCCCCTTGGCTCCTGCTCTTACTTGCCCTCCCTACAAAATCCTCTGTGCCCCTAAGTTCTTGAAGATGCTGAGTCAATAGACGACCCCTACCCCAATCTCTCAAGGTGCTGGTTCTTTTGTGTGTGTGTGTGTGTGTGTGTGTGTGTGTGTGTATGTGTGTGTGGTACTGGGGATCGAACTCAGGGGCACTCGACCACTGGGCCACATCCCCAGCCCTTTTTTTGTATTTTATTTAGAGACAGGGTCTCACTGAGTTGCTAAGTGCCCCACCATGGCTGAGGCTGGCTTTGAACTTGCGATCCTCCTGCCTCAGCCTCCCAAAGTGCTGGGATGACAGGCGTGTGCCACCATGCCCGGCTAAGGTGCTGGTTCTTGAATAAAACGAATTTCCTTCCCACCAACTCTCGGCTCTCAAGTATTAACTTCTGAGGAGCCAGAGAGAGGGTGGGAGGCTTCCAAGGAGACACTGGTTCCTCTGGCCACTGGGTGCTCTAGGAACCCGCACTTGTAGCTGCTTGGTGGACAAGAGCGGAGCTAAGAGAAAACTGGAAAGGAACAGAAGTCAACGTCCAGGGAAAAGCGCCACCCGGCTCGCACAGGCAGCATCCGCTCCCTCAGGCCCTGGCTCTTTCTGCATTTTGGGTTTCCCTGAAGTTCTATTTTTGGAGAAAAATACACATGGGCCAAATTTTGCTGAGCCTTTTACATGGAGAAGTGTCCCGCTGGTCTGGTTTTTGGGTCTCAGATACAACTCAGAACGCCTGGAGCTGACAGAGGTCAAAGCGTCCATGTCCCCATAGAGTCTTCCTGTCCCCCAGGTGCCCACCAGGAAGACATGATCAAAAGCAAGTGGAAGGAGGCTATTCTGTGAGGAGGATTGGTGATTTACTGTCTAGGATCCCAACAGAAACCTGCCTGCATTCTGCACAGCAGGAGGGTAATAGCCTTGCCTGGTGAATGCAGCCTTCCCTACTTTACCGACCTGGAGGCTGACAGAATGCCTGCTGGGGACTGGCAGGGCCTCCAGTGACCAGGGACCCAGGAGGTGCTCTCGGTTAGGAGACATTCGGTGCCATGTGGGTGAACGGCCAGGATGTAAAGACGGTTTAAAATCAAATCACAATACTCTGTAAAGAAGACTCTTCCCTCCACCCCCGCCCCCTTGGATGAGACCTCAACATGGCTTCCTGGTGGAGACGGAGCAGACCAGACCGAGGACCACAGGAGCGGGGACGACAGAGGGTGCGACAACCTCCTGGGCTTCCTGGTCCTGTTTCCCTCCAGCTCTGGCCTCAGAAAGTCTTCTCCCTGCTTGCTCAGACTGTAGGCATGAATGGGGTACTTGTCTGCAGAGCGTCTTGGTTTCCTGAAGAGAAGCTCCGTCGGAACGTAAAAGCGAATGTGCCAGACAGCCATCAAAGCTCTGCGCAAAGGAAGTTGTAGACGGGGAAGAAGAAACTTGCAAAATGCTCTTCACACTTCAGAGTCTAGTACAAATGGCTACGTACCATTTTTTTTTTTTTTTTTTTTTTGTCTTTTTGAGGTCAGGAGAACCTGAAGAGGCTTCAGTCCTCGCTGAACAGTCCTGTGTAGACTTAGGAGCCGTTTGTAAAATACTCTCACACGCCTGGCCTCTTTTCTTGTAAGGGAGGCTTTCACAAGAAATGGAAGCATTGTGAAATGGTGGCTATTTTTTATATCATTTAAAGGGAAGAGAACCCCAGATGCAGGAAGGGAAAATTCTAATCAAGTTCCCTCAGCTGTTAGGCAACAGAGCCAGAGTCCAGATCTTGGGAGGCCCAAATCCATGCCGTTGCCGGGACCCAGGGCCTTCTTCTGAGAGCAGAACATGGCCCTCACCTCCAACCTCCTGCCTCATCACCTGTTCAGTGAGCAACCTGCCTCAAGTCATCTGCTGGTGCAGTCTGTAGCTGCTTCTAAGGAGACTAAGCCTGGTCTCCTAGATGCAAGCTATTCCTTACCCTCAAGGTTTCAGAGTGAAATAAGTTTAAATTCCAATTTATCAAGTAAGTCTAAGATTGTAATCACCAAGAAAAACTCCATAAAGTTTCTCGGAGACAATTCTCTCTCTCATATGTTCCCTATCTAGCGGTGACTTCTGCTTCCCTCCAGCGTGGGACTTTACCTAAGTCCCTTTCGCTACTCCTTGGACAAGCTTCTACTTGCTGCAGGTGCAATTGTGGACCAAAGAAGCAACCCTAGCCCTCTGTGGGGGTGGGTGGGGGCGCGGACCATATGCAAAGTAAATGAAGAAGGAATATGTCCGGCGGTAGTAGGAGCTAAGGAAGAAGCGTGCTCAGGAGGGTGGGCAGGGTGGCGGTGAGATGTCGCTGTGGTACCACAGGTCATCAGAGAGAGAGACACGAGGGAGCGAACCACGGGTTACCTGGGACAAATCTTTCCAAGGCAAGATAAAAGAATGCACCTGTCCTTGCTAGACAGTGCTGGTGTGTTTGAGGAACAGCTTCTGGAATGGTGGGAGGAGCGGCCCAAGCAGGAAGAAGGAGGGTGAGCGAGGAGATGAGATGGAGGGCGGAGAGGCGGGAGGGGCAGGGCTGGAAGGCCTCTGTAGGAACGCAGATTCCAGCGAGCCTGCACCATAAATTGGCCTCGTCTTTCCTAGTCTATGGTAAAGGAGATGCACACAAAGAAATGCTTTGATTACTGAAGGCTACTGCGGAGTGGCCAGCAATTTAAATCCAGAATTTCTGATTCCAAAGTTTGCCACCTGCCTTCCTTCGTTTTTATCCTGAGGATCTTCCTGCTCCCATGCTCCTGAGTAGAGATGTCAGACACACAGCTGTGCCCGCAGCAATCACATAACTTGATAGACGTTTTCAAAGAGTCAGCAGTAAGGAGCAATTCTTACAGGTAGTGGAAGGAGAAGCAAATTACGTTCTATGAGATGGCGTCTCCGGAATTGGGCCTGATAATCTAGACAATCAAAAACTTTGGCTGTGACAAGAGGAAGGAAGGAGGGAGGAAGCTGTGGTAAGTTCTGGAAATGGGCAGCACAGGGACATATCGAACAGCACAGCCAGAGATCAAAGAGGACAGTGAAGTTCAGCCAATGTGACAGCCCATGTGACAGTCCCCGAGGCCAACATGGAGAGAGAGGCTCTGCACCTGCTATCTGGGCCACCTTCTGACAGCGAAGTGTGGTCCCGCGCTTGGCTCAGGTCCCTTTGAGTATGGCCGCAGAAGCTGGAAGTGTTTGAATCTCTTTGCCATGTGGCTTCAAGATTCTGGGAAACAGGGTTGTTCAGTCCCATCATGCCACCGAGACCACTGTCCGGTGACGGTGTTTTCTGACGAGCCTGGGGCCTCTGCAGGGGTGGGCGGCTGAGCCCGCCCTGCGCCCACTCCTGCACGACTTGGCTTCGGTGCCTGTTGGGACAGGATGCACCTCCTGATAGTGGCTCCCCAGGCACGGTCCCCGTGGCTCCAAGCCAGTCACTTCCTTTGTGTGGAAGGCACGGCTCGCTCTCTCCGGGGGACAGCGCGACACATCTTCCCGCAGCCTTGGCGCTCAGGGACGATGATGCTCTCAGGAATCACAGGGACGCGGGAACTGCGTTCCTTCAGGGCGCGTGTACTGGGGGCCCCTGTGTCCTCATCCAGCTGCTCACCAGTTGCCCAGGAGCATCTTTATATGTGGAAGCCAATAGGATGCGGAGACCGGGTCCCTGGAGAGGTCTCCCAGCCAGCACAGGAGTGGAGGGCAGCCTAAGGCCAATGAGAAAAGTTAAGTGAGAGCAGGGGTCCAGGAAGAGGAAAGGTGACATTCAGCCAGGGAGGGCAGGACGCTGAGTGCAGGACCGGTCCTGCAGGACCTGACCAGCAGGCTCCTCACCCCTGAGGCCTGCTGTCTCGTAGCTTCCTCTCTGGTACTGCAGGAATCTCAGGGGAAAAGATCATCTTTTCAAAACACCTCTCCCTCCTGATTATTGCTGCCTAAAATCTCTTCACTTATAAACAGAGAGGTTAACGTAGTTGGATGTAAAAACAAAAACAAAACAAAACAAAAACAAAAAAAACTCACAAGCAACAATAAAAACATCTCAGCCTGAATTCCCTCCGGGGCAGCTTCCCATCCTTCCCTCTGAGGTTAGGTTGTCATCAGGGTAGGGAAAGAAGTGGCCTTCGCTTTCTACCGTCACAGACCTGGAGACTTAGAGGAGCACACATCTAATTTCTCACAGATCTGTAGAGGGACAGAGGACACACAGTTTCCCAAGACAATCAAGACAAATCACGAGGTCAGCAGAGCTGCGGTCCTCACTGAGGTCTGGAGGGTATTAGCCAGATGGCTCCATCAGCGGTGGCGGGACTGAGGCCTCTCCTGGCTGGTGAAGGGCACGTGTCATTCTCAGCGCCCAGGAGCACCGTGTCGCCTTGTTGGTTCTGGCCCCTTTCTCCATCTTCAAGGTCAGCGGTGGTGGTGGGGTCCTTCCCACGCTCCGCCCCTCCCCACCTCCCCTCCACCTGCTGCTGCTGCTTCTGCTCTCTCTCTCTGACCCCAGCCAGAAAGACTCTCTGCTTTTTAGGGCTTCTGTGATTACATTGGGTTCCCCAAATAATCCAGATCATCTCATTGTCTTGTGTCTGTAAAGTCCCTTTTGCCACCTAATTTAACATATTTAGAGGGTCCGGGATCAGGTGTGGCCATCTCTGGGAAGGCGAGCATTATTTGGCTCCCCACAGAGGTGGGGGGAGGAGAGGAGACTTTAAAAACCCATTATTTATTTTATTCCTTACAATTACGAGGAAGCACTAGAAGGTCAGGTATGTTAAGAAACCCGACCCAAGTCACACGGCTAAGACCTGTCGGTGACAGGATCCGGGTGCAACTCTGAGAACTCACAGACCAACAGGGCATCAGACCTAGAAGGGGCCTTAGGAATCACCTGGACAGAATTCTTACCTCTCCCCTGGGCCCACGGGTCTAGAATCCATGGACCCCCAGTGAGTGGAGAACCGGGAGAAACTTAAGACAAGTGTGGGTGTGTGCAAAAGCAGGCTTTGTGTTTTATTTTTTGTTCTTTGTATTTTGACATATTATACATACATAGAGTATAACTTCTCACTCCTCTGCTTGTACATGGTGTAGAATTACACTGACTGTGTAATCATATATGCACATAGGACAGTGACGTCTCATTCATTCTATTATCTTTCCTATTCCCATTCCCCCTCCCTTCCCTTCATTCCCCTGTGTAATTCAAAGTACTTCCACTCTTCCCTAATCCCCCCTTTATTGTGAATTAGCATCCACACATTAGGGGGAACATTTGGCCTGTTGTTTTGGGGGACTGGCTTATTTCACTTAGCATGATATTATCCAGTTCTATCCATTTACTAGCAAATGCCATATTCATTCTTCTTTAAGGCTGAGTGAATTCCATCATGTATATATGCCACATTTTCTTTATCCACTCATCTGTTGAAAGGCACCTAGGTTGGTTCCATAGTTTAGCTATTGTGAATTGAGATGCTATAAACATTGATGTGGCTGTGTCACTGCAGTATGCTGATTTTTTAATTTTAATTTTAATTTTTTTTGGTACCAGGTATTGAACTCAGGGGCACTCAACTGGGCCACATCCCCAGCCCTTTTTTATTTTTATTTTGTATTTTATTAGAGACAGGTTCTCACTGAGTTGCTAAGAGCCTTGCCATTGCTGAGGCTGGCTTTGAGCTCGCGATCCTCGTGCCTCAGCTTGCCAAGTGCTGGGATTACGGGCGTGCTCAGTACGCTGATTTTAAGTCCCCAAAGAATGGGATAAATGGGGCAGATGGTGGTTCCATTCCAAGTTTTCTGAGGAATCTCCTTACTGCTTTCCATAGTGGTTGCACCAATTTGCAGTCCCACCAGCAATGTTTGAATGTGCCTTTCCCCCACATCCTCACCAACATTTATTGTTACTCGTATTCTTGATCATTGCCATTGTGACTGGAGTGAGATGGCATCTCAGTGTAGCTTCAATTTGCATTTCTCTAATTGCTACATATGTTAGAGTGGTCCCATGGTTTCCATAGTAAACTCAGGGGTGACTACATGAAAAAGTGCTAAGGAGCACAGAGTCTGATGTGTCATTGATTGGGTCTCTTTAACCCTCATAATCAACAGCCAGTTGTGACAGACGTGCTTAGACTGGGACTTGGGGCGTCTCCTCTGCAGACCCACCTCACGTCCATCAGCAGCTTTCCCCAGTCCTGGCTCAGTTCCGTTCACCTACAGCAAGGTTCTTCAGAGCCGGGTGTGAAGCTGACTGGACGTTAGCGCTGCACCCCAGGCTCTCGTCATCGTGTCCCCAGGGTTTCCTAGGCATGGGGACGCTGAGACAGTCTGTTGCACCTGGGAGACAGGCAAGAGGCAGGTGCGGTTTCTCCCTCAGAAGTCAGCCATCCCAGCCTCACCCAGCCAGGCCTGCGCAGCTGGTTTCGTTTCTTGCTTTTCTGCACCGGCCTCCGGCGCTTCCTCATCTGCCTGCCTCTGTCTGCTCAGATATTGACCCATGAGGTCATGGCCACTCTGTGCCTGGGCCTCAGGAAACCACATAGACATCGTTTCTGCCTCTCTAGAGCTGGGGAGCTCATGTTGAAGTATGATCCACAATGAAGACAGCAACCTGAATTCTCGATTTCAGCCACGGAATTTGTTCAACATTATGTTTTAACCAAGTCAACTAAAGAGCAAAACCCATTAAATAATTAAATTATTTAATTATTAAAATAATTTACCAGTGAAACACAAACAGAGCACCATCTCAGTCATTGTCTGATTATGGAAGGAGAGTAGAAAGCATTTAAATGCTCTGAGCCTTGTGACAAAATTTCAAGATAATCTTAAATACTAGTAATAAAAAAAAAAGCAGATTTTCTTTTAATACAGGCAGACTAAAATAGACAGTAAATGTTGGAAGAAGCCGGGCGCGGTGGCGCACGCCTGTAATCCCAGCACTTTGGGAGGCTGAGGCAGGAGGATCACGAGTTCAAAGCCAGCCTCAGCAATGGCGAGGCACTTAGCAACTCAGTGAGACCCTGTCTCCAAATAAAATACACAAAAGGGCTGGGGATGTGGCCCAGTGGTCGAGTGCCCCTGAGTTCACTCCCTGGTACCACAAAAAAAAAAAAAAAAAAAAAAAAAAAAAAAATGTTGTAAGAAAATACTCCCTGGGATACACATGAAAACAAGAAAAGTGGAAGCAAATGAAATATCCATTCAAATAAAATTGTCAATCACTGGCTTTGACACGTGGTGCTAAACAGAACTGTGTGCCCTTGGGCAAGTGAACTTAGGAACTCTGAGCTCTGATTTTCTCATCTGCAAAATCATAACAATAATGTCTTCTTCATTGTTCCATTTTTTGTACAATAAGCGAAAAAATTAAAGGTTGTGTATCTATAAGTAATCATGGTTTAAATAAGAATATGTATTCCACAGTAGAGTACCTTGAAAAAAGTAGGAGGCTTTAAACATACTGTTAGTTTTATTAGATTATTTTGTTTTCTTGTGTAAAACATCAGAGAAAAGGTAATTATGAAGAACTCCAGATATATCCTGGTTCTCAGAAAAAGAAAGGAACACAGGCACTCGGGCCACCTGCAGGGAACTGTGAACCCAGGAGGAAGCCAACCACTTCCCCCCCACACCCCCCATGTCTTC